>CM046874.1:608152239-608839739 GCA_025667525.1 Glebionis coronaria | reverse complement strand
GGTTAGAGGTCTACCTAACAAATCTTTTCAAAATGATTTCACATGTGCTGCCTGTAAAAAAGGTAAACAACATAGAGCCTCTTGTAAGACAAAGACTATTAACACTCTGACAAAACCTTTGCAGCTTTTGCATATGGATTTGTTTGGTCCAGTTTCTATAAGAAGCATTAGTCATAAGACCTTTTGTCTAGTCATAACTGATGATTATAGTAGATTCAGTTGGGTTTTCTTTTTAGCTCTTAAAGTGAAACAAATGAATTACTTAATGATTTTATCACTTTAGCTGAAAAGCAGTTCACTAAACAGGTTTTAATAGTTCTAGTAGCCTCAATCAAAGTCCTATTCTTCATCAGATGATGATGTTCATATCTATGTGCCTAATATGCCTATTGTTACTCCCATGTCGCCACTCCCAAGAAGCAAACCATGCCATCAAAAGATGATCAAGCCTTCCAAGAGCTTCAAATGCTTCAAAATCAAGAAAAGAATGCTACATCTTCCAATAAGCATTCAGGAGAAGAATCTTTTGAGTCAAAACACTCAGCAGTACATACTACACCTAGCGGTACTTCATCCGCAAGTACTGCTAATTCAAAAACTGCCAAATAAGTTGACTCACTAGAAGAGATTTTACAAGCTATAGACGATGAAGACTTATATGCTAGTCCAACTAAAGGAATCTTCTCTAAAGCTTCCTATAATGAGCAGGGTGCAGTAACTGATTTCAATAATTTGGAAACAGAAATTCCAGTCAGTTCTATTCCCACTCATAAAGTCAACAACAACCATCCTACTACACAGATTATTAGAGATCCCAAATCTGCTGTACAAAACCAGAAGACAACTTCAAACCAATATTGAAACTCATGCACTTGTGATTTATGTCAAACAATAGCAAAGAACAAATCATAAAGATACTCAACATTGTTTGTTTGCTTGTTTCTTATCTCAATTAGAGCCCAAAAACATTTCTCAGGCTCTTGATGAAGAAAGTTGGGTAGATGCCATGCAAGAAGAATGAACACAATTTGAGCTACAAAAAGTTTGGATTCTTGTAGATCTTCCCTCAGGTAAAAGAGTAATTGGTACTAGATGGGTCTTCAGGAATAAGAAGGATGAAAGAGGAGTTGTTGTGAGGAACAAGGCAAGACTTGTTGCTCAAGGATATAGACAGGAAGAAGGGATAGACTATGATGAGGTTTTTGCACCAGTGGCAAGGATAGAATCCATTAGGTTATTTTTTGCCTTTGCATCATATATGGGATTTATAGTCTATCAAATGGATGTGAAAAGTTCCTTTCTATATGGTACTATTTCAGAGGAGGTATATGTCTCACAACCTCCAGGTTTTGTAGATCCTAAATTCCCCAATAGAGTCTACAAGGTTATCAAAGCACTTTATGGTCTGCATCAAGCTCCAGGAGCCTGATATGCAACCTTATCCAATTTTCTGCTAGAACATGGATATAGGAGAGGAACCATTGAAAAACTATGTTCATCAAGAAGAATGCTAAGGATATCATTCTAGTTCAAGTTTATGTTGATGACATCATTTTTGGTTCTACCAAGAAGACATGGTGTGAAGAGTTTGAAGCTTTGATAAAAGGAAGATTTCAAATTAGTTCTATGGGAGAACTAACTTTCTTTTTGGGAATGCAAGTCAAACAAAGGAAAGTTGGAATATTTATCAGCCAAGATAAATATGTTGCTGAAATCTTGAAAAAATATTCATGTATGGATACAAGGAGTACAAGCACACCTTTTGAAGCCAAGAAGTCTTTATCAAAAGATGAACATGGAGAGAATGTTGATATTCATCTATACAGATCAATGATTGGTTCATTGATGTATCTTACTGCTTTAAGGCCAGATATTATGTTTGATGTGTGTGTCTGTTCAACGTTCCAAGTTCATCCGCAGGTGTCACATCTACATGTTGTGAAGAAGATTTTTAAATATCTTAAAAGTCAACCCAATTTAGGATTATGGTATCCTAGAGATTCCACCTTTGAATTGGAAGCTTACTCAGACAGTGATTATGCTGGAGCTAATCATGATAGGAAATCCACAACAGGAGATTGTCAATTCCTAGGCAGAAGACTCATATCATGGCAGTGTAAGAAGCAAACCATTGTTGCTACTTCTACAACTGAAGCTGAATATGTAGCTGCTGCTCATTGTTGTGGTCAAGTAGTTTGGATTCAAAATCAACTGTTAGATTATGGGTTTAACTTCATGAACACCAAGATTTACATTGATAAAGAAAGTACTATATGCATTGTCAAGAATCTAGTATTTCACTCAAAGACCAAGCATATTGAAATAAGACATCACTTTATAAGAGATGCTTATGAAAAAAAGCTTATTCAAGTCTTGAAGATTCATACAGACAACAATGTAGCTGATTTGTTGACCAAGGCATTTGATGCAAAGAGATTTGAATTCTTGGTGACACACATTGGTATGCTCAACCAATAACCTGCTGCATATGTTGAGGGGAGGTAATAGCTGTACATTTTATAATTTTTATTGTATAGTCTATGTTTTGTGTTTTTGATGTAATTGCAGGTTAATAGAAAAAGATAAAAGAGGTTACATTGATAATGGAATGAACTGGTCAAAATTGTGAGGTACCGTTATAACTCCAAGTACCACTAGCACAAATTCAAGTACCGCTTATGTATTATGTAGCGCTACATGTCCGTTGTACCGTTAAGGGTCTCTTTTGTAAATTTGGCGGTTTCTTCGCGCTTAGGTTTGTTATTTACTTAAATACTTACTCCAATTATACAATTGATTCACCTAATTTGGTTGCGAATCTTGCTATAACCTTCTCTCTAATTTTTTGATCATCAAAAATACTAATGGCTGCTTTACAAGTGATCTCTAAGCATAATTTGGTTGCGAATCTTGCTACGAATGATGACTCTCTTGGTTTCCATGAGATTCTTGGTTTCCTATCTCGAAGTCATATTCGATTTGCACTCACGGTAAGTCCAGTTGTCTCTATTTCAATTGTTGAACAATTTTGGAATACTGTTGTATTAGGTACTCAGTTTAATCAACCTTTCATTAAGGCTAGGGTGAATCATAGAAATATATATGTAACTGAGGTAATGCTAAGAGCAAGTTTGAGATTAAATGATGAAAATGGACTTAGTATGCTTAATAATACAGAGATTCATGATGGCCTTGCAGCCATGGGCTATAGAGGTGGTAGGGAAAGTCTTACTTTCTTTAAAGCTTTATTTTCACCTCAATGGAAATTACTTTTTCATGCTATTATTCACTGTTTAAGCTCTAAAAGTACATCTTTTGATCAAATTCCTGTTGCATTGGCATCAGCTGGTATTTGTCTAGCAAATAACAAAGTTTTTAATTTTTCAAGATTAATT
Organism: Glebionis coronaria; assembly: GCA_025667525.1. Lineage (NCBI taxonomy): Eukaryota > Viridiplantae > Streptophyta > Magnoliopsida > Asterales > Asteraceae > Glebionis > Glebionis coronaria. The sequence goes on along the minus strand of CM046874.1, from coordinate 608,836,344 downwards.
TTTGAAGGCATGACTAGGAATTTGGAAGGGACTAAAAAGTTTTTGATGTATCCTAGATTCATTCCGACTTTAGTTAGTGACAAAATACCTAACCTACCAGAGTTAACTGATACATGGGATGTTTCTACATTCACAAATAGAACTTTCTCTTTCTTGACCAAACAAGGCAATGCCTTTATAGGAACAGTTACACCATTGTTTTCTCATATGTTAGCCCAACCTGCCAATCAAGAAGGTGAGGAACCTAGAAATGATAGTGCTTCTCAGCAAACTCCTTCTCACCAGAGTTCCCATTCCCTAGAAGATTTACAATCTTCTTCTGACAATGTTGGTGCTCCAACAAACAATGATGAGATGATCCACACACCTGCTGCTTCTATTGTTGCTAGTGGTTCACCACAAGAACAAACACCAGAGGTAATGGATGTTGCAAATTTAACTGCTTTGTGTACAAGTTTGTCCCAACAGTTACAGGTGGTGCAGAAAGAAAAGCTTGTTCAAGACAAGAAAATTGCTGAATTGGAAGCTAGCCTAATCAAGTTGAGGAACAAAGTATCATCTTGGATGAGGCAACATAGATCTATTCAGAAGTATGCAATCAAGAAGCAAAGATTCAGGAACCACAAGAAAAGGCAACTGAATGCAACCAAACAGGGGAGGAATTATGAAGAACAACCACCTTCTTTTGATAATCAGACAAGGATCTTTGGAAATGACCTCACTTTTGAGTTGGATGAAGATGTCATGGGGACTAATGAAGATGGAACTGGTTTAGAGGCTGGTGTGGATGGACCTTCAAATATGGAGATTCAACAGGAAGAACCACAACCTACTCATGAGGAACCACAAGTTGAAGAAATAATGGTAACTCAGCCAACACCAATACCTCAATCACCACTTCAAGTGAATTGGAGTACTTTCTATGAGAAGTTGGAGGAAATTAACATTTATTTTCCTATATCTTTAACTCCATCACCACAAAGACAAGTATGGTTTCAAAGGAAACAGACTTTGCAAGTACTGTCTAGATCAAGAATGAGCAATGGATCAGACAAGACTAAAGAGGTGCAAGTTGAAATGATGACTTCTATGGAAGAAAGAGTATATGGGGATACACAAGTGATTGAAGAAACAAGTGTGTCTAATACTGGTGAAATCAACTTTGTTGACGATCTAAGTACTGCTAAGCCAACTAAGCCGACTGCAAGTACTGCTGACATTGTTGAAGACCCAAGTACTGCTAAGCCAACTAAGCCAATTGCAAGTACAGCTGGTGATCATCCTTCACTAGAAAGTCAAACTCCTTTTGGAGAGGATGAGACTTTAGCCCAATTGCTGATTGACTTAAGAAAGAAGAATTTAGTTGACAAGACTAAACAAGCAGAGGCAGAGAAAAAGACACAACAAGAAGTTCCTGCCAAAAAGAATCAAATTCAAGGTAAGAAAGTTCAAGCTTCACACCCTACTAAAGGTATAGTTATTCAACAACAAGCTAATGAGGAAAGATCTACCAAGCTGAAGAAGAATCTACCTAAGATTGATCCAAAGGATAAGGGGAAGAAGCAAATATTATCAGAATCCGTAGATGAAAGTGATTCAGATGATGATATAAACAAAGTCATGTACAGATTTAATCAATTAGACCATGATGAGGAATATGCTTACAGAATGCAAGAACAAATTCGCGAAGATGAATTACAAGAAGAACTTGCAGCAAAACAGCATTTGCTAGAAGTTAAAAGAATACACCAAGAATGGAACATACAAGAGTATTGTAACACCCCCAAATTTACACAATTCAATACAGCGGAAGACTCGTTGGTGTTACGGGATAGCACATTACTCACATCATAGACAACGCTTAAAAATCACGTCGTTTAATAATAAAGCATTTCCATTCATAAATATTAGATTTACATAGGTCCTAAGGCATATTATTTCATACAATTTAACAAAGCATTTGAATGGAAATTTGTTAATTAAGTGCGGGCCATGAATTCTTGTTTTCTTCCCGAGAATTACCTTCAAGTACCTGAGATAAAACATGTTAAAAGAAAAGGGTCAGTGAAAACGCCGAGTGAATTCATAGAGTTTAATAAAATCCATCAATATAACATCGGTATAAAATTATTACAGAAAATCATTTTGTACAAATCATTGTAATAGGACATAAAATAGCCAAAGTCATTTTCTATAAATCCTTATCAAAATCATAATATAGGCTTTCGCCTTCAAAATCATTATACGAACCATTGTCGTTAAAAACATCATACAATATGTTTTATAACATTGTATAAAGTTAAATAAAAACCGTTATATGAATATAGTTATGTAAAACCAAAACACGAACATAAAATCGACCCCGTATTGCTAGTCAGGCAATTCATTGTAATTCAGTGCCTATAGCAGTATTTTGTTATTTATGGATTATTACAAGCCGCATGACATTGTTACCTTACTAAACCAAACAACGGGTAGCTAGCCCGAAACTCAATTTGCCCATCTAAAGTAGCGTGTCGTCACAATAATCACGCTTGTGTAAATCTTCTCATACATAAATTCGCTTACCAATCAATGTGGCACGACAGGGATCAACCGTCAAGGCGCGAACTGGGGTGATCGTCCCCAAATAGTACTATTATATGCATAAGCGTCTACCAAATCCCGGTAGTTCACAATTCATGCTAATGGGACTTTTAGTGACATAACCTAACTTTAATAATCCATTTCATTTCATTTATCGGGTCATTTAATCATTCATCGGGTCATACAATCATTCAGGTCCAAATCAATAAACAAACAATCGGGACAACTAGTGTCCTATTTCATAAAAACTAACATGTTATCTCCCTCGCGGGTTTATAAAACATTTCATAAAAAAATTTAAAAGAGTGCGAGGCTATGAACTCACGTTGATTGGGAAAGGTGGTTATCGGCGATTCGGATGTACGGTGCGTGCTTCAATCACGAAAACCTAGACAAATAATACTCGTCTTAGACTCTTGTCCAATGACTTTATAAAAATAACAATTATGTATACATATGATGATTTTATATATATGATGATGATCAAGTAGGTTTATACGTTCTCATTTACTCATTTTAGTTATGTATTGATAACTTTTATACTAGTTTACTAGTTTTACTTATTTACATGTTTTAGGCCCAGTAAGCCTATTATAAGCCCAATACCTCATATTAGTCCATTTTACACTTTATTATCATTATTATACTTTATATGTTGGGCCCAAGTGGGTTAAGCCCAATAAGTAAGTTTATAAGCGTTTACCAACCAGTCGGGTTTATAGTCCAATAAGGCTACTTTGGCCCGTTAATGTCTATATGTTGTAAAGCTCGGGTTTATCGGTTTTTACTTGTTATATATGTTTATACATCAGTATGTGAGTTTACAAAAGTTTACATTAGACGGATCCGATCGTCTAAGTTTTATTTGACAAAAACGTTAATCTTTCGGTACTAGCCGAAAAGACGTAAAAATCATGTTTATAGTTGTATAACTTGGAAAATATTTTATACTTGTAATTTATAAAAATGTCTTATTTTATATCATAATATATGAAATTCTTATTTATAATTACTATTAATTTTTAGTGGGTTTTCATGTGTATTTATTTTATAAATATATAAGTGAGTGCTTATTTTATATAAGTTTTTATTATACAAATCTGATTTTAAATTTCATGTTCACCAAAACAACCATATCTAGACTTATATATGGAGATAGAAGCCCAAAGTTTTATGGCATAAGCTACATGATATGTCCTCAATTTAACTCTTCTATGACTACTGTTGAATCAGCCTCTAAGTATTTTATAAAAATCGTCCAAAACAGTCTATGCAGATTTGTACTCTAATATTGTTTTGATCATATCTCACTCATTCTAATGATTCCATTGTATGGCCAACTCACCACATGTGTAAAAATCATATACCTTACTGTTTCTTTAATAATCTATGCCATTTTAACAGTTTATCATAAGTTTCTTCACTGTTTTATACAGCCTAGTCCTTACATCATGATTTTAACACTTTTTCATGTAGATTCTTGTCTTTTTAATCAAATCTATCAACACCAAATCCCCACATAATATTTTTAATCATCATATATTCATCATATACATATACAATAGGAAAGAAAATACATGATTACATAATCAAAATAACAAGAAGGATGGGAAGAATGATCCTTATACCACCATAGTGATGAAAAGATGAGGTTGATGAACAAGGCTTGGATTTTGATGGCAAAACTTGTGATATACCAATATCAACTTCAAGATCACCTATCTTCATGAATCATATTATGGAAAATCAGCCCCAATACACCAACAAAACTTCTCCTTGGATGTTAAAATGACCACCAATCAATAGAGCTTCAAGAGTCCTTCATCATGTGTATGAATAACACATGATTTCATGGTTGAATCAAGATCAAATGGGTGTTTATGGTGCATATGGGACGGCATCATAGAGAGAGAGGGAGGAGAGAATGAGTGGTATTGCATGGTTAAAATGAGGAAATGGTTTAGATAAGTGGTTTTATGGGTGTATAGCTTACTTGTTAAGCTTTAACTAACAAGTGTAAATTTTTTAGTCATAAGTTTGCCACATCATGGATGTGGTGTCATTGTTTTGGCCGTCCCATATAGTGGGGTGGGATAAACTTGTTTTGTCCCATCCCGCTAATTTACGTGTATTCCTCGATTCTAGTTTCCTCGATTTGCGTGCCCTCGGGTCGTTTTACGAAAAACGTTTTTATAAATTATGAATCAACGGCACAAAACAAATCTAATAAAAAATGTCTCATCAAAAACGGAGTTCAAAAACGTAAATGTAATCCTATGGTTTTCGGTGTAGTCGTAAAGGACGTTAAATTAAAATCGTAAGTCCTAATCTCTTCTCGTAAATTTGTGAGTTTATGAACCAACACAAATTTAAAACTCTAAAATAATATTCATGGATAAATTTATTTCCTGAAATGTCAGACTGTCACCAAAACGGTGTATGTAAACGTAAGCACGTAACGTAGAATCCTCCGGTTTAGACGTAGTCGATGCTACTTCAAGACGTAAATCCAAATTTCTTCCCATAAATAAGTGAGTTCATAATATAACATTAAAATAATATTTTTAAATAATACTTGAGAATAAAATATCAACCATAAATTGACGAATTGTCACAACATTTACCCCTAAACAGGATCTTTGTCCTCAAAGATCATCTTATCTTACTACTCGCTTCTTATAGAGTTAAATCCATGTGGGTATTTCCTCCACATTCGGTCTTTTCTCACAAGTGTAATTCGTTACAATACGCGAGTTTCATCAAACATAACTACGGGAATAAGATCAGGCTTAATGTTGACTTACTTTCTCTATCCATGATGTTCACGGGTTTTTGATGAATGCAACTTTTTGCCGATCTATACTTCATCAAGAAGTAATCAGATTTTCACTTGATAGGCATTTTATCAAGTTCGATATACGAAACATAATTCACGCAACTCTTGAAGTCCTAGGTTAGATCCAGCTTATATGCCTTTCGAACCAATCTTTTACATCATCTCAATGGTCCCATACAACGGGGACTTATATCCCATGATCTTTCAGATCATCAATTCATTTTTCCATGGTTAAATTTTTTGGCATAACTTCGCTACCCATCTGGCACTTCAAGATCTACATTTTATATTCACATAACCTCCTGCCCACTACCGACAGTCAATAATCAAATCCTAATTTCAACAATCATTTCAGGTCTCGCGGGTCGAGTATTTTGTAAGGTTAGGTTTGTCATCATAGGAAACCTTAAACCTAAAAGACATGTCCAACTCACAGTGGGTGTATGTCGGATGTCTTCATCCCAACTCCTGCTTACCGATGCTCTAATATATATCCTCACAAGATTCAATCTAGATCCTAGTACGATAATTATCAATGATAATCTCTCCAAAGGAAATCGATTATACGGTTTATTACCAAAGGTCAATCATTCAAGCATAAAACAGCACTTATAGTATTTTGTATCGTTACATTACCTCGTCCCTTCGATTGGGGTGGTAACAGTACTCTCATCAAGATTCGTTCTCAATGACTTCTGAGCAAAACTCTAGAAATTCGATGCGAAGCGAGGATCTTGATAGAGATGATCGATACGGGCACACCATGTTTACACAACTCCTTTAATTACAAAAGAGTCAATTTCTTTATCGAGAATTTATCATTAACTGGAATGATATTAGTAGATTTTGTCAGTCTGTCGACGATGACCCAAATCGAATCAAATTCAGATGATGACCTTTGCAATAGCTAGACGTTTACTAATGTATGAGGCAGTGTCTGCCTTCATAATTTGCCATCAGTACAACTTCTTCAGCTAAAGATACATTAAATCAGAAATGACATGAATAGAATACTTAATCTTATGAGATTCCAACATAACTATATCTCACAATCCTCCATATTTAGACAATCACAAGTAGCCTTTTAATCATTTAACACTATCGGCCCTTATTACTAATGGTTTACATTAGCCGCGAACCCTCTTTTGTTATTTATATTATCCTTTTTACAAGCATCAGCTATTTTTAAATTGTTCGGCAATTTATTTTTCACATTCATTATTAAGGAACACATCCTAATTGATTAATTCTCCTTTTTACATAATGCGTCAGTATTTACATTCATCTTTCCTGATGAATTTTTTTTTTCATGTCTACAATTTACTCAAAAATTCTTTCTTCATATTTTCTAAGTTTTAGTTGTGTTTCAACTATTATTTTTATCAGTTTTGCTCAATCCGACGTCTAAAGCGTCGATAATCATTACAAGTAATTAAATAATAGATATTTAATTTTTATGAAACATAAACGTAAACGTAAAAATTTTAAATTTCTTAGTTTGACCAATTATATAAAAATGTTCAAAATAAATTTTAATTTAATTAACACTATTTTTGTTGATTTATCGAAAATAATTAAAATAATTAATAAGATCCATAAATGTTCGAAAAATCTTCATTTATACTTTGGTCAAAATTTTCTTAGTTGAAAGAAAAATTGTCGTTTCAAATTCAATTCATGGTTTAAATGGTTTTCCTCAATCCTTCTTAAGTTGTCTGGAGATATACACAAACATTTACCCCTAAACATGAGTTTAGTTGAATGATTTGTGTATAAGGGAATAATTTCTTAAAAATCCTTTGATAAATTATTTGTCAAAACATATTTCCACTTTCTTTTTGGTAAAACCCAAAGCCTTAATGGCTCTAATTTTTGAAGAGTCAATATATATATCTTACCATCATTAACAAACGGCCATTTTATGTAAAGGGCCAAGCCTTAAATCACACGTTATATATTTAAGGTACATGTTTTCACTACTCGGCCAATTCAAGGCAATCTATAAATAATTATTAACTCATTTTTATTCTTATAAACAAACAGATGGTCCTTAATGATCACAAGCATGAATTTATCAAATTATAGCCTACACACGTGATTCACCAAATTTATGAATGCTACATGTGTATTAGTCAATCCAAACGACATCACGTGAAACTCATAATATTCATTACAAGTACCGGATGTAGTGATTGGAATAGATAATCTTTTTTGCGGATGCAAAATTGATGATAACCATGCCGAGGATCAAAATTTTTAAAACATACGCTAGAACCTCGTAAATTATCGAACAAATCTATCATCTTGGGTAGTGGATATAGATTTTTAATCGTCAATTTACCTAGTTCACGGTAATCAATAAATAAAAGGAATAATAACACCATAGCTCTTCATGATGACGAGCTCGGTAGAATAAAATCTTTCTTCGACAACTCTCTCAGTTGTACGGTAATTCCTTTAATTCAGATGATGCTGACGTACAGTGCACACGCCACAGGTGCAGCGCCGAGAATATAATCAATACCAAATTCAACTTGCCTTAATGGCGAAAGTCTAGGTAATTCACCAACAAATACCTCCTAAAATTTTAGATAACGGAAACATCTTTTAATACATTCACTTTTAAGTTGTTTCTAGATTATAATATCTATGAATAATTCACAACCATTCATGGTAAAGTTTCAGGTATAAATGCAGGATATGGTCATCCATCAAGAATTATTTAGATCACTTTTGATAATCAACATCTTATCATTTAGGGGAATTCTATTCGAGTTCCCATCAATTAAGACAATGTCGTCATGTCATAATCAATCAATCCATTCTACTGGCACTATTAACTTTCGAGTTTCATTGTCGTCGATAAGATGTGAATTTCTCAAAAGACTAATAATAACTCATAATCCTTCACAAGTTCAAGGATATCTGGAGACATAACTAACCTTAAAAGAGTAAGGTCAACGCATAATCTACGCGATAGAAATTCAAATCAGATACAGACGAAAACATTTAATGAATATGAATATATCCCATGTTTTCATAATTTGAATACGCATTCGAAAGCTCCTCGGATCGTTACCCAGGTTATTCAAATGAAACCTAATCAAAAGAAATGATAGGAACGTCGATACATGCAGTCGGGTATCAACACTCGGTAATCATATACTTTTTCAAAGAATCTCGCCACGAAAGAATTAGACAGGAAAGAGTTGTCAATTGTCAAACAAGACAATATCCACAGATGAGTAAATTCGACTCAGATGAATAAATAGTATGGGCACATATGTAGGTGTCCCTATCAATATGTCCCTATTTTTCACTTCTTGCAGATATCATAACATTTAATCTTTCACAATCTTCAACGAAAATGTAGTGTTTATTCATTAGTTTTATAGTGACTACTAATCAGTCTTGCATGGTCCATTCCAAATTGTATGTAGGCGTGCAACTATATACAATTTCAAGATTAACGATGCAATACTCAATTCGTCAAAATTTTATCATCATGTTTATTATAAAAACATTTTCATGCTTAATTCTTAAATAAGAATCAAGAATAAATTTACAAAGATTTTCTTTGTTATGAAAACAATTAAGTTTTCCAAGGTGTTTTATAAAGAACCTCATTTCGATAACAATCACTTATAAATCTTACTTTGAATAATCCTTATAGTGATGAAAATTCAATTTTTCTCAAGGGATACTGTTTTATATTATAAAAATAATGAGTGATCTGCAAAAGAGTGATGAAAGCTTGTTCACCAAGAACTAACTACAATATGATAGGAAATGAGCTTTAGCCAAATAATCATGAGGTTCATGACCTCGATGGCACTCAGGAATACAAAGAGAATAATCCACAACGTAACTCAATTCGAGATGAGTACTTGTTCAATGGTTGCATCACTAATGCGAGCATTAGGATGAAGCAATAAAAGATAGATAACGTCGATACATGTAGGATTTAGCAATCAATGGTAGTCTTTTCATTAATCACAAACAAGTAAAAATTGTACCGTAACACATTATGTGTCACTATGTCATACAATTTCAAGAACTCATCCTACCAACTGAGGTCTCAGTTAAGTTAGGGATTTTTAAAAGATACCATAATGAATACTAATCCACAAGAGTCATTAGGTGTTCCACATGTCCTGAAAGATCCATCGGTCCCAATTTAAAATAAGATTTCTTCAATTTATTTATTGGACACTGGGAATCCTCGTTATTGGACAATGGTTTAGGAACAACCATTAACACAAACTAACAATCATTTAAAACCTTATAATTCAATCACAGAACTCAACAACTTCCTCTTAACAATTTCTTATTCCATACAAGTTAAATTTTACTTCATTCAAGTTTCAACCAAATCATACTCAATGGGATATCCTACATCATTCTCCAATACTTTCAACCTTATTCTTAGACCTTAATAGGGCAATAAAAGCTCGATATGAACAACACTTAATTTCCAATCCTATAGCTCTTTCAACAATAGTTATCAAATGAGTCACTAGTATGAAATGACTCGATCATTCAATTAGACTTCTTGGAAAGGTACTAGTGGCATGAGGCTTTTGGGTAATGGTTCCATTGACAGCCTCAAGTGCAACATTCACCCTTTCGATTTCAAATATAAGAATTGGGTGACAACGAATCAGATAACATCTTTCTAGGTGGTAACGTTTTGTCAAAAATCTATAAGAAAAGATCGTCATGACATCGATATCAGAATTAATTTCGCCAATTCTTCTTCAACATCACAATCAACTAATATCGACATTTCTACGAATATCAACCATTTGTTGGGATCATAAATATCCACAACTTGGTTTAGATCTAGGATAGCTAGAATTCCTATGGGAATAGCTTCGATTGATTTGCTAGGGGAGTTAGGGTTTCTTGTGACAATCTACGTCGTATAAATACCTCGTATAAATATCAAAATAATCATCAAACAATCATGTAATCAAATTACAACATATATATAATCCAATTTATATGTATATATATATATATATATATATATATATATATATATATATATATATATATATATATATATATATATATATATATATATATATATATATATATATATATATATATATATATATATATATATATATATATATATATATATATATATATATATATATATATATATTAAAATAACACTTCTCAGTCTGGCCTTGTCGGTAACTTGGGAATTCTTCGGCACCGTTATAGTCAAAAGATTTTTAGACATTTTTAGAAAAATGTTTATAGTTAAAAGATATTGAAATGTTTTATTCAAAACCTTGGTTTTAAAAATCTTTCGTTCTCTATAACGAGAGCTCTGGTACCAAACTATAACACCCCCAAATTTACACAATTCAATACAACAGAAGACTCGTTGGTGTTACGGGATAGCACATTACTCACATCATAGACAACGCTTAAAAATCGCGTCGTTTAATAATAAAGCATTTCCATTCATAAATATTAGATTTACATAGGTCCCAAGTCATATTATTTCATACAATTTTACGAAGCATTTGAATGGAAATTTGTTAATTAAGTGCGGGCCATGAATTCTTGTTGTCTTCCCGAGAATTACCTTCAAGTACTTGAGATAAAACATGTTAAAAGAAAAGGGTCAGCGAAAACACCGAGTGAATTCATAGAGTTAAATAAAATCCATCAATATAACATCGGTATAAAATTATTACCAAAAATCATTTTGTACAAATCATTGTAATAGGCCATAAAATAGCCAAAGTCATTTTATACAAATCCTTATCAAAATCATAATATAGGATTTCGCCTTCAAAATCATTATACGAACCATTGTCGTTAAAAACATCATACAATACGTTTTATAACGTTGTATAAAGTTAAATAAAAATAGTTATATGAATATGGTTATGTAAAACCAAAACACGAACATAAAATCAATAATAAGACCCCGTATTGCTAGTCAGGCAATTCATTGTAATTTAGTGCGTATAGCAGTATTTCGTTATTTATGGATTATTACTAGCCGCATGAATTGTTACCTTACTAAACCAAACAACGGGTAGCTAGCCCGAAACTCAATTTGCACATCTAAATTAGCGTGTCGTCACAATAATCACGCTTGTGTAAATCTTCTCATACATAAATTCCCTTACCAATCAATGTGGCACGACGGGGATCAACCGTCAAGGCGCGAACTAGGGTGATCGTCCCTAAATAGTACTATTATATGCATAAGCGTCTACCAAATCCCGGTAGTTCACAATTCATGCTAATGGGACTTTTAGTGACATAACCTAACTTTAATAATCCATTTCATTTCATCTATCGGGTCATTTAATCATTCATCGGGTCATACAATCATTCGGGTCCAAATCAATAAACAAACAATCGGGAGAACTAGTGTCCTATTTCATAAAAACTAACATGTTATCTCCCTCGCGGGTTTATAAAACATTTCATAAAAAAATTTAAAAGAGTGCGAGGCTATGAACTCACGTTGATTGGGAAAGGTGGTTATCGACGATTCGGATGTACGGTGCGTGCTTCAATCACGGAAACCTAGACAAATAATACTCGTCTTAGACTCTTGTCCAATGACTTTATAAAAATAACAATTATGTATACATATGATGATTTTATATATATGATGATGATCAAGTAGGTTTATACGTTCTCATTTACTCATTTTAGGTATGTATTGGTAACTTTTATACTAGTTTACTAGTTTTACTTATTTACATGTTTTAGGCCTAATAAGCCTATTATAAGCCCAATACCTCATATTTGTCCATTTTACACTTTATTATCAGTATTATACTTTATATGTTGGGCCCAAGTGGGTTAAGCCCAATAAGTAAGTTTATAAGCGTTTTACCAACCAGTCGGGTTTATAGTCCAATAAGGCTACTTTGGCCCGTTAATGTCTATATGTTGTAAAGCTCGGGTTTATCGGTTTTTACTTGTTATATATGTTTATACATCAGTATGTGAGTTTATAAAAGTTTACATTAGACGGTCCGACCGTCTAAGTTTTATTTGAACAAAACCTTAATCTTTCGGTACTAGCCGAAAACACGTAAAAATCATGTTTATAGTTGTATAACTTGAAAATATTTTATACTTGTAATTTATAAAAATGTCTTATTTTATATCATAATATATGAAATTCTTATTTATAATTACTATTAATTTTTAGTAGGTTTTCATGTGTATATATTTTATAAATATATAAGTGAGTGCTTATTTTATATAAGTTTTTATTATACAAATCTGATTTTAAATTTCATGTTCACCAAAACAGCCATATCTAGAGTTCTATATGGAGATATAAGCCCAAATTTTTATGGCATAAACTACATGATATGTGATCCATTTAACTCTCCTATGGCTACTGTTGAATCAGCCTCTAAGTATTTTATAAAAATCGTCCAAAACAGTCTATGCAGATTTGTACTCTAATATTGTTTTGATCATATCTCACTCATCCTAATGATTCCATTGCATGGCCAACTCACCACATGTGTAAAAATAATATACCTTACTGTTTCTTTAATAATATATGCCATTTTAACAGTTTATCATAAGTTTCTTCACTGTTTTATACAGCCTAGTCTCTACATCATGATTTTAACACTTTTTCATGTAGATTCTTATCTTTTTAATCAAATCTATCAACACCAAATCCCCACCCACATAATATACAATAGGAAAGAAAATACATGATTACATAATCAAAATAACAAGAAGGATGGAAAAAATGATCCTTATACCACCATAGTGATGAAAAGAGAGGTTGATGAACAAGGCTTGGATTTTGATGGCAAAACTTATGATATACCAATATCAACTTCAAGATCACCTATCTTCATGAATCATCTTGTGGAAAATCAGCCCCAAGACACCAACAAAACTTCTCCTTGGATGTTAAAATGACCACAAATCAATAGAGCTTCAAGAGTCCTTCATCATGTGTATGAATAACACATGAGTTCATGGTTGAATCAAGATCAAATGGGTGTTTACGGTGCATATGGGACGGCATCATAGAGAGAGAGAGGGAGGAGAGAATGAGTTGTATTGCATGGTAAAAATTAGGAAATGGTTTAGATAAGTGGTTTTATGGGTGTATAGCTTACTTGTTAAGCTTTAACTAACAAGTGTAAATTTGTTAGTCATAAGTTTGCCACATCATGGATGTGGTGTCATTGTTTTGGCCGTCCCATATAGTGGGGTGGGATAAACTTGTTTTGTCCCATCCCGCTAATTTACGGGTATTCCTCGATTCTAGTTTCCTCGATTTGCGTGTCCTCGGGTCGTTTTACGAAAAACGTTTTCATAAATTATGAATCAACGGCACAAAACGAATCTAATAAAAATTGTCTCATCAAAAACGGAGTTCAAAAACATAAATACGTAATCCTAAGGTTTCCGGTTTAGTCGTAAAGGACGTTAAATTAAAATCGTAAGTCCTAATCTCTTCTCGTAAATTTGTGAGTTTATGAACCAACACAAATTTAAAACTCCAAAATAATATTCACGGATAAATTTATTTCCTGAAATGTCGGACTGTCACCAAAACGGTGTATGTAAACGTAAGCACGTAACGTAGAATCCTCCGGTTTAGACGTAGTCGATGCTACTTCAAGACGTAAATCCAAATTTCTTCCCATAAATAAGTGAGTTCATAATGTAACATTAAAATAATATTTTTAAATAATACTTGAGAATAAAATATCAACCATAAATTGACGGATTGTCACAAGTATGATAGGATTCAAGCTGAATTACATGCAAGTGAGCTTCTTGCAGACTCATTGATAGCTGAAGAGAGAGATGCATATGATGAAGAAGAGAAATCAAAGTTGATTGATGATCTGGTAAGGGAGCAACAAAGATTCTTTGCTGAAAAGAGAAGAAGAGAAAATATTAAACCTCCAACTACTATGCAGATTAGAAATCAGATGATGAATTTTCTTAAAAGAGTTAAGGGTTTTACTCATATTTAGCTGGTCAAGAAGAATTTTGAAGAAATCAAGAGTTTGTATGAGCAAAATAAGAGAACTAAATTGAATTTTGTTGAAATTGGATCTGAGGTAGATAGAATAGCTGTTGAAAAACATAGAAGACATCTGCAATAACAAAGGCAATTTGGTCGTACTCCTAGAATTGAGCCAAGTACTGCTGAACCTACAAATACATCTCCAACTATTAAAACCACTTATGTGAGGAATAATAGAAAGGAGAAGGTAAGTTCAAGGGAGGAAGAGACTGCTCAAAGAATGAATACAGGAGTTGAGGCTCAAGATATTGCTCAGACTGAAAATGTACAAGCAGTACATACACAGTCAACAATACATACAACAGTACATACTGAGGAGACGATACATACAAACTTGGAAGAGAGTTCAACAGAACTTGAGGAAATTTCCAAGGGTGTTAAAAGGAAAAGGTCAACTAAGACAAAGAAGAAAGCCAAGAGGGCTAAATCAACAGCAAAAGATAGTGATGATGATGAGAGCTTGAAGAAGTACTTGAAGATTGTAAAATTTGAAGATCAATGTATTGATACAGAGATTTTTGGAAAAAGATCATCTATTGCTAGATGGATTTACTCTATGGATAAAGGACTTGAAGCTTATGGAATTCAAAGAACTGATGGCACAACAAGGATATTCAGACTTTTGGAGGATATTCTTCACATTCTTGACAGAAAAGATATTCAAGATCTTTTCATGTTAATTCAAGAAGCCAGTGCAGGTAAAACTGAAGAATCACTATTATACAGGTAATTTCTCTTTATGTATGAGCCACACAATTGTGATCAAGAAATGTTGAAGGAATTAGAGTCAGGTTTCTAGTTATTGGAGATATTATAGGTCATGTAGATTGCATATTCTGGATATAGATGATGTTACATACTATATGTTGCAAGAGAAGACTTACCCTTTCAAAAGAATATTGTTGGAAAGGATGTTAGAACAACAATTGGAAGTTACAGAAGAATCTTTTGATGCTTTGGAGTTGATCAGAATGGTTAAACAACAAATCAAGGATTTGAAAGATGAGGAAGAATGTAGAAATGCTAATTGTGATCCGGTGGTCTAGTAGGGTGAAAGATGGTGGAAGCCATGGATGAAGTTGAGAGAGAAAGATTGAATGTGTGAAAATGAAAAAAATGTATTAAACTAGAAAAGTGACACAAGCAATACCCCTCCTTGGAAGCAAAGGAGGGGTATATATAGTCACACACGATACGCTTAACTATACATGAACCTAGTCTAGTCTAAACGTGTGTGACTATGATAACTAATGGGAATTCTTAAATGTCGTCACATAAAGTGAGTTTTCAACAATCTTCCCCCATGGGACGACGTGTAGAATTCCTTACAATATTTTTTCCTAACAAGTACATAATGATAAGAACAAGAGCTTTCATGAAGCGTCCAATGCTGATAATGTCTTCTGAGGCCTTTGACTTCAAAACGACTCATCTTTAACTTGTAGTAGAAATACTGTAACGGCACGAGCTAAGTAACCCATACACTTCTGGTTAAGGAGAAGCTTCTGAATTAGCTTCCCCCTAATTCATGCCACATAAACTTGATGTAGAAGCTTTTTAAATAGCTTCCCCCTAAATCGACAATCCTTGTAAGCAACTTCAAAGCTTTCAATAAAGCTTAGAATGATTAAGCGCACAGCGGAATCTAACAAGTAAATCCCATCATATAACATGATAATGTTGCTAAGAGAGATTGAAAGTTTGGGGTACACCAAGTAGATCAACAACTTCTCTTCTCACGCTTGAATAATTCTTCTGAATCTTCCCCCTGAGAGTTCAAGTTATGCATACCAGAAAGAATCAAGACATTTCTTCCCCCACACATGGTTGAAGAAAGTAAATCAATCCCCATTATGAAGCTCAAACACTAAAGTGGACACTTTATCCCATTCATGAAGTTGACATCGTAACACCAGAGTCAATTAAGTCCCGGAAATGCACATATCTTCTTCCGGAGATGCACCAGAGTCAATTAAGTCCCGGGAATGCATATAAGATAATGATGATGAATAATTGCAACAACCAAACAATTAATCATCGAATCAGTAGTGTACCGTTTAGAGATTGATAACGCCACGAGTTAAAACACTGATTTTCTCTGTGGCTATGACAAATGTCATCCCGGAATGTCTTCAAATCAAAAGAAGGTATGAAGTTCATCAGGTGTACTCGTTGTGCGTTCAATGTGTCTTCTTCTTCCCCCTTGATGGTTTCGAAAATCGGAACCATCAGTAAATCGTAAGCACATGAACCTGAAAATCTTGAGAGAATAATAAATAAGCTTAATTATATTCGATGAGAATCAGCTGTTGATCGAAAATCTCTACTCATAAACTCTCCATGGCCACCTTTACCAACCCATGTGAAAGCAATTTGAAGTGACCACTGATAGAATGAACCAGATACATCAAACGTGAAGCTGAATAAGAATTCTTCGATCTTGTGACTTAAGCTTGCACTATTGTTGAATGAAGAACGGTGGAGAAATTTTTAAGTACCCAATGCATCACTGAAGATGTCTATAAGCACAATACCTCTTGAAATTATCCACGTCGACTATGCGCGTGACACTGAGTACAACAAAGTAACCCCTTTAAGTGATAGTTATCCGAGTCATCAACCATCCACCCCGATCCCGGAAACCAGATAAAAAAGTCTTCATTCTGAGATTAAACACGAGCAAGTTATCTTTTCAAGGATAAAATAAGTACACGCTTTCGAATAAATTCGTCTCCGTCTTCAAATAATTAATATCCGATCCAAAAATATCTGTAGCCACTAAAAAATCGCCCAATGTTTTCTTGGTCTCGTGTCAAATAAATTTGTCGTCACATTTGTCTCGTCACGTTTTGTCACTTTGTCTCGTCCCGATAATGACTATAGTATAACTAAATACACACAAAATTCATTTAAAAATTTGTGTTTAAAAAATAAAAAAAATTTGTGTATATGAATAAAGTTACACGACCCAAATCAAAAATCATTAGCCATCAACCCATTGTTTTGAAACATCAATATTAGCCCACCCTTCCTAAGCAATACACGTAATATAACAATTCATCACATTTGTTATACACGTGATAGTTGGCCCAAGTTCACACGTCACATTTAGAGATAATGGGATACACATATAAGCACTTCAATCCTAATTATACTCAAAGAAAAATCCGCCCCTTCTCTCTCACACAAACCAAACTTCATCTTTTCCAATCACACCTAGAAACATCCGTCACCTCACAATCACCTTCTTCTCTTATCATTCCCCAACAAACAGTCAAACTACTATCTTAAAACCTCCGTCCCACTTAGATTTTCAACCCCAAATCTCCATATCATCTGATTAAACCACAATCGGCCTAAGAAACAAATCAACCTTATCTCCTTATCATCCTGATTGAATATGCGAATTAGATGAACCCAATAGAAGACATGCATCAAAGTCATCTTCAAGATCGTACCATAAGGTCTCGGGTAAGGTAGGTTAACTGCATGGTGGTTTTGGGTAATAAATCGAAACAAAGAATGTATACTTTGTTCGTTCAGTTTATATAACCGAAACAATGAAAAGATTTTGATATAAATGTTACAAATCTTTCATTATTTTCGAAAATCAACCATGGGTTATACCCAACATAAGAGATCAGTGATGATGTTTAATTTTACGTGTGATTGGATTTTTGAAATCTAATGAATGAACACGAAAATTAAAGAATCTGAGATAAAGGTACTTTTATTTTGTTTCGAGTTTTGATGAATAGAGGGAATTAGGTGACGATGGGCATAAGGTTAGGTAGATGGTGTTGTGGTGATATAAGGTTGGATTTGATTAACTGGTTTTGTTAAAAGGGTTGTGTGTTTGGTATAAACAGATGGGTCTTTGAAAAACATGAGACAAAGTCTGATTTATTATTTGAGTAAACCAATCCATCGCAATGTTTTTCAAATAGAAGTCCGTCGGAATGTTTTATAAAACCCATCGTAATCTGATGAACACCATCGCAATGGACACCATCGCAATGGTTCCATCGCAATGGTTCCATCGCAATGGTTCCATCGCAATGGTTCCAAAGCAATGGTCCCATCGCAATGGTCCCATCGCAATGGTCCATCGCAATGGTCCATCGCAATGGTTCCATCGCATTGTGTTCCATCGGAATATTCGATCGCAAGTAGAAACCCTTGGTTTATGCGATCGCAATATTCCGATCTGAAAATCTGAAAACATGTCTGTACTTTTTCCTGATATTCAGGAAAATGTATTCTGGGCATATTCTTATCTCCATCTTCAAAAAAAAATTATGTAACCCAGAACTTGATGATAAAACAGATTCATATAACAAAAAAACCTTGCACAAAATCATTAGCATAAAAAAATTGGCAGGTTTTGATTTGACTTTTGACCAGGAACAAAAATATGTGGGCTGTGACAAAAACTAGTGGCTGAATACAGATACATCACTGTTTAGATATCAAACCAAATAAGAGACAATAAAGTATGATTGTTTGGACACATGACTGTGGACATGAATAATAAGACGTGACAAATTTGTGACAGATTGGACCAAATAAGAACAATACGTGACAAAAAATGATATATTCGGACCCAAGAAAAAATTTTAAGACCACCAAAATCGAAGCAAAAAACATGATCCAAGGAATGAACCAAGGCTCTGATGCCAAATGTAGAAATGCTAATTGTGATCCGGTGGTCTAGTAGGGTGAAAGATGGTGGAAGCCATGGATGAAGTTGAGAGAGAAAGATTGAATGTGTGAAAATGAAGAAAATGTATTAAACTAGAAAAGTGACACAAGCAACACCCCTCCTTGGAAGCAAAGGAGGGGTATATAT
The DNA here is from genome assembly GCA_025667525.1 of Glebionis coronaria. Classification (NCBI taxonomy): domain Eukaryota; kingdom Viridiplantae; phylum Streptophyta; class Magnoliopsida; order Asterales; family Asteraceae; genus Glebionis; species Glebionis coronaria. The sequence goes on along the minus strand of CM046874.1, from coordinate 608,817,012 downwards.
AGTCACACACGATACGCTTAACTATACATGAACCTAGTCTAGTCTAAACGTGTGTGACTATGATAACTAATGTGAATTATTAAACGTCGTCACATAAAGTGAGTTTCCAACAAAGAAGTTGAGAAAGAGCCTTAAGTGTTTGAGTTTCAATCACACTTCACAAATGGTTCTCAGTTCACCATGTCTAACACACATAAGAACTGGCTAGTCCACAAGCAAACGGTTTGTGGTAAAGACTTATCACATCCGTTGAAAGCTGATAGTTTGCTAAAAACTATATGGTTCTAACTCACCTTGTTTCGAAACAAAGAGTTGGCTAGTCCTAGACAAACGGTACGAGGTAAAGACTTCATCAAATCCGTTGATGGTTGACAATTTACCAAAAATTGTAAGGTTATTAGTACACCTTATTCTGTATGAACAAAGTATTGGCTATTCCAGAGTGTACGGCTAACTGGTAAAGAATTTATCAAATCCGTTGATAGCTGGTGATTTGCTAAAAATCATGAAGCCAATACAGATTGGTTTTTGTTGTTAACTGTTTTATTTCAGGTATGAAGATTGCAAGCAAAGAAGTATTCAAAGAAAAAAAATACTGAAAAGGTTTTGTCTCATCAAATCAAGAATAAGATTCATGATTCAGAGTTCAAAGATTTAACTCAAAAAGACAATGACTGATGCTGCAAAGATAAATGAATGTTTAGAAGACACAAAGAAGATCATAGTTTGAAGACAAAGATGATAATCATGATGTTTGAAGATTATCTTATCAGAAGAAGATCTACATTTGAAGTGTTTGGCTACATTCAGTTGGATACAAATACACATTACCAAGTTAAATCCAAGGATGAAGGAAAGACTGAAGACATGTATTTTAATACATCCAGTACAAGAGAAACAAGAAGACAACAAGTTATCATTCTTGTTTATGGGAGGATTGTTGGGAATTGTGTGTTAAGTGTCAAGTGTCGTTAGTGGATTTTAAGCACTGTCAATGTTATGTAAGTACCGTTAGTATTAACGCGGTACATAGTAAGTATTGCTACTTATAAAGTAAGTGCTGATATGTTGATTAGGACGAATATATCTTTGTATAAGATATGTCATAGTTATAGTTAGAGTATATCTTATTTGATATACTTAAATAGTTAGAATATTGATAATATATCGTCTGTGATATAGTTATCTTTATAGAATATTCTAAGGTTTCTAGGGTTCCTTACTCTATAAAAAGAACATAGGTAAAATGTCTTTCATGTACCTCATTCAAGTCGATTAATAAGAGAATCGAATAGTTAAAAGTAATTCTGTTCTTCTGTGCTTTATAAGTTAGATTTCACATAACTTATTTAGTGTTAGTAAGAGTGCTCAAAGTGTTTTAGTTTGATTACAAACTACTATACTAATTCTTAACAGAATATAGATCCAACCAAAGGGATCAACATAACTAACAGTGGGAACTCACGGGGTGACGTCAGCAAGGGGGTCCACGTGGTGGGCTCGGTTTGAGTAACCCGAGACATGGGTGTCTCGGGGAAGAGTTTTGACTCAGGTTTCGGGGTCACGGGAAATGATAAAACACGAGGCTATTTAATTAAGATTAAACCATTTTAGCAAGTTAGTTTTATAAATAATAAATCAAATGGTTGTTTCACTAATTTAATTAATAGAATTAATTTAATATCCGTTAAATCCTTTTTAATTATTTTGGGAACATGTTGGTTCTATATAAATGATTTAAATCTCATAGAAACAATCTGGAAACGTTTTATTTGGGAAACCTTCTAATTTAGGAAACTTACTATGTTTAGCAGGTTATTAATATCAGTATTATAATACCAGAATACAGCATAATACAATAATCAGAATACAATATAATATACAGTAGTCAGAAGTACGAGACATACACTAATCATTAATGTTATCGAACAGTCAGAACTTATCAGATTATATACAAACAGTAACACAAGAAAAAATAAATTAAATTAAGAACAGATAAAATCAGTAACAGTAAACTGTAATCAGATAACTCGTCTCAGCGTCCTTTATCTATGTATTATCCTTGAAGTCAGAGTAGACCCTTCAGCTTCCGTTGTTATTTCCATTACTCGACACGAGGTACGGATTTCCCGTCCTTCAGCAAGGACTCCCTTCTATGCATGATTAGGATTCCCCGTCTACAACCAAATGTTTTCCCCAGTATATGTTTTAAGCTTATCAGTAATTATTTTAATAACTAAATAAATTGATTGATCTTTATATACAAGCATGATCAGTTTATGTACTAGTTACGGAGGTACCATAACCATGACACTAGAGGCACCGGTGTCATGACTCCTCCGCGAGTGAGTGATTTCTCGCAGCGTCCCATTTTTTTCAGCTTGGCCATTTATCAGTATTATCAGCGGGGCATATGGTTGCATCCTAGGCTATTAGTTTACAGTTATCAGGTGAATATGGTGTGTGCTCTCCATCCTTCACATTGGAGCTGATCCCTCCACCCAGCACATTATTTAGAGGTCATCCCTCTATAGCATGACGAGGTCACCCCTCCAGTTATTCATGCAACAGTCGTTTTAGCACATTACCTATACAAGCTCTTGGCAATTAAAATACAGTAAATACATGTTTTCAGGTTTAACAGATAACAGTTCAACTTTATTATTTATAAATTAGACTTTTCAGATTTTACACAGGTTTCTGCTGAAACTTTACTTATCAGTCTTACAGCTTCTGTATTTTATCATTTGCTTCATTTCAGTATTTCTTATCATGCTTTATATCCGTTCACTAGGCGTTATGCTCAGCCGTAGTTTCTTTCATGTTATAACGGCAAGTACACCAGGACGCTCTTAGGATTTTGAGAGCATGTGCATTTGGATGGAAGCTATCCATACTTCTTACTTTATGCACTTCTTACATTATTCTGCTTATTTGGACATTATTTAGTCCCTTCTTTCATTATTTACTTTTCATGTTTTGAGCTTATGTTTGGATTACCGATGTTTGATTCTGGTATTTCCTTCATGGTCAGTTAATGTTTTAGGACGTTTACCTTATGCTTTGATAACACGCTATAAATACACGTAACGGTCCACTTATCCAAGTGGGGTGTTGCAATTATGGTATCAGAGCCTGGTTCGACCTGTACGCTCTAAAACTTGACCTGTGACTAGTGGGTAGTCGCCAGGAACTTCCCAGATTTTGGCGTTGTTATCTTTCATGTTTCTCATGCACTTATCAGTCAATTTTCTTTATTTATCAGTCAGTTTTCTTAATGTTTTTGACTAAGTAAAAGATTGGTACAAGACCGGCCATATTTAGTCGCATGTGCTTTTTATTCGAATTTTGTTTTGGTGAACCGACCTATAGGCGTTCACCCTTGTCGTTCAGATATATATATATATATATATATATATATATATATATATATATATATATATATATATATATATATATATATATATATATATATATATATATATATATATATATATATATATATATATATATATATATATATATATATATATATATATATATATATATATATATATATATATATATTATTGATGAACTGGCCATAGGCGTTCATCTTTACTCATGTCAGATTCATGTTTTTAGTCAAATGTTATTAGGTGAACTGACCTATATGCGTTCACCATTTATCAGGTCAAATTTCATGCTTTTCAGTCGAAGGTTATTTTGTGAACCGATCCATAGTTGTTCATCTTTGTCATGTCATGATATTTTATAAGTTTTGACTGGTATGGGGTGGACTACAGCCAACCATATTTAGTTTCAGAGTGTAAATTTCCATACATGACAATTCTCATAAAATTTTGACAAGTATGGATCGAACCAAAATCGCCCCCATACTTAGCCACATGTTTTCGTCTTTGAATACTGTGGATTGAACCATAGCCATCCACATCAGTTGATGTTAAAACTTCAGTTGATTATACTTTTATGTTCTTTGTAACAATCAAGTTCCCATAATTTCACGTTGATGTCGTTTTCATGCTAATTCAACCTAATGTCTCCTTATGAGGATTATTTTATCAGCATGGTGATGATGTTTTCATACTAAGACACGGAAGGATTTCAGTAAAATCATGTTTCATGATAAATCATGTTTGGTCTTCATCAGTCATGTCTTCATGCTGACCATTGTTGAAATTTCATTGAATCATATTCTTGAACATCTATAAACCAGCATTAAGTCTATGCAGGAATTACCAGGCTATCATGTTACTCATTTCAGTTCAGTTCACTACCGTTTAAATCAAATTATTTCTTTGATCATGTCAGACAATTGACACCAGTATCGATCATCCCATAAAATTTCCACCAGTGCCATGTACAGTATTCCATATGTACCCCACGTACAGTGTCTCAGTTATACTCCATGTATTTAATATGTACTCCACGTATGGTGTCTCAGATATGCTCCATGTGTAGTATTCATTTTGTACTTCATGTACAGTAGTCCATGTGTACTCCATGTACCCTACTCCATGGATATTGCTAATAGATCCTCAATCATCTCAGGCGTTTCCACTTGTCGATATTCTACCAGATGCTGATGCTGCTTGTGAGTTGAACATTTTACCAGATATTGATGCTGCTAACACTTTGAAGACCTCACAAATGCTAATGCCGCTGATACTTTGGAGATTTCTCAAGATGCTGATGCTGTTTATACTATGAAGACTCTACAGAACAAGGACGAAAACTATAAATTTGAAATTACTGACAAGAATAAATTTAACCATCAGACACTACCATTCTATTCCATGCTTTTACTTTCTCAGCTAGATGTCACACTTCACTCAGCTAACCTTCATTCAGAAGGGTGGGAACCGGCACCCAACCGGCCACTCAGCAGAATAATTACAGGAATCTCGATCGTAGTAATGACCGTCGTGAAATTGACAGACAAAGTGGTAATGACAACCACCGTGCTTGTATTCATCAGTCAGTAGCCGTCAGAACACCGGAACGGACGTGACCAGAAATACAGAGGTCATCAGTCTAACCGTTCCGCCAACCCTAGCAGTTACCAAAAATTCTTAACATTATTCAGACTCACTGTTAAAATACATATCCAGACAACAGTCAGAACACAAGTCTCAAGTATCATTTCGGAAGACACTTGTCAGGACACCAGCATGGTACACATCATACAAATATCTTCTCAAAGTAAGAGACAGAACGCATAACTCCGTATGTTTTCTAAAACCAGCCCCTCAGAAATTCAAGGCACCCTCCATGGGAGTATACCCGTTATTTTATGTCAGGCGTAAATCAGACCATTAAAAATTCAGTTACCGCCACGGGAGTATTGCCCAAATTAGACATGCAGTGTTCGTTCTGTGGGGTTACAGACGAACACATTCAGCGAGATCTGCCACGTTTACTTCACGTGTTCATATGTCAGCTTTATCTTAAATCAGGTAGTACCTACCTCCCAGCCAGAAAAGATTCCACATTATTACCCATATTTATTTAAATTTTCCTTTTAGTTGATGACAAGATCCGTCTGACAAACTCCTGAACATGTTAACTACATTTTCCCTGCCAGAGAAATCAGTACAAATTGTTCCAGCTTTAGAAGCACATGAATTATTATCTTATAGCTATGAAGACTTATAGCTACCAGTTATATATCCACTTCTGAAGTTCCTTAAATTCGTGATCAACAGATTATTCCAGAGTTTCCAGATGTAATTCCAGAAGGTTTTCTAGAAATTCCTTCCTAACAACGAGACAGAATTTTACATCGAGCTTGTCTCAAGATCAGAACCTGTTTTCAAAACTCTTTAGTGCAGGGTTTCCGTTAAGTTAAAAGAGTTGCAACATTTGCTGCAAGAATTACCGGAACGAGACTTTATTCGCCCAAGCACACTACCATGAAGTTCACCGTTTCTGTCTATCAGGAAGAAGACTGGTAACATGAGATCATGTATCGATCACCGGAATTTACAAGATCGCCGTTCATAAACGATACTCATTCCACGAATATAAGGTTACCTAACCTGATACGATGTCTTAATTATTTTCCAGAACAATTCGCAAATGTATCAACCCTAAACTGTGGTTGATGTGATCGTGATAGTATATGTGATAATTAAGATTACGTTATAGGGTAAATTATAAAATTACCTTTAGGAAAAATTAATAGACTAATATTACCAATGACGAATTCAATTAAACACGTGATGAAACAAGTTCGTTGTACATGAAGATCGAGTGAATTTGAGACGTTTTGTTTTGATTTGGACAATCGATTTGAATTGGTTTTCGGTTTTTAAACTAGAAATTAATTATACCAATTTTAAACTATTTAAAATTAACCTAAAGTGCATGAATCGTGAACCACGCTATTATTTAAATCTAAAAACACAATTACTTAAAATTAGTACTATTTAAAAATTAAACTAATTTAATAATCTATAAAAATTAATCTATTTAATAAAAATAACTTTTGAACTATTTAAAAATCTAATTAAACTTTTAAAACTAATGATCTTTATTAAAAATTACTTAAAACGAATCTATTTAAATAAAAACTATTTTATTTAGATCTAGAATTATAAAAATCTAATTTTTAAAATAATTAAACTTTCAAATTAATAAAAACATTTTTTTTATATTATCAAGATACTAATTAATATTTTAAAAACTTAAAATTTACTTAAATAAAAATATTAATAAAACTTTATTTAAAACTAAAACTTAATTAAACGTTACTAAAATTAAAGTCTGCCAGATTAGTAATACTATATTAATTACGTAACGGAAAGTAAACACCAAAGTGCTATTAGCTCATTTGGCAAACACGCTTGACTATGAAACAGTGGGTCTCGAGTTCGATTCCCATGAGTGACAAATTTTTAGATTTAATTTCTTTTCGACAGAATAGAACACAAGTCACAGGAGGTGACTAGAATGAGTTTTTTTCTTGAAACTGATAAGGGTATCAGTTAATGATTTAACAGATTAATGGAATCTGTTAAGACATTATAAAATCAACAAGCAGCAACTCTATTAAAGCAGTTATATTCAGTCACAATTTAAGCAGACAACAATTTATAAAAGCAAAATCAGTCACGTTTAAAATTCTTAAACAAATAAACTAGAAATCAAATAAGCAGATAACAATATCAAAAGAGTAACCAATTTGGCAGTTCTCATCACACGAGTTAATCCTAAACACGCTAAGAATAACTATCATAAAATCATCAGAATCCAAACATCCCCTTATACAAATAAGCAGACATATAAGCAGACATATAAGCAGCATCAAAACAAGCTTCAACCAATTACCCAAAAGTCATCATAAGGTAACTGAAATCTAGCATACATGACAGCATTATCTCTCCTAAAAACAAGTACTGATAGCAGGCAAACCACAATTCGAAAATAAATTAACCTAAAAACTGGGCAACAAAACTAAACACAAATCCTATCTCTGATAAACTACAATCACAGCTATAAATCATACTACTCATTCAATGAAAATTAAAAACGATTAAACAGTAACTACTCTTAATTCAGAACACACTACAAAAGTAGGCAAATCATTCTCGTAATGAACCAAAAATTATTTAAAATCAATATAATAAAAAAGATGCAGATAGCTTTATGCTTAGCAAACTCAAACAGTAGAGTAACTAAATCAGATTTAAAATAAGAACAAAATAACTAGTGATGAAACCTCATGAAGAAAACTGTTGAGCAGCAGCGCAGCGCTGAGCTGGCTGATTAGATTGTATCACCACCATAAAAAAACATCGTTCGAACCAGAAATCAACACCTTACCACCATCTTGGTTCAAACTCGAACCAATATCATATTCACCATCTTTTTAAAGCTAAACAGTGGGTTTAACCTTTATTATCCCTAATTTCTCAACATTCCAATAAGATATTGAATTATCTTATTTTGATTTATAGTTATAATATTAATAATAAAAATAGATTTGCAAGTAAAATTAAAATTCTTAAACGCAAATTACCAAGATAGATAAAACTGAAAATTGAACTTTTTATTAATCCAAATCCAAGATTACAAAATTAAAAAGAAAATTAAAAATTCTATATTAAAACTAACATTATAACATTACAAGAAAAATAAGGGATGAAAATTACAAGAGAAATGAGGGTTTTTATAGCCATCCCAGGGCTATTGAAGAAGAATATCCGCATCTTCACAAGCATATTCCTTTTTCATCATGGCCCTTAGATCGTCTCTCTCTCCTGGTTGTTTTGATCGGATGGTAGATAGGACACAACTAGCACACGGATTACCAACGTGGCATCCGTGTGTGCTAGTTGTGTTTCTTTGAAGCCTCTTGATTGGTTGATTTAGGAGGATGACGTGTTTTGGCCAGTAGTTATCTGCCACGTAGCCCAGCTCTTCCATCAATCTCTTCCTTAAAATTGGGGGATTTAATTCCCCCACACTTGAATTACACGTGGGATGAAAAGCCCCATTTTATTTTGTTGATTTATTTGGCTAGGGTTTTATGAACAGTGGTTTTAGTCTGGTTATTTTGTGAGGTGAGGAAGGAGAGAAACATAGAAGATATCGAAAGTATTTTAATATTGAGTGTGTGAAACGAGTGGGTGAGGATTAATATATGTGTGAATGGTGTAACGTGTATTTATGGAATATAAATAAAAGTGAGTGGGTGACTGGATATGAACGAAAGGGATAAAAACCTGTGGTGGGAGAATGAGTGTTGTAAGGATAAGTGAATAACTTATAAACTTTCCCAAAATCATAACCCTAATGGGCTTTCAAAAACATCCGTTCCTCATTTAACAAGGCATTGGGCTTTGGACAGGCCCATACTAACTGATGAGACTGTATTTATACATAGTCTCATCGTCCAAATCAGGCTTAAAACGCTTAAAATATCGTCAAAATACCCATAAATGTGCCTATGTTTGTTCATTGTGTATTTTAGGTATGGATATCGTGAATTCACCAAAAGATCAAAGGAATCAAGCAAAAACAAACACGGGAAACGAAGCCGCACAAGAAACCGGACCCAAGTATGGAATTTACAAAATTGCCCTTGAAGTTTTGAAGATTGACAAGAATGGTCCCTCAACTTTGGAAGACTTGACATTTTATACCCTTGCAAAACTCATAATTGCATTTGGGTCCTTATAGTGTTGATTATGTGCAAGTTTGGTCCTTGAAGAATGCATAATGTGCATTAAAAGCCCTTTAAACAAGTTTTGAAAACATTGTGCCAGAATTGACAAGTTGGTCAAAGATATACCAAAGGAAAAAAAGAGTTTTGGCTGTTTAATGGAAAGTATAAATGTGAAGAGAGTTGGAGGGTTGTTTTTGCCCAGACACAAAACCTTACCCCATCCACTTAAATAACGCCACCTCACCCCACTCATTACCCCAACCAATCACAACATCCCCTTGCACCACGTCAGTATCCACTCAATCTTTATTTAACAGACTTTTTAAATCATGTTTTAAATACTCAAAAAAACGTGGGAAACACTTTTTAGTAGCCTAAACCTGATTAAAACCTTCCCCTAACCCAGTTAATCCCCCATAAACCCTAATCCCCAGTCTCAACCAAAACAAAGGGGAAATGTTTAAGGGTTTCCAGATCACCAATTAACCCCACCAAAACTCAAACCCACTCACAAAATAACTCACCCGTGACTCCTAGTGGCCCCCACCAAGTTCCCTGCTTGTTCAAAAATGGCAACTAAGGCATCTTGGCAGCAAATCAATGGACCAGACACATTCCTTGGTCCCAAAGGACCAAACAAACGATCAAGATCAATTCAAGATAGCTGGCAATCACATGGAGCTGTTTTGACTGAGATTCAAGACTTTTTCAAAGGGCAAACCTGGAATTTCCAAGATTAGGGTTTTAGCTTTTTCTTTGCTTTCTAGAATATACTATAGAGTAGTATATATGTGAGACGCCTGTGTCTCACATACTTTGTTCCAGTTCTTATCAATTGTAACCTCTTTTTTAGAAATTGAATATTTAGAGTAATTTTTCAGAAAAACTTGCATTGATAATTACTGTGTTCCTCTTTAATTCTTGTTTAGTATAAATCTTAGTTTAATATTTTGGATTTGTGTTAAGTCCTCTTAAGGAAATTGACTTTTGGTGAAAGGAAACTTAAACTATAAGTCCATTTCTCTTAGCAGCTTATAGAGGCTTATAAGACTTGTTTGATTGACAACCAAACAAGCCCTATAAGTTTGTATAAGTCTTTCTTTATTAGTTTAAAAAGGATTTCAGAAAGTGAGTTTCAAAGATTTCAAAATTGGTATTTTCAAGTTTTTCAAAAATTCAGTTTTCAAGCTTTATTTTTATAGCTTTAAGCTATAAGCTGACTTGTCCATAAGTCAAGCTTATAGCCTATAAGCTTTAATCTCAGGTCACTTTTTCCTTGTTGGGTGTTGTTTTGTGCAGGAAGAAAGATCACCACAAGACCTTCTATCCATTTTGTTTAAGGCATAATTTTTCTGATTTGAGGAGCATCATTGCAAAGAAGGTCCAGCTCAAGCCCGAGCTTGAAAGGAGATGGCTTATCAGCCATAGTGGGGCCTGGATTGTAGGCCCCACAAGGTAAAACCTGGCTTGAACCCTCCTATGTGTTTAGGCTTGATGTTTTGACTTTTCTTTTTATGGATAATTCTTGAATTGGTGAATTGGATGCTTAATAGTAATGTTTCTACTTGTTTAGACTCCTATAAGTTTTTGATGCATGATAGAATTGATTTAGTGTAGGATTGTATGCTTTTGCTTAGTTAAAAATCTTGTTTCTGAATTTAAGGGAGTGTTTGGGTCTGCCTATTAAGTCAAGCATTTGACTTATATTTGGTGTAAAAACGGCTTAAATACATTTCAGTAGGGTAGTTATATATAATAGGTTGCATGGTTTGAGTTTTGATAGGTTTAAACAACAAATTCATGCTCAAAATTGGTATACATAGCTACAAAACAGTCATCCATCTTTCCTGCCAGATTTTGGTAACTTTTTGCTTTCAAATCTTGTAGAATGTTAGACATAGGTGTAATCTAGGGTTTTAGGTAGCTTGTGTGTTACTTGGTTTAGATTTGTGCAAGATTTGGCCATTTGAAATCCGTTTTTGTGCACATAGCACCAATCACTGTTCATCAGAAATCTCAAGTGCACTTACAGTAACTTTAATTGCTTATTGAGTGTGAAATTTGCTTTGAGCTTGCTTGTTTTCTTGTTGAATCTGACTCCCCACACTTCCATGAGTGTGGGGGTGCCTTTGTTGCCAATCAATTCCAATTAACAAAGCTTTCCTAAGCTTTTGAATCACCAGACCTTGATTTTTGGTCTGTCAGTGGGAACCAAGTTCCCACTGCTAGAACAAAAGTTCCCACTGCTTAGCAAGGAGACAAGAAGTTCTCCACATGTCACTTTCAGTTCTTTCTTTTTTTGTCTTTTGTGGGCAAACTTAGGAATTAGGACCTGAAACTTTTTCCATTATTTTTCATTTTTAATTTCTGATTTTTTAGTATAATTTAATTTCCAGTTACTGTTCATTTAGTATTTTTTAGGTTTAATTGTTATTTTTAATTACTTTTTAATTATTCTGATTTTGTCTTTTAGTGTAAAAAGTTTATATTTTTCTATTTTAAAATTTTTTATAGATTAAGAATATTAATTTAAGATTTTTAGTTTAAAAATTAGTCACTGTTCACTTTTTTAATTATTTTTTATAATTAAATTAAGTTAATTAGGGTTTAATTAATAAACTGTTTTGTCTTTTAGTGAAAATTTTTACATTTTTTAAACTTTTTCAATTTTCTACTGTTCATTAGGGTAATTTAGATTTATAAAATTGTTAGATTAATTTTGGCATTATTTTATTATTTTCTAGGATTATTTTAATTTAAAAATAGTTTTTAGTGTTTTAAAAATAGAAAAATAGTTTTTAAAATTTAGGAAAAATACTTTTTAGTCTTTAAATAATATAAGTTAGTTATTAGTTCAATAAATTAATATTTTGAGCATTTTGTTAATTATATTTAATTTTTGGGCTTTAATTAGCATTAAAAATTGAATATTTAATTAATAAAAGGTTTTAAAATATATTTGTTGGATTTTTATTCTTATTTATATTATTTAAGACTTAGTTTAATATTTTAATTAATTTTTAGTTTTTATTTTTAATTTCGTCACGTTTTACGTATTTACGTTCGCGTTTTACGTCAACGTCGTAGTTTTAATCGTAGTCGTAGCTCGTCTTTTATTTTTCTCTCTTCCCACCAAAAACGTCACTAATCCAAACATTGTTAGTTTACATAATTGGCACACATAATACACACCTCCTTCGAGAACGAAGCCACATTTATTCGATTCTTCGGTTTTCCTAAATCGTCGAGTTTAATACTTGCCACTCATACGCGTTTTTCCTAAAACGTGTACGATTTACTATACATCAATTTTTGGCGCCGCTGCCGGGGAGGTGTTTAGTGTGCCATTATTATTAGTATCGTGTTTGTGTGAGTAGTGCGTTTTAGCTTTTCAATTTTTTTGGAAAGCGTGAATATCGTACATACTCATTTTTGTTATTTTTCTCTATTATACTATAGTATCCAAATAAATTGTGTTTAATTTTCCTAAGTTAAACACACAACAATCATTTTTACTATATTGTAGATATATTGGTTTTCGTTTTTTCTTGTGAATATTATTATTACTATATTGTACTACGTAAGAACAATAAATATACAAGTACTCCAATACGTGAGAAATCACAACCTTGATTCGGGATTTCATCACTCGATCATTGTATTCGAATCTAAAGCAAAAGTTTAAAGGCAAAATAGATAAATACTTTCGTGAGGCTTAATTTCGATTAACACAAACTATAAGGTGGGTATAAGGCGGTTGTATTTCACGACCTAAAGGAAAAAGGCTCTTAAGTGCTTCGCGCCGCCTCGTTTCCTCCGCTTGCTTGTGCGTGTTTTGAGAAAGAAGGCTAATCGAGGGTTTGCCGCCCAAGTATTATCTACGTATACTATATTTGCTTGTGTTTTCAAGATTAAACCCTCTTGAACGTTTTGGTATTCCACCAACGTTCTAAAGTCATCGAGAACGTTCACTCCACGTGATCGTTTTCATTCTTTGAGGCTCCTTTAATCGAGAAAGTCGATTCGAGGGGAGATTTGTAGATTTTTGTCTACGTAATACATTCAAAAATTCAAAAAAATTAAAAAACCAATCAAAAACCAAAAAAATTGAAAAAATCAAAAAGCCGCAAAAAGAATCTTCTTTGCTACCACCCATTCTACGCTTAGTACATGCGCACTCGATCGAAGGATTATTCCAATTCTAGTGAAGCTTCGAATCGACGCAATCGTAATCGAAGGAATCGACGACGTAGACGAGAATTAGAAACCGACGTTCCTAATATCGTTGTTGAAGAAACCGTAGAGGAGATGGCCGACAATCGTTCTATGATGGAATTGCTCCAAGCGCCCACCGAGGGTTATGGAGACGCGATCGTAATTCCCGCCATCGAGGCGGAGAATTTTGAGATCAAGAGCGGAATGCTTTCGTTGATCCAAGCTACGAAGTTTCGAGGTCGTGAAGCCGATAATCCTCACGACCATATTCGGAATTTTGATCGTCTTTTGGCCACGAGCAAGTTTAAGAACGTCGACACCGATGTCGTCAAGCTTATGCTTTTTCCATACTCGCTCGATGGTGCCGCCAAGGATTGGTACGAGAAAGAGCCACCTAATTCGATAACTACGTGGAAGGATCTCGTTTCCAAGTTCGTTAATTATTTTTTCCCACCGTCTAAGACAACGTTTTTCAAGAATGAAATTACGAAATTTGAGCAAAAATCGAATGAATCTTTTAGAGACGCGTGGGATCGCTTTAAGGAATTGCTTAGGCAATGTCCTCACCATGGTTTTTCCGAGTTGCACCAAATCGATACGTTTTACAACGGTCTTAATTTTCACGAACAAGACTCGTTGAATTCCGCCGCCGGTGGTAACTTTTTGTGTAAGACTCCGAGAGAAGCTTTGATAATTATCGAGAACCGATCCAAGGTTTACCAACTCCGCAATGCACCGAGTGTTGCCAATGTCGCCAATGTTAGTAGTTCTAATCGCGACATTGAGAGAGTTGATGCAAAAGTCGACAAGTTGACGAATGTGTTCACGTCTTATCTCATTGAGATGCAAAAGAAAGACGCTCCCGCTACGGTGAAAGCGGTTGAGGTTTCGTGTACGTTTTGTGGTGGACCTCATAATTATTACGAGTGTGCGGCTACGGATGGCCAAACGTCGAATGTGAGTGCGTTAAACAACAATTTTTCTAATCAAAATCAAAATAACGCCGGTCCATCACAACAAGGCAATTATAACCAAGGCAACAATTTTAATCAAAACCGAAACAATTTTCAAGGAAACAATCAACAAGGAAATTTTTCGAATCAAAATCAAGGAGGTTATAATCAAGGTCGTAATATAACTTGGCAAAATAGAGATAACAATCAAGGAAATAATTTTTCAAGTGGTAATCAAGGAAATTTTCAAAGAAGTAATCAAAACCAAGGGAACTTTAATTCTAATCAAAATAGTTCGTCAAACGATTTTCAAAATTACATGAAAACGAATGAGGCTAATATGAGACGATTAGAGGGAGAAATTGGTACTTTGAAAAACGACTTTACAAATACTTTGAAATTGCAAACACGAAGATTGAGCAAGGGCAAATTGATATAAAAAAGATGTTTTCGGCTATAATGAACAAAGCCTCGGGTTCATCATCGAGTTCGTTACCTAGTGACACCGTTGCTAATCCGAAAGAACAATGTAAAGCCGCCTCGTCTCGTGAGAAAGGTCGTGTGATTACCCCTAACCTTGAAGGATTCCGTGTTGTTTATCCCTCTCAACCCTCGACTTCTAAGACGTCTTCTTGTTCTAAAGTCGATGGGGTGAACGTGGCGACCAAGGAAAGGAGTGCACACCCTCGTGTACCTCGAATTCCATCCACGGTTCAAAAAGAGAGCTTTGTCGACCTTACCAAAGTAACCCTTGAAGAAACTTGTGCTTCGATCCTTCTTAAAAAACCCAAAAGGCGTATGCCGAGAAAGGAAAAGGATCCGGGCCAATTTCTACTACCTTGTGATTTTTCCGAGATTGAGGGATGTTTAGCCCTTGCCGATTTAGGTGCTAGCATCAATCTCATGCCTCATTCTCTTTGGAAATTGATGAGATTGCCTTCGCTTACCCCCACGAACATGACAATCGAGCTTGCAAATTGTACACCTTTAATACCAATTGGAATAGCCGAGGATGTCTATGTTAGGATTGGAAAGTTTGTTTTTCCCGCAGATTTCGTTATATCCGATTACGAGTGTGACCCTAAATGTCCCATTATTTTAGGCCGACCATTCTTATCGACGGCTCGAACCGTAATCGACGTTCACGAGGGAAGACTTACTATGAGATATGGGGATGAGAAAATAGACTTTTTCGCTAGAAAATCCCAAGGATTTTATGAGAATGAAAAAACCGAGGTTTCAAAACCTAATGATTCAAATCCTAATGATTTCAAAATGTTCACTTTAGCGGAAAGAATGAAGCTTGATGCATGTTTTGAGAGAATTAAGAAAAACGGTTTTAAAGATGATGATTTTAATGATAAAGAATATGTGTACCTAATTCAAAAGGGTATGTGTAAATTTATGGATGAAAACTCACTTTGGGATGTTTTTAGCGAAACAAGTGATCCACCAATTCCGAAGGGCGACGTTAGTGCCATCACGACAAAGACCAATATGCGCTCGTCTTCACCACCTTCGAAGGACCATGACTTTGAGGCCTCTACTTCTAAACCCATTGAAGTGCCTCCCACTCCTAGCCCCAAATTCATTAAGGCTAAGGAAGTGGCCTAACCCAATGCAGTCTCATCCATCATAGAAATGTCACCTAAGCATAGTCATTCGACTTGTAAGTCCATGGTTGTGACTCTTGAGAAATCCACTCGAGAACTTGCTCACATCGACACTTTCTTTGATGACGATGGTGATATTGCCGAGATCGAGCATATACTTGCTAATCCGCCATCCATCTTCAAGGATTTACCCTTTGATAAATCTTCAAATGAAGAGGACGATCTCATGTCGGAAATTTCTTATGATGATGAGAATGACGACACTTTCACAACGTACTCGAATTCCGTATACGAACCTATTTTTCATCATAATCCCATTTTTGATGATGAATTCGAGAACGTTGATGACCATATCATCGATCCTCCTTCGTTTCACAATTGTGATGATGAAGAATTCTTCAAGGAGGTCGATGATTTTCTTGCTATAGACACAAGTCCCATTCTCGAGGAGTTACCTTATCAACACTCCTCATTTGAGAATGACGTTTACCACATTCGTGAGGATCTAACTTATCAACGATCCCCACAAAAGAATGATGGTTTCGTGCTTGATCGTGATCTTTTCGAGAGAGTTTCTAAGATACTCAAGGAGGGGAATGACAAACCTTGGTTTGACAAGCCTATCTTTGATGAAGAAATCGATGAGATCGACGTTCATGAGGATGACGAGTATGTAGACCCCGAGGGGGCAGTGTTCTTTATTGATAAACGTTTTGAGAACTTATATAATCCGCCACCCCCTCCCGCCAATGACTTAAATGTGAGGATTTTTAGCGCGACTAATTTTCAATTTGACACGCCAAATATTTTCAACATTATCAAATCGGGTTTTCATAAAGAGTTTTTTAACGATGAAAAAGGAAAAGATTTTAAAAATGTTTTAAAAGATTTTTCTACATGTTTAACTCCGTCATCACATCGTTTTATGAGTGCTACCACCTCGTCTACTCCTTTTGACGACGGTTGGTGTGGTCTTAGTATGGGGGAAGCCCCAAATGTTCCCTCACACTTTACCACCGAGGACGAGATTTACGATCCCGGAATTGCTTGTAAAGGGAAATCTCGGTCTTCCACCGATGCAATAAATGGAAATCGTATCTATTTGCTTGGTGTGAGTCTACCTCGAGTAGCTCATATGTTTGACTTACCATTTGCCCCACCTTTCTACTTCTCATCTCTTTTCTTCTACCCCATTGGGGTTTGTGTTGAAGTAGCGTTGTTTCGTCTTTCATCCGAAAACGAAGACGCTATCTTTGACCCCGGTATACGTTTATCGGGTTTTTAAAGTACTCCACGTACTTTTGGGCCTTGTTTATCATGTAAGCCCCACTAAAAATGACCAACCCAAGATTATCCCTAAATGATCACATTTATGAGGATCCGAGTCGAGCTTTTGACTCGGTTATCAAAAACAAGGTGCCTCGTGGGGGATTCTCATGCTTATCCATGTATATATTATTGCTTTCTTAGTTAATGTAACGAGGGGACTTGTGCTCTTCCAACCTTTGTTCCGTGGTTGTTTGTGATTGTGATTTATTAGGTTCATCGTCATCATTGAAGCCTCTCGTGTTCGTTTTACGTAGCACTCGAGCTTCGATCGTTGCCTTTGGAGATTCTGATATCCGATGATATCCTTTTATGTTCTAACGTTTATCTTATTAGCATAATTCATAAACGACTTTTAGGTTATTCGTTTTACCCTTTCCATGCTAGATTAAGCATTCGACTTCGTCTCTAGTATGGGGGTGTTTACACCACTAGACTCGAAACATTGAGGACAATGTTTAGTTTTAGTATGGGGGGGTGAGTAGATACTTCACCTTGCTTACGTCAACACGCAATCCAATATTCATCTTTTTGTTATCGTTTTGTTGCAAAATAAGGCTAAAAATGGCCAAATTTTAAAATTTTCTTGTTTTTCATAAGTGTTTAAGACACGAATGTAGGTTTTCTGATGGTGAGAACGAGAGTAATTTTTGACTCGACCGTGCGTGTTGAGCACTTAGCTTCGATTCCTTAACTTTTTAGGCTAAGTCTCTTAAATGAGGACGAGAAATGATAGAGTTATTTATAAGTCTCGTAATCGTCACGATCTTATGTGTAGTAATTATTAGCTTATTCTCCCAACGCTTTTGCATAATAAATTGTTAATAAATATTGATTTGGCGGTTTAGTCACTATTGTTGGGTTTCTAATTTGTTTTGGTAGCTTCCATGTAATTAAATTGGGAAAACATTAAGGTATCGCCAGCGTCACGGTTTTGAAGTATTGGCACCCGAATAATCGAAAGCTTCACCTAATAATAAGATTTCAAGTGCTCACCTAAATTAAGCAAAAATTTGAAGCTCACAAGGCCGAAAAATCTATGCCCAAATTGAAAGTGAATCAAGCCTTAATCTTCGAAGCTTTAAAGATCCAAAATTCGCTTTAGCGTGAGGATATACGTCTTTGGCTAATAAAACCACCGATGAGGCGGATAATAAAAGGCAAGGCAAGACCGAAGTCATAATAAAAGCTTCATGGCGAAGTTGAATAAAAGATGGAGGTAAACCAAAGATAATAAGGCCCTTCCGTTAGGGGGCGTATAAAAGTCTTGGTAATAAGTCTCATGTTCAAAACCGTTATAAAATCGTGTTTATCGATCCTTCTTGTTGACTTAATTTTTTGACATCGTTGTCTATTGGGATGAATTATTGATTTGATGATTTTGGTTACACCGTTAAGTTTCTATTTTTAGACTTAATCTCTATTCACGCATAAGTCAATGATGTATCCTCGTGATCATTAAGACATAATAAAATATAAGAGATACCAAGTAGGAATAAGGGAGTTTAGGTTCGTAATTAACACTCATGAGATGTGCTCGTGTTGCTAACTTATAATAACAATGATCTCGTTACCCGCTTAGCATGGATTTGGGTGAAAATCGAGGACGACGAAATTATTTCTAACGAAGCATTCACGTGTTCTTGTTCTATGATCCCAAAAGTCACATTCTCGTGATGAAAACAATACATTATGTCTAAAACACGTGTAGTAGTTTATTTTTATGTCTTGAATAAATGTCGTCATAAAATGAATTTTGGAAGTGCTACGATACTTAATTCTAGCATTGCGTGGGGACACGGCAATGGTTTAGTATGGGGGAGTGATGAGACTATATTTATACATAGTCTCATCGTCCAAATCAGGCTTAAAACGCTTAAAATATCGTCAAAATACCCATAAATGTGCCTATGTTTGTTCATTGTGTATTTTAGGTATGGATATCGTGAATTCACCAAAAGATCAAAGGAATCAAGCAAAAACGAACACGGGAAACGAAGCCGCACAAGAAACCGGACCCAAGTATGGAATTTACAAAATTGCCCTTGAAGTTTTGAAGATTGACAAGAATGGTCCCTCAACTTTGGAAGACTTGACATTTTATACCCTTGCAAAACTCATAATTGCATTTGGGTCCTTATAGTGTTGATTATGTGCAAGTTTGGTCCTTGAAGAATGCATAATGTGCATTAAAAGCCCTTTAAACAAGTTTTGAAAACATTGTGCCAGAATTGACAAGTTGGTCAAAGATATACCAAAGGAAAAAAAGAGTTTTGGCTGTTTAATGGAAAGTATAAATGTGAAGAGAGTTGGAGGGTTGTTTTTGCCCAGACACAAAACCTTACCCCATCCACTTAAATAACGCCACCTCACCCCACTCATTACCCCAACCAATCACAACATCCCCTTGCACCACGTCAGTATCCACTCAATCTTTATTTAACAGACTTTTTAAATCATGTTTTAAATACTCAAAAAAACGTGGGAAACACTTTTTAGTAGCCTAAACCTGATTAAAACCTTCCCCTAACCCAGTTAATCCCCCATAAACCCTAATCCCCAATCTCAACCAAAACAAAGGGGAAATGTTTAAGGGTTTCCAGATCACCAATTAACCCCACCAAAACTCAAACCCACTCACAAAACAACTCACCCGTGACTCCTAGTGGCCCCCACCAAGTTCCCTGCTTGTTCAAAAATGGCAACTAAGGCATCTTGGCAGCAAATCAATGGACCAGACACATTCCTTGGTCCCAAAGGACCAAACAAACGATCAAGATCAATTCAAGATAGCTGGCAATCACATGGAGCTGTTTTGACTGAGATTCAAGACTTTTTCAAAGGGCAAACCTGGAATTTCCAAGATTAGGGTTTTAGCTTTTTCTTTGCTTTCTAGAATATACTATAGAGTAGTATATATGTGAGACGCCTGTGTCTCACATACTTTGTTCCAGTTCTTATCAATTGTAACCTCTTTTTTAGAAATTGAATATTTAGAGTAATTTTTCAGAAAAACTTGCATTGATAATTACTGTGTTCCTCTTTAATTCTTGTTTAGTATAAATCTTAGTTTAATATTTTGGATTTGTGTTAAGTCCTCTTAAGGAAATTGACTTTTGGTGAAAGGAAACTTAAACCATAAGTCCATTTCTCTTAGCAGCTTATAGAGGCTTATAAGACTTGTTTGATTGACAACCAAACAAGCCCTATAAGTTTGTATAAGTCTTTCTTTATTAGTTTAAAAAGGATTTCAGAAAGTGAGTTTCAAAGATTTCAAAATTGGTATTTTCAAGTTTTTCAAAAATTCAGTTTTCAAGCTTTATTTTTATAGCTTTAAGCTATAAGCTGACTTGTCCATAAGTCAATCTTATAGCCTATAAGCTTTAATCTCAGGTCACTTTTTCCTTGTTGGGTGTTGTTTTGTGCAGGAAGAAAGATCACCACAAGACCTTCTATCCATTTTGTTTAAGGCATAATTTTTCTGATTTGAGGAGCATCATTGCAAAGAAGGTCCAGCTCAAGCCCGAGCTTGAAAGGAGATGGCTTATCAGCCATAGTGGGGCCTGGATTGTAGGCCCCACAAGGTAAAACCTGGCTTGAACCCTCCTATGTGTTTAGGCTTGATGTTTTGACTTTTCTTTTTATGGATAATTCTTGAATTGGTGAATTGGATGCTTAATAGTAATGTTCTGCTTGTTTAGACTCCTATAAGTTTTTGATGCATGATAGAATTGATTTAGTGTAGGATTGTATGCTTTTGCTTAGTTAAAAATCTTGTTTCTGAATTTAAGGGAGTGTTTGGGTCTGCCTATTAAGTCAAGCATTTGACTTATATTTGGTGTAAAAATGGCTTAAACACATTTCAGTAGGGTAGTTATATATAATAGGTTGCATGGTTTGAGTTTTGATAGGTTTAAACAACAAATGCATGCTCAAAATTGGTATACATAGCTAAAAAACAGTCATCCATCTTTCCTGCCAGATTTTGGTAACTTTTTGCTTTCAAATCTTGTAGAATGTTAGACATAGGTGTAATCTAGGGTTTTAGGTAGCTTGTGTGTTACTTGGTTTAGATTTGTGCAAGATTTGGCCATTTGAAATCCGTTTTTGTGCACATAGCACCAATCACTGTTCATCAGAAACCTCAAGTGCACTTACAGTAACTTTAATTGCTTATTGAGTGTGAAATTTGCTTTGAGCTTGCTTGTTTTCTTGTTGAATCTGACTCCCCACACTTCCATGAGTGTGGGGGTGCCTTTGTTGCCAATCAATTCCAATTAACAAAGCTTTCCTAAGCTTTTGAATCACCAGACCTTGATTTTTGGTCTGTCAGTGGGAACCAAGTTCCCACTGCTAGAACAAAAGTTCCCACTGCTTAGCAAGCAGACAAGAAGTTCTCCACATGTCACTTTCAGTTCTTTCTTTTTTTGTCTTTTGTGGGCAAACTTAGGAATTAGGACCTGAAACTTTTTCCATTATTTTTCATTTTTAATTTCTGATTTTTTAGTATAATTTAATTTCCAGTTACTGTTCATTTAGTATTTTTTAGGTTTAATTGTTATTTTTAATTACTTTTTAAATATTCTGATTTTGTCTTTTAGTGTAAAAAGTTTATATTTTTCTGTTTTAAAATTTTTTATAGATTAAGAATATTAATTTAAGATTTTTAGTTTAAAAATTAGTCACTGTTCACTTTTTTAATTATTTTTTATAATTAAATTAAGTTAATTAGGGTTTAATTAATAAACTGTTTTGTCTTTTAGTGAAATTTTTTACATTTTTTAAACTTTTTCAATTTTCTACTGTTCATTAGGGTAATTTAGGATTTTTAAAATTGTTAAATTAATTTTGGCATTATTTTATTATTTTCTAGGATTATTTTAATTTAAAAATAGTTTTTAGTGTTTTAAAAATAGAAAAATAGTTTTTAAAATTTAGGAAAAATACTTTTTAGTCTTTAAATAATATAAGTTAGTTATTAGTTCAATAAATTAATATTTTGAGCATTTTGTTAATTATATTTAATTTTTGGGCTTTAATTAGCATTAAAAATTGAATATTTAATTAATAAAAGGTTTTAAAATATATTTGTTGGATTTTTATTCTTATTTATATTATTTAAGACTTAGTTTAATATTTTAATTAATTTTTTGTTTTTATTTTTAATTTCGTCACGTTTTACGTATTTACGTTCGCGTTTTACGTCAACGTCGTAGTTTTAATCGTAGTCGTAGCTCGTCTTTTATTTTTCTCTCTTCCCACCAAAAACGTCACTAATCCAAACATTGTTATTTTACATAATTGGCACACATAATACACACCTCCTTCGAGAACGAACCCGCATTTATTCGATTCTTCGGTTTTCCTAAATCGTCGAGTTTAATACTTGCCACTCATACGCGTTTTTCCTAAAACGTGTATGATTTACTATACATCACTAACCATCCGTGTATAAAACATTTCCCTTAGTTTGGGCTTTAAGGCCCAAAAACAATCCATTGTCTATCCAATATTAAACTTTCAGGCAAAATAAGAATTTGTGGGTCCCACTTGGCCCATAAACCTTTGATAAAATTAAATCCTCGAAAACGGACTCGATTTGTGGCTTCTTGATCTTTTCTTCAAACTCGTGCCGGTTTTGCCGGTTTTCGCGAACTTTGGTACCTACACACATCAAACAACAAACAAGCATATACAAGGCATTTTTGATACATTATTTGCATATATTGAATGTTTATTGATACAAACGATATGAGTAAAATCACTCATATCAAATTCCCCCTTACTAAGCAATTGCCGTGTCCTCACGCAATGATAAAATAAAACTATAACTACACCATTATTCAACTCTTGACATTTTATTTTGCAACGACATAATGTATTGCTTTCATTATTGAAAAATAACTTTAAGGATCATAAAACTCCAATAGATTCATCGTCCCCAACTTTTCACTTTTCCATGCCAAGTGCAAAAACAAGATCATTGTCAATCATAAGCCCCAAAATTAAACCAACTCATACAAGTAATTTGTGTTAAACTCAATATCCTATTATTCCTAATTGTATCTCTAGATTTTATTTGTCATTCACCGAAAGACTCATTTGACTTTATTTGATATTTATTAGTCCAAAAATGAAGGCAAGAACGGTGTAAACTCAACACTCAAAACCTAACCTCGACTTCAAAAACCGTTGTCACTAAAGAAAGCCCACATCAAGGATAACTTAACACGATTTAGGGATAAATCCCGGACCCGAAATTTGGCTAATATGGCTACTTAGAAGCAACAATAAAACCTCTAAAGTCAATTATGACCTTATTAATGGAGTTAGCAACAACTACATCATAACACCTTTTGGCTCTTTAAGATGCAATTGTGCTCCTTATTTAAAATCCACACCCTAAGGCTCCTAGGACAAAAATAAGGGAATTGACATCACCATCCCACCTTACGGATCATGATGATGAAGCAATTTTTATTCAACACGCCCCTTGACATGAACCCTAAGGCTCTAATGACAAGGTTAGTGCTACATGACTCCCACCCGAAGGCTCCTAAAGAACATGTTTTTATTTATTCTTCTTTATTAATATGATATTTATAGTAAGCCAAATTTCCGCAATCCCATGATCAAAAGTCCATGACGCTGAAACCCTTAATGTGTTCTCACTTTAATTACAAGGGAAGAAAAAGAAGGAGTTACGAGTTAAGATATCAAGCCTAAACCGCTAAAAACTTCATTTATTAAGCAATTATTATTCAAGTGTGGAAAGTAAATACGAGGATATTAAATCAAACACAAAAATACTTGCACAAAGAAAAATTTAATCTTAGAAACTTATGATTGAACTCTATCATCTCTTGTTCTCCATATTGTAAAATTCCAAAAATGTGAAATCAATGGATACTTAGCCTATTAAATCAAAGTTTTGTGTTTTCAAGTCATCTATAGGATCTTGCATCTTCTTAAGCTTTTTCAAGTTTTAGAATTTGCGTTTTAAAGTTCCCTTAATAAACGACTTTCTAGGATCAATTATAGGAACTTGCGAAAAGTTCTTGTTCTTAACTCGTATGAATTAAGACTTTCGCGTTCTAAAGCTCCCTATATAAAAGCCTAGCAAAACTTAATTCAAATACGTTAAGGAAAAGCTAAGGTTAAAAACCGAGTCGAGTCAAAAACTATCTTTATTTTCACCAATGGTAAGCCTACATTCGTGTCAAAAGCACTTATTTTATTTATTAAAACTTAAAAATAACACTAAAAATTTAAATTTTTTATGAAAAATGAGAAAAACAACGTTTAGACACGACAAAAGCAATTGCAAGCGATTATATCGATTGACTCCCCCATGCTAAAACCAAACATTGTCCTCAATGTTTCTTAGCTCAAGAGTAACACCCCCTTGCTAAAACACGAAGAGTCTAATGCAAAATCCTAGCATGGAAAGAGCACGCAAATCTATAAGCCGTTTATTAATTATGCCTCAAGATAAAACGTTAGTCGATAAAAATCAAGGGATAGAAAGTGTGCCCCTTTTTGGCATTCAAAGAATGGAAGATCAAGTGGACTGGCAAAAACCGAACACGAGAGTCTTCAAATATTAGGGTCATACCTAAGATTCACAACACAACAAAACACGAGCACGAGCTTGAAAGATCAAGCCTTATTAGTGTTAGAAAATAGAAAGAAGATAGAATGTATGGGACTCCCCCACAAGGCTCCTCGTTTTTGTTCACCGAGTCATGAGCTCGACTCGATCCCCGCATTCATTGGTCCTTAGGGAAAGTTTGAAGATCCGGGACAACCTCCGTAGGTATGTCCCCTCCAAAGTAGTGTTTCACACGATGACCATTCACCTTAAAGTTAGGCCCGTCTTTTTGAGCTAGCTCAACGGTGCCATAAGGGAAAAATTGTGCAATGGTGAATGGTCCGGACCAACGGGATTTAAGCTTGCCCGAGAAAATCTTAAGTCTAGAGTTGAATAAGAGGACTTGATCACCAACATTGAAAATGCGGTTTTTGATCTTAGAGTCATGAATCCTCTTAGTCTTCTCTTTATAAATCAAAGAATTTTCATAATCTTGATCCCTTAATTCACTTAGTTCATTCAATTGAACCTTGCGATGATCACCCGCGGTCCTCAAATCAAAGTTACAATGCTTACGAGCCCAATACGCCTTATGTTCGAGTTCAATTGGCAAGTGGCATGCTTTTCCGTAGACCAACCTAAATGGTGTACAACCAATTGGCGTCTTGTAAGCCGTACGGAAAGCCCACAATGTATCGTCCAATTTATCCGACCATGAAGTGCGATTCTCTCCAATAGAACTCTCCAAAATCCTTTTAAGAGCTCGGTTTGAAACCTCCACTTGACCACTCGTTTGAGGGTGATAAGCCGTAGAAAGTCGATGAGTGACACCATATTTCTTTAGAACTTTTTCAAATTGTTCATTACAAAAATGGGTCCCACGATCACTTATAATAGCCCGCGGAGTTCCAAACCTAGCAAAGAGTTGTTTCAAAAAGTTCACCACAACTCGAGCATCATTCGTGGGCAAAGCCTTAGCTTCGACCCATTTAGACAAATAGTCCACGGCTACGAGAATGTATTTATTTCCTTTCGAAGATGGAAACGGCCCCATAAAATCGATCCCCCACATGACAAAGATTTCACAAACTTGGATAATGTTTTGAGGCATTTCATCCCTTTGTGAGTTCTTTCCTTGACATTGACAAGCATCACAAGTCTTGATCAAGTCTTGGGCATCACTATATATGGAAGGCCAAAAGAAGTCGGCATCAAAGACTTTCTTCGCAGTGGCGTTAGCACCATGATGTCCCCCGGTGGGTCCCTCATGACAAGATTTAAGGATATCTTGAGCTTCTTTGCCAAACACGCACCTACGAATCACTTGATCTGCGCACACACGAAACAAATAGGGGTCGTCCCAAAAGTAATAGGAAATATCCTTGAAAAACTTTCGTTTTTGTTGGGACGACATAACCTTGATCATAAACTTCCCCGCATGGTAATTTGCGATGTCCGCAAACCATGGGGTACTATCATCACCACGAAAAGCAATCATACCAAGCGTCTCGAGAGGAAATGTTTCATTGATTTCCTTGTTCTCTCGATCGCTATGGTGAGGATTCTCAAGTCGAGATAAATGATCGGCCGCGAGATTCTTGGCTCCTTTTTTGTCTAGAATTTTGACATTAAATTCTTGAAGGAGGAGAATCTACCGGTGCAACCTCGGCTTAGCATCTTGTTTATTAAGAAGATATTTGATATCCGAGTGGTCCGTATACACTATGGTTTGAGACAAGACGAGATATGGTCTAAACTTTTCAAAAGCATACACAACGGCAATAACTCCTTTTCCGTTGTAGTGTACTTTGTTTGAGCATCCGTCATAGTCTTACTTACATAGTGTATAGGCAAGAAATTTTTTAACTTACGTTGCCCCAAAACCGCACCTACCGCATAATTACTAGCATCACACATAATTTCAAAAGGTAGGTCCCAATCCGGGGCAACCAAGATTGGAGATTCGGTTAACTTTCTTTTAAGCATCTCAAAGGCTTGAATACACTCATCCGAAAAGATTAAAGGAGTCTCTTTTTCCAAAAGATGGGTCATAGGCCGAGCTATCTTAGAGAAGTCTTGTATAAAACGTCGATAGAAGCCGGCATGGCCGAGAAAACTCCTTATCCCTTAACGGTGGTGGGTGGAGGCAATTTGGCAATCACGTCGATTTTAGCCCTATCAACCTCAATACCGGCCTTAGAGATCTTATGTCCTAACACAATTCCCTCTTTGCACAGGAAGTGACATTTCTCATAATTAAGCACAAGATTCGTTTCCTCACAACGTTGCAACATTCTTTCTAGGTTAGAGAGACATGAAGTGAAAGATTCCTCAAAAACAGAAAAGTCATCCATGAAGACTTCCATGGTTTTCTTGATCATATCATGGAAAATGGCCATCATGCACCTTTGGAACGTCCCCGGAGCATTGTATAGTCCAAAAGGCATGCGACGATAAGCAAATGTTCCATAAGGACAAGTGAATGTGGTATTTTCTTGATCACGAGGGTCAATGGGGATTTGGAAATAACCGGAAAATCCATCCAAAAAGCAATAGAATTCATTCCCCGCTAGTCTCTTTAACATTTGATCCATAAAAGGTAATGGAAAATGATCCTTCCTAGTGGCATCATTAAGTTTCCTATAGTCAATACAAACACGCCAACCGGTCACAATTCTAGTAGGAATCAATTCATTATCCTCATTAGTAACAACCGTCATTCCTCCTTTCTTTGGAACACAATGCACGGGGCTAACCCATGGACTATCCGAGATAGGGTTGATCATTCTGGCGTCTAGAAGTTTAGTGACTTCCTTTTTTATCACCTCATGAATATTTGGATTTACCCTTCTTTGATTTTGGATAGCGGGTTTATAATCATCCTTCATTAGAATTTTATGAGTACAAAATTTTGGATCTATACCCTTAATGTCGGAGATTTTCCATGCAATGGCCCGTTTATGTTTCTTAAGCACTTTAATAAGTTCATCCTTTTCGTTTTCCTTTAATCCCTTAGCAATAATCACCGGTAACTTATCCGTTCCCTCAAGAAAATCATACTCCAAATGAGTGGGTAATTCCTTAAGTTCTAATTCGGGTGCTTCCTCAATAGATGTTTTCACTTTATTCTCATTAGCACTCATAACTTTTAGTTCCATAGGTGGTGATTCAAAAGGATCCAAATTCAACAATTTTTCAATCAACGCAATATCTCCCTCGGGATCAAAATTCTCACAATCAAACTCACTAGGATCAAACGGTGTGCTAAGGTAATCATAAATTTCCTTTTCGATTTTTGAATAACCATTATTCTCAAGCTCTTCAAGTACGAAGTCACCTCCCTCAAATGGAGTGAGTGGAGGTTTAGCCAAAGAGATAATAGGATTCGATGAAGTGGGATTGCCACTTTTAGAAGTATCCGAAAAACCAAGCATATTTTGCAAAACCTCTTCACTAGCAACATCAATCACATCGATTTGATTGATTGATTCCTCGTCGTCTTCGGAAGAAAACTTCGAGATATTACCAACATTAAGAGTAATACTTTCATCATCAAAACGTAAAGTCAATTTTCCCTCTCTCATGTCAACTAAAGAACTAGCCGTATTTAAAAACGGTCTTCCCAAAATAAGAGGCACACGAGAATTTTCCGGATAATCACAAATCACAAAATCCGCAGGGAAGATGAGCTTTCCTACTTTGACTAATATGTCCTCGGCTATACCTTTTGGAAAGGCGGTCGATCGATCCGCTTGCTCGATAGTCATCTTAGTAGGCGTAAGCTCGGGAAGTGATAACCTTTTCCACACGGAAAGAGGCATCAAGTTAATGCTAGCGCCTAGATCGGCTAATTCTAAGCATTCTTCCATATTAGGGAAATCACATGGTATCAAAAATTGACCGGGGTCTCCATGCTTTTTGGGAAACTTTTTAGAGAGAACCGCGGAACAACTTTCATTTAAGGATGTAGATACTTCAACTAATTTCTCCTTATCGTTCATCAACCTTTTGATTGTTGAAGCAAACTTAGGCATGCTAAGCAATGCATCCGCGAAACTAAGATTAATATACATTTTCTTAAACACGTCAAAAACGAAGAAACTTGAGTATTGGTCTTTTCGCGGAGCTTCTCTTTGGTAAGTCTCGAAGGGTAGGGTAGTGTGGGTTTAGTCTTCGAAAGCTCGGGTTCCGGAATAGGCAATTGATCTACCTTTGGTGGAATAGGAATTTCCTTTTCTTTAACCACCTCGGGTTCTTGCTTCACTTCCCTCACCGGAGAGGTACTCACACGTGGAAGCAAAGGTCCGTCTAAAGCTTTCCCACTACATGTGGTTATGGCTTTCATCTCACCCTTCGGGTTTGGAATGGTATTACTAGTTAAACCACCCGAAGACGAGGAAGGTTTGGTCATAAAAGATTCAAACATCGAGAGTAATTTATTTTGACCTTGTTCCAAACTTTGTTGCATACGATTTTTACTTTGCTCTAATCTTTTCTCAAAACGGTTTTATTTTTGTTCAAGTCTTTGTTGATTAAGCTCAATCTTATTGTTTTGCCCTTTAATCGTATTTTGAAACTCGTTTTTCAAAGTTACCATTTGTCCTTGAATGTTGTTTTGAAAAGCTTTCAAATTTGCCCCATTCGTTTTGATGTAGCTTGACAAATCATTTTGATTATTGCTTTGAAAACCTTGATTATTTTGATTAGCATTAAACCCATTTCCTTGGTTGTAATTCCCTTGGTTACCACGGTTAAAATTATTCCCATTGTTTCCATTGTTGTACCTATTTTGAACTGGTGGAAAACCCGGTGGAGCAACATGATTTTGACGAGGAACTTGACCGTTGGAGCCATAAGTTCCCATCGCGGCAAAAGCATTAGCTTGATCAAACCCCGTGGTTAAACAAGCATAATTAGGATGTGCTCCACCACATGATACACAAAAACTCTCAACCATATTAATCGATCCATGAGGATTCTTCCTAAACTCATTCAAAAGCGTGTCAATCTTAGAGTCCATTCTAGCAATCTCGATATTAGATGAATTCACATTGGAAACAACCGGTGTGTTTCGTGAATATTATGCTCTAGACTTATCCTCAATTATTCTCCACGCGTCTCTCGGAGTTTTTCTTAAAAGATTATCACCCGCGGCGGCATTTAAAGAATCTTGTTCAATCATATTTAGCCCATTATAGAAAGTATTACTTTGATGCAATTCCGAGAAACCGTGGTGTGGACATTGTCTCAACAATTCTTTAATTCTTTCCCATGCAACCCCAAACGATTCATGCACTTTTTGTTCAAATCTAGTGATATCATTCTTAAAGTGTGTTGTTTTAGATGGTGGAAAGAAATAATTCATGAACTTAGACACTAAATCATCCCATGTTAAGATCGAACACGGTGGTTCTTTCTTATACCAAAGCTTAGCATTACCCTCGAGCGAGTACGGAAAAAGCATGAGCTTAATCACGTCATTCGGCACATCTCTAAACTTGAGAGTCGAGGTAATTCGATTAAAATTCCGTATGTGAGAATGCGGGCTATCGGTCTCATTGCCATGAAATTGATCGGCACGAATGAGCGATAAAAGACCCGTCTTAATCTCAAAATGATACGCCAAAATAGCCGGCACAACGATTGCTTCCCCATACCCTTCGGTGGGTGCACGGAGCAATTCCTCCATTGTTCGGTTACCGGCCATCTCTACAACAATAGGTGGAAGCTCGGGTTCCACTATTCGTTGTTGACGATTTCTATTTCTACGAGGAATATTTTCAAGCCTATTAAAATCAATCACAAGACGAGAAGAACGTAATTGCATACACTACAACGACGAGAATTTAGAGGATTGAAGAAAAGAATTTAGACAAGAAGAAGATTATCTTTGGTATTTTATTTGGTATTGCTCAATCAAAAATGATTGATAAAAAACAAGGAATAAGGATAACTACTATGGAAGTAATTACCCTCGGTGGACTTTGAAACGATAGGTGAAAACCTAAACGTCTCGAGGTTCAATAAGTAAACTACAAAAATAAGATTTATTACTACTTGAGTCGGCAAACCAATAATAGGTTGTCCCTCTCAATATACGCACAAGCAAGCGGGGAAACGAGGTGGCACAAAGCACTTAAAAACCTTTTTCCTTAGACGGCCTTTTATAGCACGTCGCCTTATACCCACCTTATAGTTTGTATAAATCGAGTTCAAACTTCTTATTAGTATTTATCTATTTTGCCTTTTATTTTTGTTTTGGATTCGACTACAATATCTAGGTGATGAAATCCCAACTAAGGCCTTATTTGATAAGTATTGTGCTATGTAATACAATATATTATTCACAAAAAACGAGAAAAACGATACATACTATATAATAGAAAAAAGTAACAAAACTTTCCGAGGACGGAAAGGGTCTTCAAATCAACGATCAACAAATCTCCACAAAAGCGAATCGTACACAAGATCCCCGGCAGCGGCGCCAAAATTTTTGATGTGATCGTGATAGTATATGTGATAATTAAGATTACGTTATAGGGTAAATTAGAAAATTACCTTTAGGAAAAAGTAATAGACTAATATTACCAATGAAGAATTCATTTAAACACGTGATGAAACAAGTTCGTTGTACACGAAGATCGAGTGAATTTGAGACGTTTTGTTTTGATTTGGACAATCGATTTGAATTGGTTTTCGGTTTTTTAAACTAGAAATTAATTCTACCAATTTTTAACTATTTAAAATTAACCTAAAGTGCATGAATCGTGAACCCCGCTATTATTTAAATCTAAAAACACAATTACTTAAAATTAGTACTATTTAAAAATTAAACTAATTTAATAATCTATAAAAATTAATCTATTTAATAAAAATAACTTTTAAACTATTTAAAAATCTAATTAAACTTTTAAAACTAATGATCTTTATTAAAAATTACTTAAAACGAATCTATTTAAATAAAAACTATTTTATTTAGATCTAAAATTATAAAAATCTAATTATTAAAATAAACTAATTAAACTTTCAAATTAATAAAAACATTTTTTTATATTATCAAGATACTAATTAATATTTTAAAAACTTAAAATTTACTTAAATAAAAATATTAATAAAACTTTATTTAAAACTAAAAGTTAATTAAACGTTACTAAAATTAAAGTCTGCCAGATTAGTAATACTATATTAATTACGTAACGGAAAGTAAACACCAAAGAGTTATTAGCTCACTTGGCAAACACGCTTGACTGTGAAACAGTGGGTCTCGAGTTCGATTCCCATGAGTGACAAATTTTTAGATTTAATTTCTTTTTGACATAATTGAACACAAGTCACAGGAGGTGACTCGAATGAGTTTTTTTTTAAACTGATAAGGGTATCAGTTAATGATTTAACAGATTAATGGAATCTGTTAAGACATTATAAAATCAACAAGCAGCAACTCTATTAAAGCAGTTATATTCAGTCACAATTTAAGCAGACAACAATTTATAAAAGCAAAATCAGTCACGTTTAAAATTCTTAAACAAATAAACTAGAAATCAAATAAGCAGATAACAATATCAAAAGAGTAACCAATTTGGCAGTTCTCATCACACGAGTTAATCCTAAACACGCTAAGAATAACTATCATAAAATCATCAGAATCCAAACATCCCCTTATACAAATAAGCAGACATATAAGAAGACATATAAGCAGACATATAAGCAGCATCAAAACAAGCTTCAACTAATTACCCAAAAGTCATCATAAGGTAACTGAAATCTAGCATACATGACAGCATTATCTCTCCTAAAAACAAGTACTGATAGCAGGCAAACCACAATTCGAAAATAAATTAACCTAAAAACTGGGCAACAAAACTAAACACAAATCCTATCTCTGATAAACTACAATCGTAACTATAAATCATACTACTCATTCAATGAAAATTAAAAACGATTAAACAGTAACTACTCTTAATTCAGAACACACTACAAAAGCAGGCAAATCATTCTCGTAGTGAACCAAAAATTATTTAAAATCAATATAATAACAAAGATGTAGATAGCTTTATGCTTAGCAAACTCAAACAGTAGAGTAACTAAATCAGATTTAAAATAAGAACAAAAATAACTAGTGATGAAACCTCATGAAGAAAACCGTTGAGCAGCAGCGCAGCGCTGAGCTGGCTGATTAGATTGTATCACCACCATAAAAAAACATCGTTCGAACCAAAAATCAACACCTTACCACCATCTTGGTTCAAACTCGAACCAGTATCATATTCACCATCTTTTTAAAGCTAAAACAGTGGGTTTAACCTTTATTATCCCTAATTTCTCAACATTCCAATAAGATATTAAATTATCTTATTTTAATGATTTATAGTTATAATATTAATAATAAAAATAGATTTGCAAGTAAAATTAAAATTCTTAAACGCAAATTGCCAAGATAGATAAAACTGAAAATTGAACTTTTTATTAATCCAAATCCAAGATTACAAAATTAAAAAGAAAATTACAAATTCTGTATTAAAACTAACATTATAACATTACAAGAAAAATAAGGGATTAAAATTACAAGAGAAATGAGGGTTTTTATAGCCATCCCAGGGCTGTTGAAGAAGAATATCCGCATTTTCACAAGCATATTCCTTTTTCATCATGGCCCTTAGATCGTCTCTCTCTCCTGGTTGTTTTGATCGGATGGTAGATAGGACAGAACTAGCACATGGATTGCCAACGTGGCATCCGTGTGTGCTAGTTGTGTTTCTTTGAAGCCTCTTGATTGGTTGATTTAGGAGGATGAGGTGTTTTGGCCAGTAGTTATCTGCCACGTAGCCTAGCTCTTCCATCAATCTCTTCCTTAAAATTGGGGGATTTAATTCCCCCACACTTGAATTACACGTGGGATGAAAAGCCCCATTTTATTTTGTTGATTTGTTTGGCTAGGGTTTTATGAACAGTGGTTTTAGTCTGGTTATTTTGTGAGGTGAGGAAGGAGAGAAACATAGAAGATATCGAAAGTATTTTAATATTGAGTGTGTGAAATGAGTGGGTGAGGATTAATATATGTGTGAATGGTGTAACGTGTATTTATGGGATATATATAAAAGTGAGTGGTTGACTGGATATGAACGAAAGCGATAAAAACGTGTGGTGGGAGAATGAGTGTTGTGAGCATAAGTGAATAACTTATCAACTTTCCCAAAATCATAACCCTAATGGGCTTTCAAAAACATCCGTTCCTCATTTAACAAGGCATTGGGCGTTGGACAGGCCCATACTAACCATCCGTGTATAAAACATTTCCCTTAGTTTGGGCTTTAAGGCCCAAAACAATCCATTGTCTATCCAGTATTAAACTTTCAGGCCCAATAAGCATTTGTGGGTCCCACTTGGCCCATAAACCTTTGATAAAATTAAATCCTCGAAAATGGACTCGATTTGTGGCTTCTTGATATTTTCTTCAAACTCGTGCCGGTTTTGCCGGTTTTCACGAACTTTGGTACCTACACACATCAAACAACAAACAAGCATATACAAGGCATTTTTATACATTATTTGCATATATTGAATGTTTATTGATACAAATGATATGAGTAAAATCACTCATATCAGTGGTCATTATTTAATTATATTTTTACGTATATTTTTGAAATTTTTGACGAGGTTGATTGTCATGACGATTGGTAATTTGATTTGGATGATGTTGAAATTTTATATTTACGTTTTGACGAGTTGCGAGGATTATTAGTGATGACGATATCGACGGATGCCCGAGAAATTTTACGTTTTATTTTAAACATGTCGATGTTTAATATTTTGACGTTTTATTTTAATGTCGTATTAAGTCGTGCCGGGACTATATAATCTCGTATTTTGTGTGCGTTTTAAGTTTTGAGAAGCATTTTTATGAAACCCGAGACCCGTAAATATTTTCAAAAGTGACTAATAGTCATTTCTCGTGTTTTAACAAAGTATTTGCACTTTGGTCCAAAAGAATCACAATTGGCAAAAACTACCCTAAACGTTTTCCATATAAAAGGAAAATTAATACGCAAAACATACACACAATCATTCCACTAGCCAAAATTCTCTCTCCCTCCCTCTCTCTTGTTCTTTCCCGTCCACCCTCACAACACAAACACCCCTTGATTTTCAAAATTTAGTTTAATTCAACAAAAACTAATCAAAGACCCATCTTAGTTTCATCAATCTCTATCCATTGGTATGAAAATCTTACACATGCATTGATATTTTTGAAAAACCCATTTTAGGATGAAAATCTTGTTGTTTGATCTTAAATTATTGTTGTATGTAGGTGTTTATGTTCATATACATTAGTTTTTATGATTGCATGTTGATATTTTTGAGTTGGGTTTTTATGAATTGATCATCTAGTATGATTTAGTGTGTTATGATATAAACTAGTAGTGTAAGAATGATTATAGTGGTAAAAATAGGGTTAAAATGTGGTGAAAAATTAATTTTGAAGGATATTTAAATGTATATTTTATAACAGATTATTAAAGTTAATTTTCTGAAAATATGAGTTTGAGTTTGAGATGAACTAATTAGATATTGTTGTAGAGAATGTTTTTAGCTTCGTTTTGGTATAAGGTAGGACTTCTAGCTCCAAACGAGCGAAAAGTTACGTTAGTTTGATTATTTCGTGTACTGGGAGACGAGTATCGTCACAATATATAATTGTTGTCGATATTTGGATCGAATCACGGGGACTAAAAAATGGAATTTTTAAATATGTCATGGACTGATTTTGAATGTTAAGTATGAGGATGTCGAGTTTATGTGATTGAGGATACTATGTGATTGTTCTGCG
The DNA here is from genome assembly GCA_025667525.1 of Glebionis coronaria. Taxonomy (NCBI): domain Eukaryota; kingdom Viridiplantae; phylum Streptophyta; class Magnoliopsida; order Asterales; family Asteraceae; genus Glebionis; species Glebionis coronaria. The sequence continues at coordinate 608,781,317 of CM046874.1, read as the reverse complement.
GAATCGTAGAGTTCACTGTCGTCATGGGAAAAAGGAAGTTTTGTGTTAGCTTGGTGATAGGAGTTATGCAATCTGATTGTATATTTTATTATATGGCATTATCAGGAAGTTGAGGATGGTAATATGTTTGATTGTAAGGATTGGCAGATGAGACAATAAGGATAGTCTGATTTGACTGGAAGGGTAAGTCATCGGAGAAGTAATAACAGAAGAAAGTAAAGAAGCTGGATAAGATGATGGATGTGAGGTTGAACAAACTGAGCACCAGATATCGGTGTCCATTATTGATTGTGAATGTTTAGTGTGATGATTAGATGATTGAAGGAGAGAAAAGTATTCCCTAACAATTGGAAAATTGTTATTAAAAGAAGGAATGGTGTGTAAAATTCTTTTGATAAGAATTTTAGTTGGAGTGTTATAGATGTTTTAGAATGTGCAATCTATGGCTGAAGTGATCGTGAAAATCTGACTAGATTGAAACGATTGAGGCTTTGTCGATACTGACGAAACCGACTGAAGCTTGTCAATTCCTTTGTGTAAGCTGGGTATTATCGGAGGTTTATCAGGAGGTTTTCACTGATTGTTGAACCAAGGATAAAGCTGACAAAGAAGAACTAAACGTGTAAAATCCATTCATATATTTAAGTTGTGGTTGTGAGATCTGAGTCTGTAGTTAAGGAAGTTGTTTATGAACGCTGAGGATAGATTGAAGTTCTGTGCCTGTATAATTAGTATTGTAGGAATCTGAAGGAATTATAGAGCTGTGATGATGATATTTGGATAATATCAAGTGGAAAGGAAAGCAATAGTAATGTGTTGACTTGAATAAAGAAGTGTAACGGGGTTTATATGATCATGAGATTGGACATTATGGTATTTGTTTTGGATTTGAAAAGTATTACTTGTATGGAATTAAGTATGAAAAAAATAAGAATAAGAAGGACTTGTGTATAAATGCCATTCGGGGATTTAAAAGAAAGGAGTTAAGGATTACTTAATGATGACGGGGAAATAATAATCGGTAAATTTTAGATGGGATATGTTATAGTTCTGTATTATGAAGTATGTTTCAGATTATGGAGGATGAGTGTGGATGCTTTCACTATCAACTAGTGAGTATTTAGTAAGAAGGAGAAGGAAAAGGACTTATAAAATTTCTGAAGTAATTAAGAATTGACTCTTAAGTTTTGAGATAATTGAAATATTGGTAGCAACAAGTAAAATGGATGGAATGGAAAGAAAGTTAGAATTGAATTGATAAACTAATGGAAAAGGGATATCAAAGAAAGAAGATCAACAGATTGTTGGAAATTTTGAAAAAGAATGGTAATAGAAATGAGAGAGTCGAGATGTATGTTTTTGTGGGACAAAAACGGTTATTGTGATTATCTAATTTTTCTTCTATTAGATCAGAGAGTGTGTTAAGAAGGCTAGGACCAGTGGTGAATGAATTGTTTAGATTAAAAAGAGAATTTAATTATTCTTAGAGTGCTGAGAGTGTCGCATGTAGTATTGAAGGGATTTTACAAATTGAAGTATTAATACCACATCATTAGAATAAAATATATTATGATATCAGGAAGTGATTTGACCATTATACATTTCAGATTTGAATATATGAGGCTAACAGAGTTATTTAAACAGTATATGATATAAGGAAGATGTAATAATGTACTATGGAAGGTACAGTAATTTAGTGATCTAGCAAGCACTACGCTCGGGGCATAGAGATTGTTAGAATTAATGAAAGTAGAAAATGAGTATGGAAAGTATTTAAGTGACTGGTTAGAATTATGGATAATCTCATTGTATTTAGTTTGAGTGTAACCTCAGGACATAGAGGCAGAGTAATTTTTGAATACTTGAAATCGTTGTGATAAAGTATGAGTATTGGATAAGGTTTGAACATATTATATGTGACCCAGAGATTGAGATTGACTTTTGGATATTAGAGATTTCTACAGAAAGTGTGAAGAATTGAGTTATGAAGGAATATTGCGTATTTTTGGAAATCAATGGACAGAGTGAAAGGATGAATTGAACGATGGTAATTGAAATTGGTATCAACCACATCAACATATAATTGAAACTTGGGATGATGATATCTAAATATTTTACTATGAGGACTAATAGAAACTAGTGAAGATGGAATCTTTATGCGATGATAATCGTCATATCAGTAGTTAAGAGGTGTAATTTGAGAACATACATAGTTGTGGGGTATGTTGTCAGAGTATTGGGGCAGGAATGAAACTGAGAAAGTGATGCAGAAGGAGTATGAATGATGAAGGAATATTAGCATAAGAGAAGATGAAATTGAAAGTTGAAGTGTAGTAATAGTTGTGGATATGGTGATATCATAAGAATTGAGTTGGACTGGTGTGAAAGACGTGAGTATCTCTTGAGGATAAGAGGTCACGTTGACTCTAGAAGTGAGGAAGTGCGTGTGTGAGGCGGGTTGAACGCCGGGACGTCGCTCTCTTTTAGGAGGGTAGGATGTAACAACCCGAAACTGTGGTCATTATTTAATTATATTTTTACGTATATTTTTGAAATCTTTGACGAGGTTGATTGTCATGACGATTGGTAATTTGATTTGGATGATGTTGAAATTTTATTTTTGCGTTTTGACGAGTTGCGAGGATTGTTAGTGATGTCGATATCGACGGATGCCCGAGAAATTTTACGTTTTATTTTAAACATGTCGATGTTTAATATTTTGACGTTTTTATTTTAATGTCGTATAAAATCGTGCCGGGAGTATATAATATCATATTTTGTGTGCGTTTTAAGTTTTGAGAAGCATTTTTATGAAACCCGAGACCCGTAAATATTTTCAAAAGTGACTAATAGTCATTTCCCGCTTTTTAACAAAGTATTTGCACTTTGGTCCAAAAGAATCACAATTGGCAAAAACTACCCTAAACTTTTTCTATATAAAAGGAAAATTAATACACAAAACACACACACAATCATTCCACTAGCCAAAATTCTCTCTCCCTCCCTCTCTCTTGTTCTTTCCCGTCCACCCTCACAACACAAACACCCCTTGATTTTCAAAATTTAGTTTGATTCAACAAAAACTAATCAAAGATCCATCTTAGTTTCATCAATCTCTATCCATTGGTATGAAAATCTTACACATGCATTGACATTTTTGAAAAACCCATTTTAGGATGAAAATCTTGTTGTTTGATCTTAAATTATTATTGTATGTAGCTGTTTATGTTCATATACATTAGTTTTTATGATTGCATGTTGATATTTTTGAGTTGGGTTTTTATGAATTGATCATCTAGTATGATTTAGTGTGTTATGCTATAAACTAGTAGTGTAAGAATGATTAGAGTGATAAAAATGGGGTTAAAATGTGGTGAAAAATTAATTTTGAAGGATATTTAAATATATATTTTATAACAGATTATTAAAGTTAATTTTCTAAAAATATGAGTTTGAGTTTGAGATGAACTAATTAGATATTGTTGTAGAGGATGTTTTTAGCTTCGTTTTGGTATAAGGTAGGACTTCTAGCTCCAAACGAGCGAAAAATTACGTTAGTTTGATTATTTCGTGTACCGGGAGACGAGTATCGTCACAATATATATATGTTGTCGATATTTGGATCGAATCTCGGGGACTATAAAATGGAATTTTTAAATATGTCATGGACTGATTTTGAATTTTAAGTATGAGGATGTCGAGTTTATTTTCAAAGCTGAGTGTCGGTTTCATAAACGGAGAAAAATAAATGTGTTAAAAGACTATATGAATTGTTGACGTAAAACTGTCCGATTTTTGTAGTTCAAAGATGTGTCAGGCAGGGAACTTTAAATGTAAAATCTTTTGATGAGTTTTTAACAGGCCTTTCTATATATAGTAAGTGAAGTTTCTGATTAGTATCATAAAAATTTGACGTGTTTAAGTGGGGTAAATGAGCTTGTACATTTGGTGTGTACCGGCAGATTTTCGAAGGAATTAACTAATAGAATAAACATATAGAATGGAATAAGAGGTCACTTGTATTATTTTTATTTTGGATTGATTGTGATTTCATGATTTTGAGTTTGATATTACTAAGTATGGATTTTACTCGAGTTATTATTGATGAACGCGCCTTATTTGATAGGTTGTGGTTTTTGTGTTTAACGGGCATCAACTATCGTCGAAGATCGTCTTACTACTGCTATTACTTCAGGTGAGTCTATAGCCTCGCTTTCTACTTGTTTTAATGATTTTAAAACCCGCGAGGGGGATACATGCTATTGAAGTAAAATGGACACATGTCATGAGTAATTGTTGGACCCGATGTTGCCTTTGATTAAATGAATTGTATAAGTACCTAATTACATAAGACCCTAAATTCATGAGCCGTTAACTATCTTCTGACTTGATGTTGCGAGTTGGGAATAGCCGCTTATTCTAATAATATTACTATTGGGCTGACAACCATATCTGAGACCAGGGCTTTACGCTAACTAACCCGTTGGGAAGGATAATTTTACGTGAATGAGAATTGGTATTCTTGCAATTAATACCCTAGTAGGGGCACTGGTAATTTTTCTAGTCATGCTGGCATTTGGCGTGGGTGACTAAGTTAAGGGGTCGGTGTCATGAGCTTAATACAATTCAATAGCTATTGCTATAATATGATACACCTGACTAATAGATTGTATGGCCACAATTCTATTAAACAATTGTGAATGATTTTTACGATGTGTTCAATTATGTTTTGTTAAACCTATAGACTTGCTCAACCTTTGTGTTGATGATTTTAAGCATGTATTTCAGGTACTTGAAGTTGTTGAATTGCGGAGCTTGCTGGAGAAGGATTGCGGGATTGCTTTTGTAGTAATTTGGTCTAAAACATATTTCTTTCCTTATTGTCGTAAACATATAGTAAATGGTCAAATATTTTGGTAAAAGGTTTGTTGTTTTGATTAAGATCCTAGGGGAACCTGTACGCTACTCTGATATATTTTAAACTAGTTTTACTTGGGATTGAAGGTTTTAGACATTGATTTAAATTATTTCCATATTTATTCTTAAATATACTGTTTTTGGGTCATTTAAAGAGTATTAAAAGGAAGTTTGTTAATAACACCCAATTGTGTATTTTCCGCTGCACAATGTAAATTGGGGGTGTTAAAGCAACCATGCCACCAACAGTGGTGAGAGAAGAACATGATGTTTCTTTCAGATTTTTATTGAACACGTTATAGTCTCTCTAAAGTTTTGACCTATACGTCTGAGTTCCCTAATACCCCAGCTATAGTATGAAATTTATGAATAAAATTTTTTATGACTTCACAGACAAAATCGTCAATATGTTCTTTGATAACATCCTGATCTCCTAAATTCTAGAGAAGAACATGAGAATCATTTTTTTTTCACGATCCTGCAGATTTTCGGATAGGAGAAATTTAAATACACAGCTTTCCAGATGTGAGTTCCAGATGAACAAGGTGACATCTTTGAGCCACCCTATTTTAGCAGAAAGATATTTCAGACAGTCCTGCGAAGATGAAGGCCATCACCAGATGGTCAAGATCGACGCTTGTGACTAAAGTACAAAATTTTCTAGAACTCAGTTGACTGATACCACAGAAATTGCGGACAGTTCCCACGATTAGCCTTCCATGGGTAAGCTTACGCATAAAAGAGGGGACCTACACTAAAATTTTATATCACATAAGATCCTACGCTAGGAGAGATCTATTTTACCCAGACTCAAAATTCTTTCATGACTATTCACCCAGATTCCACTATAATGTACCATAATCCCAGGCATAATTTTGATAGAAGCAGTATTAACACAATCGATGCAGCTATGTCATATCTGGATGCCTGACATACCTCAGGTTCAAGATAGGACACCGACATGCTAATGAGTTATTACAACCATTAGAAATTTCTGAACAGAAATGAGATTAGATTCCATGGAGGTTATTGTCAGTTACCACAGACTCAGACGAAGCATGATGCTATCTAAGTCATTGTTAACCAGTTAACCCAGCCTACACGTCTTCTTTATCCGAAATGATTACGCAGTAACAAAATCTACAGGAAATTCAGCAATAGATCGTATGATTCCAAGATATTCCAACAACAATCTTGTTAGATAGAAATTTGCGTTCGCGAATTGCGCTCACTTTCATGTTCACGATCACGTGTACGTTCGCATTCACGTTCACGTTTATCTTTAGTTTCACGTTTACGTCTCATTCGCAGTATGATGCTGTTTCAGTTCATGTTTTGTGCTATCGCATGATTTAAGATCACGTTAGCATTCGTAACATTGTTCACGTTCAAGTTCGTGTGCCATTTTGCGATACACGTTTAACAGTTTATTACCGAATACGGTTACAGAAAGCTTGAGAAACCAGACTCAAGTTTATGACAGTTATTCCATAACCAGACAGATGTTTCACATCTCAGGCGGTATCATTTGGTGATTGTAGTGTTTTACTACTTTTTAGGAAAAGAGAGTAAATAGGGAAAGTATCGAGTGATGATTTAGGAAAATCAAGCACTAATGACCCTTATGAAGTTCGTTTCCCAAGTAGGTATATGTGTGTGAAAAACTTGTTAAATGTTTGTGATTAATGATTGGTTTAGAAGGGGATGAGAAAAGAAGATGACGAAGACGTAAAAATTACTACTAGAAAGTTAAAACGTAAAACCGTACAAACTACAAAAATAAAAACTAATTCTAAAAATTACCAAAAATTCACCAAAAATCAAATTAAATAAACTAAGAGTTTACCAATGATCAAAACTTTTTCAAACCTTTTAAATAATTAAATATTCAATTTTTAAATGCTAATTAAAGCCCTAAAAATCAAATAAATTATCAAAAAGCCCAAATAAAGATTTTTCAATTGGTAAACCTCTAAAATGACCTAAAAAGATTAAAAACTATTTTTAAAAATTTTTAAACTAATAAAAACTATTTAAAATGATTTAAAAACTATTAAAACTTAAAATAATTATAAAAATTAATCTAAAAGAGATAAAATTATTCTAAAAGTTGCTAAATTCCTATTTTAATGTAATAAAGCTAAGAAAAATGTAAAAAGTTGGAAAATGTGAAATTTGAAAAATTATAATAAAATAATTTAAAAATAATATTAAAAATCCAAAAATTATAAAAAAATTCTAAAAACTTGCAAACTAGTTTATTTTAACCTAAATAATCATAAAATCAAAGTGAAATGACCAGAATACCCCTATTGGGCCCTCAAATGGGCCAAAAACAAAAACAGTCAACACAAATGGGCTTTTGGGCCCAAAAAGTCAAACTTGGCCCAATTGACTTGGAAAAGCCCTATCTGACTCAAAATTCAATTCTAAGAACAAAACTCTAAAGGCCCAAAAGCTGAATATGAGCTTATCACAGCTTAATAAGCAGGCAGCTTATTCTTATTGGGCTTTTCAGCCCATTAAGCAATAAGCCAATGCCATAAGCTCTAATTTGACACACAACCTTCTTTTGGGATGCTTATGAGATCTGTAAAAAGAAATTTGGAAAAAGCTCACTCAATAAGCCAGAAATAAGCAAAGTAAAAATTCACAAAACGACAAAATAGTCGGGTTTGAGATTTAGGGCACCTCAGAAGCTCTAGTTTGTTGCAAAAGCTAACAAATAGCTTAACTAAGAATAATCAATCAAGAAAATCACAAAAAGCCAAGTAGAATAAGCTGTATGAGCAAATAAGCTGGCTGAAAAAGCCAAATAAGCTAGTTTTCTAGCAAAAGCTTAACCAAAAGACTTGTAAACTTTCAGATATGATATTAAGCTAAGAAAAATGATTTCTATGTACCAATAAGCAAAACAAATTCAATAAGCCTTTAAACCAAGTTTGACCAAAAGTCAAACGCTGATAAGTTGAAATCAAACGCTGACAGGAACAAAATGGACGTTGACAGACTTAATGAAGTGTATGGACTTGTTTTTCACCATGCTGGTCAAGGTTTGAGTGCAAACCTTATGAATCAAAGCTTACCAGTTGGGTAAACTTGATGTGTTTTGCCACAAATAAGCCAATAAGCCAGTGGGCTTATAAGCTATGATCAAAACAATCCAAATAGCCAAATAACCTCACAAGCAGCACACAAAAAGAATCCAAGCAGCAAAACAACAATCCTTAAACTAGAAATCAAAATGCAACACCAAATGAGGTGGTCACTTTGCTGATGCAAATGACCACTTCAGCAGACTTTTGATAAGCTATAAAAACCACAATAAGCCACCAAATTCAACAACCAGATAACCAATAGTTAGCTTATCACCCAAACTATTACCAAAACTGATTTCAGACCTTAGATCCAAGTAACAAAGAAGTTATTGGATCTGATGTGTTTGACCAATTCTAAAACCACTTTTATCAGATTTTTGCAAAACTTCAAATCTCTTTTCCAAACTTTCTGAAAGTAAACCAATGACTAAAACTTGTATATTAGGACTTGTTTAGACCTCCCAAACCCTAAGAACCAAGGGCACAAGGCCACAAGGCCTTATGAACCAGTAATCCCAAACAACCCTTAATCAACCACTTTTCAAACAAACTTCTGATTTTTAAACACAACCTATTGATTTTAATGATCAAATAGCTACACTAGGTGACAACTAACACAATCAAATTAAAAAATAACCAGCACAAACACAAGAACTCAAAATCCAAGTACCAAATCCAAAACAGACATAAACATGAAATTTTTTAGAGGAATCTTAACAAGAGGTTATACCTGCCTTCCACAACATCCTAGGAAGGCCAGCTATGCTCCTTGGACCTTGTTCAACAACTAGAACAAGACCAAGGTACTTCAATAAAAAAAATGATGAATGCCTTGGTTGATGTTTCAAAGCAGAAACTCAAGGACTTGATGTCTTCAACACAAGCAGCAAACAACTCAACCAAGGGCTCTAATCCCTTCACAAGCTTGGTGTCAACAAGCTTGTAAGAGCTTATAGCTTATGGTTAAGGGTTAGTACACAAAAATAAGCAAAATCAGAACCTTCTTTCAAGCTTTTTCAAACTTGAAAAACCTTACCAAGCATAAACGTCCTTGATCCAAAAGGTTCAAGCACACTTATAACAATCAATGGAACTCAGAATCACCCTTTAAACAACACCAACTTTCAAAAACATAAAAAGGAATTACAATTTTCTCAAAATACCAAATTTTATAAATTTTAAAAAGGAATTACATGTTTAAAAGGTAAAGACTGGAACAAAGGGACTCTCACATGTTGAGGTCTCCTTTTATAGGCAAATGCCAGGCTACACTATTCACAAGCCCTAGCACTGAATTCTCTAAAATGCCCTTGAGGTCTTCTAGGCGTTTCTTGTTGATGATCTGTCCAAAATGCATCCAAACCGTTTAAAATAGCTTTGTGATGAAGCAATGAGTGTCAGCTGTTGATCTTGACACGTGGCTATGCTTGGAGAACAAGTTGTGTTTTGATTGGTAGACGGGTTTGAATGGTGGGGCCTCTTGGTGAGTGGGAGTGAGGGTTTTAAGGTTGGGATGGGATTTAGAGTGTGTGAATCAAACGTGTGTCAAGGTAATTTAGGTTTACCCTTTGTTTTAAGTAAAGGTAAAACTGGGTGGATGAACATGAACAGTGGTAACTTTTGATCCTAAAAAGGTGGGTTGATGTGTTTGGCGCGTGTTTGTGAGATTCAAACTTCTAAACTTGGTAGTTTTGGCCCTTTTCTTCCTTTCTTTTGTCATTTGTGTTTAAAAGTGTGTCAGCGTCCAAATCCTTTGTAACAACTTTCAAACTTTGGCAAATTTGGCACAAAACTTTTCAAAAAGTGTTTCAAGGGTTTTTTGCCACTTTTGCATATTTGAAGGACTGATTTTAGACTTTCTTGATCTTCAAAGGTCTTTAATGTATATTTGGCTTGATGAGGGACCATAATTGACAATTTGGAATTGTTGAGGGACTAATCTTGTCACTTCTTCAAAGTTAAAGGACCTTTTGTGTAATTTTGACAAACTTAAAGGACCAAACTTGTAATTATCAATATACAAGGGTTTTAAGTGTCATTTCTTTAATAAATGAGGATCAATCTTGTATGTCTTCAAGTCTTTAAGGGTATTTGTTGAATTCTTCATGAATTAGGGCCCGGTTCTTTGTACGGCTTTGTTTCTCGTGTCCGTTTTTCCTTGTATCTTGTGATCTTTTGTCTTTTTCACGATATCCATACCTACAATACACAAGCAAACAAACACAAGCATATATATGGTATTTTATGACATTTTTATGCATTTAAAGTCCGAAAAGAACGATGAGATCATGTATAAATGCCATCTCATCACTCCCCCATACTAAGCCATTGCCGTGCCCTCACGCAATGCTAGAATAAAGTATCTAAGCATCACCAAAGTTCAATTTTATTAACCTTTATTGAAAAGTGAAATACTTGCAACCTACTACGAAGATGTTTAAAGATATAATGTATGATTTTCATCACAAAAAGTGACTTTTAGGGTCAAAGAATAGAAACAAGTAAATGTCTCTTAGAGTAAACTTCGTCATCCTTGATTGTCATACATTCCATGCTAAGTGCAAAAACGAGATCATCGTTGGTACAAGTCACAATGCTAACACTACTCATACGTCCAAATTGTGTAATACTTTTTCTCCCCGCAATCCTAGTTATTATAAAAAGAAATGGGTTACTAGCATTTTTTATCTATTTGTCATGGATCACAAGTGATTCATATTGACTTATTTGAGTAGTTATTAGTCCGAAAGCAAAGTAGCACGATTTGATCAATAGTTAGCCGAAGGACAAAATCTTTTAAAACGGCTTCTCGTGTATCTCCTTAAGTTCATATCTTGGCATAACTCGTTTCACGATTTGAGACCTTTCTCGGACCGATATTTGGCATGTACTTCATACTTCAAATCTTGGGAAAACGTTCTTGAAATTATGGTCTTCTCTTCATATATTTGGAAGCTCCCTATATAAAAGTCTAGCAAAACTTGAATTGAGCGGGTTAAGGAATGTAAATGGCTCCAAATGCCCATCAAGTCAAAAATTAACTCTTATTCTACCCAACGGGAAATATACATTCGTGTCTTAAAAACACTTATGAAAACTAAGAAAAATTTTAAAATTTGGCCATTTTTAGCCTTATTAGCAACAAAACATTGAAAATTGGAAAGCGTGAGGGCGTAGCAAAGCAAGTACCTATTCACCCCCCATACTAAAAGTAAACATTGTCCTCAATGTTTCGAGTCTAAAGGTGGAGCACCCCCATACTAGAGACGAAGAGTCGAATGCTTAGGATCTAGCATGGAAAGGGTGATCAACAATATATCTAAAGCCGTTTATTAAGTATGCTAAAAGATCATTGTTAGAACAATAAAGGATATGTCATGGATTCGTGAAAAACTTCTTCAAGCAAACGATGGAGGCTCACGTAAATGAACACGAGAGTCTTCAATCGTAGATGATGTTGATGATCTAGATAACACAATCACAAACAACCATGAGACAACGAGTTGAAAGGGTACAAGTCCCCTTATTAGTGAATAGTAAGCATAAAGGACAAGCATGGGATCTCCCCCACGAGGCACCTCGTTTTTGATTACCGAGTCATGAGCTCGACTCGATCCCCTCAATGCTAATTATCATTGGGGAAGGTGACTTGGTCGAGGGCAACCATTGAAGGAATTTCCCCACCAAAGTAGTGCTTAAGCCTATGTCCATTCATCTTGAAATTAGGACCATCATCTTGAGCTAGCTCGATGGTCCCATAAGGAAACACTTGTGTAATGGTGAACGGACCCGACCAACGAGATTTCAATTTCCCGGAAAATATCTTAAGTCGAGAGTTAAAAAGCAACACTTGATCACCAACGTTAAAAACCCGGTTTTAATCTTTGAATCATGAAACTTTTTAGTCTTTTCTTTAAAAATTAATGAATTTTCATAAGCATTATCTCTTAATTCATCCAGTTCATTCAATTGTATTTTCCGGTGATCTCCCGCGGTCTTCAAGTCAAAGTTTGCATGCTTAAGGGCCCAATATGCCTTGTGCTCCAACTCAATGGGCAAATGACAATTCTTCCCATAGACTAACTTATAAGGAGTGCAACCGATAGGTGTCTTATAAGCGGTCCTAAAGGCCCATAAAGCGTCATCAAGTTTGTTGGACCATGAAGCACGGTTTTCTCCAATTGACCTCTCTAAAATCCTCTTCAAAGCTCGGTTTGAAACCTCGACTTGCCCACTCGTTTGCGGGTGATAAGCCGTAGAAAGACGATGAGTAACTCCATATTTCTTTAGAACCTTTTCGAATTGGTCATTACAAAAATGGGTTCCACGATCTCTTATAATAGCACGAGGGGTTCCGAACCGAGAGAATAGTTGCTTCAAAAACTTCACTACCACACGAGCATCATTGGTAGGCAAAGCCTTAGCTTCCACCCACTTAGAAAGGTAGTCCACTGCGACGAGGATATATTTGTTTCCATGAGACGATGGGAACGGCCCCATAAAGTCTATTCCCCATATGTCGAAAATCTCACACACTTGAATTATGTTTTGCGGCATTTCATCATGTTGAGACGATTTTCCTTGACGTTGGCACGAATCACACGACTTCACAAGTGCGTGTGCATCACGATAGATAGAAGGCCAAAAGAAACCAGCATCGAACACTTTCTTAGACGTGAGATTAGCACCGTGGTGACCACCAGTGGGTCCCTCGTGACAAGCTCTAAGGATATTAGAAGCTTCGGTACCAAACACACAACGTCGAACGAGTTGATCCGCACAAACTCGAAAGAGATAAGGGTCGTCCTGTTAGCCTCAAAATATTGAGTCAAACAAGAATGTTCGGTCATAGGTTTCTATTGTATTATTTATTAGAACGTTGTAATAAGTAGTTATTTAGTCGTGATTCACGGGCTTGGATTTAAACTAATTAAAGTCCAAAATACAAGCCCGGCCCAATATATAGTCCATTAAAGCCCGCATGAGGGTGGACTATATATACTACCCTCCTAGCATGTTAGGAGGGTGGATGGTCATTTGTATTTCTCACTTCTCTCTAATCTAATCTCACCAAGTTCACACACTTCTCTCTCTTTTCTCTCTCTAGTTTCTCTCTCTAAAATTCATCTCATATCTACCTTTCTTTCTTTATTTCGTGTAGTATAACATCACATATTAGGGAGAACAATTGGTATCAATCGCCACGGGGTAGATTTGTTATTGGTTGTTCTTCTTATATTTGATTCGTGTGATTTCTTCCATAAATCAACTCGAATTCAAATTTTTTTGTGGTTTTCGTGTTCTTTATCTTGCTACAAATCATCTATATACTTGTTCTAGAAATTTGGTTGTTTTGGTTTGGTAAAAATCACGAATTTGTTGCCTAAAAGTTGCTAATTTGTTGCCTAAAAGTTGCCAAAAACCGTTGCCTAAAAAGTTGGAAGAAAAAGCACCATTATTGTGACAGCTTGAATTTAGGAAAGGAGAGTACGATTTCGATCGCAATAACCCTAGGGTTTTACTTTGCGATCAGTATTGCGATAGCCCCTTATTCCGATCTGCACATTCCGATCGTTATTGCGATCTGGATTGCGACGGATTTAAGGCAAATCTTGAAACGTTACTCTGCCCACATTGCGACAGCCACATTCCGATCTGGGATTTCGATACGTACACATTGCGATCTGAACATTCCGATCTGGGATTTCGATAGGTACACATTGCGATCTAAAGGACACTCCGATCTAAGAAACATTCCGATGGGTATTCCGATGGCACATTCCGATGGACATTCCGATGACATGTTTAGCTAAATTTTGTTTGATTATTTTTTAGATTTAGCCACCATCTAGACTAGTTTCGGAACGTAGTTTACACGAAGATCAAAAAAAAAAAAAAAAGAGTTAAAATTTTTTCGTCAAGTAAATTCAAATTTTTTCCATACTAGTTTTAGGACATTTCTAGCTCGATTTCAAATTTTGGCGATTACAAAATTTTTGGACTACCGTTTTAGTCGGACTGGAGAATTTATTGTCGGCCTGGAGAAAAATTGCAATTTTCGGAATTTAAACCACAACAACAATCACAACAAATCTACTTAAGATCCATATTCACTTCATCATTTCAGAGAATATTGAGATGGATTCTACTGCCGAATATCGTGTGACGAACAACAACATAATGGTGGCGGGTAACAAAGAGAGACCACCAATGCTTGTATCTGGACGGTATGCTCAATGGCAATCACGTTTCATACGATATCTTGATACAAGACCTAATGGTGATGCCCTGAGGAAATGTATTACTCATGGACCATATATATTTAAGAAGATCTCAGTTCCTCCAAGAGCAGCCACAGATACTAATGATCCAATACCTGCAAGTGAACGTGATGAAACAAGAGCTGATCTCACACCTGAAAATTGTGCTTGGCATGATGCGGAGAAGGAAGCCATCTATATGGTTTTAAGTGGGATTGGAGATGATATTTACTCCACGGTTGATGCATGCCCGACAGCACATGAAATGTGGACTGCTATTGAACGCTTGCAACAAGGAGAATCACTCAACAAACAAGATGTCAAAACAAACTTGTTTTGGAATTTTGGCAAGTTTACTTCAAGGGATGGAGAATCAATTGACTCTTACTACTCCAGGTTTTATAAGATGATGAATGACATGACAAGAAATAACCTGCAAGTCTCCACCATGCAAGTCAATGTCCAATTTCTTCAACAACTTCAACCTGAGTGGACACGGTTTGTCACTTTGGTGAAACAACAAGAAAAGTTAGACGAGGTCTCATATCATCGACTCTTTGACATCTTGAAGCAATTTCAGAATGAAGCAAATGAAATTCGAGCTGAACGTGTTGCCAAGACGGCTAATCCACTTGCTTTAGTGACTACCACTCAACATGTTCAAGATCCTCACTCTCGTGCTCCTAAGCCATACTCCAATACATCATCTTCACCACGATATTCCACATCATCTAAGTCTTCATCTTCCACAAAATCTCGAGGTAAAGCGCCAAGAGCACCATCACCACCATCTGAGTCCTCATCTGAAGAAGATAGTGATGAAGACCAAGCTCAAAAGAACCGAGAGATGAAACAACAAATTGCTTACATAATGAAAACTTACAAGAAAATCTACAAACCCACCAACAACAATCTTCGCACATCATCTAACACAAAGAACCGATATGTTGAGAGTCCTCCAAGGTATGACACACGTCGACGTGGTGAAAGTCCTTCTAGGTATGATCGACATAATCCAACACATGTTGAGGGTTCTGCAAGATATGATCGACAAACTGCTAAGTATGATGCTCAGAGGATTGCTGCTGCTACTGGGAATAGGGAAACGGTTGGAAGTCAAGTGGTTCAGCAGAGTGGGATTCAATGTTTTAATTGCCAAGGTTATGGGCATATGGCAAAGGAATGCAGGAAGCCGAAAAGGGTTAGAGACTCCAGCTATCACAAGGAAAAGATGCTGCTATGCAAGAAAATGGAAGCAGGGGTTAAATTGTCAGCTGAGGAAGGAGCCATGCTTGATGATACTGATGATGAAGATTCTGATCAAGAGCTTGATGCACATTACTCGTACATGGCAAAGATTAAAGAAGTTCTCAAAGTCACTGAAGATGACAATGGTCCTATCTTTGACACTGAGCCAATCGATAAGGTACACACTACTGATGAATATAATGTGTTTGGTGATATTCCTAAGCATAGTGATCTACCCAATGCCATTAATGACACGTGTATGATGGAAACGGTTGATAGCAATACCACACCCGATTCATCAGACATGTGCAATAATGAGTCTGAGGATGATCAACATGCAAATGAATATGATGAAGAGGAACGTATTGCGCTTGCTAATTTAATTGCTACTTTACAAAAAGATGTCACTGAAAATAAAAAGAGTCAAAAGCAATTAAAGAAGGCAAACGCTACGCTCACTCAAAGCTTTGAAGAATGCAAAGCTGCTCTTATCAAATCTACTGAGATGACTGAAACCTATAGAGATGAGCTCCTTCAGAAAACCAAAGAGCTTGAGGGGTACAAGGGAAGTGCGTTAAAAAGTCAAAAGGACGATTTTGAAAACAAATATAATACAACTCTTGAGTTATTAGCTAAAGAGAAGCGTCAATATAATGTTTTCTTAATGGATGAACGTCAAAAAACGTACCTTGCCAATACCAAAGTTAATGAACTTGAACAAAAGCTCTGTATGACCACTACCGATTCTGCTAAAATTCTAGAGGATAAGAAACAAGAGGTAGATGCGTTAAAACAAGACTTCAAAAGTAGATATGATAAAGAAACCGAAAAAGTTACAAAACTAGAAGCACAAGTCGACTTTTTGAAGAACGTTGTTTATAAAACGCATGATTCTATTCAATCCGTAAGAATGCTAGCACCTCCATCAATGTTTAAGGGTCAAGCTAGCTTTGCAAGTCCTGAGTACCTTGCCAAAGCTCAAGCTGCGAACCCGCATCTTTATCTTGATGAGACAGAAAGAACAGATCTTGATTGCATGCCTGTTAGTGCCAATAGTGAAGAGACTGCCCTTTGGGATGCCGATAGTCAACCACTTGTTAATAAGGAGTTTGTGAAACCTTATAACTATGCTTATGAGAATAGTCTCTATGGCCTGTTTAACAAACAAACTCAGAAAACTCGTGAGGAAGTGTTCTTAGAATGCAAACAAAAGAGAATTCAATGGAAGAAAGCATTTGCCCCTAAGAAATCTAATGTTTACAAATACATCAACTACCTCCCTCTAGATGAATCTAAAAGCAAGAGTAGGAAAACATTAGGTATTCTTAAACACCACATAGATAATGTTAAATCTATTGTTGAAAGAGACTGGGCAAAACGTGAAAATGCTGAGTGGACACGTCCGATTCCTCAAGATATTACCTTGCTTGTGAAAGAACTCTTAATTCCAAACACGGCATTGATTAAAGAAACTGTTCTTCAACTTGAGGAGTTCATTCGGACTGAAATGTTTGATGATTTAAAATATGTTGAATCTATTGAGAAACACATTGATGATCTTCAAATGGAAAAGTCTGATTTCTCAGATGAATATGATTTGCTCTTGCAAGAATGCGTTTCTAAAGATGTTATGTGTGCTTATTTTACATCTTGTGCTGATATTGATGAATATTCTGAAGTTGCATGCCAATATCTTGATAAGATCAAAGAATGTGAACGTCTTGAAATTGAGCTTTCGAAACGAAAAGAAAATGTTGACAAAAAGGCTTTTGAGTTACTTCAACACAAAACTGATTTCCTTCAAAAACATTGTCATTCACTTGAACTTGCTTTGCAAAAAGATGTTGGTCGTTTTCCACATGATAATAAATTGCAAGAAAAACTTTCCCAAACATTTCGAGAAATGAATGAACAGAATTTGGAAATTAAAGGGTTGAAAGCTCAATTACAAGACAGGGACAGAGCGATAGCTGAGTTGCAGAAACTCATTGCTAAAATGGGTGGGAAAATTGTGGAACCTAGCATTAAGAAAAATGTTGTTAGACAACCCAATGCCTCTAAAGAGAATAGATCCTCTATCTTGGGAAAACCATCTGCTTTATCTAATTCCTCGTTTGCAAAACCTGTGTTTGCCCCCAAGATGGATGGAAAGGAAAGGTTACCACAAACTCAACCCATAAGGAATCCTGTAGCACCAAGCGTTAAGCACAATAATGTGACTAAACAGGGATGTATAGAATGCCCACTAAGCCCACAAACAAAGATACTCACTCGCCTCAGACTTCTAGAAACACTAATATTCGTGTGTCTTCTACTACAGGAATAGTCTCCACTACTAGTGTTAGCCGGCCTCAGCTTAAGAGCACTCAAGAGAATGATAAGGTCTGGAAACACAAGAATCAAGGGAAGATGAAGCAAGTAGAAGAACACCCTAGGAATTTGAATATTTTTAAGAATAAAAAGTCTGTTATCGCATGTAATGACGATCTGAATGCTGTGAATGATTTGAATGCTATGCATGTGAAATTTGTTTGTGTCAAATGTGGCAAGTGTGCTAATGCTAATCATTCTATGTGTGCTATAAATAAAGTCAAAGGCGTAGATACTAGAACTAAGAAGCAAGTTGCAATGCCGATTAGAGCTAGTAAACCCAAACGCAAAGTGAACCATTCTGGTGCAACCCCCACTAAGAAAAGTAATGCATCAGACTCCACCACTAAGAATCCTAGAAGCAAAATTAAGGAATTATATGAGTCTGCTAGCAAGTCTTGGAAATGGTGGTTTGCTAATCAATGTCCTCCCGGATATAAATGGATGCCTAAAGTTAGGACAGAAAATGTGAAAACGAGTGTTAGTTTGCCTTTAAATGTTGATAAGGACACTAATGATTCTACTATCACAACTACTGTGGTCTCCAATTTAGCAAATGCTCCATCGTGTTCTAACTCTTTTGCAGGTGATACAAATAATTCTCTTCATAATGGACTCCGGATGCACGAAGCACATGACGGGGAATCTCAAGCTTTTAATTAACTTCGTAGAGAAGTTCCTGGGTACGGTCCGATTCGGAAATGATCAATTTGCACCGATCCTAGGATATGGAGATTTGGTTCAGGGAAATATTACGATTAAAAGGGTATACTACGTCGAAGGGCTCAATCACAATCTTTTCTCGGTTGGTCAATTCTGTGATGCGGATTTGGAAGTTGCTTTTAGAAAGAAGACATGTTTTGTTCGTGATTATGATGGGAATGACTTACTTACCGGTACACGGGGTACTGACCTTTACACAATTTCACTTCAAGACACAACTTCATCAACTCCAATTTGCTTCATGGCTAAAGCTTCAACGACTCAGGCATGGTTATGGCATCAACGTCTTTCTCATCTCAACTTTGATACCATTAACTTGCTTTCCAAGAAAGATATTGTGAGAGGCCTTCCAAGCTTGAAATTCATCAAAGATCATCTTTGTTCTTCTTGTGAACTTTGTAAAGCTAAACGAAGTAGCTTCAAAACAAAGACCACACCAAGCTCTAAAGGACGGTTAGATCTTCTTCACATGGATCTGTGTGGTCCCATGCGTGTTCAGAGTATCAATGGCAAGAAATATATTCTAGTAATAGTCGATGATTACTCAAGGTACACATGGACTCATTTCTTGAGATCCAAAGATGAAACTCCCGACGTTCTCATCAGCTTCCTTAAATTGATACAACGTGGTCTTCAAGCTCAAGTTAAAGTGGTTCGTACTGACAGAGGTACATAATTTTTGAATTCTAATCTGAGAAAGTATTTGAAGCCGAAGGGATTGAACATGAAACATCTATTGCTCGAACACCCGAACAAAACAGCGTTGTTGAAAGACGAAACCGTACTTTGGTTGAAGCTGCTCGAACATTATTATCCGCTTCAAAACTTCCACTATACTTTTGGGCCGAAGCCGTGTCAACCGCATGCTACACACAAAACCGCTCCTTAATTATCCCAAGACACGAAAAGACACCATATCACATAATTCATGATCGTAAACCTTCACTCAAACACCTTCATGTTTTTGGATGTATTTGTTACATTATACGAGATGGTGAAAATTTGGATAAGATGAAAGAAAAAGGTGATGCATGTATTCTTGTGGGATATGCAACTCAGTCTAAGGGATATAGAGTGTTCAACAAAAGAACAAAATTGATTGTCGAGACAATTCACATCCGATTTGATGAATCTCAAGAAATGGCACTTGAACAAAGCAGTTTAAGTCCCGATCCACAAGGACAAACGACTTCCGTTCAAAACCGCACGGAACTCGGAACTCAAGACCACAGCAATGAACCGTCAAGTTCAACGCTGGTTCCAGAAAATGTTCCTAGAGCTGATATGACAGTCGATACGACAATTGAAGAGTTGGAAATGTTATATGGACCAATGTATGATGAATATTTCACGGGGGAGAAACAAGTTGTATCGAAGTCTTCCGCTGTCACTCATGATATGAATGATGATTCCGATCATCGTCAACAACCGGATACAACTTCATCTACTTCAACACGGGTTGCAGCAGATTTACCTCCTCAGAATATTACTTCAACAATCGATCCTACAACATCCACAACTACTGTCATTGCTCCAGAGAACATAAATCAAGCAGACAATGCATTATCTGACGAAGACGAATTTATCAACCCATTCGGTACACCGGTACACAAAACTGGAGAGTCTTCTACTCGCCATGTTGATCCGTCAAATATGCATACGTTTTATCAACGACATCCTTCAACACATCATTGGACCCGAGATCATCCTTTGGTTCACGTAATTGGAAACCCTTCACAGCCCGTTCGTACAAGACGACAGCTTGAAACCAATGGCGATGTTTGTATGTTCGCACTCGCCGTGAGTACTGCTGAACCGAAAAACATCAAAGAAGCCATGGCTGATCATGCTTGGATTGAATCGATGACGGATGAACTTCAACAGTTTGAAAGACTTAAAGTCTGGGAACTTGTTGACAGACCATACGATGTAACACCATTAAATCTTCGATGGATCTGGAAAAACAAGATGGATGAAGAGAACACGATCATCAAGAATAAATCTAGGCTAGTGGCTAAAGGGTATGGACAGAAAGAGGGTATTGATTTTGAAGAATCATTTGCACCAGTAGCTCGAATGGAAGCGGTCAGGATTTTCCTTGCCTATGCTGCACATAAGGGATTCATTGTATATCAAATGGACGTAAAGACGGCGTTTCTTAACGGTCCTTTGAAGGAAGAAGTCTATGTCACGCAGCCGGAAGGATTCGTCGATCCTCATTCTCCTGACAAGGTGTATCGTCTCCACAAAGCACTTTACGGACTCAAGCAAGCTCCAAGGGCGTGGTACGACGAGCTCTCGAAATTTCTGGTCTCCAAAGGTTTCACAAAAGGTTCCATTGATTTAACTTTGTTTACTTATAAATATGGGGATGACATTCTGCTTGTGCAAATTTATGTTGATGACATTATTTTCGGGTCTACAAACCCAAAACTTTCAAAATGGTTTGAAAAAGTAATGCACAGCAGATTTGAAATGTCTATGATGGGCGAACTAAAATTTTTTCTAGGAATTCAAGTTCACCAATCCCCAAGTGGTATCTTTATAAACCAAGCTAAGTATTGTCAAGAGATAATCAAAAAGCATGGTATGACTTCATGTGACCCCGTTGGGACACCATTATCAACCACCTCCCTAGATGCTGACTTGGAGGGATTACCCATAGATCAAACGAGATATCGTTCCATGATCGGGTCCCTCATGTACTTGACAGCAAGCAGACCAGATATTCATCATGCTACATGCTATTGTGCACGTTATCAAGCACGACCCACTGAAAAGCACCTCAAGGAGGTTAAACGGATCTTTCGGTACCTTAAGAATACCATTCACATGGGACTCTGGTATCCGAGGGAAACCGGTTTCTTTCTAACGGCCTATTCAGATTCTGATCATGCAGGGTGTCTTGATACACGTAAAAGTACTTCTGGTGGTGCACAATTTCTAGGACAAGATAAACTTGTGGGATGGTCTTCCAAGAAGCAGGATTGCACGTCACTTTCATCAGCCGAAGCGGAGTATGTGTCTCTATCTGCGTGTTGTGCTCAAGTTCTTTGGATGAGAACACAACTCACGGATTATGGCTTCCACTTTGATAAAGTACCTATGTACTGTGACTCAAAGTCGGCCATAGCCATCTCCTGCAATCCGGTACAGCATTCCCGCACGAAGCACATCGATGTCAGATACCACTTCATAAAGGAACAAGTTGAAAGAGGTATCGTTGAATTATACTTTGTTGGAACGGATTACCAATTAGCCGACTTGTTTACGAAAGCTCTGTCGAAAGATAGGTTTGAGTACCTCGTTAGGCAAATTGGTATGAGATGTTTGACTCTAGCAGACCTGGAGATTCTGGCAAAGGTGCCTGCTTGATTTATCTATCAAACATCAACTTGTAAATATCTTTGAAAAAGCAAAATACAAAAATATAAAACACATAAAAGCAAAACACAAAATTAAAAAATCTTTCAAAATCCAAAAATATTCTTCTCGACATGTCTTTCAGTATCGATAATATGGACGTGCCTAGAAATGTCGCTCAATAACGACACGGGTGTGTACATAAAGCTCGAATGAAAGTTGTAAATATTTTTCAAAACATGTCATTTCTTCTTTTAATAAAGGAAATTGTCTATTTTGGACAAATATTTCCAAACAACGGGTAGAGCAATCTATCTTGGGTTGAGCTTGTCACAAAACATTCAACGTTTTGAGCTCAACACAATGGCTTGTAATCAATTTCCGATTACAACCCGGATCAATATTCACGGGGGAGTGTACGATTTCGTGCTCTTACCCTTAGAAAAAGAAGTTAAATCTTCTTACACTTGAGTGGATTCGTCAAGACATTCAAAGTCTGTGAACTCAAGTTTATGCTTTAGAAAAACCTCTTCGAAAAAAAAATAGGATTTTTCAAAAAGCGTTGAACACAATTTTTTCAAGAATTTATCAATGATTATTCAAAATCTTTCAAAAATTGTGTGTTCAACAAACTCCCATCCTCAAAAAGCGAAATGTGGATAATATCCTCATAATGACAATTCAATTGGATCAATTTTTGAGGGGGAGCATTTCAACTTCATGCAAAAGCTTAACACATCTTTCTCCTGGAGATTTCAAGACTATTTTTCAAAATATATTTTAATCAAATTTGGTATCTCTAATATCAAAAGATTTTTTATATTAGAGATAGGGGGAGAAAATGTGATTAAAATGTGATCTAATATAAGACTCATGCACTTTAACTCTTACCTACATGTGCAAAACACTTTCGATTATCGATGCACATGTGAAGGGGGAGCATTTCTAAAACGACAAAACTAACAAGGTGTTAAATGTTTTTCAAACACTTTGTTAGAATTTAAAGTGGTTTTCATGGTTACGATCAAATACCCACAACATCTTTAATTCACGACGTTATTGGTGTCAAAAGGGTGGATAGGTTTAAGTCCTATGATCCAACCAGAACCGGAGGGATCTTCCCAGGGACAATCCAATAGATTATTAGAAGTCCTTAGGAAAGATGGAGTAGAATGTGAACGTAGCTGAATACCGACTAAGTACTGATGCTAGCACTGGAACAATCACAACAAGGTGCTAGTAATGATGTCTTGGTAAGCATTGAAGGGGTTGAAGAATGAAAAAGAAATGTAAGGATAAAGGGTCTAAAGAAAGAAGCCCTCCATACAACTTAGGCAGAAACCGGGTCAACTCATCATGAAGACAAACTCATCATGGACCCAGTGATGTGAAGCACAACCCTTTCCTAGCTACTCAGGCTTCTCTCAAAAGAAGTTTGTTTTATTGTCACGGAGATCAACACGACTTCTATTGACTTTCTCACTCCGAGATTGTTGATATTGAATAGGTGGCATCTGCTCCAGCCTCCGACCACTAAAAGTGCACAAATCGAGTCTAGAGCCAAGAGATCAATCAAATCTCGTTAGGACACACGGATGAAGATCAAGAGAGTCCTACGCTATATCCTTGTGATATTGCTAGAACACTCAGAGTGATACTACTTAGTATTCACAATGATGAGTGGAAATCCTTCCAGTGTTAACATTAAACAGCACTGCGGTAGGTCATATGCAAGATTCTTTATGAATTGAACATATGTAAAACTGAAAAGCAAAAGTGGTTTGATTCTGAATTGATTCAAACTCGTTTCAGGTTTCTACGCAATATCTTTATGGTCTTGCCAGAACATTCAGAGTGATATTTATCAATATTCACAGTGACGAATGGAAATCCTTCTAGCGTCAACATCAAACAGCGCTACGGTAGGTAACTTGTGAGATTCTTATGAATCAAACTTGTGTAAACTGGAAAGCAACAATGGTAAGATTCTTTATGAATCAAACTTGTTCCAGGAACTTGAATTGACGACTTTAATCAAGCGGATATTTATCCAATTGATTCACTCTTTATGTTCGCAGTCTTGCTTTGAGACGGTCGAGTAAAGAGAACGGCTAGTACTGCCGCGAAACCCTGTCAAGGAGATTCTTAATTGAATCTACCTGATCACAGGTACGATATTTAATATCGTATAACGGTCTTCACCGACCGGAGGTAAAACGCTACCGATTTAGGACGAATGTCAAAGCCATTCAGTCCGTGTCTATGTTCTGTCTCGAGAAGGTGGCGTCACGGTGTACTCAGCAAAGTCAGATATACACAACCACATATTCATGCCCAAAGAGTTATCCAACAATTGATAGTGTGAGCATGTGGATAAAGACACAAGATCACAAGATGGCAAAGACAAGTCAAGAATGATTTGAAGATCTCAAGACTTAAAGATAAAGTCAAAAGACAACGACAAAGGCTCAAAGATCACAGCATGAAGGAACAAAACTACTGTTACACGTTCAAGACTCATTTATGACGAAATTCATAAATCTCCATTGGAATCCAAATATCAAAGAGGAATGACCTCACATTGGGGGAGATTGTTAGCCTCAAAATATTGAGTCAAACAAGAATGTTCGGTAATAGGTTTCTATTCTATTATTTATTAGAACGTTGTAATAAGTAGTTATTTAGTCGTGATTCACGGGCTTGGATTTAAACTAATTAAAGTCCAAAATACAAGCCCGGCCCAATATATAGTCCATTAAAGCCCGCATGTGGGTGGACTATATATACTACCCTCCTAGCATGTTAGGAGGGTGGATGGTCATTTGTATTTCTCACTTCTCTCTAATCTAATCTCACCAAGTTCACACACTTCTCTCTCTTTTCTCTCTC
Organism: Glebionis coronaria; assembly: GCA_025667525.1. NCBI lineage: Eukaryota > Viridiplantae > Streptophyta > Magnoliopsida > Asterales > Asteraceae > Glebionis > Glebionis coronaria. Next base: position 608,756,449 of record CM046874.1, on the reverse strand, counting down.
TAGTTTCTCTCTCTAAAATTCATCTCATATCTACCTTTCTTTCTTTATTTCGTGTAGTATAACATCACATATTAGGGACAACACGTCCCAAAAATAGAACTTGACGTCACGAAAGAATTTTCGTTTTTGTTGTGTCGTCATACCCTTGATTATGAAATTTCCCGCATGGTAATTTGCAATGTCGGCAAACCATGGGGTGGTGTCTTTAGGATTCACTACACCGAGAGTCTTAAGAGGAAATGTTTTGGTGATTTCCTTGTTCTCGAAAACATCTTTGTGAGGATCTTCTAGACGAGAGAGATGATCGGCCGCTAGATTCTCGGCTCCTTTTTTGTCAAGCACGGTGACATCAAATTCTTGGAGGAGGAGCATCCAACGAAGCAATCTCGGCTTAGCATCTTGCTTAGCTAAGAGATACTTGATAGCTGAATGGTCGGTATACACGATGCTTTTAGTTAAGACGAGATAAGGTCGGAATTTCTCAAAAGCATAGACAACGGCAAGGAATTCCTTTTCCGTTGTGGTGTACTTTAATTGAGCCTCGGTCATCGTCTTACTAGCATAGTGGATAGGACGGAAATGCTTGTTGATGACGTATAGTCCCCAGCCGGGTCATTAACCCGGCCCGAGGGTACTACCCGTATCCGGCCCATCATGAATGGGTGGGATGATGTCAGTCAGGCTTATGGGCCTGAGTGAACAGTAACCGCGCACACGTGTGCGGCCCACGGCCCGGTACGGCCGATACGGCCGACATAGGGTTAGATAGAATAATATTCTGTCTAGGGATATCTTTACCCCAGTAAGAGAGGATATTCACTACCAGAATTAGAAGATTACAATCATTCTAATTCTGGTGTTTATCTCTTCCTTGGGGCCGAAGGATCAGTGAAAGCCCACTAGGGTTTCACTGCCTATAAAAGGAACCCCCAAGGGTTCCACAAAGGTATCACAATTCTCTCTAAACTCACATATAACCCTAAATCGATTACTTACTCTCACGCCGGAGTTTAATCGTGGGAAACCTTCCCACGGTAAGCTTAACGCGTGTTGTTTAGTGTGCAGGATCCCAACCAGACGATTCACTTGGTGCAGGAGTCGGTGCCCAGCCAACCCGAATTAAGTCTAATTCGGGTCTAGCAAGGATCAACCAACTTTTGCATCAACAAGTTGGCGCCATCCGTGGGACCTTAACACTAAGCTAGAACAAAAATCTCCTCGATTTTTTCAATGACGAAGGGGCATCCGCCAGTTAACCCCAGGAACGTGAATCCTGGGAACCGGAAGTCCCCAGGGGAAGGAATTCTTATTCCCAACCAATCACCCAGCCGCCTCGCAGGCGGGCCAGGTAACCGTGGCGGTCTTCAGTCCGCAGGGGTGACGAGCACGATCTCGGTGACACCCCCGCCCACTTCGACCCTGGACAACCCTGATCCGGGAAGTGCGCCAGGCCCCCCTAACAAGGAGCCACGTAGACCCTTAATGGAGGAAGAAGTGGAAGCCCAACCGCTCAGCGAGGACGAGCTCACTCGAGTTCTCACTCAGAATTTTGAAAGGATCGTCCCAGGGATCGCATCAAGATTGAGCCTGGGGAGGAACCTCCAAGCCCGACTCAACTTTGGCGACAGTGGACCATCCACTCCTTCCCGAAATCGGAGAAAAAGGACTCAGCCTCGGGAGCAGGGAACCTTTGAGGAAGACCCTCAACCCCGGAATGTGTTTGAACGCATAGGGGATCGCATCATGCAAGAATTAACGCAGCCTCAAGATGGAGAAAGGTCGGATGGCTCACCCGAGCGGCCAGACCGAGATCTGACCAGAACCACACGCCGCCCAAGTGTGTGGGATAGAATGAACACAGGGAGGAAGGCTCCTGGTTCGTCTCAAAAAAGTGGTCCCTACTCAAAAGGGGGGGCACCACCGCCGTCCCCAGATCCGTCTGGGGAGGACTCAGATGACCATCCACCCAAACGCCGCCGGCCTAGGCGTACGCCACCACCACCAAGCAATGATGAGTATTATGGTGGCCCCTACTACAGGGATACGGATGCAGAGGACCTCTCGCGTCCGTGGTGTGAACCATGGGATGACCCTAGGCTCACGCGGCCATGGGCTGATCCCAGGGAAGATCCGTTTACCCTTCGCATACGGAACTACTCTGAGGACACCAAACGCCGCATGCCGGCATGTATCAAGACGTATGATGGGTCCGGTGATCCTGTCGATCACCTCAAAATATTTGATACTCAGGCTAAAATTGAGTGATGGCCCATGCCTATATGGTGCCAAATGTTCAATTCGACCTTAATTGGAAACGCTCGTGACTGGTTCGAGGCACTCCCCCCACGGAGCATTGATAGTTTCACGGAACTACGCACTGCGTTTGAGAACAATTATACTCAAAGGAAGAAGTATAATAGGGATCCGGTTTCATTGGCAACTGTTAAGCAACGGCCGGGGGAGTCCACAGAAGCCTTCACTGAGCGCTTCAATGATGAGTGCACACGCACGAGAACCATGCCAGAGCTCCTGAAAATCTCGGACTACATGCACGCCATAACAGACAGAGAACTGATCAGGCGTCTCAACGACAAGCGTCCAGAAAGATATGATGACCTCATAGAGAGAGTTAGGAATTTCATAGAGGGAGAAACAGCGGTTGCCGCAGCCTACCCATCCCGAGGAAACGGGTACCGCTCAAATGACCAGTCCCGGAGACAGTCGGGTGGTCAGGGCAACCAGAACAATAACAAGGGCTCGGACTATAAAAGCCAGAGCAAAGGCGGACGGTCGGACGACAAGTTCACCCCCCTAAAGATGTCCTACCGGGAGATCTTGTTGACTGAAGGGGCGAATTTTCCAAGACCTCCCCCAATGACCACACCCCCGGAACGTCGGCAGGGAAGTCGCTTCTGCGAATTCCATAATGACAAAGGACACGGCACGGAGGAGTGTATCCAGCTGAAGAAGCATATCGAGTCGCTAATCAAATCAGGCAAACTCAAGCACCTGGTTAAGGATTGGAAAGACGGAAAGGACAACAACAAGAAGTATGATAAGAAGGATCCCCAAAAGGACAAGCCTTCTACCATATACATGATCCAATCCAGACAGCGCCGCACGAGGCAGAAAATTGGCCAAAAATTTTCCCGCGGCAAGGAAATCTCATTCCCTCTCATCACAGCAAGTGACGTGGTTGATGCGCCTCTCACCATTGAGATAAGCATTGGAACACACAATGTTCGCCGCATGTATGTGGATGGAGGGTCGTCAGCAGAGGTGTTGTATGAACACTGCTTTGTGCAGTTATGCCCGGAGATAAGAAGCCAATTAGTACCGGCCACGTCGCCGCTTACTGGCTTTAGCGGAGATACTATCTGGCCAATAGGGCAGTTACGTTTGCTTGTCACCATTGGGAATGAGGAACATTCCACTACAACGTGGATGAACTTCATGGTGATACGTTCACACTCTCCTTATAATGGAATCATAGGCAGACCAGGCATTTTGGCTATCCGGGCAGTACCCTCTACGGCACACGGAATGATTAAATTCCCCGTTGATGGGGGAATCGTTACTATTTATAACACAGTCGTGCCAACGTCCGAGTGTCACACTGTGACAACACCGGCACCACCCGTACCACCCAAGGATGGGGCACCACCACCCAATTGGAAGGTGGCCATTCACCCTGACTACCCGGAACAGGAGGTATCCATAGGAGGGGCGCTCTCAGATAGCGGCAAAAGGGCCATGTGTGCACTTCTAAGTGCAAACCTGGACGTATTCGCATGGGAACCAAAGCATATGACGGGTGTACCACGTGCGATAGCAGAGCATAAGCTCCAGATCCGCCAAGGGTACCAACCCATCAAGCAAAAGAAGCGCGGCCAGGCGCCCGAGAGAAGCCAAGTTATATTGGAGGAAGTGCGGAAACTGGTGGACGCAGGCATTATGCGCGAGGTATACTACCACGAATGGTTATCCAATCCAGTCATGGTCAAGAAACATGACGGAAGTTGGCGCATGTGCGTGGACTTCACGGACCTTAACAAGGCCTGCCCACAAGACTGTTACCCGCTTCCAGAAATCGACTGGAAAGTAGAATCCTTGTGTGGATATCCTTTCAAATGCTTCTTGGATGCATATAAAGGGTATCACCAAATCCAGATGGCGGAGGAGGATGAAGAAAAAACGGCGTTCCACACAAGCCAGGGCGTATATTGCTATACGAAAATGCCGTTTGGATTAAAGAACGCCGGCGCTACGTATCAGCGGTTGGTGGACAAAGCTTTCGAATCACAAATAGGACGCAACTTGGAGGTATATGTTGATGACTTGGTGATAAAAAGCCACACGGAGGAGGCACTCCTCCGGGATGTCCAGGAGACATTCGACACGCTGAGAAGGATTAATATGAAGTTAAATCCAAAGAAATGTACGTTTGGTGCAACAGAAGGAATGTTCTTAGGATATTTGATTGACCCAAACGGCATCAAGCCTTGTCCAGAGAAGACGGACGCAGTGATACGGCTACCGTCCCCGCAGACACGGAAGGAGGTGCAGTCCCTGAATGGGAAGTTAGCCGGATTAAATAGATTTCTATCCAAATCCGCAGAGAAGTCATTACCCTTATTTAAGACGCTCAAGAAGTGTATTAGAAAGGGAGACTTCCGTTGGACGAAAGAAGCTGAGGAAGCCTTTGGCCAACTCAAACAGCATCTCGCATCTCTCCCCATGTTGGTAGCTCCCCGCCCAAAGGAGGAACTTGTCATGTATCTCTCGGCTACTCATGGCGCAATAAGCGCGGTACTTATGACGGATAGAGACACAATACAGACCCCGGTCTACTTTATAAGTAGAACATTACAAGGAGCAGAACTGAATTATTCCCCCATGGAAAAATTGGTGCTAGCACTGGTATTTGCTACAAAGCGGCTGCGCCGATACTTTCAGGCGCACCCGATTGTCGTGATTACGGATCAGCCAATCAAGCAGGTTATATCTAGACCAGACGTGGCAGGGAGACTAGAAAAATGGAGCATCCTACTGGGAGGGCATAATATATCTTACAGACCAAGGACGGCTGTTAAAGGCCAGATCTTGGCAGATTTCCTGATCGAAAAGCCGGATGAGGAAGAACCAGTCATTAAGCAAGAGGAGGTCCCAGCGGAACCTTGGGTGCTATTCACGGACGGATCCTCATGCACAGACGGGTCCGGGGCAGGCCTCATCCTTACAAATCCAGAAGGTATGGAATTCACGTACGCCCTCCGTTTTGAGTTCACGGCCACCAATAACGAAGCGGAATATGAAGCATTAATTGCGGGTTTAAAAATCGCCGCTAGAATGGGAGTTCGCAACCTTGAGGCCTACGTGGACTCACGGCTTGTTGCGAACCATATTCTAGGTGGGTATGTGGCTAAGGAGGACAACATGGTCAGGTATTTGGAAAAAGTCAAGACGTTAATCGCAACTTTCAGTAAGTTTTCCATCAAGCAGGTACCAAGGGGCGAGAACAAGAAAGCGGACGCCCTCAGTAAAATCGCGTCCACAAGCTTCGCTCACTTGTCTAAACAGGTTTTGGTGGAAATACTCAAAGAGAAGTCCATTACGGAAGGGGAAGTGACTGCTATAGTTGAAGAGGAGGGACCTACGTGGATGACCCCAATCATCAACTATCTGGCTAGTGGAACACTCCCAGACGAGGAAAAAGCAGCAAGGCGCGTTAAAAGGAAGTCACAATATTTCGAACTCCGGGAAGGCATCCTTTATAAGCGCTCTTTCTTGCAGCCGTGGCTGCGGTGTGTTGGACCACGCCAGGCGGCCTATGTGATTAGTGACATACACGAAGGATTGTGCGGCATGCATGCAGGTCCACGATCCGTGGTAGCCCGAGCCTTACGAACAGGATACTATTGGCCCACTATGCACAGAGACGCGCGCGACATGATTCGCAGGTGCAATGATTGTCAAGTGCATAGGCCAGTACCGCGGCACCCGCAGCAGGAGCTTACACCTATCACGTCCCCATGGCCATTTTACAAGTGGGGAATTGACATTGCAGGACCATTTCCTGTAGCTGCTGGAGGGGTTAAATTCTTGATTGTTGCAATGGATTACTTTACACGATGGATAGAAGCCAAGGCAGTAAAATCTATCACGGGTAAGCAGGTCAAGAAGTTTGTGTGGGAACACATTGTATGCCGTTTCGGTCTACCTGGAGAAATTATATCAGACAACGGCAAACAGTTCACGGATAACCCATTCAAAGACTGGTGTGCATCGTTGAACATCAAGCGGCGCTTCGCGTCTGTTAAGCATCCACAGACGAACGGCCTTGTTGAACGAGCAAATAGGAGCTTGGGGAGTGGAATCAAGGCGCGGCTGGATGAACGACAGGGCAAATGGGTCAATGAATTGTCGCACGTGCTATGGGCACATAGAACCATGATAAAAACAGCCAACGGAGATACTCCGTTTGCATTGGCTTACGGCACTGAAGCCGTTATACCAGCAGAAATAGGGATGCCTACCATCCGCACGGCGGAGGTTAATGCCGTCACAAATGATGAACAGCTGCGAATCAACCTAGATCTGTTGGAGGAAAAAAGGGAAGTAGCAGCCATCAATGAAGCTAAGTCCAAGGCTAAGATGAAGGCTTATTACGACGCCAAGGTCAAAGGTGTTTCTTTTCGACCGGGAGACTATGTCTATCGTGCTAACGAAGCAAGTCGCGTGGAAAATACAGGAAAAATGGGCCCTAAATGGGAAGGACCGTATGAAGTCACTGAAGCCTTGGGACGAGGCGCGTACAAGTTACGCGATATGGATGGCCGCGACCTAGAGCGCACATGGAACATCGCCAATCTAAAAAGGTGCTATCTTTGAAAGCTACGGCTCCCGCATGGATACTTCGCTATAGGCGGTCTTAATAAAGAACCATGCGGGTTATTTGTCTTATTTGTTTTTCTTATTTGTTTAAGTTTCCTTTATGGACTTTTTTAGGACTTGTCGTCATTGTTCAAACAAAAAATGTAAATGTTCTAATAAAGTGCCGTGGTGCCTAGCTAGCTCCACGGCCTGTTTCGTGCAAATTATTGTCCTCTTTGTTAGATTCTTTGTTAGCCGTATGAATTTTAATTGTGTTATATTATGCCATGTTTCTTTCATATACATTCTCTCAAAATACCGTACATGTACCATACGCCTCCAGGAGGGGTAAGAGGATTAAGTGAACCTACTAATTCAACTTGCCGCGTAAGAGGGATGCAACCCCAGCCGCACGGATCACGTATCCTTACTAGACACCTTACTCACGAGACGTTGGGGTAAGTTTCATATGCTATAGCCATACCGTGCTCCGCATAATAAAGACGCACGTCGCACGTCTAGTAAATTGTAGACTTGAATGTATTTTCTTTGTGAGTAAGACGTGGTATATCACGCAGTATTAAACTACAATGTTTCGAACACAAGCACAAATACACAGGTTTCCAAAACAAATCAAAATCGCCGTGGTTACCCACGGACTTATATACAAAACATAAAATTGTTAGCCGTGTACATACACGGACGAATCGAAACAATACATATTCATAGATTACAAAACAAGTGTTTGATTGTGGACAAAGGAGCATCCTAAATTGAGGGGAGAAACCTACCCATCTCTGCTTGTTCTTCCACCAGACGCGGCAACCATTCATCACGCTCTCCCCGCTTCTGGGCTTGGGTTGCGGTCCTTTCCAACACCACGTCTAAGGGTTCCTCATCCAGTACGACCTTGGTTACGTCTTCATATACAGGAAGGGTTAGAGGAAAGTTAGCAGTGGAAGGCATGCTAGGATTGAGCTTCTCCATGATTTCAGTGTTCGGGGCATCTTTGGTGGCCTCTAGCTCATCCAGGAATGGGTAATGCAGATCTTGCATCGCGGCCATGGAGGCAGTCATTTTGCTGGCGGCTTCGGGCTTAAAAAAGGTGTGATGGGCGATGTCCCCACCTTTGGTGATCAGTTCAGCAGCCTCAACCATTCCTTCGTGCCGGCCATGGTCGATGCCATCAGATACAAGGTTGGCAAATTGTTGTACAAAGGATGGGGCCTCTAGCACCTTCGTCACGGCCAGGCGTGCTCCATGCCCAACCATCCACCTACGGCCCGCAATGGCTGTTAGCAGTTGAGGGCACAGTACATTGTCACGCTCAGCGGTCAGGGCATCCATCACCAATTCTTTTTGGGCAATTGCCTCTTTCAGCTCTTGGGTGATGGCCCTTTCCTCAGCAAGTTCTGTCTGCATTTTTTCCATGTTTTGGACGGCCAAATGCGCGTCCTTCAGCTTCTGGTTCAGATCATCTACTTGGCTGGCGTAAGAATGGGCAGAAGCTTCGGCCGTGGTCACCTATAGTAAAAGACGTGTTAGTACATTCATTGTTTGGTATATATGGGTGGTGCGGTACGGATATGTACCTTGATGTTTGCAGCATCTAGTTGAGACTCAAGGAGGGCTACTTGCTGATCATGTTCATTCGCACGGGCCGATTGTGTCTTGATAGTTGCCTCGGCATTCGCTAGTTTGGATTGGAGGTCAGCAATCATGGCTTCATTAGCTTCAATCATCTTTTCTCTCCGACCAACTTTTCTCTTCAAAGAGTCCACGTGCCCAAGCGCAGCTTCAAACCTGACCCTCATCGAGGTTCCCATCGCCATCTGATGCACTAGCGTCCCATTATATTCATCTGCCAAATCCGCGTGACTGAGCGAGTTTACCTCTTGCACCAGGCTTGGTGGTATACAGTTATTGAGGTACTCTCGGCACTCGTCAGCACTCCTCAATCGCGATGCCGTGGTAATAGTCCAAATAGGGTTGAAAGGTTGAGGAGCGCCGGATGAAGGGAAGTCTTGGGAAACCAGAGGTGAACCATCTTCAAAAACAGGGCCGGGCTTTGTGGGGGCCGCGGGGTCTTCTTCGACAGCTTTTCCTTTCTCCTTATTCACCTGGGTGTCAGGAGGAGGCGCGGCACCAGCTTGGTCGTCCCTGCGACACGAGTATTACGGAATATATTAAGTATGGCTTTAAAAAAAAAGAAGAGAAGAGATGGCGCGGAGATTCTTGCGTATTGAGATAGCTTCTTACCTGTTGCTTCTTGCTCCTTCGGAGGCGGTTGCGGCAATTTGTGTAACGGGATCGACATGGGCGCCCCGGTTAGCCTCGGCACCCTGGGTAGTACTCCCAACAGATTGATACATGGGGTGGTCTTCTCGAAGCCTTTTGGCGGGGGCATTATGTTCACCAATCTCCACCGATGCAGTTCCTCTCGCACGGTTTCCTCTCTTTCGGGTACGCCTGGTAAGGGGCTGCGTTGTGACTTCAGCAACTTCTTCTTCGGCTTCCTCCTCTTCGTCCAAGTTAACATGTTGCACTTCATCATCATCATCATCGCCCATCATTCGGCGGATGCTGGAGTCGGTTTGTTCAATGTTATCTCCCTGATGTTCTCCATGAGGTGAGGAGGGCCCGGCCCCTCCTTGGTTCATTTGGTTACCATCACCATGATCTCCATGTTCTTCGTCAGAATGGGGATCCGGTACGGCTTCCAAAGCAACCGTCACTGGTCGGGTGTGCTCGAGGAGGGGCTGCTCATTTTCACGAAGCGGACGGAGACCTTCTGGCACAAGCTTTGGATCGCCCTGGCGCAACAGTCCAAAGAAGTTCATTTCTGTCCAGCACAACGCAAAAGATGTTAGTTGTTATACAAACACATATACATTTTTATGGACGTACGGATGGTGAGCCTACCTTCACCCTGCCTTCTCCAAAACACAGGATACCTATTGGAGGGACCAAAGTAATTGCGGCTAATTCCTAGCAAGCATAAGAATGATTCCGGTAAGTTTCTGTGGAATCCAGTCCTATTTAGATCTAACTCTTGCGAGTGAAGGGGATTGTATGTACTGGCGTGCGGCTTAGGGTCGTGCGGTAGTCTGGTCCTAATGATGAAATCACCCGGCCATACAACTTCGTCAATGAAAAAATAATGGTCATACCAGTTTTTCAGTGAATCCATCGGTTTGTTGTGTGATTGTGGGCTGTTGGAGGCTCGTTTTTTGAAAGATACCCAACCATTCACTAAGTTTTGGGTGTAAAACAACCTAAATAACTCTACGGTTGGGGGGATTCTCCTAGCACGGCAAAGGATTTCGAATTGGCTAATTTTACAGGCACCTATGCAGTGGAGCTGACTAATGTGTACATTGTAATATCCTAACAAATCTACGAGAAAGTGGGTGAAAGGAATACGGTAATTCGCCGCATCAAACAGGCGAGTATAGAGGCCTATCTTACCCGCTGGAGCCTCAGTTATGAGGTCCCCGACGCCAGGAAGTGAGGGGTGTAGGTTGGAAGGGATGAAGTAATTTGTACAAAAATGGTTTAACTGGTCTTGGGACATGACATTTAGCACGGATCCGATGGAAGGGCTGTTTCTATTGGCCATTACTAAAAAAGAGTGTAAGGACGTGGTATTCTAACCTGCGTGTGAAGGGATCCGTGCGTGCTTGGTTCAAGATAAAAGGAAAGCTGTAATGGCAGAAATGGAGGTTGTGAACTGTGTGTTTCACACAGCCGTAGGGGTGGCTTATTTATAGGGTTACCTTGAGGGTCACAGCCTGTTGGATGAGTGACACGTGTTGGCCACTATTCTTAATCGTGTGGCTAGGGGGCAACTGGCAAATGAAACGTCAGGTGGGACCTACGGGTCATATCTGACCCACACGTTTGCACTGCTCAATGTTCTGATTGTCTGCACTTTTGTCAGTCAAACAAGTCAGATGAACAGTTGTTCATGTCGGGTTATGCGGCTTTAACGTAAGACTTGGCATTTAATGATATATTTAATTTGTCTCGGCTACTATGTACCGAGCATTATTGTCCTTTGTTATGAATTCCTTGGTACGTCCGGGAGCATCTTTGTAGTCTAGAGGTTCCACCTACGGGTGTAACAACTAGACTGGGGGGACATGATGACGTATAGTCCCCAGCCGGGTCATTAACCCGGCCCGAGGGTACTACCCGTATCCGGCCCATCATGAATGGGTGGGATGATGTCAGTCAGGCTTATGGGCCTGAGTGAACAGTAACCGCGCACACGTGTGCGGCCCACGGCCCGGTACGGCCGATACGGCCGACATAGGGTTAGATAGAATAATATTCTGTCTAGGGATATCTTTACCCCAGTAAGAGAGGATATTCACTACCAGAATTAGAAGATTACAATCATTCTAATTCTGGTGTTTATCTCTTCCTTGGGGCCGAAGGATCAGTGAAAGCCCACTAGGGTTTCACTGCCTATAAAAGGAACCCCCAAGGGTTCCACAAAGGTATCACAATTCTCTCTAAACTCACATATAACCCTAAATCGATTACTTACTCTCACGCCGGAGTTTAATCGTGGGAAACCTTCCCACGGTAAGCTTAACGCGTGTTGTTTAGTGTGCAGGATCCCAACCAGACGATTCACTTGGTGCAGGAGCCGGTGCCCAGCCAACCCGAATTAAGTCTAATTCGGGTCTAGCAAGGATCAACCAACTTTTGCATCAACACTTGTCATAACGTTGCCCTAAGACGGCCCCTATAGCATAATCACGTGCATCGTACATGATTTCAAAGGGTAATTCCCAATTAGGAGCAACAAGAATGAGAGCTTCGGTAAGTTTCCTTTTGAGAGTTTCGAAAGCTCTAACACAATCCTCATTGAAGTTAAAAGGAGCATCCTTCTCGAGAAGGTGTGTCATAGGTCGAGAGATTTTCGAAAAGTCCTTGATGAAACGACGATAAAAGCCCGCGTGGCCTAGGAAACTCCTAACTCCCTTAACGGTTTTGGGATGAGGTAACTTGGCGATGACGTCTACCTTAGCTTTATCGACCTCAATCCCCGCCTTCGACACCTTATGTCCTAAGACGATTCCTTGTTTACACATAAAATGACATTTTTCCCAATTAAGCACAAGATTGGTTTCTTCACAACATTTTAACATTTGCTCGAGATTAGATAAACACGACGTGAACGAATTTCCAAACACCGAGAAGTCATCCATAAACACTTCATCGACTTCTCGACCATATCGTGAAAAATCGCCATCATACACCGTTGAAACGTACCCGGTGCATTACAAAGTCCGAAAGGCATCCTACGATAAGCGAACGTTCCATAAGGACACGTAAACGTAGTCTTCTCTTGATCACGAGGGTCGATAGGGATTTGAAAGTAACCGGAAAAACCATCTAAAAAGCAATTGAATTCATTTCCCGCAAGTCGCTCCAACATTTGATCCATGAAGGGCAAAGGAAAGTGGTCTTTACGAGTGGCGTCATTTAACTTTCGGTAGTCAATGCACACCCTCCAACCGGTCACAACACGAGTCGGAATTAACTCATTGTTTTCATTAGGCACAACGGTCATTCCTCCCTTTTTAGGGACACAATGGATTGGGCTCACCCATGGGCTATCAGATATAGGATAAATCATTCCCGCGTCAAGGAGTTTAAGGACCTCCTTTTTAATGACATCGTGAATTTTGGGATTCACCCTTCTTTGACTTTGAATTGCGGGTTTGTAGTCCTCCTCCATTAAAATCTTGTGAGTAAAAATTTTTGGGTCAATACCCTTAATGTCGGATATTTTCCACGCAATTGCCCCTTTATGAGCTTTAAGAACTTTCAAGAGCTCGGTTTTTTCATCATTAGCAAGACCTTTTGCAATAATAACCGGAAACTTGTCATCACCTTCCAAGAATGCGTATTCGAGGTGAGAAGGAAGATCTTTCAATTCAAGGATAGGTGGTTCCTCGATTGAAGATTTTGGTTCAACACTCATAACTTCCATCGGCGGAAGAAATGGTGGAATTGAATTATCATCACTAATCAACACCTCATCTTCATTGTCGATTTCATTTGAAGTGAGATCGCCTCCTTGGAATGGAGTGAGATTTGGTGTGGAATTAGCAAGAATCGGATCCAAAATAGTAGGATTGCCACTAGACGAGCTATCAGAAAAACCTAACACTTCTTGTGAAAACTCATCGCAAACCACATCAACGATGTCAATGTGATTGATGGTAGCGATTGCATAAACATGAGAAGGCTTCGATTTTGAGTAGCGTTTATAACAAGTTCCTCTTCGTTGAATCTCAAAGTGATAGTTCTTGCATGAACATCGATAAGCGATCTCGAAGTGTCTAAAAATGAACGACCTAAAATTAGAGGAACTTGAGGATCCGCGGGGATGTCAAATACTATAAAATCAACGGGATAGTAGAACTTCCCCACTTTCACGAAAACATCTTCGGCTACTCCACATGCTAAAATCGTAGAATGATCGGCCATCTCGATAGACATGTTCGAAGGAATAAGAGCCGGAAGCGAAAGCGATTTCCAAATGGAAAATGGCATCAAATTAATGCTCGCACCAAGATCGGCCAAGGCGAGGTATTCTTTCATATCTTGTATGTCACAAGGAATGAGAAACTTTCCGGGGTCACCAACTTTTTCCGGTATGCGGTTAAGATAAACCGAAGAACAATTAGCAAGCTTTGAAAGCTTTTCCTTATCGCTCATCATACTTTTAAAAGTAGAAGCGAAACGAGGCATATACAACAACGCGTCGGCTAAACTCACATCAAAATGCACTTGTTGAAACATTTTTATAAAAAGCTCGATTTGTTGTTTGTTACGTTCTTGCAACTTCTCTTTGTTTCGTCTCGAAGGGTAGGGTAAAGGTGGTGTGGGTTGGTCATTAGGCAACGGCCTTGGAAACTCGGGTTCCACAATTGGTATTGGTTCAACCGTAGGTGTGGTTTGAGCGGTACTTCGTGGGATTGTAATGTGCTCCTTTTCGACCATCACCTCGGGTTCTTTCTCGATTTCCTTCTCCTTAGAAGTACTTGGACGAGAGATTGGTTCCTTGAAAGTTTTACCACTTCGTGTAGTAATAACCTTCATTTCTCCCTTCGGGTTTGCAATGGTATCACTAGGAAGACCACCCAAGGAAGAGGGTTTACACATGATTGCTTCAAACATCTTAGCCATTCGGTCCTCAAATTTTGATTGCCTAGCATCCGCTTTTAATAACTCTTGCTTAATCTCATGTTGTCCTAATTCCATCTTTTGTTGGTTTTGTTGAAGACGTTGGACATTTCCTTCCATTTTGTTTGCATGAGTTTTAAGTTCATTAGCAAGTTCATTTTTTAGCTCGTTTTTCAACTCGGATCTTAAGCTAATCATCTCACGTTGCATGTTATCAAATTTAGCATCATTTGCTTTAGCATAATCCAAAAAATCTCCTTGCAAATTTTTAGTGTGAGCATTTTGAAAACCTTGTGTAGTGTTTTGAAAATCACGGTTTTAATTTTGATTAGTGACTTGTCCATTCCCATTTTGATAATTCGCCTTGTTGTAGTTACGTGAATTGCCTTGGTAATTACCTTGGTTGTTGTTTCGATAATTATTAACATTTTGATTTGGTGGAGTTTGATTTGGGCGGGAATCTTGACCGTTTTGGTTGTAAGTTCCCGTTGCTACATAAGCACTCGAAGTGTTACCATCCGCGGTAATGCACTCGGAAAGATCATGAGCTCCACCACAAGACAAACAACTCTTAGCAACCGCTTTAACCGAAGCGGAATTTGAACCTTCTTGAGCTTTCCAATGGGATATAAGATTAGCAAATCTATCAGAAAAACGATTTTCCTCATTAGCTTCATCATGTAAGGCATTAATGCTATGAGACGATTGTGACGATGATGACGAACCCAAAATGGCAACACTCGGTGTGTTACGAGGGCTATAAACCTTAGATCTATTCTCGATGATTTGTAAAGCCTCATTTGTCGTCTTGCACAAAAAATTACCACTCGCGGCAGCATTCAAATAATCTCGTTCATGATCATTAAGCCCATTATAAAAAGTATCAATTTGATGCAATTCCGTAAAATCATGGTGTGGACATTCATGTAACATTTCTTTAAAGCGTTCCCATGCCATTGAAAAACTTTCATTATTTCTTTGCACAAATCGTGAAATCTCATTTTTCAAATGTGTTGTTTTAGATGGTGGAAAAAACTTGTTCACAAACTTAGAAACGAGATCGGCCCATGTCAAAATCGAATTTGGCGGTTCTTTCTCAAGCCAAATTTTAGCGGGTCCATCTAAAGAGTATGGAAACAACATCATCTTAATGGCGTCATGTGGAACATCCTTAAACTTGCTAGTAGCGGTGAGACGGTTAAAATTCCTAATATGATAGTGCGGGTTGTCTTTCTCGTGACCTCTAAACTTATTTGCTTGCAACATCGACATTAAACCCGTCTTAATCTCGAAATTCTCCGCAAGGATGGCGGGAATCACAATAGCCTCTCCAAAACCCTCGGTGGGTGCTTGTAGCAACTCCATCATAGTACGATTAGCCATGACGACTTCTTGTTCTACAATAGGTTCAACAATTGGAGGTTGTTCAACAATCAACGTCTCTTGATTGGCTTGCTTTTGAAGACGTTTACGAGCTCGTTTTGCTTGATTACGAGTGATCATAAACTTCACGAAGAATGGGAGGTGAGCAAAGAAGATTCTTTTTCATCATTAGCAAGACCTTTTGCAATAATAACCGGCAACTTGTCATCACCTTCCAAGAATGCGTATTCAAGGTGAGAAGGAAGATCTTTCAATTCAAGGATAGGTGGTTCCTCGATTGAAGATTTTGGTTCAACACTCATAACTTCCATCGGCGGAAGAAATGGTGGAATAGAAGTATCATCACTAATCAACACCTCATCTTCATTGTCGATTTCATTTGAAGTGAGATCGCCTCCTTGGAATGGAGTGAGATTTGGTGTGGAATTAGCAAGAATCGGATCCAAAATAGTGGGATTGCCACTAGACGAGCTATCAGAAAAACCTAACACTTCTTGTGAAAACTCATCGCAAACCACATCAACGATGTCAATGTGATTGATGGTAGTGATTGCATAAACATGAGAAGGCTTCGAGTTTTGAGTAGCGTTTATAACAAGTTCCTCTTCGTTGAATCTCAAAGTGATAGTTCTTGCATGGACATCGATAAGCGATCTCGAAGTGTCTAAAAATGAACGACCTAAAATTAGAGGAACTTGAGGATCCGCGAGGATGTCAACTACTATAAAATCAACGGGATAGTAGAACTTCCCCACTTTCACGAAAACATCTTCGGCTACTCCGCATGCTAAAATCGTAGAATGATCGGCCATCTCGATAGACATGTTCGAAGGAATAAGAGCCGGAAGCGAAAGCGATTTCCAAATGGAAAATGGCATCAAATTAATGCTCGCACCAAGATTGGCCAAGGCGAGGCATTCTTTCATATCTTGTATGTCACAAGGAATGAGAAACTTTCCGGGGTCACCAACTTTTTCTGGTATGCGGTTAAGATAAACCGAAGAACAATTAGCAAGCTTTGAATGCTTTTCCTTATCGCTCATCATACTTTTAAAAGTGGAAGCGAAACGAGGCATATACAACAACGCGTCGGCTAAACTCACATCAAAATGCACTTGTTGAAACATTTTTATAAAAAGCTTGATTTGTTGTTTGTTACGTTCTTGCAACTTCTCTTTGTTTCGTCTCGAAGGGTAGGGTAAAGGTGGTGTGGGTTGGTCATTAGGCAACGGCCTTGGAAACTCGGGTTCCACAATTGGTATTGGTTCAACCGTAGGTGTGGTTTGAGCGGTACTTCGTGGGATTGTAATGTGCTCCTTTTCGACCATCACCTCGGGTTCTTTCTCGATTTCCTTATCCTTAGAAGTACTTGGACGAGAGATTGGTTCCTTGAAAGTTTTACCACTTCGTGTAGTAATAACCTTCATTTCTCCCTTTGGGTTTGCAATGGTATCACTAGGAAGACCACCCGAGGAAGAGGGTTTACACATGATTGCTTCAAACATCTTAGCCATTCGGTCCTCAAATTTTGATTGCCTAGCATCCGCTTTTAATAACTCTTGCTTAATCTCATGTTGTCCTAATTCCATCTTTTGTTGGTTTTGTTGAAGATGTTGGACATCTCCTTCCATTTTGTTTGCATGAGTTTTAAGTTCATTAGCAAGTTCATTTTTTAGCTCGTTTTTCAACTCGGATCTTAAGCTAATCATCTCACGTTGCATGTTATCAAATTTAGCATCATTTGCTTTAGCATAATCCAAAAATTCTCCTTGCAAATTTTTAGTGTGAGCATTTTGAAAACCTTGTGTAGTGTTTTGAAAATCACGGTTTTGATTTTGATTAGTGACTTGTCCATTCCCATTTTGATAATTCCCCTTGTTGTAGTTACGTGAATTGCCTTGGTAATTACCTTGGTTGTTGTTTCGATAATTATTAACATTTTGATTTGGGCGGGAACCTTGACCGTTTTGGTTGTAAGTTCCCATTGCTACATAAGCACTCGAAGTGTTACCATCCGCGGTAATGCACTCGGAAAGATCATTAGCTCCACCACAAGACAAACAACTCTTAGCAACCGCTTTAACCGAAGCGGAATTTGAACCTTCTTGAGCTTTCCAATGGGACATAAGATTAGCAAATCTATCAAAAAACGATTTTCCTCATTAGCTTCATCATGTAAGGCATTAATGCTACGAGACGATTGTGACGATGATGACGAACCCAAATTGGCAACACTCGGTGTGTTACGAGGGCTATAAACCTTAGATCTATTCTCGATGATTTGTAAAGCCTCATTTGTCGTCTTGCACAAAAAATTACCACCCGCGGAGGCATTCAAATAATCTCGTTCATGATCATTAAGCCCATTATAAAAAGTATCAATTTGATGCAATTCCGTAAAATCATGGTGTGGACATTCATGTAACATTTCTTTAAAGTGTTCCCATGCCATTGAAAAACTTTCATTATTTCTTTGCACAAATCGTGAAATCTCATTTTTCAAATGTGTTGTTTTAGATGGTGGAAAAAACTTGTTCACAAACTTAGAAATGAGATCGGCCCATGTCAAAATCGAATTTGGCGGTTCTTTCTCAAGCCAAATTTTAGCGGGTCCATCTAAAGAGTATGGAAACAACATCATCTTAATGGCGTCATGTGGAACATCCTTAAACTTGCTAGTAGCGGTGAGACGGTTAAAATTCCTAATATGATAGTGCGGGTTGTCTTTCTCGTGACCTCTAAACTTATTTGCTTGCAACATCGACATTAAACCTGTCTTAATCTCGAAATTCTCTGCAAGGATGGCGGGAATCACAATAGCCTCTCCAAAACCCTCGGTGGGTGCTTGTAGCAACTCCATCATAGTACGATTAGCCATGACGCCTACTTGTTCTACAGTAGGTTCAACAATTGGAGGTTGTTCAACAATCAACGCCTCTTGATTGGCTTGCTTTTGAAGACGTTTACGAGCTCGTTTTGCTTGATTACGAGTGATCATAAACTTCACGAAGAATGGGAGGTGAGCAAAGAAGATTCTTTTTCATCATTAGCAAGACCTTTTGCAATAATAACCGGCAACTTGTCATCACCTTCCAAGAATGCGTATTCAAGGTAAGAAGGAAGATCTTTCAATTCAAGGATAGGTGGTTCCTCGATTGAAGATTTTGGTTCAACACTCATAACTTCCATCGGCGGAAGAAATGGTGGAATAGAAGTATCATCACTAATCAACACCTCATCTTCATTGTCGATTTCATTTGAAGTGAGATCGCCTCCTTGGAATGGAGTGAGATGTGGTGTGGAATTAGCAAGAATCGGATCCAAAATAGTAGGATTGCCACTAGACGAGCTATCAGAAAAACCTAACACTTCTTGTGAAAACTCATCGCAAACCACATCAACGATGTCAATGTGATTGATGGTAGCGATTGCATAAACATGAGAAGGCTTCGAGTTTTGAGTAGCGTTTATAACAAGTTCCTCTTCGTTGAATCTCAAAGTGATAGTTCTTGCATGAACATCGATAAGCGATCTCGAAGTGTCTAAAAATGAACGACCTAAAATCAGAGGAACTTGAGGATCCGCGGGGATGTCAACTACTATAAAATCAACGGGATAGTAGAACTTCCCCACTTTCACGAAAACATCTTCGGCTACTCCACATGCTAAAATCGTAGAATGATCGGCCATCTCGATAGACATGTTCGAAGGAATAAGAGCCGGAAGCGAAAGCGATTTCCAAATGGAAAATGGCATCAAATTAATGCTCGCACCAAGATCGGCCAAGGCGAGGCATTCTTTCATATCTTGTATGTCACAAGGAATGAGAAACTTTCCGGGGTTACCAACGTTTTCCGGTATGCGGTTAAGATAAACCGAAGAACAATTAGCAAGCTTTGAAAGCTTTTCCTTATCGCTCATCATACTTTTAAAAGTGGAAGAGAAACGAGGCATATACAACAACGCGTCGGCTAAACTCACATCAAAATGCACTTGTTGAAACATTTTTATAAAAAGCTCGATTTGTTGTTTGTTACGTTCTTGCAACTTCTCTTTGTTTCGTCTCGAAGGGTAGGGTAAAGGTGGTGTGGGTTGGTCATTAGGCAACGGCCTTGGAAACTCGGGTTCCACAATTGGTATTGGTTCAACCGTAGGTGTGGTTTGAGTGGTACTTCGTGGAATTGTAATGTGCTCCTTTTCGACCATCACCTCGGGTTCTTTCTCGATTTCCTTCTCCTTAGAAGTACTTGGACGAGAGATTGGTTCCTTGAAAGTTTTACCACTTCGTGTAGTAATAACCTTCATTTCTCCCTTCGGGTTTGCAATGGTATCACTAGGAAGACCACCCGAGGAAGAGGGTTTACACATGATTGCTTCAAACATCTTAGCCATTCGGTCCTCAAATTTTGATTGCCTAGCATCCGCTTTTAATAACTCTTGCTTAATCTCATGTTGTCCTAATTCCATCTTTTGTTGGTTTTGTTGAAGACGTTGGACATTTCCTTCCATTTTGTTTGCATGAGTTTTAAGTTCATTAGCAAGTTCATTGTTTAACTCGTTTTTCAACTCGGATCTTAAGCTAATCATCTCACGTTGCATGTTATCAATTTTAGCATCATTTGCTTTAGCATAATCCAAAAATTCTCCTTGCAAATTTTTAGTGTGAGCATTTTGAAAACCTTGTGTAGTGTTTTGAAAATCACGGTTTTGATTTTGAATAGTGACTTGTCCATTCCCATTTTGATAATTCCCCTTGTTGTAGTTACGTGAATTGCCTTGGTAATTACCTTGGTTGTTGTTTCGATAATTATTAACATTTTGATTTGGTGGATCTTGATTTGGGCGGGAACCTTGACCGTTTTGGTTGTAAGTTCCCGTTGCTACATAAGCACTCGAAGTGTTACCATCCGCGGTAATGCATTCGGAAAGATCATGAGCTCCACCACAAGACAAACAACTCTTAGCAACCGCTTTAACCGAAGCGGAATTTGAAGCTTCTTGAGCTTTCCAATGGGACATAAGATTAGCAAATCTATCCAAAAAACGATTTTCCTCATTAGCTTCATCATGTAAGGCATTAATGCTACGAGACGATTGTGACGATGATGACGAACCCAAATTGGCAACACTCGGTGTGTTACGAGGGATATAAACCTTAGATCTATTCTCGATGATTTGTAAAGCCTCATTTGTCGTCTTGCACAAAAAATTACCACCCGCGGCGGCATTCAAATAATCTCGTTCATGATCATTAAGCCCATTATAAAAAGTATCAATTTGATGCAATTCCGTAAAATCATGGTGTGGACATTCATGTAACATTTCATTAAAGCGTTCCCATGCCATTGAAAAACTTTCATTATTTCTTTGCACAAATCGTGAAATCTCATTTTTCAAATGTGTTGTTTTAGATGGTGGAAAAAACTTGTTCACAAACTTAGAAACGAGATCGGCCCATGTCAAAATCGAATTTGGCGGTTCTTTCTCAAGCCAAATTTTAGCGGGTCCATCTAAAGAGTATGGAAACAACATCATCTTAATGGCGTCATGTGAAACATCCTTAAACTTGCTAGTAGCGGTGAGACGGTTAAAATTCCTAATATGATAGTGTGGGTTGTCTTTCTCGTGACCTCTAAACTTATTTGCTTGCAACATCGACATTAAACCCGTCTTAATCTCGAACTTCTCCGCAAGGATGGCGGGAATCACAATAGCCTCTCCAAAACCCTCGGTGGGTGCTTGTAGCAACTCCATCATAGTACGATTAGCCATGACGACTTCTTGTTCTACAATAGGTTCAACAATTGGAGGTTGTTCAACAATCAACGTCTCTTGATTGGCTTGCTTTTGAAGACGTTTACGAGCTCGTTTTTCTTGATTACGAGTGATCATAAACTTCACGAAGAATGGGAGGTGAGCAAAGAAGATTCTTTTTGAGTGTTTTGTGAATTTTCAATTTTTTTGTGTTTTTTATTGTAGTTAATTTTTTTGGATTTTGGTGTATCTTCGTAGACAACAATCTACAAAATCTCTCCTCGAATCAAACTCTTGATTAAAGAAGCCTCAAAGGAATGAAAACGATCACGTGGAGTGAACGCCTGCGAATGACTTTAGAACTTTGGTGAAAACCAAATTGTTCAAGAGGGTTTAATCACAAAGAAACCAAGAAAATATATTATACGTAATAATACTTTGGGCGGCAAAACCCTCGATTAGCCTTCAATCTCAAAATACTCACAAGCAAGCGGGGAAACGAGGCGGCACGAAGCACTTAAGAGCCTTTTTCCTTAGGGTATATTTTATAATTCCCGCCTTATACCCACCTTATAGTTTGTATTTTTCAAAATCGAGCTTCACGAAAGTATTTATCTATTTTTGCCTTTTTCTTTTTGTTTGAGATTCGAATACAATAATTGAGTGATGAAATCCCAATTAAGGTTGTGTTTTCACACTTTTGGAGATATTATTTATTTGTTGTGATACTTAATACAATATAGTAATAATATTTTTACAAGAAAAACCAAGAAAACCGATAATACGTATTAGTAGAGTTCTACTAATACAAATACTATTTATGGTTAATATTAAAAACAACAATACAAATTAATCACGACACACCTCCCCGGCAGCGGCGCCAAAATGATTGTAGTGTTTTACTACTCTTTAGGAAAAGAGAGTAAATAGGGAAAGTATCGAGTGATGATTTAGGGAAATCAAGCACTAATGACCCTTATGAAGTTCGTTTCCCTAGGAGGTATATGTGTGTGAAAAACTTGTTAAATGTTTGTGATTAATGGTTGGTTTAGAAGGGGATGAGAAAAGAAGATGACGAAGACGTAAAAATTACTACTAGAAAGTTAAAACGTAAAACCGTACAAACTACAAAAATAAAAATCAATTCTAAAAATTACCAAAAATTCACCAAAAATCAAATTAAATAAACTAAGAGTTTACCAATGATCAAAACTTTTTCAAACCTTTTAAATAAGTAAATATTCAATTTTTAAATGCTAATTAAAGCCCTAAAAATCAAATAAATTATCAAAAAGCCCAAATAAAGATTTTTCACTTGGTAAACCTCTAAAATGACCTAAAAAGATTAAAAACTATTTTTAGAAATTTTTAAACTAATAAAAACTATTTAAAATGATTTAAAGACTATTAAAACTTAAAATAATTATAAAAATTAATCTAAAAGAGATAAAATTATTCTAAAAGTTGCTAAATTCCTATTTTAATGTAATAAAGCTAAGAAAAATGTAAAAAGTTGGAAAATGTGAAATTTGAAAAATAATAATAAAATAATATTAAAATAATATTAAAAATCCAAAAATTATAAAAAAATTCTAAAAACTTGCAAACTAGTTTATTTTAACCTAAATAATCAGAAAATCAAAGTGAAATGACCAGAATACCCCTATTGGGCCCTCAAATGCGCCAAAACTAAAAACAGTCAACACAAATGGGCTTTTGGGCCCAAAAAGTCAAACTTGGCCCATTTGACTTGGAAAAGCCCTATCTGACTCAAAATTCAATTCTAAGAACAAAACTCTAAAGGCCCAAAAGCTGAATATGAGCTTATCATAGCTTAATAAGCAGGCAGCTTATTCTTATTGGGCTTTTCAGCCCATTAAGCAATAAGTCAATGCCATAAGCTCTAATTTGACACACAACCTTCTTTTGGGATGCTTATGAGATCTATAAAAAGAAATTTTGAAAAAGCTCACTCAATAAGCCAGAAATAAGCAAAGTAAAAATTCACAAAACGACAAAATAGTCAGGTTTGAGATTTAGGGCACCTCAGAAGCTCTAGTTTGTTGCAAAAGCTCATAAATAGCTTAACTAAGAATAATCAATCAAGAAAATCACAAATAGCCAAGTAGAATAAGCCGTATGAGCAAATAAGCTGGCTGAAAAAGCCAAATAAGCTAGTTTTCTAGCAAAAGCTTAACCAAAAGACTTGTAAACTTCCAGATATGATATTAAGCTAAGAAAAATGATTTCTATTACAAAAGATAAGTTGTTGCATGTACCAATAAGCAAAACAAATTCAATAAGCCTTGAAACCAAGTTTGACCAAAAGTCAAACGCTGATAAGTTGAAATCAAACGCTGACAGGAACAAAATGGACATTGACAGACTTAATGAAGTGTGTGGACTTGTTTTTCACCCTGCTGGTCAAGGTTTGAGTGCAAACCTTGTGAATCAAAGCTTACCAGTTGGGTAAACTTGATGTGTTTTGGCACAAATAAGCCAATAAGCCAGTGGGCTTATAAGCTATGATCAAAACAATCCAAATAGCCAAATAACCTCACAAGCAGCACACAAATGGAATCCAAGCAGCAAAACAACAATCCTTAAACCAGAAATCAAAATGCAACACCAAATGAGGTGGTCACTTTGCTGATGCAAATGACCACTTCAGCAGACTTTTGATAAGCTATAAAAACCACAATAAGCCACCAAATTCAACAACCAGATAACCAATAGTTAGCTTATCACCCAAACTATTCCCAAACCTGATTTCAGACCTTAGATCCAAGTAACAAAGAAGTTATTGGATCTGATGTGTTTGACCAATTCCAAAACCACTTTTATCAGATTTTTGCAAAACTTCAAATCTCTTTTCCAAACTTTCAAAAAGTAAACCAATGACTAAAACTTTTATATTAGGACTTGTTTAGACCTCCCAAAACCTAAGAACCAAGGGCACAAGGCCACAAGGCCTTATGAACCAGTAATCCCAAACAACCCTTAATCAACCACTTTTCAAACAAACTTCTGATTTTTAAACACAACCTATTGATTTTAATGATCAAATAGCTACACTAGGTGACAACTAACACAATCAAACTCAAAAATAACCAGCACAAACACAAGAACTCAAAATCCAAGTACCAAATCCAAAACAGACATAAACATGAAATTTTTTAGAGGAATCTTAACAAGAGGTTATACCTGCCTTCCACAACATCCTAGGAAGGCTAGCTATGCTCCTTGGACCTTGTTCAACAACTAGAACAAGACCAAGGTACTTCAATAAAAAATGATGAATTTCTTCGTTGATGTTTCAAAGCAGAAACTCAAGGACTTGATGTCTTCAACACAAGCAGCAAACAACTCAACCAAGGGCTCTAATCCCTTCACAAGCTTGGTGTCAACAAGCTTGTAAGAGCTTATAGCTTATGGTTAAGGGTTAGTACACAAAAATAAGCAAAATCAGAACCTTCTTTCAAGCTTTTTCAAACTTGAAAAACCTTACCAAGCATAAACGTCCTTGATCCAAAAGGTTCAAGCACACTTATAACAATCAATGGAACTCAGAATCACCCTTTAAACAACACCAACTTTCAAAAACATAAAAAGGAATTACAATTTTCTCAAAATACCAACTTTTATAAATTTTAAAAAGGAATTACAAGTTTAAAAGGTAAAGACTGGAACAAAGGGACTCTCACATGTTGAGGTCTCCTTTTATAGGCAAATGCCAGGCTACACTATTCACAAACCCTAACACTGAATTCTCTAAAATTCCCTGAGGTCTTCTAGGCGTTTCTTGTTGATGAGCTGTCCAAAATGCATCCAAACCGTTTAAAATAGCTTTGTGATGAAGCAATGAGTGTCAGCTGTTGATCTTGACACGTGGCTATGCTTGGAGAACAAGTTGTGTTCTGATTGGTGGACGGGTTTGAATGGTGGGGCCTCTTGGTGAGTGGGAGTGAGGGTTTTAAGGTTGGGATGGGATTTAGAGTGTGTGAATCAAACGTGTGTCAAGGTAATTTAGGTTTACCCTTTGTTTTAAGTAAAGGTAAAACTGGGTGGATGAACATGAACAGTGGTAACTTTTGATCCTAAAAAGGTGGGTCGATGTGTTTGGCGCGTGTTTGTGAGATTCAAACTTCTAAACTTGGCAGTTTTGGCCCTTTTTCTTCCTTTCTTTTGTCATTTGTGTTTAAAAGTGTGTCAGCGTCCAAATCCTTTGTAACAACTTTCAGACTTTGGCAAATTTGGCACAAAACTTTTCAAAAAATGTTTCAAGGGTTGTTTTTGCCACTTTTGCATATTTGAAGGACTGATTTTGGACTTTCTTGATATTCAAAGGTCTTCAATGTATATTTGTCTTGATGAGGGACCATAATTGACAATTTGGAATTGTTGAGGGACTAATCTTGCCACTTCTTCAAAGTTGAAGGACCTTTTGTGTAATTTTGACAAACTTAAGGGACCAAACTTGTAATTATCAATATACAAGGGTTTTAAGTGTCATTTCTTCAATAAATGAGTATCAATCTTGTATGTCTTCAAGTCTTCAAGGGTATTTTTTGAATTCTTCATGAATTAGGGCCCGGTTCTTTGTACGGCTTCGTTTCTCGTGTCCGTTTTTCCTTGTATCTTGTGATCTTTTGTCTTTTTCACGATATCCATACCTAAAATACACAAGTAAACAAACACAGGCATATATATGGTATTTTATGACATTTTTATGCATTTAAAGTCCGAAAAGAACGATGAGATCATGTATAAATGCCATCTCATCATTTGGCAGTCTTCCTCAGTCAGCATACATTCATGATATACTCCATGCCCAACATTCATCAGATGATCGTAAAACACGTTCACAATTGCTCACGTAGCACGTTCACAATTGTTTACGTAGTTCGTCCATATATATTTTCAGCAGCTTGCTCAGATATGTAAATGTTATCTTTCAGGATATTTATACGTACCCTTTTGGATGCTATAGCTTGTTCATTCTATCAGATTCAGAAAATCCATCTTAAGTATGGAACCAGAAACTATTCAACATCATCAGAACAAGGTCATCAGGACCAATAGTTTTTTTATTATGTTTAGAACTTTGAAGGAATCGTTTCGAGCGGGAGGCCATTCGAAACGGAGGAGTCCATCCGGACCTCTCACCCTTTTCCTTCAATAAATCCAGTTAAGTTCTTTCAGTCATGTCACGTTCAATGTTTACTTCGGTCATGTCACGTTTATACCCTTTCAACAGCATCATGTTCTAAATCAAGGACGAATGATCCTTCAGCTTATACGTCTTTCAACCTTCATACTCTTTCAGCATATGTGTCCTTTCAGCTTTTATAACTTCATCAGCTTATTACCTTTAATTCGAGGACGAATTTCTCCTTTTAGAGGGGAAGAATTGTAAAACCACGGCATAATCGCATCCTTAATTCGAGGACGAATTATGTTTTTTAGAGGGGAAGAATTGTAAAACCCGTATTTAAAATCCCGAATATTAAATATGCGTAGTCTCAGCTTTAACTTTAACTAAACGTAAACAATAAATACGCAGCCTCAACGTATTTAAATATTACGGGGATTAATTATTCAGAAAAGATTATGTAACTATTTATTCAGATAATAAACAATAATAACTAATCAGGTATAAAGTAATATTTATCTATTCCGTAAATAATTATTATAGTCAAGATTTGAACACGAGAAAATAAACACGAGCATTGCGTTAAATTATCTAAACTTGAAAACAGAAAAGAAAGTGTGTTTGGTTTTATGGGCCGCCTACTATAGAACAAAAAAAAAGAGGAAGTTGGGACTTGAGCCCATTTTACTAACAAAGAAAAAAAACGGGGTAAACCCCCTTACCTCTTTTCTCACGTACAAACAACAAAAAAAACATAAAATAAACAAAAGTTAGGGTTAGGTTGCCGTGGCCGCCAACTATAGAAAGAAAAAGAGGTTTCAGGTTGATTTTCATCCTTGATTTGTGTGTATGTGGCATCCCTTTATCAAGCTTACAATGGTAATCATCTATTATCTTTTAAATTCTGTTTATATCACGATTTAGTAGTAAAAATTCATACAAACGAAACTATGGTATAATAATCAGGAAAAGAGTGTTGTGTTTTTTCTTAATTCACAAATACCGAGACCATAAGGTCTCGGTATAACTGCTGTGACCAGCCACGACCCAAGCAGGGGCGGCGGTGGTGTTTTGTTCATCTACTGCAGCCAAAGACAAACCCAAGCAAGGGAGTCGTGTAAAGGGGGTGTTTGTTTTGAGAGCACAGTAAATAAAATAGGACAGCAGAGGGGTGCTTGGCTTTTCGAATAGCAAAGACAAACCACCAGGGGTGTTTGGGTGTAACTAGCAGAAAGGGGATGTTTAGGATTGCAAACAGTGGGAGCAGAAACAATACCAATAGGAACCACTACATTAGCAGTGGGAACCCCTGCTTTAACAGTGGGAAATAATAACTGAACGGTGGGAGGAAATACATTAACAGTGGGAAGTTATAACTAACAGTGGGAACTCAAGGGGTGACGTCAGCAAGGGGGTCCACGTGGTGAGCTCGGTTTGAGTAACCCGAGACATGGGTCTCTCGGGGAAGAGTTTTGACTCGGGTTTCAGGGTCACGGAAAATGATAAAACACGAGGCTATTTAATTAAGATTAAACCATTTTTGCAAGTTAGTTTTATAAATAATAACTCAAATGGTTGTTTCACTAATTTAATTAATAGAATTAATTTAACATCAGTTAAATCCTTTTTAATTATTTGGGAACATGTTGGTTCTATATAAATGAATTAAATCTCATAGAAACAATTTGGAAACGTTTTATTCGGGAAACCTTCTAATTTAGGAAACTTTCTATTTTTAGCAGGTTATTAATATCGGTATTATAATACCAGAATACAGCATAATACAATAATCAAAATACAATATAATATACAGTAGTCAGAAGTACGAGACACTAATCATTAATGTTATCAAACAGTCAGAACTTATCAGATTATATACAAACAGTAACACAAGAAAAATAAATTAAATTAAGAACATATAAAAATCAGTAACAGTAAACAGTAATCAGATAACTCATCTCAGCGTCCTTTATCTATGTAGTATCCTTGAAGTTAGAGTAGACCTTTCAGCTTCCATTCTTATTTCCATTACTGGACACGAGGTACGGATTTCCCGTCCTTCAGTAAGGACTCCCTTCTATGCATGACTAGGATTCCCCGTCTGCAGCCAAATGTTTTCCCCAGTACATGTTTTAAGCTTATCAGTAATCATTTTAATAACTAGATAAATTTCCTGAGCTTTATATACAAGCATGATCAGTTTATGTACTAGTTACGGAGGTACCGTTACCATGACACTAGAGGCACCGGTGTCATGACTCCTCTGCGAGGGAGTGATTTCTCGCAGCGTCCCATTTATTTAAGCTTGGCCATTTATCAGTATTATCAGCGGGGCGTATGGGTGCATACTAGGCTATCAGTTTACAATTATTAGGTGAATATGGTGTGTGCTCTACATCCTTCACATTGGAGTTGATCCCTCCACCCATCACATTATTTAGAGGTCACCCTTCTACAGCATGACGAGGTCACCCCTCCAGTTATTCATGCAAAAGTTGTTTCAGCACATGACCTATATAAGATCTTGGCAATTAAAATACAATATATACATGTTTTCAGATTTTACAGATAACAGTTCAGCTTTATTATTTATAAATCAAACTTTCAGATTTTACACAGGTTTTGCACTGAAACTTTACTTATCAGTCTTACAGCTTCAGTATTTTATCATCTGCTTCATTTCAGTATTTCTTATCATGCTTTATATCCGTTCACTGGGCGTTATGCTCAGCCGTAGTTTCTTTCATGTTCTAACGGCAGGTACACCAGGACGCTCTTAGGATTTTGAGAGCATGTGCATTTGGATGGAAGCTATCCAGACTTCTTACTTTATGCACTTCTTACATTATTCTGCTTATTTGGACATTGTTTAGTCCCTTCCTTTAGTATTTATGTAAAACCCGCATGCTTTTACCATAAATAGTACCCTTAAGATCATACGTAGTAGATTAAAACTTTCCTTTTATAACATGTTTACGTTTCCCGTATTAGAATTACGAGTATTACGTACGTGTTAGAACACGATAAGTATTTACTACGTAAGAACACACGATAATTATTACAATAATAATTATAATCACGAACATAAAATCATGAACATGAAATCACGAATAGATAATTATGCACTTACGTAATTATTAATACGACGAAGGTCGTTACGTATAAGTAATATTAATAACATGAATAAATAATAATTACGTAACACGTAAACACGAATACTTAAAATGATTATTATTATTATTACTACGTATATTAAATTACACGACAAGTAATTACGTATGTAATGTTCACTTTTATCACATATATAAATAACTATGAGATTCACGACATTTTAAATACACGAATAAGCGTAACATTTTAGTCGCGTGTTATTTAAATAAGAGGTGTTGGGCCGTTTAGACAAAAAAAAAAAAGAAAATAAGGAAGTGGGCTCAAGGCCCACTTTAACTCCCAAACCGTGTATATACAAAAAGGACGGGGGGGCTTGTTTTTTTTCTTTTCTGTCGACACAAACACCACAAAAATAAAACCCTAGCAGAACCTAAAATCCAGCCGCCACCTCATCTGTTCTTTCTTTTGGTCTTCTTCCTGCCGACGTATGATGAGCAAGAAACAAGAGAACGAGGCTTTAAGATTCAGCAAATCAAGATGATCCATGTTTTGTTTCTAAAACCCTAAACAAGAGTAAGTAAACCCTAATCTCATTTTTTATTTATTTCTTGGATAAATTGATCACAAACCAAGAGCTTATGATCATAAAACATGTTAATTAAACATTATACAAGGGGGGGGGGGGGTTCGTTTGTGTGTTGTTGTGTTCGTTTGGCACACAAACCGAGACCATATATGGTCTCGGTGGTAAAAACCAACCACCAGCCGCAACCTTTAAAGGGTGCTGGCTGGGATTGTGCTACCAGGGGAACCCATCGGGGTGTGTTTGTTCTAGCAGTGGGAACGGAGAGCTTATGCTCTCGGTGGAAACTTATAACAAGCAGGGGGAAATCCCCACTGTCGGGGGGGATTGTGCAGGGACAGGGGGTGTTTGGCAACCAGTTTTAGGAACAGTTTAGGGGCTGTTTGGCTACGGGTTTAAGGGCAGGAAAAAGGGTTGTTTGGTTCGGCTTATTTTTAAAACACAACACGTTTTCATGGGTTTTCATGGGTTTTCATGGGTTGAATTATGACGCGTTTTAATAATATAATACATGGTTACGGGTTATTATTTTACAAGGTAATTAAAATAAAAGAACATGACTTATTATTATAAGATTATTGATTTACAAGGTTTAATTAGATTAATTTGACATGTTACTTAATTAATTTAATTATGACTTAGGTTATTATTATTAATAATAATACATGGATTTTAACCTAAGTATTTATTATTTATATTAGACTATATAATTAATGAATTATTTAACATGCCTTATTATTAATTAATTTACATGACTTAGGTTATATTAATACTAAACATTAATACACGTTTTAACCTAAGTATTTTAACTTATTTAATTTAAAACATGATATATTTAATTAAATACTTTTAACCTATAGTTTAATTAATTTACATGTAATGATTAATAAACTATACCTTATATCAATATGACTTAGAAAATAATCAGAAAACACTTAAGCTTAAATAATTAGCTTATTTAACCAACTTATATCTAATTATGGAAACTTTCTATTTTTAGAAACTTATTTAATTAAGGCAACTAATCTATTTATGGAAACTTTCTATTTTTAGAAACTTATCTATTTTAAACAGTAATTCTATTTTTGGAAACTTTCTATTTTTGGAAACTTTTTATTTTTGGAAACTTTCTATTTTTGGAAACTTTCTATTTTTGGAAACATTCTATTTTTGGTAACTTTCTATTTTAGGAAACCTGCTATTTTTAGAAAGTTACTTATTATTACACAGTAAGTATAATAATACATGAAATACAAGTAATACTTAATCAGAACAGACAGAATATAAGATAAACACAGTTTAAAGCTTAAAACAGTAAAACATGACATGAACGTATAAAATAAGCTAAGACATGACATAAAACCAGTTACGTATGTAGTAATCAGATACTTATACACGTATGTATTTATGTAGCATTAGTGATACCGAAGTAGGAATCTCCTCCGTTCGTCTTCTTCGTTCACTGGACATAACGTACGGATTCCCGTCCTTTCAGTATGGACATTCTTTCCTTATTAAGATTTCCCCGTATGCAGCCAACTGTTTTCCCGTAGTATAAGTTTATATGTTTGATTTGATTATGTTTAATTTAGAATACCTATAGCCATATACATGCATGACCAGTTTCACCTAGTTATGGAGGTACCATAACCATAACATTAGAGGCACTGATGTTATGACTTCCCTACGGCAGAGTGATTGCTCGTGGCGTCCCATCAGCTTTTGGCCATATCATTATATTTATCATGTGGGGCGTATGGGTGCATCCTAGTTTCATGTTTTCAGCAGATTACTTAGTGTGAATTTGGTGTGTTCCTTGCATCCTTCACAAGGAGCTGATCCCTCCTACCCAAAACCAGTATATTAAATTAGAGGCAGCCCCTCAAATTTGCATGATGAGGTCACCCCTCCAAGTATTCATGCACGGTGGATTTTCATGACCTATATTGGCTAATGGTAAAATATGTTAAACAGTTTTCACAAGATAAACATAAGGCTTTTCAAACTATAAAACCAGTTTTATGAACATGTTCCAGGTTTTCCAGGACTTATACATTTCCGCTGCTATTAAGTCTTTATTATGTTTTAGTCATTTATACTATGTCTATATCCGTGCACTGAGCGTTTTGCTCAGCCGTTACTTTCCTTTCCATGTCCCAAAACGGCAGGTACCCTAGGAAAGACTCGAGCATTTGTAGGACGTGCATAGGATGGAAGCTGCTAGAGACTTCTTTTCCTTTTTGCCTTCATATATTTATGCTTGTTTAGTCTTTCATTCATTTCTTTTTCTTTATTATGTTTTGGGCTTATGTCTAGGAACCGATGTTTGATTCCGGTTATCCCTATGGTCATGTAATGTTTTAGACATTTATCCTTGTATGCTTTGATGACACGCCATAATTACGTGTGACATTCCATTTATCAAAATGGGGTGTTACAATTATGGTATCAGAGCCAAGGCTTCGACCTGTAGGCTCTAAAACTTGACCTGTGACTAGTGGGTAGTCACCAGGAGCTTCCGAAGCCAACGTTTGTTATACCACGTATTGATGTTTTTAGTGCATTGTTGTTTTAACCATGATGTTTTTAGTGCATTGTTGTTTTAACCATGATGTTTTCAGCACCTTGAGGTTTTAACCTTGATGTTTTCATCGATATTGTTTTACTAATATGGATGGAAAACCGTCATTCATATTTAGTTATGTGTCATTGTTTCATGCATAATGTTCCTCGAGAACTGTGGCTATGTGGACTGAACCCCAGTAGTTCATAATTAGTCACATAAAATTTTTTCTGATAAGTTTTGACAGATGAGTTTCATTATTTATGTTTCATGTATCATTGTTGCAGGGATTATGACTAAGTAATGGTTGGTACAGGACTGGCCCTATTTAGTCGCATGTGCTTTTATCAAAACTTTAACTTTGGGACAGACCCATAGGCGTCCCCTCGTCATGTCTTTTGTTTTGGGACCAACCCATAGGCGTCCCCTCGCATATATAAAGGTTTTGATAAACTACATTACGCATTCATACACTGTTTTTTATGCATAAAATTTTTCTCATGATTTATTGGCATATTTTTTTTATGTCCCCTCATAAGTTACTATGTTTTATGTCAAGTATGTTTTCATACTGTCATGGTTAAACTCAGTTTTATGCTGATTATGTATACACTCCTTCATGTTAAATCGTTTCGTGTTTCTTCATGATAATTCAGTTTCATGTGGATTACGTCTTACGTCTCTTTTGTTATTATGCCTTCATGCAAGACATAGTTGGATTTCATTGAATTCTACTTTCATGATAGTCATGGTTGGTTTTCATTGATCATGCTGTCAGGCAAATCATCGTTGAATTTTGTGTAACCACACTTTAACTTTTCTCGATATAACCAAAATGATGTCTATGCTAATACTGCCAGGTTATCATAATGGTTTTCCTAACCGTTTAACCGATATACTTTCCTTAAATCATGATAAATGATCAACCCCACACCGATCATTTCATGTGCATTCCACGTGTATTCCACGTACCGTATTTCATGTGCATTACACGTACCTTGATCCATGTGTATTCCACTTGTAATACTTCACGAGTATTTGCTAGTCGATTCTGAATCATCTCAGGCGTATTTTCAATTGCTGATATTCTACAAGATTGCTGATGCCACTCATAACTTGGAGATGTTACTAAAGGTTGATGTTGTTGACGTTCGGAGACGCTACGAGATGCGGATGCTGTTCACAACCTGGAGATCCTACAAGACGAAGATAAAGGCGTTAGAGCAAAGCAATTGGACGAGAAGATGCTTCACCATCAGACGATTTTCCATCAATCATTGTCCCTAATTCTTAGTTACGTGTCACACGTCATTCGGCTGTCATTTCAGCCATATGAGTGCGAACCGATACCAGCCGGCCACTTAGCTGAATAGTTACATGAATCACGGTCATGAGAATGACCGTCATGGAACTGACAGACAGGACGATAGTAACCACTACTATGACAGAAACTATCCTAGAAATCGCAACCGAGGCTCCGGCCGCGGACGTGATCAGACATACAAATGATCAGTAGTTCAACCGATCTGCCAATTATGGCATAGTAACCTAATATTGTAGTTCTATTGTTTCACGTCTCGAGACACATGTCAAGACACATGTCTCACGTATACTTTCTGAAGACACATGTCAAGACACCAGTCAAGACATATGTCATGCTTATATTTCCAAGACACGAGTCAAGACACATGACTCACGTCTAATTATGGAACATTTCTAAGAAATTAAGGGTACCCTCCAAGGGTATATCTATTTTGTTGTGCCATGTATTAATCAGGCCACAAGAATTTCAATACCATTACCGGCGCATCAGTGAGAACTGTCACGTTGTCGATGTCACTTTCATTTCTTTCACCATATTTCATATATTCATGACCATGAAGGACGCCTTTCGTATTCCCACATATACGAAGGTTTTCCTTCAGCTTAAGGATGATATCCAAGCTGCTAACGCATTTCCTCGGACAGACACGAGACGAATTTTATCCTAATTATGGACTATGAACAGCACACCATGCTACGATTCATAATTATGTACAGTAATGTTCAGGCTCCTGAATACATTCAGCTTGATTTTCCATCAGGAAAATCTGTACAAATTATCTATGCTTACAAGCATGTGCGTTGTTAGCCATGGTCGCTAAAATTTTCTAGCTGTCAGTAAGACACGACTACTTAAGTCCTTTTACGCATAGCCAGTTGATTATTCCAAAATCTTCCCATACATTCCAGAAGAACTTACAAGGAGAAGGACGGTACCATGAGATTATGTGTCGACTACCGTCGACTTAAACAAATCACCATTCATGACCGTTATTCTCCTCCACGTATTGACAACATGTCCAATCGACCTTATAGTGTTAATCACTTTTCCAAGATTGAACTCATGATCATGCTTCCAACAGTAACGAGTGAAAGAGCAGGACATGTCCATGACTGCTATTCGTACACGACTCGGTCATGCTAGATTTATGATTTTGAATTAGTCTCATCAATGCTCCAACGACATTATAAGAATGAGTTTCCATGAACTCATAGCAAATTCATCAGTGTTTTCATTGAGGATAACATAATTTCCTCTACGCCTATAGATGAACAGGAAGACCATATCTGCACTATGTTGCAAATTTTATGACAAGAGAAATTTTACCCTAGAAATGTTTCCAATATCAATTCTGGTTGATTACAGTGACACGCTGGATCACATGGATTTGCATGGTTAATCTTACCATGACTCAACTTATGCGTAAATGAGATAACACTACATTACATTAGGTGTTATAGGTAATCTTACGCTAAGAGAAGTTTAGATTCATAGACTCAGAGTTTCGCAAACTCCTATGTATCAGGTTCGATGAAGCAAGATACAGTTACGTTCATATCTTTATACCTGTCATACAAACAGGCTAAGATAGGACACCAACAGACTGGGATGTTTTCATCATCTGAAATTGTAAATTGAAATGGGACAAGATCTCCACGGATTTTGGTTACTAGTTTAACGCAAACTCAGAAGAAGCATGATGCTATCGGGGTTATTGCAAACAGTTTGATCAAGTCTGCAGAATCTTTACCTCCGCAAGGATTTCAGAACCAACAGATTGATCGGACATGTTCAAGCCAAGGCTCATCCGATCACTTGGCAATCCCTCAGTTATCGAGTCAGACAAAGATTCGCAATTGTGCTCCTTATTTACTTCACGTCTTCATTCTAATTCCACGACTTGCTTTCGCGCTCGCGTTCATGACACTATACACGTTCATGATGACATCTCGGCTTACGATTTTATGTTCATTTTTCTCATTCTGGGAGGTTTTGCAAGAACTTGGGAGACCAGACCCAAGTTTAGTATAACTCCCTGTCCTCAGATAGACGTTTCACGTCATATTCCATGTCTCACCTTGTAGCGTTTGGTGTTACCGCCATTATATTCTATGTTAATGATATGTGTTAAACACGGAATTATTCGTGTTTTTAGTTCTAATATCCCTTCGTTTATGGCATAATAAATAGCATAAGTGTACTTTTAGTGCATATATCGTTTAAAATGTGCTATTTATTATTGTAGGTACGGATATGTAAAAAAGGAACCAAAATCAAGCCAAATAGCCAAAATCGAGCACGAGAAATGAGAAGAGCGCGACAAATCGAGTCCAACGGTGCATTCATATTTTTTTATTAGGCCGACCAGACACCATTTAAATAGGTCGGGCCGAACCAATATTAGTTAAATGGGCCTCCTAATCAAAACAACCACTCAAGCCCAGTCTTTTGCTCTAGGCCCGTTTGGAAGTTCAAGCCCATTTTTGCCACAAAATATCTTATCCTTTATAAACAATAGATAAGATGGATCTGAGAATATAAATGGGAAGCATCTCATTTTTTTATGTCCTCCTTTTTTATTCGTATGTAGCTAGGAGCTAATTTTAGATCTAGTTTTTAATTCATATGTGTCTTTTCGGTTCTAAGAGAAAATCTAGCGTAGCATTTTAATTTTTCTACTTCTTTATTTCTTTTTCGGTTCTACAAGGTAGTGTAGTATTTAAAAACTTATCTCATTATTTTTTCTTTTACTTGTGTTCGATTTTGATTAATGAAAACGAAGATTTGATTTTTGTTATAGTATTTCGGTTAATGAAAGTTTGGCAATCGGTAGAAGAAGTTTGTGTTTTATTTCAATGGTTACGGTAATTTGCAGTTTGTGGTTATATTGTAATGATAATTGATTGTTGATGGACGTTGATGAGCTTTTCGGATTCTGTAGATGAGATTGACTTATTACAAAATTTGTTGAATATTGAAACTGATTTCAATTCCTTCCTTTCGGTTATTTTCTTTTTTTTTTTTTGCTTGTACTTATGCTATAATTGTTTATTTAGTAGATTAGTGATTGTGAAAAAAATAAAAAAATAATAATATAACAATTAAAAAAAAAGTTTGCCTATAGGAATTTGAACTATTGACCAGTCGTATACAAGCTTTATTCTCTACTAGTTTGCTACTAGTTATTTTTTTTGTTATTCTATTCTTACCCTCATCAAATAATGTGTTTTAGAAATGACTTAATTTAAGAAATAGTTTTATCAAATCACTTTTATTATTAGTTTAATTTTTTTTAATAAGTTTTTAAAATGTCCTTTAGCTTAATTGGCGTTAATGTTTATTGTCCTTTGTTTTCGGTATATCAATTGATAACTTTTGGCGAGGAGCTTAATGGGACTTGTAGCTAAATTATTATATAAAGTTTAAAACTTGATTTGTTTTTATCTTGTAGTTAGTTGATAAAATTGACAACTTTATCCGCTAATTAGTTTGAAAAAAAACTTTAAAAGTAATAGACTTTAAATATAATTTAGTTATTAGATCGGGTGGTTAATTTTCGTCTCCGGTTCTTCGTTCGGGTATCAATCTTATAACCCTTTTCTTATTGTTATTTCAATAGCTTATATATGATTGTTATTTATGTTTGTTTACTATATAGCATCTTTATTATCATTTATTATCATTAGTTGTTATTAGTAGCTTCATACTTGTAGCATTTTTGTCGCTTTATATCGTTTTATATTTTTACTCATTTCAAATTAGTCGTTTTAAATATAAAATTCAAAATTTCTTTTATTCGAGCATCAAACTTGAGACATAAACGCGGATTTCCATTCACACTTCGCCAGAAACTACGATAACCTTCGGGTTTATACTCAAAATGACTCTATCAAATGGCGTCGCTACCGGCTTTGTGTGTAGCGATGTTTGCGTTGTGTTTTTAGTTGGTGACTTGAAGATCCTTTCGTTTTGAAAGTTTATTTTCGTATTTTTATATATATATATATAATTAAAAAAAATTAAAAGTCCAAAAAAATATATAATTTATAAAAACCAAAAATATTTTCTTATTTTATTTTATTTTCTTTATTACTATATATATCATAAAAAAAAGTTTTAAATATTATTCTTCTTTATCCTCTATTCTGTTTAATTCTTTTTCTCAACCCCTCTTATTTTTAATTCTTCATGGATTCATATTGTATAGGGTGTAGGTCGTCTGATAGTCAATCATGTTATTGGTGTTCATGCAAGCGGTGCGGTATGGCTATCCCTAATCACAAATTTGGACATTGTTCATTTTGCAATTGGACCAATTCATACTTCACCTCTAATAACACTATCTCACACTCTCCCATATATGACGATCCATATCCGCAACATGCACCGGGTTTTTCTCAATACCCGTGTTGCAATCATTGTGGGGGCCCTCACGATACTTCTTATTGTCAGCCAATGAATTATTATGAGCCAAATCCGTGTCCTCATTTTTCTTCACCGATGGATTATTATGAACCAAATCCGGGTTCTAATTTTTCTCAACCGATGGATTACTATGAGCCACATCCGTGCTATAATTCCGGTTTTCAAAATTTTGAGCCCCCACAAAACATCCTCGATCATCAACCTTCTTTGAATCTGAATGACGAAAGACAAGCCCTTCTTTTGCAACTTCATGACGGCTTAATTCAACTGAGAGATGCATTGAAGGAGCGACAACGACAACGACAAGAGAAAGTATCTAATCTTAGTGATTATACTCCGCCTCTTGCGCGTTCTTTTTATTACGAAGATGACGAGGATAATATTTACAATCTCAATCCATCATGTGAGACTACCACTCCTATTCTCGATTCTTCCA
Organism: Glebionis coronaria; assembly: GCA_025667525.1. NCBI lineage: Eukaryota > Viridiplantae > Streptophyta > Magnoliopsida > Asterales > Asteraceae > Glebionis > Glebionis coronaria. The sequence continues at coordinate 608,717,639 of CM046874.1, read as the reverse complement.
CTACGGAGACCGATGCCTCTCTCATCATGGGGGATGAGGGTCTTATCACTATTCCGTGTGATGAGATTCTTATTCCAATCCAAAGTGAGCCTACGGTTGCTTCCGATAGTGACGATGAGTGTGAATCTCTTTCTAGTGATGATTCATTACCTCCCACCGACATCTTGGGAGACGATTCTTTGGCTTTCTCTAATCCTCTTTTTGATCTCGATGATGATTTTACTTCTAGTGATGACGAGTCACTATCCGATGAAGACGTTCAGAAGGAAAATTTCAAGATTTATTCGAAGCCTTTATTTGATTTTGATGACGCCTACATCTCTAGTGAGGTGAATCCTTTCTTTGAAGAGGGGATTGAGGACATTGATAGCTCTGACTCTCTTGCTATTGATGAGCATTCTTTGTTAGCCATGCCACCTCCTATCGTAAAGGAGGTGGAAAGATTTGACCCTACCTTCCGTTTGATTCGGTCTGGAGAGGTGACGCGGGTGGTAGATATGTCTTCTGATATTTCTCATATTATGTTGCCACCCCGTCCTACCGCGTGCACACCCAAGCAGGTGATGTATCGCTTTTACTCTCCTCATTTCATACCGGGAAATGAGGATGAGTGCTTTGACCCGGGAGGTGACATTGACCGTTCTATGATTGACACCTTTACGACTTTGCCGAATTGTGACCATCTATTGTCTTTAGGGGATGACAATTTGTCTCCTTTACCCACCCCACCGCCCGTGGATCAAGACTTCACTTACTTTTCTTATGTCGAGAGGACTTTTCTACCCTTCAAGACTTATCCTCCTGCCTGTCATTTATTATGTTCCTCCGGGACCGAGGATAAGATTTTTGATCCCGGTATTACATTAGAGGCTTCCCCATGGACCATTTAATTCGGGGTCGAGTCAGGCTCGTGACTCGGTTAACAAAAACAAGCGCTTCTCGGGAGGCAACCCGATGATCTATCATTTTTATCTTTTTCTAACATAATTGTAGGGGCGTACTTCCCTCCATGTGTGCTTGTTGGTATTTGTTTTTGTGTGCAGGGTTCCCTTGGATCGAGAAGACTTTCAGAGGGTTGATGTTGCTGTTTTCCATCATCTTCTTCATTCAGTCTCTGATCGATCTTCATGTCTATATCAGGGGAGTACTCAGTTCTCATCTTTTTATATATATATATATATATATATATATATATATATATATATATATATATATATATATATATATATATATATATATATATATATATATATATATATATATATATATATATATATATATATATATATATATATATATATATATATATATATATATATATATATATATATATATATATATATATATATATATATATATATATATGTGATGTTGTTCTCCTTCTTACACTTGGAATTCTAGCATTAGCCTTTTGTGTTCTTAAGTGTAGGGGTAGCACGTTATCACTTTTGAACATTGAGGCCAATGTTCGGTTCTAAGTGTAGGGGGGTTTATATCATATTGATCATATTCATGCCTACTTGTTTGCCCTCCTGCATCCTATTTTGATCAAATGTATGTTTTTATTTTATTTTATTAATAATAATAAAATGTTTTTGACCGTGCGTGATTGACTTGTCCCGTAGGCTAGAACAAAGGGGATCCTGACTCTGCCTGAGTGTTGATCTGGCTGCTCCCTTTACTTTTAGACTAAACTTTTAGGAATTGTGCAAATGAAAATGCTAAACGTGGAGTAGTTGGTTCTCTTTAGAGCTTATATGAATAACCTGTGGCTTTTCCTCCTAGATTGTAACTAGATTTAATAAGTGTATTTTTTCAATCCTTTGAACTTTAAAAATTGTGTTGTTATGCAAAAAATAAATTCTTATGCAATTTTGATATAGAGTCCTAGTTCAACTTTTTATTTAAATTTGAGTGAAAGCATACTTTCTTAAATTTGAAATAATGTTTCGTGAAAGAAAAAAAATGAAAAGAAAAGAGAAGAAAAGAAAAAAAAGAGAAAAAAAAAATATAATTCATATAAAAAAAGAAAAGAAAAAAAAATAGAAAAAAAGAATATGAATAAGAGTTGTATGTTTTTGTTGCTTTAATTGTGAGAAACTTGCTTTTTCTCAAATTTAAATCCGAAGTTGAACTAGAATTCGTCAATTTTTTATAAGAGTTTAGACGGTAATTGAGAATGTAGAAGTCAAAGGTCCCGTGAGCTCTGATACTATTCTCGAGGGTGTAAAAACCTAGCCTCCTAAGCTTTGCTAAAAGGACAAGCTGAGAAGAAAGTCGCTACATGGAGTGATCTCTCCTTTGAATCTTCATTCTCTAATTACCATCGTTGTTTTTTCATCTAAGTGTCTTTTATTAGCTTAGCGGTGATTTCAAGATCTTTGATTTCAAAATCCCGCCGATCCCGGTACTATTCTCCGTGGGGTGTCAAAAGCCCGGGCACTTAACCGATGAGGTTGGGACGTCCTGAGAAGAAAGCCGCTACATGGGAAAGGCCATTTTTGAATCTTATATCTCGTCATTTTCGGTGAGTCTAATACTCCACTTAGATGATTAGCAACCATAACAAATGTCGATTTGAACGATCAAAACTTTGAAAATGAACACACTTTCCTAGTCTTTTATAATTATAGGAGTGAAAAGTTATTTTTATATAGGTTATTAGTATAAGTAGTGTTAGCATTTTGACAAAATGTTTGCACAAGGAATCTTAGCTTAGTTGGGAGTAATAAAAAGAGGATGATGATATTTATTCCCTGGCGACACCCAGTTTGCGTGTTTCCCGTTCTATGATCCTTATACCTTGAATAAAAAGTCGAGCATGGCGGGTCACTTTGAATTTTTATTAACAAAGCAATTTCGAATAAAGTGGTTTTAAATTATTTTTGGATTTAACGTTTGTGATAATAGTTGCTTGGGGGAAAGCAACGTTTTAAGCGTAGGGGTGTGTTAAACACGGAATTATTCGTGTTTTTAGTGCTAATATCCCTTCGTTTATGGCATAATAAATAGCATAAGTGTACTTTTAGTGCATATATCGTTTAAAATGTGCTATTTATTATTGTAGGTACGGATATGTAAAAAAGGAACAAAAATCAAGCCAAAGAGCCAAAATCGAGCACGAGAAATGAGAAGAGCGCGACAAATCGAGTCCAACGGTGTATTCATATTTTTTTATTGGGCCGACCAGACACCATTTAAATAGGTCGGGCCGACCCAATATTAGTTAAATGGGCCTCCTAATCAAAACAACCACTCAAGCCCAGTCTTTTGCTCTAGGCCCGTTTGGAAGTTCAAGCCCATTTTTGCTACAAAATATCTTATCCTCTATAAACAATAGATAAGATGGATCTGAGAATATAGATGGGAAGCATCTCATTTTTTTCTGTCCTCCTTTTTTATTCGTATGTAGCTAGGAGCTAATTTTAGATCTAGTTTTTAATTCATATGTGTCTTTTCGGTTCTAAGAGAAAATCTAGCGTAGCATTTTAATTTTTCTGCTTCTTTATTTCTTTTTCGGTTCTACAAGGTAGTGTAGTATTTAAAAACTTATCTCATTTTTTTTCTTTTACTTGTGTTCGATTTTGATTAATGAAAACGAAGATTTGATTTTTGTTATAGTATTTCGGTTAATGAAAGTTTGGCAATCGGTAGAAGAAGTTTGTGTTTTATTTCAATGGTTACGGTAATTTGCAGTTTGTGGTTATATTGTAATGATAATTGATTGTTGATGGACGTTGATGAGCTTTTCGGATTCTGTAGATGAGATTGACTTATTACATAATTTGTTGAATATTGAAACTGATTTCAATTCCTTCCTTTCCGTTATTTTCTATTTTTTTTTTGCTTGTACTTATGCTATAATTGTTTATTTAGTAGATTAGTGATTGTGAAAAAATAAGAAAATAATAATATAACAATTAAAAAAAACGTTTGCCTATAGGAATTTGAACTATTGACCAATCGTATACAAGCTTTATTCTCTACTAGTTTGCTACTAGTTATTTTTTTTGTTATTCTATTCTTACCCTCATCAAATAATGTGTTTTAGAAATGACTTAATTTAAGAAACAGTTTTATCAAATCACTTTTATTATTAGTTTAATTTTTTTTAATAAGTTTTTAAAATGTCGTTTAGCTTAATTGGCGTTAATGTTTATTGTCCTTTGTTTTCGGTATATCAATTGATAACTTTTGGCGAGGAGCTTAATGGGACTTGTAGCTAAATTATTATATAAAGTTTAAAACTTGATTTGTTTTTATCTTGTAGTTAGTTGATAAAATTGACAACTTTATCCGCTAATTAGTTTGAAAAAAAACTTTGAAAGTAATAGACTTTAAATATAATTTAGTTATTAGATCGGGTGGTTAATTTTCGTCTCCGGTTCTTCGTTCGGGTATCAATCTTATAACCCTTTTCTTATTGTTATTTCAATAGCTTATATATGATTGTTATTTATGTTTGTTTACTATATAGCATCTTTATTATCATTTATTATCATTAGTTGGTATTAGTAGCTTCATACTTGTAGCATTTTTGTCGCTTTATATCGTTTTATATTTTTACTCATTTCAAATTAGTAGTTTTAAATATAAAATTCAAAATTTCTTTTATTCGAGCATCAAACTTGAGACATAAACGCGGATTTCAATTCACACTTCGCCAGAAACTACGATAACCTTCGGGTTTATACTCAAAATGACTCTATCAATATGTTTCACATGTCATGTTCATTCCACGTTCCTCATATCATGATCAAGATATGTTACACGTATCATGGATCACGATATGTTTACTCATACTACACTCGTCATATCTAAACGTATCACGTTCAAAAATTTTCACGTATCACGTTCAAAAATTTTCACGTACTACGTTTCCTTATACCTCGCGCATCATTGCTAATTATTGGTTAAGTTAGAATGTTTTGCACGACGTTTCAGTTGCCCTTATACTTTAATTCTTATTCCCTCGATCAAATTTAGGGCATCTACCTTACGCTGATAACCAAGAACTTCTTCGTATTCCAAGTCAAGGTCAGGAGGACCAAGATTTATCATTCGTGTCAAGATTTTGTGAAGGAACCGTTCCAAGAGGGAGGCCACTTGGAAACGGACAAGTTCATCCGGACTTCTTATCCGTTTTTCTCTTATCTATTAGATATGTCCTTTCAGTCACGTCACGTTACATGTCCTTTCAAGACATGTCACGTTCCACGTTCCCTTCTACCATGTCATCTTCATGTCCTTTTATCGTACATACCCTTTCAGTTTGATTCGGGTATGTTCTTCTTTTCCAGTTTACATTATCTATAATTCGGGGATGAATTATTCTTTTTAGGGGGAAGAGTTGTAATACCCGCATGCTTCATTTCAGTATTTCTTATCATGCTTTATATCCGTTCACAGGGCGTTATGCTCAGCCGTAGTTTCTTTCATGTTCTAACGGCAGGTACACCAGGACGCTCTTAGGATTTTGAGAGCATGTGCATTTGGATGGAAGCTATCCAGACTTCTTACTTTATGCACTTCTTACATTATTCTGCTTATTTGGACATTGTTTAGTCCCTTCCTTCAGTATTTATGTAAAAGCCGCATGCTTTTACAATAAATAGTACCCTTAAGATCGTACGTAGTAGATTAAAACATTCCTTTTATAACATGTTTACGTTTCACGTATTAGAATTACGAGTATTACGTACGTGTTAGAACACGATAAGTATTTACTACGTAAGAACACACGATAATTATTCTAATAATAATTATAATCACGAACATAAAATCATGAACATGAAATCACGAACAGATAATTATGCACTTACGTAATCATTAATACGACGAAGGTCGTTACGTACAAGTAATATTAATAACATGAATAATTAATAATTACGTAACACGTAAACACGAATACTTAAAAGGATTATTATTATTACTATGTATATTAAATTACACGACAAGTAATTACGTACGTAATGTTCACTTTTATCACGTATATAAATAACTATGAGATTCACGACATTTTAAATACACGAATACGAGTAACATTTTAGTCGCGTGTTATTTAAATAAGAGGTGTTGGGTCGTTTAGACAAAAAAATGAAAATAAGGAAGTGGGCTCAAGGCCCACTTTAACTCCCAAACCGTGTATATACAAAAAGGACGAGGGGGCTTGTTTTTTTTCTTTTCTGTCGACACAAACACCACAAAAATAAAACCCAAGCAGAACCTAAAATCCAGCCGTCACCTCATCTGTTCTTTCTTGTGGTCTTCTTCCTGCCGACGTATGATGAGCAAGAAACAAGAGAACGAGGCTTTAAGATTCAGCAAATCAAGATGATCCGTGTTTGTTTCTAAAACCCTAAACAAGAGTAAGTAAACCCTAATCTCGTTTTTTATTTATTTCTTGGATTAATTGATCACAAACCAAGAGCTTATGATCATAAAACATGTTAATTAAACGTTATACAAAGGGGGGGTTTGTTTGTGTGTTGTTGTGTTCGTTTGGCACACAAACCGAGACCATATATGATCTCGGTGGTAAAACCAACCACCAGCCGCAACCCTTAAAGGGTGCTGGCTGGGATTGTGCTACCAGGGGGAACCCATCGAGGTGTGTTTGTTCTAGCAGTGGGAACCGAGAGCTTATGCTCTCGGTGGAAACTTATAACAAGCAGGGGAAAATCCCCACTGCCGGGGGGAATTGTGCAGGGACAGGGGGTGTTTGGCAACCAGTTTTAGGAACAGTTTAGGGGCTGTAAGGCTACGGGTATAAGGGCAGGAAAAAGGGTTGTTTGGTTTGGCTTATTTTTAAAACACAACACGTTTTCATGGGTTTTCACGGGTTGAATTATGACGCGTTTTAATAATATAATACATGGTTACGGGTTATTATTTTACAAGGTAATTAAAATAAAAGAACATGACTTATTATTACAAGATTATTGATTTACAAGGTTTAATTAAATTAATTTGACATATTACTTAATTTATTTAATTATGACTTAGGTTATTATTATTAAGAATAATACATGGATTTTAACCTAAGTATTTATTATTTATATTAGACTATATAATTAATGAATTATTTAACATGCCGTATAATTAATTAATTTACATGACTTAGGTTATATTAATACTAAACATTAATACACGTTTTAACCTAAGTATTTTAACTTATTTAATTAAAAACATGATATATTTAATTAAATACTTTTAACCTATAGTTTAATTAATTTACATGTAATGATTAATAAACTATACCTTATATCAATATGACTTAGAAAATAATTAGAAAACACTTAAGCTTATATAATTAGCTTATTTAACCAGCTTATATCTAATTATGGAAACTTTATATTTTTAGAAACTGATTTAATTAAGGCAGCTAATCTATTTATGGAAACTTTCTATTTTTAGAAACTTATCTATTTTAAGCAGTAATTCTATTTTTGGAAACTTTCTATTTTTGGAAACTTTCTATTTTTGGAAACCTTCTATTTTAGGAAACCTGCTATTATTAGAAAGTTACTTATTATTACATAGTAAGTATAATAATACATGAAATACAAGTAATACTTAATCCGAACAGACAGAATATAAGATAAACATAGTTTAAAGCTTAAAACAGTAAAACATGACATGAACGTATAAAATAAGCTAAGACATGACATAAAACCAATTACGTATGTAGTAATCAGATACTTATACACGTATGTATTTATGTAGCATTAGTGATACCGAAGTAGGACTCTCCTCCGTTCGTCTTCTTCGTTCACTGGACATAAGGTACAGATTCCCGTCCTTTCAGTATGGACATTCTTTCCTTATTAGGATTTCCCCGTATGCAGTCAACTGTTTTCCCGTAGTATAAGTTTATATGTTTGATTTGCTTATGTTTAATTTAGAATAGCTATAGCCATATACATGCATGACCAGTTTCACCTAGTTATGGAGGTACCATAACCATAACATTAGAGGCACTGATGTTATGACTTCCCCACGGCAGAGTGATTGCTCGTGGCGTCCCTTCAGCTTTTGGCCATATTATTATATTTATCATGTGGGGCGTATGGCTGCATCCTAGTTACATGTTTTCAGCAGATTACTCAGTGTGAATGTGGTGTGTGCCTTGCATCCTTCACAAGGAGCCGATCCCTCCTACCCAAAACCAGTATATTAAATTAGAGGCAGCCCCTCTAATTTACATGATGAGGTCACCCCTCCAAGTATCCATGCACGGTGAATTTTCATGACCTATATTGGCTAATGGTAAAATATGTTAAACAGTTTTCATAAGATAAACATAAGGCTTTTCAAACTATAAAACCAGCTTTATGAACATGTTCCAGGTTTTCCAGGACTTATACATTTCCGCTGCTATTAAGTCTTTATTATGTTTTAGTCATTTATACTATGTCTATATCCGTGCACTAAGCATTTTGCTCAACCGTTACTTTCCTTTCCATGTCCCAAAACGGCAGGTACCCTAGGAAAGACTCGAGCATTTGGAGGACGTGCATAGGATGGAAGCTGCTAGAGACTTCTTTTCCTTTTTGCCTTCATATATTTATGCTTGTTTAGTCTTTCATTCATTTCTTTTGCTTTATTATGTTTTGGGCTTATGTCTGGGAACCGATGTTTGATTCCGGTTATCCCTATGTTCATGTAATGTTTTAGACATTTATCCTTGTATGCTTTGATGACACGCCATAATTACGTGTGACATTCCATTTATCAAAATGGGGTGTTACACTTTACTTTTCATGTTTTGAGCTTATGTTTGGATTATCGATGTTTGATTCCAGTATTTCCTTTATGGTCAGTTAATGTTTTAGGACATTTACCTTATACTTTGATGACACGCCATAAATACACGTAACGGTCCAGTTATCCAAGTGGGGTGTTACAACACACGTCTCACGTATATTCTCTGAAGACGCATGTCAAGACATCCGTCAAGACACATGTCTCATGTATATTTTCTGAAGACACATGTCAAGACACAGTCAAGACACATGTCATACAGATAATTTCTCAAGACACGAGTCAAGACACATGACTCACGTATACCTTCTGAACCAGGCCCTCATTAATTCAGGGTACCCTCTAAGGGGTATACTTATCATGTTGTGCCACGTGTGGATCAGGCCACTAAAATTTCAGGTACCATCACTGGCGTATTACTCATGTTTGGGCACGCAGTGTTCTTTCCGTGTGAGATGGGCGAAACACATTCAGTGTGATCTACCACGTTTACTTCATGTATTGACATGGCACCTTTGTGACAACCGTGGTTTTGAGGTTCGTCACTTAGTCGTATTTTTAGGGTGTTATGTGTTTTATGTGTTTACTGTTTATTTGGTGTGAATGAGGATGGTTTGGACATCATTTATGAGTACGAAGTGCTCTTAAGTAAATTGACGAATGATTATCTCATGAATCATAAGCTCACATCATAGTGAGTATGAAGTGAAATGAAATGAAATGAAGTGAAATGAAATGAGATCACGCGAAAATTCTGTGAAAGTTGAATAATCGTTTTCATAGGATTTTGTGTATGTATCATACGTGATATATGTACATTAGATATATTATTTATATTCTATGTATTATAGGAGTTTTATATTTTAGGAAAGTTTTTGAAAATAAAGTTAAGATCGAAAATTACGCAGAAAGTAGAAAAATTAGCGAAAGTGTGTCCGGTTTCGACCCAGAAGTGTATAGAAGTATAGGTAAACATAAAATAGAAGAGGGAGAGTGAAAAAAACCCAAATTTAAAGGGGTGGGTCGTGGATAGGCTGTAATGGCCGACTAAAGGAAGGAAACTGGTAGGAAAGGCCCAAGTAGAATCCCTTTTGGGCTCAAACTTGTTAAGGAGGTTACGAAAGCCTATATAAACACCCTAGACCCCTAAAAACGACCCATAACCCTACAATATACCAATATCAGTTGAGACATTCATGGGGGAAGATCAAAACCGCAATCTTGCATAAGGGTTAAAGGTACTTAATTAAAAGTAGCTCGGTTAACTTTAAATTTACGTATGTAACCTAGTATGATGGATTATGGTTTAGAATTTCTTATTTTTTATTAGGTTTTCATACTAGGAATGATGATTTCTGTAATTATTAATATTAGGGTTCTTAATATTCAATTAATTAGGTTATTATGGGACTTAATGATGATTAAAGGGTTTAATTGTGTTTAAAATTGGAACTTCAATTTGGGCAGAATTTTGAGTCACTAGTTTTGATCATATCTAGAGTTCTACAAAATTTTAATTTTCGAATCTTAGGTCTCTGGAAAGGTAATTGAATTAGCTTTCAAATTCAAGAAATGAGAACTAAACTGGATGTCGGTAAGTGGGTCAAAAACAGGTTACATCAGTCGTGTGTCAAAACAGTCTTTGGATCAGCTTGTTTTCATTTAATGGTTTGAATTGTATGGGGTACTTAGGTTTATAATTGGAGCTTCAAATTAACATGATACTTAGATTATATATTAAAAAGAAGATCTGGATAAGGGCTAAGCAAATGGGATAGGGTAAGACCATCTGATCATAACAAACATTCCATATGTTCAAAATCGGTAAAATCCAGATAGGCGAAAGTATAAGTTGTATATCGGGGACTTAAGATTAGCTTTGATGTTGGGGCAAGGGCTGAAATTTTAGCTAACACATATAAGTTTATGTGGTTTTCATTGAAAGGAATGTGATTTAGGTTTGGTGATTGTTTGGCTCATAATATAGAGTGTGAAAAACGGGACTGTTTTGGGTTAAATGTTAAGGGGACGAGTTATGAACTAAACTAAGTTAAGGGCTTTATAGAGGGTTTTAATGAGATGATTATGGTATATAAATGGGGTTAAGTTGTAAGAGAAGGTTAGATATCCATCATAGATTGATGAGCCATTTTGGTATGTGGTTCAAGTCTTGATTGTATATGTTTGTGTGTTTAGATTTTGCTAGAGCGCGGATACTTAGAGAAGCTTGTTTAGGTGAGTTTCATAGTCTCATGTTTCTATGATTTATAAATGTTTTTACTTCTAGATGGGATGGAAGAGACACTGTATGGTTTTATAAATAATGTTGTGAATGTTTTTATGGTTTGTGATGGACTTGTGTGTGCACTTATGTGATTAACTGCTATGTGATTCTTGATTGTGTTTATTATTTGGAACGGGGGACACGTATCGTCTCAGTATTGTGGTTTGACTTGGTACCAAGGGAATGTTAACAAGGCGGGCCTTGGGATTGGTTCATAGGTGTATGGACGCCTATCTGACCATGGTGATTGGTATGTCTTGGAGCCATGAAATTATGGTGATGGGTAAGGCTTGGAGCCTTAGAATTGTGATGATTGGTTAATCTTAAATGTTAGTTGTTATTACATAATTGTAGCTCATTGTCCATATGTTCTTTTATTGATGGTTGTTATTCACAGCTTATAACTGATTTGACTTTGGAGTCTAAACCTATGATTGTCACCAATGTTGACGTATTTTAGTATCTCTTTTAGGTGAGAATGTGGTTAAGCGAGAGAATAGGAGTGACTAGCTTTGGAGGCTTAGGATTGCATTTGGAGGAACCCCTTTTCCTCTTAGCCTTTATTTTATGTTTGAATAAGTGATACGTTGTGGACACCTATATGTTGATATGTGAATTTGTATGTCTTTGGTAAGAGGTAGACCTGTTACCTACTTACCTAGACGCCTGCATTGTTTGAGATATTGTCATGACATTGTGTCACCCATTTATGATATTTCCATTACGTTTAGTTATCTCTATAGACACGCTATTGTTGTGATGATATCCATACGTCACGCCCTATATTCCGCCATGGTGGGGTGTGGCAGAATGGTATCAGAGACAATGGTTATAGAGAATTAGGTTGCCTAGTCTCATAGCCTAGTCTATAACTTAAGGGTCCCTATATATAGGCGTCATAGGACTATGTGCGCATTATATTAATTGAAGTTTTTTCTAGATGTTATTGGTTTTTATTTAAGATGTTTTGTTGAGTTTTGACTAATATGGATTGAACCATAGTCGTTCATACTTAGTCACTTATTTTTCTTGAAATTTAGGCTAGTATGGATTGAACCATAATCGTTCATACTTAGCCACATGTTATGTTCTTTTCGAGTTTTGACTAGTGCGGGTTGAACCATAGTCGTCTACGCTAGTCATGGTTGTATTTTGTGTAAATTTAACATAATAGTACATAACTTGGTAAATGGTAGTTTCCGTCTTTTGTGTATTTTCACAAACATTGTTAAGTTATTTTGTGTACCTGATGTATAGTATTTTTCTTTTGATGTTTAAGTCATATTCCCTAAGAATCATGTGGTGATTCGAGTTACTAGGAGTATGTGGATAAGAAGGATTTTAAGTTTTTTCCACTCTTATAGGCAACATGACTTATAACTGAGTATGATGTTGTTTTGGAGTTTGTCTATGCTGTTTTAGCTAGACTATGGATTTATGTATTCCAAAAGTTTGACTATGTTACTTTAATAGATGGATTTTTGGACCTTATTGGTTATGTGGTTATGAGCTTATGTGAGATAGATTTATGTGTTATATGTTATATTGATTCTTATAAGTGTCATCATAAGAGGGAGTGCATTGGGGAAAGGGTAATTAGATATGTATGGTGGCTAACATAGTTATACAAGTACCACAACTTCAATGGGTTCCTAAGTATGATTGCATGAAAGAGGGTTAGTACTATGATGAGATGTGGATTTTGGGTATATGTATAATATATGGGTTTATGTAACAATTGCCTACGATATGGCTAATTTTTTAGTGTGTTATATGTTTTGGGTTATAGTCATGTTGTGTGATTATGGAGTAACACGATATGGACTGGTTTTAGTGATGGGTTTTATGCCTTGTTGTTAGATGGTGATTACTCGTATGGAAAACGAGTTTATGACGCGATTGATTGATTTGACATGTATGGTAACGAGTATGTTTTGTGTGATTTAATAGGTATATATATGCGGATGTATATATACTAGTATGTGTTAAGTTAGGATATATGGTCGTTCATTAGTTATTATAACTTGAATGTACCTTGTGTTTTCTCGTGTTTTATGGTCCTGGCGTTTGATGGAGTTCTAACGACGTTTTGAGTCTTTTGATGTGTGTCTACATTCGGGTATATATTTTAGTTAATGAGAAATACTAAATTTTTTTGCAAATAAGTCTGGCAAATTATAGGAAAACGATTTTGAAAATAATTTGTAAGTGTATGGTATGATATCGTGACTTACATATCTTTTCTTTAAGTTTGTGGTAGTAAGTTATAAAAACAAAATTCTTGAAAATAATTGGATTAGTTTTCTAGGTAACATGTGATCATACTTTTTAAAGGGGTAAAGATATTTTACAATAATTTTCTTAAGTGGAGTTAAAATTTTAGAAGTATTTAAATAGACGGAAAGAGTAAAAAGGGAGATTTTATTATAGTAATGATAATAGTAACACCACACCTTGTAAACGTGTAATAGTTTAGTTATAACAAGCCTAAATAGATTACATAAAATAATAATAATAATAATAATAATAATAATAATAATAATAATAATAATAATAATAATATAGAATAAAATGAATAAAAACACTCTATTTTATAAACATATATTGGTTTCATAATAACAAGTGAAATAAGTAAACAAGATAATGGTTAGAATAAGATTGTAGTTAGAGTGAGTTTTAGTACACTAATAAAGTTGTGCTCTTTGATAATAAAGGGAATGGTTAAAAATGAGTATGATTGATTTTAGTAGTATTGAAGTTTGGTTCTTATGAGAAGTAACTAATTGGGATGAAAATTTAAAATTTTCTAAGGTATTGAAATTTTGTAATACTAATAATGATGAGTCTAATTTTTCGTTGTTGGCACACTCCATTGATCTTTCGGATTACATTGTTTCGTTTTCAGTTGTTTTGGCTAGGGTTTGTTATGATTGACTTTTCGGTTTATCCTATATTTTATTTTGGGACGCGATTGTTTGGAGTTCTTTTGGTACACGTCATGGTTGATTTACTTATGCGGTTGTGGAAACGTTAGGGTGAGATGATAGAGTTGGGTAGTATTACTTATGGTTAGATATTAGAATGGAGAGATGTCTTTTGGTTTAAAGGTTGTGTTGAGAGAATAATTATGATTTGTAGAGTTGAGAAATATAGATTGGTTAAGGGTATAAGGAAGTAAGTAAAGTTGGTTGACTGGTCGTGGGAATGAGATGACATACTATGAAAAGAGGGTTGAAGTGCCGTTAAGGGATTGATGAAAGTGCTAGCAGATGTGAGGGTGGAGTAGAAGTTTATACTAGTGGAAAGATTCGGAAAAAAATGCTAAGGTATTGGCATAGCTATGGAGACAAGGTAGTAGTAGAAATGTGGAGAAAGGAGCTGCAAGGACTACGTATCGGCTGTAAGACGAATACAAGAGATCTCAGAGGAGCCGCAGAAGATGCAAGGACTGGATTAGTGACAAGTACAACGTTGGGAATTTTCGTATGGTTTGAGATGAAAAAGGAAAAAAAATCGGGAACCGGAGTTGAGCTACGAAGGGCTGGACCAGTGGATCGTGATGGAGTGACTACACAACATCGAAGTTAAAGGACTTGTGGAAGTAACAAAAGGGAGTCGCGTGACTACACGGAGATAGAATTTCATGATAGTCGATATCGAGGGATGAGTAGTGAAGCTTGAGCTGAATAAGTTCGTGGACAAGTGATTTAGAGAGTCGGTTTTGTGAAGGTGTTATGAAAGATCTTTGGAAGAGACAATTATGCATTATCCAATGCACTATCGATTTCCATAGATTTGATGAATGGAGTATGGAATATATGTTGGACGAGATAGTGTAGGAATTAGGGAGGACCATGGAAGGAGAGAACCAAGTATTCCTAGAAGATGATGATTGAAAGTACCTCATGATAGGTGCAAGGTCAAAATAAAAGTATGAGACTTGAGTAAGAATTTATAATATGGCTTGGTTTATAAAAATGGAAACTAATATGGGCATAAGATGAGAGTGGGATCCGCATGGAATCACAAGAAACTCTAGTGTGTCCCTATTAGGAGGGAGTAGGAGAACTAGTCGTGAGGAAAACAAGTGAAGCTACTTGGACAATTTTGACGTATAAATGACTTGAAAGACAGGAAGCATAACATCGTGATGTATGCCATGAGCTGAGGAACAAGAAAGAAGTGTGGATAGATGTGAATCATGAATGAAATAGGTCGAGATAGGAACCAAAGGTAAAACTTTGGTATAGCCTAATGAGTATACTAAAGCACAAAGCATGCTAATATTGTTGTAGTGTGGAAAAGGGAATGGCACTAACCTATACTATTTTAGTGGAAGGCTTAGTATCGATAATCGGATGGATGAGGAGTTATACATGGGAGGTGTCATGGGAGACGAAGGGCTTGGTTTAACTGAGACAAGATGAGGAGCGCTATGACCTTGAAGGTAAGACATTGTGCAGGTATAAAGGAAGTGTTGAGTATCAAGGAAAAAAAATCCTTCATTGAGAAAAGTGAGAAAAGAAGTGTATATGTGATACTAATTAGCTATCCGAATTTGATGGAAGTAGTTGTAGCATAGGTTTGGACGGCAGTTGATAGAATAACTGAGATAACCGTCCTTTTGGTGATGTGTATAGATCATAAGTTGATTTATATTGGAAGAGCCTTGTTGTGATGAACTAATGGATATGTGAAAGACCGTCATAGGTCACTTTTGTAAGAAATTGGAATTTTTAAGTAGTTTGGGGTACGGACTAAAGGGAGTTGATGAACATGATTGGATATGAGTATATCCAGCTAATTGGAAAAGGATGAGCAAGTGAGAGATTTATACAACCTTAGGAGTTACACTGAGGGCATGAGTGATTGATTTAGAGGGAGTTAGGAAACTCGTTAGCGATGGCTGAGTTTTTATATAATGATAGTTATCATACTAGAAGTCGATAAATGCCATTTGAGGCACTATATGGAAGGATAGGGTGAGTTGTCCTTATTGTGGACCAGAATTGGTGAAAGAGGCTACTAATATAATAATGGTGTTTGTGGAAAGGATGAGAGCGACAAGAGATGATAATTGAAAAGGAGGAAACCACTAGAATTTAGTGGCAAAGTTATGTAGGAAGTTTCACCCATAGTAACGGGCGCCATGTTTTGGTAAAAGGGAAAAGTTGATGTCGAGTTTTATAGGTCCATTTATAATCTTTGGAAAGATTGGACCAATAGCTTATGGGTATAGAATTACCTAGGGAATCGAGTAGTGTACATGATATATTTCATGTATTAAGATTTGGGAAATATGGTTTGAGAATGCAAATTTGCATGTACAGTTATTCGAGATTAGTGTTAATAAGTCTTCGATTTGTCAAACAGTCATTTGTGAGATTTATGGGCTGTGAAGTCAAGAGTTTGGGAATGAATTCAAATATTGTTGGTTAATATATGTGGTAAATTGAGACATGAACTAAAGTACACATGAAAATGAGAGGAGTTCAGTTAGAACAAGTATCCTCATGTGATTTGTTGATTGTGTGTTTGATCCTAAGGAGTAAATCTCGGGACGAGATTTCTATTAGGATGGAGTGATGTGACAACCGTGGTTTTGAGGTTCGTCACTTAGTCGTATCTTTAGGGTGTTATGTGTGACTATGTGTTTTATGTGTTTACGTGTTTATTTGGTGTGAATGAGGATGGTTTGGACATCGTTTATGAGTACGAAGTGCTCTTAAGTAAATCGATAAATGGTTATTTCATGAATCATAAGCTCACATTATAGTGAGTATGAAGTGAATTGAAATGAAATTAAGTGAAATGAAATGAAATGAAGTGAAATGAAATGAGATCACGCGAAAATTCTGTGAAAGTTGAATTATCGTTTTTGTAGGATTTTGTGTATATATCATACGTGATATATCTACATTAGATATATATTATCTATATTATATGTATTATAGGAGTTTTCTATTTTCGGAATGTTTTTGAAAATAAAGTTAAGATCAAAAATTACGCAGAAAATTCGAAAATTTAGCGGAAGTGTATCCGGTTTCGACCCGAAAGTGTATAGAAGTATAGGTAAACATAAAATAGAAGGAGGAGAGTGTAAAAAACCAAAATTTAAAGGGGTGAGTCGTGGATGGGCTGTAATGGCCGACTAAAGGAAGGAAACGGGTAGGAAAGGCCCAAGTAGAGTCCCTTTTGGGCTCAAACTTGTTAAGGAGGTTACGAAAGCCTATATAAACACCCTAGACCCCTTAAAACGACCCATAGCCATACAATATACCTAACATCAGCTGAAAAATCCATCACGGAAGATCAAAACCGAAATCTTGCATAAGGGTTAAAGGTACATAATTAAACTAGCTCAATTAACGTTAAATTTACGTATGTAACCTAGTATGATGGATTAGGGTTTAGGATTTTTTTATTTTGGATTAGGGTTTCATACTTGGAATGATGATTTCTGTAATTAATAATATTAGGGTTCTTAATATTCAAATAGTTAGGTTATTATGGGGCTTAATGACGATTAAAGGGTTTAATTGTGTTTAAAATCGGAACTGCGGTCTGGGCGGAATCTTGAGTCATAAGTTTTCATCATAACTAAAGTTCTACAAAATTTTAATTTTCGAATATTATGTCCCTGGAAAGTTAATTGAATTATCATTCAAATGCAAGACACGAGAACTAAATTGGAGGTGGGGAAGTGGGTCAAAAACAGGTAACATCAGTCGGGTGTCAAAACAGTTTTTGGATTAGCCTGTTTTCATTTAATGTTTTGAATTGTGTGGTGTACTTAGGGTTAAAATTGGAGCTTCAAATGAACATGATACTTAAATTATATATTAAATAGAAGATCTGGAGAATGGCTAAGCAAATGGGATAAGGTAAGATCCTCTGATCATAACAAACATTTCATATGTTCAAAATCGGTAAAATCTGGATAGACGAAAGTATAAGTTGTATATCGGGGACTTAAGATTAGCTTAGATACTGGGGCAAGGGCTGAGATTTTATCTAACACATATAATTTTATGTGGTTTTAATTTCAACGAATGTGATTTAGGTTTGTTGGGCGTTTGGCTCATAATATGAAGTGTGAAAAACGGGACTGTTTTGGGTTAAATGTTAACATGACGAGTTATGAACTAAACTAAGTTAAGGGCTTTATAGAGGGGTGTAATGAGATGATTATGGTATATAAATGGGGTTAAGTTGTAGGAGAAGGTTAGATATCCATCATAGATTGATGAGCCATTTTGGTATGTGGTTCATGTCTTGATTGTATATGTTTGTGTGTTTAGATTTGCTAGAGCGCGGATACTTGGAGAAGCTTGTTCAGGTGAGTTTCATAGTCCCATGTTTCTATTATTTATAAATTTTTTGACTTCCAGATGGGATGGAAGAGACACTGTATGGTTTTATAACTAATGCTGTGAATGTTTTTATGGTTTGTGATAGACTTGTGTGTGCACGTATGTGATTAACTGCTATGTGATTCTTGATTGTGTTTATGATTTGGATCAGGGGACACGTACCGTCTCAGTATTGTGGTTTGACTTGATACTAAGGGGATGTTGACAAGGTGGGCCTTGGGATTGGTTCATAGGTGTATGGGTACCTATGTGACCATGGTGATTGGTAAGGTTTAGAGCCTTAGAATTATGGTGATTGGTAAGGCTTGGAGCCTAGGAATTGTGATGATTGGTTAATCTTGAATGTTAGTTGTTATACATAATTGTAGCACATTGTCCATATGTTCTTTTATTGATGGTTGTCATTCGCAGCTTATAACAGATTTGGCGTTGGAGCGCTATGACTCTCCCCAACTTTTTTGTTGATGTGTTTTAGTGTCTCTTTCTAGTGAGAATGTGGTTAAGCGTGAGAATAGGAGTGGCTAGATTTGGAGGCTTAGGATTGCATTTGGAGGAACCCCTTTTCCTCTTAGCCTTTATTTTATGTTTGAATAAGTGATACGTTGTGGACACCTATATGTTGATATGTGTATTTGTATGTCTTTGGAAAGGGGTAAACCTGTTACCTACTTACCTAGACGCCCGCATTCTTTGAGATATTGTCATGACATTGTGTCACCCATTTATGATATTTATATTTCATTTAGTTATCTCTATAGACACGCTATTGTTGTGATGATATCCATACGTCGTGCCCTATATTCCGCCATGGTGGGGTGTGACAACCTTCATCTCTTGATCATATATCAGATATATCAACGCCCATAAAAGACGCCTTTCGTATCACCCCAGGTGTACATAGGCTTTTCTTTCAGTTTGACGACAAGATCCATTCTGCTAACGCACTTCCCTTGGTCATATGCGAGTTCGATATGATTCTGAGCATGGGCTGGTTAGCAGCACATCGCGCTACGATTGATTAACATTCATATCAGGTCACATTCAACGATATTCAGGCTCCTGAATACATTCACCATGGTTTTCTACCAGAAAACCTTTACAAATTCTTTCTGCTTTACAAGAACGTGCGTTATTATCCCATGGCTACGAAGATTTTCTAACTACCATTTATGACGCAGTCCTTAAATCCATGATCCGCCGATATTTTTCGAGTTTCCGGATGTAATTCCAGAAGAGCTTCTGGGTATTTTTGCTATCCGCGAGGTGGAGTTTAGCATCGAGCTTGTTCCGGGAGCAGAACCTGTCTCCAAAGCTCCTTATCGCATTGCTCCCATTGAGTTAAAGGAGTTGAAGGATCAGCTGTAAGAATTGTTGGAACTAGGTTTTATTCGTCCGAGTGTATCGCCATGGGGTACACCGGTTCTATTATCAAGAAAAAGGACGGTACCATGAGATTATGTATCGACCATCGTGAATTTAAACAAGATCACGATCCATAATCGTTATCTCCTCCACGTATTGATAATTTATTTGATCAACTACCAGACTCTAAACACTTTTCCAAGATTGATTTACGATCCGACTACCAACAGTTGCGAGGGAAAGAGCAACAGTTGCGAGGGAAAGAGCAGGAAATTTCCAAACTACTTTTTGCACACGTTATGGTCATTATGAATTTGTGATTATGACTTTTTGTCTCACGGATGTTTCAGCTGTAATTATGGGCTTGATGAATCGAGTTTTCCATGAATTCTTGGACAAGTTCATTTTTGTTTTCATCGATGACATCTGGATCTTCGCTAAGTCTAGAGAAGAGTATGGGGATCATCTTCGCACGGTATCGCAGATTCTTCGAAAGGAGAAACTGTATGCTAAGTTTCCAAATGTGAATTCTAGTTAATTAAGGTGGCATTTTTGGGCCACAATGTTTCAGCAGAAGGGATTAACACAGATCCGGCAAAGGTGAAGTCTATCACCAAATGGTCAAGACCGAAGTTTGTAATTGAAGTATGTGGTTTTCTGGATTTAGTTAATTACTACCGCGGAATTTTTGAAAGTCTGTAGATTAGTGATAATCTATGATCCTAACAAGTGTGGTTATTGTTTCTAGAGAGAGAAACTAGAGAGAGAAAGTTAGGGAAACTATGTTTATTATGATGTGTAGAATGCACAACCAACCCCCTTTCCATGAAGGAAAGGGGTTTATATACCCAAGCCTAGGTGGGCTTGGGCCTACAACCCATGGACAAGCCCATGGGTTGGTAAGTTACTTAGTTTTATACCTTGAACTAACTACGAACTAATTATATTTAATAATATTATTGGAGTGACCGATACTTCTAATATACGTTAAAAACATATTTCCAACAATCTCCCCCTAAGGGACGTCACTCCAACTTACAAAGTTCTAAACCTAGCATACTATACTAAGTCTTCGTTCTTGAGCTCGTAGTCGTTTCTCTATTCTTATTTTCTTTTTCTGCTTGTGAATATGTTGTAATAATCTTTGAGCTTTGGCTTGAAACATGTTCTTTTAACTTTGACTTGTCATGTAGCTTGAGATCAGCTTCACGTGCAGTCTTTGCCTTCTTGTGATATCTAGCCTCCTCGTGACTTCATGTCCCACATACTTATACTTTTTTTGATTTCTTGAAAGTTTCAGAGTTTGTTACAGCGGAAGTCTTTATGTTGAACTTTCTTGAATTTTGCTGAAATATTGATGCAGAAAATATAAGCATGTGAGAACGACTTCATTTGGTACACCGCAACGCTACCGTCTTCAAATGCACCAACATAATAAGACACAAATAAAATGGATTTGACATTTTATTCTGATTCGGTAGCATTTTACCTCCGGTCGTTAAAGACCTTTGGACGATATTGAATATCGTACTTGTGACAGGTAACTCTAATTAAAGATCTTTTTGACAAGACTTCGCGGGTAAACCCGTTTTCTTTATTCGACCGTCCAAAGATGACTGCGAACATAAAAAGTGAACCATTTGGATAAATTATCCTAATGGTTGAAGCAGTCAATTCATGAACCAGGAACAAGTGAATTTCAATTAAGATTTTCACCATCGTTGCTTTCCAGTTGTCACGAGCTCGATATGCTAATAGAATCTTGCTTGTCACCTACCGCAGTGCTGTTTAATGTTAACACTGGAAGGATTTCCACTCATCATTGTAAACAGTAAATAGTGCGACTTTGAGTGTTCTGGCAAGATCACTTGGATAATACGTAGAGGCCCTGGAACAAGTTTGAATTCAATTAAGAATCAAACCATTGTTTCTTTCCAGTTATCACAAGATTGGTTCTTAAAGAACCGCACGTGTCACCTATCATGAGCTTGTTTGATGTTGGCTCAAGCAGGATTTCCATCTTCATTGTAATACTTTCGTATCACTCAAATGTTCTAGCAATATTACAAGAATATTGCGTAGGACTAATAAAAATCTTTCTTGCTTTTAAAAAGTATCCTAATGAGACTTTTGATGATCTCGTGGCTCTAGAATCAATAGTTCATTTTGATTTAGTGAGTGGAGGCTGGAGAGGATTGCCATCTTTTCAATATCAATTTATTCGGAGTGAATAAACCGATAGATAACGTGTTGAACTCCGTGACAATAAAAAAATATATTTTGAGATACATTTGAGTTAGCTGGGAGGGGTTTTGCATCGCATCACTGGGTCCATGATACTTTATCATATTCAAAATGTGTTGACCCGGTTTTTGCCTAAGTTGTAAGGAGGGCTTCTTCCTTTACACCCTTTATCTTTACATTTCTTTTTCATTCTTCAACCCCTTCAATGCTTACCAATACATCATCACTATCACCTTTTTGTGATTGTTGCAGTGCTAGCATTAGTACTTGGTCGTCATTCTGCTACGTTCAGAATCCATTCCCCATCTTTTCTAAGGACTAATATTTTCTAACTATGGAATTGTCCTTGGGAAGATTCATCCGGTTCTGAAAGAATCATTGGACTAATACCTAATCCTACCACCCTTTTGTCACCAAAGTCGTCATGAGTTAAGTGTGTTTTGGGTAAGTATTTTTCACCATGAAAATTCCTTAAAATCACTGAGGTACTTGTGATATAAATATCAAGAGTTTTTTGTACCTTCAGTGTTTTTGTTATCAAAATGCTCCCCCTTAACATGTGCAAAACACATGTCAAGTTGGATTTTCCATTAAGTCTTTTTTATTTTTAGCCACATATTGTTACAAGTCTCCTTAATCCCATTTTCTCCCCTTATCCAAAATGTTAACCATTAATATTTTGGATATTAATGGATTAACCGGTCTTTGGGTAAAAAATGAAATCGTTGTTGGCCATAGAACATATTAATGCTCCCCGTCAAGTTAATGAGACTTATTTGTAGTGCTTGAGTACGATATATTTTGAAAGATGTAGAATCTCAAGAGAAATTCTTGAAAAGATATCATACTTTCACACTACAGCAAGCCACAAAAGCCGAATATACACAGTATATACATATTCACAAGTTATGGAGTTGACCTGAGATAGTACAACCCACATTAAATGGATCATTCCATTATCCTATGGTGATCTCCATATGGTCTGCCACCCACGAATCGTTCTAAGCTTCTCATTAAACGTCTTTCCCTCAGCTTTTCTTCAAATTTCTTGATCATGTAGGTGGCACTTTTTGTGGATCCTCCGTGCGATGCTACTTTAAACTCGGGATGCTTCTTGGTGACGTTGAGATGCAACAAAATGTCCCGTACTTGTTGAAGAGTCCTGTCACTAAACTTGTGAAGTTCTACGACTCTCATGAATTTCTTCTGTCTAGATCCATTTAAGTAGAAAGTACCTGGAACCGGGTTTTTTGTACTTGTGTAGGGACATTTTTTGCGATGCTGATTAGGAACTTCAGTGTATGGAGAAGTGAGATTCGGCTTCCTCTGATAACTTTCCACGCCAAGTTTCAAGTCTTCAACTCTCTTCTTGATCACAATCTGACGTGTATACATACGAAGAGCTGAGGTCAAAGCAATGACTTCTTCAGAGTACAAATGTGTGACCTTTTGCTGAGTCATCAGAAGTAACATGTATTCAATGTCTTCAAGATGAAGAATTGAGAAATATCCTTCCGTGATGGTGTAGAATTTGTTGTCTTCTCTTTTGATTCTGATCTCTGCCAAATGATGATAACCGACCTTGGGTTGAATCCTCGCTCGTAGAATGCTTTTGATTCGAAGCTGAGAGACGACTTGAGGACCTGATTTGAACCCACATGCATAGCTGTAAGCTCGTCGCACGGTTTCGCCCCAATGCGATGCACCCAATTCGACATAGTGATCATATTTAGGAACAATTTTCCTGATCCAGAGACGATCAACTTTTTCCTCAATCCACGGTATTGACCCCCAGTTTGTAGCTTTGACTAAGGTTAATGATTTCGCATATTTGTTTGCTCCATTGACCAAATAGTCGATGTCACGGCTTACAAAGAAGTCGAGTGTGATTTGAGCGTTATCTGCTGCTCTCGGGAGAGGAACCTTTGTAGTTTTGTGAAGACTTTGTTTTGAGGAGTGTTCATTTCTTTTAAAAGCTCATTAGAATTGTACTCACATTCCATTCTGCTGATCTTGGAATTGGCAAGGAAGATGGGATCATTGTGTGCTCTCACAACCATAGCAGAGGTTATATTATCAGTCCCACAGTGGTAAACTAAGAAGCCAGATAAGTCGATGGGATTACTGAGGAGTTGGGAGAAATAACTTTCATCAGCTTGAGTAATTGAACGAATAGCAGCAGCTTCCGTGACCCAAGGTTGCTCAGATGCATTTTCATCTATAGTGATTGTATCCACCCACGTCGGATCACTTGATTCTGGAATGTCAAGAACTGGTTCAGTGTCTGGAATATCCGTTACTTGTTCAAATGCTGGAACTGGTTGAGTTTCTAGAATATCCTACACCGGTGCAGATTTTGAAACTTCAGGTATTGGCTGATCAGGTTCCGGGAGGGGTTGTTCTAGTGCTTGTGTTGTAGATGTGGTAGCTGGGGAAGATAGAACTGGAGCTGATGAGGCTGCTTTAGTAGCATTTATATCATGGAGTCGTTTGGTGCGTTTTCCTTGTTGAGGTGTCTCGATTTGTTGAGGTGCCTCGGCTACAGGAGTGGTTTGATCTTTGGTAACATCCTCCTTTTTGAGACTTGTCACCTTTTCCTAGAGTTTGATCATCATTAGTAGCATCATCACCATCCGACTTATCTTTGTTTGTGTTATCATCATCCGCGTCCTCATCTTCATCCCTTTTCTCTTCTTCATCTTCCTCATCCTCATCATTGTTACTTTCATCCATACTGTCATCATTGTTGTCACCGTCACCATCACCATTATTATCACTGTCATCGTCATCGTCATCATTATTATCGGAAGATTCATTAGGTTTGTCTGATTCGCCCTCTTCTCCATTGTCTTCATCTTGTTGTAGACTATTGTATGGGACGACGGTGCCATGATTTTCAAATCTATCGGTATCTTCATCGATAGCCGTCTTAAGAGCCTTGTGAAGTGCTTTTTGAGCTGGTGTTGGTTGAAGGACCCGATTTGAACCATACGAGCGTGCAAAAGCTTCTTCAACTCGTAGTCTGTGAGCCTTTGAGTAATTAGATAGTCAGACTTCTGAGTGTCTGAAGACTTGATCATCAATTTGCTTGCAGCAATCTTTTTCATCTCGTCTCGCAGAGCAGGGCATACCGTGTCAAGAGATTCTTGAACCTTTTCATCGATTGAGTCAAGAAGTGTTTGGTTTTCATTGGCAAGTTTGTTTTTCTCCTCTCTGTACTTCCTTTTTAGTTCTCGAAGAAGAGTGATCTTTTCTTGCATATTGGCCGCTTCAGCTTCTTGATTTGCTTTTTAGGACTGTTCACTTTGTT
The DNA here is from genome assembly GCA_025667525.1 of Glebionis coronaria. Taxonomy (NCBI): domain Eukaryota; kingdom Viridiplantae; phylum Streptophyta; class Magnoliopsida; order Asterales; family Asteraceae; genus Glebionis; species Glebionis coronaria. The sequence goes on along the minus strand of CM046874.1, from coordinate 608,692,303 downwards.
ATCGACGAGCTAATTCTTCTTTCAGGCGTACGGTTTCAGCGTCTTGTGCTTTCATACGTTCTTCCATCTTTAGCATGAAGTCTTCAACAACTGATGATTGGGAGGTGTTTGGTACAGGTTGTACGGTTAATAAGGCAACAGTCGATGGAGTTGTCATTATGGTGCTGATTACCGGTGTTGTGACCATAGTGATAGGAACATTTACCATGTTTGGATTTGTTAAGGGATCGGTGTTGGTAACTTCATATTCTAGACCAGTAAGGTTTAAGTATGTACCTACCGGATCCGACACTAAAGTAGATTTGGTTACACTCGTCTCCTTGTTGATGTCACTGATCTCTGTCTCCATATGGACCATCTTTGTTTGGACGGGTTGAATATCATCGATAATTGTTTCGTGTTGCTGATTATCGTCTTCATCATGAACTGGCTCGTCCATGTAAGAATCGGGTTCTCCAAAGTCAACAATGTCAGATTCTTTGATTTCCTTTGACATCTTTCCTGATCCACTACCTCCTGTCTCTTGTCTACTTCGCTGGAAAACCTGCTTTAATTGCTTCAGTTGTTGTCTTTCAGTCAAAAGAAATTTTTGTTCTTCTATATCTTCATCCATGAGAAGTGACTTCTTTCCCTTATCCCTTTTCTCCCATAAAGCCACGATTTTTGTTCTTTTACCTTTGTCTTGTGTTGGTGTATCAACTTTTGAGGATTTAGGTTCCTTTCTTTTGTCTTTGGGTTTTGGTGCAATGAACTCCCCAGAAGCTACTTTTCTTGCTTGTTCTTCATTTTCTTTCAGAAGTTTCTTGTATGTAGAGCTGTTTTTTATTTTCTCATTCAGCAGGAAATTTACCTGTTAGATACCTTGGTGTTCTTCTTATTTCCTCTGGGCTTCGGTATCGTGATTGTAAAATTTTGGTTGAGAAGCTTGAAAATGGGGTTAATGATTGGCGGAATAAGTTTCTTTCTCTTGTAGGGAGAGTGCAACTTATTCGTTCTGTTCTTTCGTTAATGCATATTTACTGGGCGTCTGTATTTATTCTTCCTGTTAGAGTTATCTATGAGCTTGAGCAGATTATGCGTGGTTTCTTGTGGTGTCAAGGAGAGATGAAGTTGGGTAAAGCTAAAGTAGTCTGGAACACTGTTTGTAAGCCTCTGATTGAAGGTGGTCTGGGTATACGTAGGTTGGATGAATTTAATGCAGCTCTAATGACGTCACATGTATGGAGTATTCTTTCTAAAAGAGAATCTCTATGGGTGCGTTTGATTTATGATTATAAATTGAAAGATAGAAGTTTCTGGGATGGTCCATGTCTTGGTAATGTTAGTTGGTGTTGGCGTAAGCTTCATCAGATTAGGAGTATGATTCGTCCGTTTTTTTGGCACCAAATTCATGATGGTAGAGATACTTCTATGTAGTTTGATAAATGGGCTGATGAGTGCCCTATTCGGGATACTATTTCTGTCAGACATATTAATCGTTCAGGTTTTGCTTTATCGGACAAGGTAAGGGATCTAATTATGAATGGAGCTTGGAAATGGCCGTTGGACTGGTATGATTGATTCCCGAATATTGTTTCTATTCTGGTTCCAATGCTTTGTGATAATCGTAGTGATAATATGGTTTGGCGAGACCATAATGGGATTAATCGGCCGTTTTCTGTGGCTGTTGCATGGGAGTCTATACGGATGAGGTCGAATAATGTTGATTGGTTTCTTGTCGTTTGGTATCCGAAGTGTGTTCCGAGACATACGATTCATATGTGGTTAGTTCTGAAGCAGAAATTGAAAACAAGATCGCCTTAAGTAATGGGATGTTGGGCCTCATGTTGATCTTTCTTTGATTAAGTGCCCTTTGTGTAATCAGGTCCCTGACTCGCATAATCATTTTTTCTTTGAATGTTCTTATTCTACACAGGTATGGTTACAATTGCGTGGGAGGTGTGGTATGCATAATATTTCTCCGTGTATGATTGATATTGTGGAGTTTATTAGACCCTTAGCTAAGGGGTGTACGGTTGTTAGTACCATTGCTCGGGTTGTGTTAGTGGCTTCGGTCTACTTCATTTGGAGAGAGTGAAATAATAGGCTTTTTAACAAGAAGTCTTTGACGGTTGCTAAGCTTGTGACTTCAGTTTGTGATACGGTTCAGCTCAAGCTCCTCACTTTTAAATTCAAAAAAATTTCTTCAGTTCTTTAGTGATTCTTGAAGATTGGAAGATCCCTAAGGTGTGTATTGATCAAGATGGGAGTGCTGGGTAAGGGCTGCACTCTATTTCCCTTTGCGGGGTTTTTCCCATTGGGTTTTTCTCGTAAAGGTTTTTTAAGGAGGTAGCCTTACTTGGATATTTTGCTCTCTTTATGTTGCTGCTGGTATGGTGAGTTGGTTGCATGGTTCCAAGACTTTTTCTTGTTGGCATTTGCTAATGTTTCATTTATGTCTATTAGTAGAAGTATGTATTAGGGTTTTGGTGTTTCATATCCTTTGTTAACAAGCTGCCTGTTGCTTGCGGTTAATGTGGTATCTTAGCCACATTCCTTTGTACTTCAACGTTTTTTTGGTTAATATATTTACCGGGGTAACCCTTTACCAAAAAAAGATTATCCGGAACTGGAGTTGGAATTCCTTGATATAGACTCTTAGTTCATTCTTGTTTCATGTTTACCAAAAGAAAATCATCATCTTCTGAATTGTCGAAGAATCCTCCACGTCTATCGATAGCTTTATCGACTTTCATAAAGTGACTGATGATGAGCTTTGTGAAGCGTGGAAACTGAAGATGTTCAGATTTCTTCTTGGTGTTTCTGAAAGCTTGATAATGAAATTCTTCCCACAGTAGAGAAGCATAGTCTAAGTTGAGGCCCTTGTAGATCCCCCAAAATATTCGAGCTTGAGAGTGTCAAAGAATCTACGCCTCTAGATTTTCCAGTCAAACACCGGATGGGTATGCTAAAAATTGCCTTCCATGGTTGTCCGAGCATAGAAGTGTTAAACTTAGACAAATTTGGCAATTCTTCATCATAACCGAGAGATTGAATCAACTCTATAATTTCCTCTTAGTTTGGACCGTGAACATAATTTTCCCCTTTGGCTAAAGGAGGGAATCCAAAGATTTGTCGAAACTAATCAAGCGAAAATACCTTTTGATGTTGGTTAATGTTAAATGAAAACTTCGTGTTTGTTATGGCCTTTATGGATGTCCAGAACTCATACATGTAGATTTCTGGAACAGAAGCCGTCACCCTCAGTGCATTTTTGATTGGTGAGAGATCAAGTATGTCGATGGCCACCCTGAATGCTGCCTGTGATGGAACATAACCTTCTTTCAGTCTGAGATTGTTTGCAGTGAGTTCAAGACGTTTGTCTTTTGGGACGAGTGTAAGGTCGATTTCACTTTGCTGAGCTTGAGTGCGAGACATGATTGATGCTTAAGATAAAACATACAAGTTGATATACACAACAATATATCGTTATACATTTAAACCTTAAAGTGTGGCAAAAACCAATTACAACACTAAGATGATAACATAGCATAAACCAACTAACACTTAACATCCCACAAAGCCTAACACATAATATTGCAAAACACTATATATCCCAAAATATCACAAGTAACTAAATTCGGAATGTGTTACCAAATAAGATTTCGGAATGTGCATGTGATGGATTCCAGAATCCATTTCAAAAGAATTTCAGAATGTATGTCGAAAAAAAAGAATTCAGAATCTTCATGTAAAGAATTCGGAATACATGTACAATAAATTCGGGATCTGTTATTTTTAAGAATTCAGAATCTGTTATATTACAAATATTTTGGAATCCACACACATTTACAGAATTCGGAATACATGTACAATAAATTCGGTGCTTTTTTAAGAATTCGGAATCTGTAATATTACAAAGATTTTAGAATCCACACACGTTTACAGAATTCGGAATACATGTTCTAGCAAAGAATCCGGAATCCTCATTTGTGTACAGATTTCGGAATACCTAAACTTTTAAGATTTCGGAATCTATTTTGCAAAGAATTCGGAGTAAGTGTTCATGTTTAGATTTCAGAATCCTACACAAGTAAGATTTCGGAATATAATAAACGTTTAAGATGTCATAATACATGTTCAATAAAGATTTCGGAATCCGTAATCTATTATTCATCAGTCATGCAACAAACTAAGGCCTATTCATCGTGTTCTATGACATTTTAAGGCAAAACAAAGCACACCTCATCTATATCTAATCCCTATCAACATTTCCCCCTTATCAATTGAGTTTTACGATAAAAAATTTTTTTTACAAACCCTAATTAATTAGAGAGCATAGACGAACTTAAGGGAAAAACTGATTATAGACATATGAAACATGTTGTACCTTAATTTTGATTCGAAAACAAAAGATGCAGTCACAAGTTTGAAGCTTCGTTGAAGTTATCAATGACATAAATAGTTTGTGTTTGTGTGTTTTTTGAATAAACGAAAAATAAAGAAGAAGGGGGGTGTACTTTGACTTAGGTAAAAAATATTCCAAATTTACAACTTAGGCCCCCTGAATTATTTATAATTCCATTTATGGTTAATCAATGTTAATTTAACGCCCGTTAAGAAAAAAACTTAACATTCGTTATCACTTAAACGTTATATTAACTATTTTCCAACACACCTAACTTGTTGATCCCAAACTCATATCTTAGACCATAGCTTGTTTAAGGGTTGTGATAGAAAGAATAAATTCAATCTAACACTAGAGAAACTTTGCAATACAAAGTAACTAAACAAGATGCGGAATGTAGTGTTTAACACAAGAACAAATGTTTAAACCAAACGTTAAACTTTAATATATCAAAGATATACGAATACCCAATAATGGTATTAGGGTTACAAAACCTTAAAGTATGAAACAAAAAATGAACAGAGAAAGATATATTTTTCATAACAACCTAGTGAGTCCTTTTATAGCATAAGGACCCATGTACAAGATCACTACTAACAAACTAGGAAACTATCTTGGAGTAGTAACTGAAACGCGTCATAATCTCTTCTAAGTTTATCTTAGTAGAAGGGTCTTTGACTTCCAGCAGGGGAACCAATCCCCCTGCCTTTGTTTTTTGGCAGGGGGAACTTACTCTAGTAGGGGAAACTCTGACCATCTAGCAGGGGGAACTAATACTCTTATATTTATTCCCAACAATCCTCCCCTAAACTTATGCTTTAGTCTAAAGACATGTTTGTAAATAAATTCTAGTTGATGAGGATGCTTACAAAGTTCCTGGCCAAAGTTGACTATACATTAACCTTACCAAATCATAAGCAACAAATGCTTTAGCATCTACAGTCAAATTAGCCTGTGCCAGCTTCTACAAGGTCTCTTGAGTGAAAGGATAATAATGATGATTAAGCAAATAAACACTTACACCTTCCATGGCTACCTCATAAACCCCAGAACTGGTAAACAGCTTCCAATACAACAGATTTCCCCTATTTACTGCATCAAAGATAGGATCAAACATCTCATGCTCATACATCCTGTGCATGCAGTCCCAAATCACCCAGTCCTTCTCTACACCATCCATAGTAGGAGGGTTTGCAGCAAATGTCTTCTTCAAAAGCTTCCATAGATCATCTAAGTCCTCACTATCTAATGTTTGAAATATCAGATCTAATCTTAATGTTTGTGATGTATTGTCAGCTCTTGTAAGCTTCCACCAAGACATCCCCTGTGTTCATAAACATCATACTCTACTATGGCATACTTCTTCCCAAACTCACTGGGTGGGATTTCATCATTCTCTTGCACAATCAGCTGCTTATCTATTTCTTCATTGGAGGGATGCTGAGTCTCCTTAGTAACTATACCAACCTTTTCCATCCTTTTTAACCTTTTGACTACTCTCTGTGCATTGAGAACAGATCTCTTAATTGCTAGAAAAGTTGCACCTGTTTGGGATGATGCACCTACTTGGGATGATGCACCTGCTTGTGTTGTTTCCACTACTGTTCCTTCAGCCTTTCTTTTTCTAGACTCCCTAGCTCTCTGTATCATCTCATTTTTCCTCCTGAGATACTCAACCTCTTCAAGAGTGTTTATAACTATGAAGTCATCCACATTTGTCTCTCTTAGAACTGGTCTAACTGTCTTTTCTATATCCTCAAAAGTCATGTTTTTGAAGTGAGCATCAGTCCACATCTTGTGTCTTTTGAGCATAACCTTGCAGTGTGCCATCCTCCCCTTTTCAGACTTTAAAAATTTTTCCTTCTGAATCTGACTCACACTTCTTTCAAGATATTTCTTTTGATATTTGAACACCAAAAGAGTCAGTTCATACATGTCTTCCAAAGTAGCATTCACCAACCCCTTTTCCCCATTGATCTAGAAATTCTTGAACTTGAGGTACCCTTTCATCTAGCTCTCTATGCATGATTTCAATCTCTTTAAGCGTTTCTTTGGACCTCATTTTTTGCATTCTCTGATCTTGCATGTGTAGCTATTCTTATTGAAGTTTGAGAGCTACCTGTTCATCATATTCTTCTTGAGCCCTTAGTTGTTCAAGCGTTTTGTGCTTGTACTTTCTCTTGGGCTGTTCAATCATTTTCCCCTTTCCCTTGTCTTTTGGATCCACTACTAGTTTTGCTTTTGGTGCAGGTTCTCCAATTTTTATTCCTTTCTGAGCTGGTTGCCTTCTATTCTTCCTAACAAATGTTTGAGTAATAGGTTTAGCAGGGGAAGACTTACAGCAGGGGGATCAACCTTAACAGGGGAAACTTTTGTAGAAGTAGGGGCTTCTCCTTGATTGCCCATATTCAGCAAGGCTTGGGCAATATCTTTTGTAGCACTCCCCTTATCACTTCCCATCTTTTCTTGTCCTAGATCCTGTACACTAGGAAATGCATACCACTGGGTAGATTCTTTTATGTGAGGAACTTCCTCCCCTTTGGAAGCATCCTCATCTGTAGAGACAATAAGCTTAGGCTTTCTCCTCCCCTCAAGTGTAGCAAGTCTGGTCTCCAAATTGTTGATAACGAGACCTTGCTTTTTGATAGTTTGTACAAGTTGTGCATTTTGCTCTTGCAAACTAATGCACATAGTCATCAATTCCAAGATGGATAGTGGTTTCAGTCTGCTCTCAACTCTAGGAGGAGATTTCTCCCCTCTTTGAGTATCACTGAGTGAGTGAGAGCACTTATTTATGGTGTCACTATCCTGCTCATCCCTTTGGGATGAGACAATAGTGGCAGCCAACCCCCAGTATGCTCCGACCTTTTGGAGACTCTCCTCTCTGCTACTTTTGAAGATTCACCAGGCAAGGGAGACCTGGCAAATCTTGTTTTGGTTCTCCTTTCATGTTTTGGATCAGCAGGGGGTAGAGAGCTGGTAGGGATATCATCAGTTTTTACAGGGGAATCAGATGGTGTGTGTGTGGCTACTTTTGTTTTAGCTGCTTCTTGTCTTATTTGTTTCATCATTATGGGAGTGAGCGGAACAGCCCTGCCAGAAAATTGTGGAGTTGGTACAGCAAGTGTGGTAAACAGTTTGGTAGTATGTTTAGTGGCTGTAAAATGGCGTTTGTGTTTGATAGGACCATGTTGACTCATATTTAGCAAAAGTTGTGTAAACCTTAGATACATACAAAATTTAGAACTGCTTGTAACGTTTTTGACCATTCCTTTGAAAATCATTTGAGAAAAACAATACTTTCGCCCTGTTGCTAAGCATATCAGGGCAGAAGCAACCTCACTTCCAAATTCATTAAAAGCAGTGGTTTTAGGTGACGAACATTGTAAAATTGTATGAATCAAATATTTCCAATGTGGGGCAAGCTGACCTTTAGCAAACTTACACTTTTGATTTTCAGAAAGAGTGTACCCCAACTTTTCAAGGCCCTCAAAAATTTCGGCATCAGGTAGGTTAGTAATCCCATCCTCATCATCTAAGACAAGCTTATCTTTAATGGAGGCAAGTGTAATCACCTTGGGATGGCCATCTACCATGCTCTAAATTGTTACCTCTCCATCCACTGTTTTGGTCATGGAATTAGACCAAAATTCTTGGATATGTGAGGTGTAAATCCTGGGATTAATGAGAAGAGCTACTCTAAAATATGATGATTTTAGAAAAGCCACTGCATCAGTGAATTCTGCTGTTTCATCATGTAAAAGGGCAATTTGATTTTGATTAGCAACAATTTTGAGAGACATGATAAGTGTTGAAAATGTTTGAAGGTTTATAGTTGTAAAAGATTAGTAGGATTTGATCGAAAGAGTGAGTTATGCCTGCTGGTTAAGGGAATTGAGCTTATATAGGCGAATTGAAGAGCTATGATTGGACCAAATTTTCAAATTGCAAAAATATCAGAAATAAATCTTGATAAGAAAGTAATTTATTTGAAATAATAAAGAAAAGGTTACCAATCAGCGAAGAAAGCGCCTTAAATATCTTTTGAAAAGAATAAAATATTCCCTAACCAAAAAGTTAGCAAGCAGGCCCAACGGCTATAAGCATGGCAACGGTATTGTCGGTCAACGGTCAAATAGGGGAATGTTGAACTAGAAAGGGTATCAAAAATGAAAGCAGGGGAAACTTCCCTAAGGATATTAGACTAATCCTGAATAAATCAATGCTAAATGGCTCTGCTATAATGCACACCCTTGTAAACACAAGTTAGATACATAGAAACTCAAGAGTCCTCCATTCAGCAAAGTTCTAAATAGTAAGAGTTAACACATAAGCAACCCTGCACCTAGTTAACCCAAGAAAATAAGCATACCCCAGTCTCCATCCCCACCATTCCCTTACTATGGTTAGTTGGTCTTGGCAATATGTACTAAAAATCTTAATTTAGACAGCAAGCTGGTGAATAAAGAATTTTAAGTACACATTACACTGGGTTTCAGAACTCTAACAGGCTTTGCAGCATGTCTTCATCGTCCTGAACCCCTATTAGAATCATATACGAGTATCCTAAGGATACCCTAAATCCTAAAGGTGTGACCTAACCTCCCCTGAAACATAGTGCATATACCTGATCCTCCCATAGTATAGTATGCGCCATTTGGATCTCTGCATTGTTAGTCGAAAGACCAAATATAACCAATTTAAAAAGAACAAACCCAACTTAAGAGAAAACCTCTTAGCAGGGGGATGAACCCCAGCAGGGGAATCTTTGTTCAAAAGTAGTGGAATGAAGAAAAATGGAAAAAGGGACTAACATATGTACAACAACAGCAATAAAGCAATCCTGAATATACAAGACAAATTAGACATCAATTTTTAGGGAGTGACCATTCCAATACTTGCCACCAAGTACCGAAACCTCCCTACATCAAAAGCTTTTGTTAAAAGATCAACAACATTAAGTTCTGTATCAATTGCCTCTGGGACAATCAATCCTTTTTCAAAACAATCTCTAATAAAATGATGTCTGATTTCAATATGTTTGGTCTTGCTATGAAAAACAGGATTTTTAATAATGCAAATTTTGCTTTTATTGTCAATAAATATCTTGGTTTTAAGAAAATTGTACCCATAATCAAGTAGTTGGTTCTGAACCCAAAGAAATTGTCCACAGCATGCAGCAGCTGCTACATACTCAGCTTCAGTTGTGGATGTGGCCAGAATAGTCTGCTTTTTACACTACCAAGATATAAGCATGCTTCCCAAAAACTGACATCCACCTATTGTAGACTTCCTATCATTATTGTCACCAACATAATCACTATCTGAATATATGATACCAGCTCAAATGGTGCCTCCTTGGGATACCAAAGTCCTAAAGTTAGATGATACTTCAGATACCTAAAAATTCTTTTAACAGCCAATAGATGACACTCTGTGGGTGCCACTTGGTATCTTGCACATAAGCAGACTACAAACATGATGTCCGGTCTTGAACCTGTATGGTACATGAGAGATCCAATCATAGACCTATAGGTCCTGACATCAATAGGCTTCTCTGGGCCAACTTTGCCCCAAGGATTCTCCTTATCCATTGGAGTGGATACTTTCTTTCCTTCACACATTCCAAACTTCTTCACAATTTCAGCAACATACTTGTCTTGTGAGATAAATATCCCATCCTTCCTCTGCTGAACTTGTAACCCCAAAAAGAAGTTAAGCTCACCCATTGCACTCATTTGAAATTTATCTTGCATCAACTTGGCAAACTCTTGGCTAGCATAGAGTTTGTGGATCCAAAGATGATGTCATCCACATATACTTACACCAATAGAAAGTCACCCTTTTGTTTCTTGATAAACATGGTCTGGTCAATTTTCCCCCTGTTGAAGCCATTATCCAACAGGTATTTAGAGAGAGTTCCATACCAGGCCCTGGGAGCTTGATGAAGTCCATACATAGCCTTCTTCACCTTGTACACTTTGTCTGGGTGTTCTGGGTCTTCAAATCCTGGAGGTTGCGTAACATAGACTTCTTCATCAATGGTGCCATATAAAAAGGAACTCTTAACATCCATTTGATATACTGTGAAGTCCATGAATGAAGCATAAGCCAAAAACAATCTAATGGCTTCAATCCTGGCTACTGGAGCAAAGACTTCCTCATAATCAATACCTTCTTCCTGAGTATATCCTTGTGCTACCAGTCTTGTTTTGTTTCTGACTACAATACCCCTTTCATCCTTTTTGTTCCTGAGCACCCACTTTGTCCCAATGGCCCTTTCCCATTTTGGACAATCTACTAGAATCCACACTTCTTGAATGTCAAACTGTAAGAGTTCTTCTTGCATAGCTTCAACCCAGCTTGGATCATTGAGAGCTTGAAAGATATTCTTTGGCTCTTCTTCTGACAAAAAGGCAGTAAACAGACGACATTGCATACTGTCATGGTTAAACTTCATAGTAATGTTGGCAATGAAGCTGTGTTCCTTTGCTGAATACCTTGTTTGTCTGGGAGTCTCAAGATCACCTATGATTTGTGATTGGGGGTGATCTTTATTGATTTTGTAGGTAGGCTGCATGCTCATGATTACATCTGTTTCATCCTCTTCCAAATCAATATTTATAGGACTATCTTGATTGGGAAAGAACTCCTCAAAAGAGCTTCCAAATGATACTGCATGGGTTTTTTCAAGATGGGAGTGTTGGGTAAGGGTCGTACTCTTTTTCCCTTTGCGGGGTTGGTCGCATGGTTTCAAGACTTTTTCTGGTTGACGTTTGCTAATGTTGCATTTATGTCTATTAGTAGAAGTATGTATTAGGTTTTGGTGTTTCATATCCTTTTGTTAACAAGCTGCCTGTAGCTTGCGGTTAATGTGGTATCTTAGCCACATTCCTTTGTACTCCAACGCTTTTTTGGTTAATATATTTACCGGGATAACCCTTTACCAAAAACAAATACTGCATGACTGAGGGATGGATGCTGATGAGCTGAATGCAACTCTAAATAACTTGGACCTCCATTCCTAATTATTCTTCTTCCATTGTTGGATATGAGTGAACCACTAGAGATAGGTGAAGATGAGGAAATGAGTGGGGATTCTCTTTCTTCATCATTAACATCATTGATAGCTGGTTCTTTATTAGCAGGGGAAACATTTGGTCTAGCAGGGGAATCCTGGATTCCACTGCTTTCAGCCATTCCCCTGCTTTCAGGAGTTGACTTAGCAGGGGAAGGGATTGACTGCTCCTTCCTTTGAGATGTATCATCTTCTTCACCTGTTTTTGTAGCAACATCATCAATGGGAAACAATGAGGGTACAGTCATTTACCTCATTGGTGGCTTCTCCACAGTAGTTGGTTCTTTTGTACCTGAAATGTTAGTATTCTGCAAAGCAACAGGCACATAATTCATGGATTTTGAAAGTACTTCAGTGTCAAAGAACCAATCAGGACCTGTTTGTAACTCTTCAGGCTTGTCTTTAAGAAAATCAACATTGAGATTTTCTGTCACTTTGCTTGTCTTCTTGTTGAAGATCCTATATCCCTTGCTGTTTAATGAATAACCAATAAAGTACCCATCATCCCCTTTTTCATTGAACTTGCCTAAATTGTCAATTGTGTTCAGAATGATCACATGACATCCAAATAGTCTAAAGAAGTGAATCAAAGGGGGTCTGCCATTGAACAACTGATAAGGGGTCTTGTTATGTGCCTTAACCACCAAGGCCCTGTTTTCAACATAACAAGCAGTGGCTACAGCTTCAGCCCAAAAGATAACTGGAAGCTTGGAATCAAATAGCATGGTCCTTGGAGCTTCAATAATTGTCCTGTTTCTTCTTTCTGCAACTCTATTTTGTTGAGGTGTTCTTGCTATACTTTCATCCCTCTTTATTCCTTTGTTTGTGCAAAAAGTGTCTAGTTTCTTGTTTCTGAACTAACCACTATTGTCTGATCTCATGGTCACTACCTTCATACTTTTGGAAAGTTCAATCTGAATGATAAACCCTATGAGTACATCTGTTGTGTCACTCTTTTCAAACAGAAAGAATGTCCATGTGAACCTTGAAAAATCATCAGTAATCACCAGACAGTACCATTTCTTTATTATGCTTGCTACAGAAGTAGGACCAAACATATCCATGTGCAGTAATTCCAATGGCTTGGTGGTAGACAGGCTTGTTTTTTACTTGCAAGAGGCTCTGTGTTGCTTCCCTTTTAGGCAAGCAACACAAGTATGATCATTGGCAAAGGACTTGGAAGGACGACCATGAACCAAATTATAATTGACCAGTTTATTCATGTTCTTGAAATTAAGATGACCAAGTCTTCTATGCCATTTCTTACGTTCATCAACTGAAGCTTTGGCAATGAAACAATTTTCATTGTCTTGAAGAGAGATGTCCCTGAGATCAATTGTGTACATATTCTTTTGTCTTGGAGTTCTGAGCACAATAGGAGTGTTTGGTGGTAAAACAAACTCCTTCCCTAACACAAGACATTCAGTATCTGTAAACAGGACAAAGTTCTTGTTATCAGTCATTTGGGACACACTGAAGAGATTGTACTTTAGCTCTTTCACTAAGTAGACATTATCAAATGTCATCCCATTGGTAACAATAGTTCCTTTTCCTGTGATTGTTCCATGCCCATCTCCAAAAGAAACACCATTATTGTCATGCAGGGGAACAAAGTTAGACAGATAGGATTTACTTATTGATCCCAAACTCAGATCTTAAACCATAGCTTGTTTAAGGGTTGTGATAGAAAGAATAAATTCAATCTAACACTAGAGAAACTTTGCAATACAAAGTAACTAAACAAGATGTGGAATGTAGTGCTTAACACAAGAACAAATGTTTAAACCAAACGTTAAACTTTAATATATCAAAGATATACGAATACCCAATAGTGGTATTAGGGTTACAAAACCTCAAAGTATGAAATGAAAAATGAACAGAGAAAGATATATTTTTCATAACAACCTAGTGAGTCCTTTTATAGCATAAGGACCCACGTACAAGATCACTACTAACAAACTAGGAAACTATCTTCGAGTAGTAACTGAAACACGTCATAATCTCTTCAAAGTTTATCTTAGTAGCAGGGTCCTTGACTTCCAGCAGGGGAACCAATCCCTCTGCCTTTGTTATTTGGCAGGGGGAACTTACACTAGCAGGGGAAACTCTGACCAACTAGCAGGGGGAACTAATACTCTTATATTCATTCCCAACACAAGTAACATATTTAATCGAATATGCCTTAATGCCAGTTATCTCTAAGTCCAAATTAACTACACGTGACGGTCTACAACATTGTCCAATATCCACTTAGCACGAAAAATACACGACATATAACATTTAGCCGTTTAGTTTTTCAGAAAAGACTTTTGAAGACGAATTTTGATGACAAAGATGATTTGAAATTTTCTCCCCCTTAAACAATGACCCATTTCTATTTAAAAAGTTGTAGTCATTGTTTAAAGAGTCAAATACTTTTGAAGACATTTTCTGTTTAATGATTTAAAGAAACGATTATGGTGGCAATAAGATTTCTCTTAGTAAACAAATAAATGCACTGATGCGTACACAAATTTGTGTTAGGCCAACTTATAAAATAAACTTGATCCCTTGTATGATTTTAAAGTAAACCATACCCGAGAAAATTAATTCCCGTTGTGAGCCAACGTTTTCCAAAGAAATACGTGACTTTAATGCGAAAAACGGATTGCAGTCCGAAATAACTACAAGCCATATGGGCATGTTTTAGAATATGTACAACTTTTATACGAACTCTATTTATGGTGCCGTGTCAATTTTAATCGATATTTCTAAGGCCATAAATATTATCGTATAAAACACATGCCCTTTTAAAATGAAAAATATATTTGGATTTTCTTGATTTTATATTTTTTATGGTTTTTGTAGCTTTTATATTTTTGTATTTTTCTTTTTGGAGGTTTAAATATATACATGATCACAATAAAAGGATACTCGTTAATAGTTTACCACTACTATTCTACAGATTCTTCTGCCAACTCCTGAAGAGTCGCTGGTGAGAATGATTTCATGCCCAGCTTGTCGATCAAAAACTCAATACGTCCTTGATCTAAAGCCTTTGTAAACATATCAGCCTGCTGATACTCAGTGTCGACAAAATACAGCTCGATTACTCCATTTTCCACTTGCTCTTTGATGAAATGGTAGCATATGTCAATATGCTTCGCCATGGAGTGTTGAACGTAGTTGCAGCAAAAAGGGCAATGGCGCTTTTGTTGTCGCAGTACATCGGAATTTTGTTGAATCCAAGATCGTAGTCAGTCAATTATGATCTCATCCAAAGAACTTGAGCACAACAACCGGACATGGCAATGTATTCTGCCTCCGTACTTGATATCGCATCGCTTTTCTGCCTTTTGGATGCCCAACTAATCAATCTATCTCCATGTAGTTGCACACTTCCAGATGTGCTACGTCTAGTATCTTGACACCCAGCGTGATCCGCATCTGCATATGATATTAGTGCAATAGAGGAGTCCTTCGGATACCATAGACCACGATGAAGTGTTCCTTTAAGTTGCCGAAAGATCCTTTTCACAACATGTAAGTGCTTTTCGGTAGGCCGAGCCTGATACCGGGCACACATGCATATAGCAAATTGCAAATCAGGCCTGTTAGCAGTCAGATAGAGAAGGGTGCCGATCATTTCACGATAAAGTTTAGGATCGACAGCAATCCCATCCCTGTTGTGATAATCCGTCAATTTATGGTTGATATTTTATTCTCAAATATTATTTGAAAATATTATTTTAATGTTATATTATGAACTCACTCATTTATGGGAAGAAATTTGGATTTACGTCTTGAAGTAGCATCGACTACGTCTAAACCGAAGGATTCTACGTTACGTGCTTACGTTTACATACACCGTTTTGGTGACAGTCCGACATTTCAGGAAATAAATTTATCCGTAAATATTATTTTGGGATTTTAAATTTGAGTTGGTTCATAAACTCACAAATTTACGAGAAGAGATTAGGACTTACGATTATAATTTAACGTCCTTCATGACTAAACCAGAAACCTTAGGATTACATATTTACGTTTTCGAACTCCGTTTTTATTGAGACAATTTTTATTAGATTCGTTTTGTGTCGTTGATTCATAATTTATAAAAACGTTTTTCGTAAAACGACTCGAGGGAACGCAAATCGAGGAAACTAGAATTGAGGAGTACCCATAAATTAATAGGGATGGGACAAGTTTACACTTGCCCACCCCTATACAAGTGGCTTCCAACATAAGCTTTACCACCCTTTGGTGGTAAGCAAACATGCACTAAATGGACACATGTCCATCTAGTTTCACCAAAACCACAAAACAAGCTCCCAAAACCATTTCTCTAATTCTCATACATGCAAACCACTTTATTTTCTGTCTACTATCTCCTTGAACGTCCCATATACATCAAAAACACCACCATTCATCAAAAATCTTAACCACAAATCATATGTATAAGTTGCATATGATGATAACCCACTGAACACATGATGATTTGAGGTGATCTTAACAACTAAAAAGGAGTTTTCATGAGGTTCAAGGGCTGATTTCTTAGAGGTGTTCATCCATTCAAAGGACCCAAGAAGTTTCCTTGCTAAAGTTGAAGATTTGTTAACAAGAACCAAGTCTTGTTCATCAAAAACTCATCTTTTCATCACTATTGGTGGTATAGAGATTGTTTCTTCCTATCCTCTTGTTATTTTTGATTATGTAATCTTGTATTTCTTTTACTTATGTATATGTATATGATGATGAATGATGATTAAAAATATTGTGTGGGGATTTGGTGTTGATAAACATGCTTAAAAAGATGAAAAACTATAAGAAACAAGGCTAAAATCTTGTTTAAATTGTTGGCTGTATAAAACAGTAAAGAATCATATGATGAACTGATAAAAATGGCATAGATTAATGGATATACAGTAAGTAATATGTCTTGTACACATGTGAGAGTTGACCATGCAATGGAATTATTAGGATGAGTGAGATATGATCAAAACAAGTTTAAAGTACAAATCTGAGTTCACTGTTTTGGACGATTTTTAGAAAATACTTAGAGGATGATTCAACAGTAGCTATAGGATAGTTAAATGGAGCACATATCATTTAGTTTATGTCATAAAAATTTGAGCTTCTATCTCCATATAGAACTCTAGATATGGCAGTTTTGGTGAAGATGAAAATAAAAATCAGATTTTGGAAATTAAAGTATAATAGTATTATATAAACACTCAAATAAAAATAGTATAAAATATAAATTAAAATCCACTAACTTATATAATACATTTATATAAATATGTATAAGGATAAATAAGTGGACATTTTATAAAAATGGTAACTTGTTAAGTTTTAAAAGTTATAAAACTATAAACATGATTTTTACGACTTTTTCGGCTATTACCGTAAAATTTACGTTTTTGTTAAATAAAACTTAGACGGTTGGACCCGTCTAATGTGAACTTTTTAAAACTCATATACCGATATATAAACATATATAACAAGTAAAAACCGATAAAACTCGAACTATATAACATACGGACATTAACGGACTAAGTTAACATTATTGGACTAATAATATAACAAAATGGGCTAAAACACTTATAAACTTATTTATTGGGCTTAACCCATTTGGGCCCAACATGTAAAGTATAAATACTGATAATACAAGTATGAAATGGATTAATACAAGTTAATAAACTTATAATAGGCTTATTGGACCTAAAACACGTAAATAGGTAAAACTAGAAAACTAGTATAAAAGTTATCGACACATAACACAAAAATGAGTAAATGAGAATATGTAAACCCACTTGATCAACATATATATATAAAATCATCATATGTATACATAATCGTTATTTTTATAAAGTCATTGGACATGAGTCTAAGACGAGTATTATTTGTCTAGGTTTCCGTGATTGAAGCACGTACCGTACGTCCGAATTGCCGATAACCCGCCTTCCCACATCAACGTGAGTTCATAGCCTCGCACTCTTTTAAATGTTTTTATGAAATGTTTTATAAACCCGCGAGGGAGATAACATGTTAGTTTTTATAAAATAGAACACCATTTTTCCCGATTGTTTGTTTATTGATTTGGACCCAAATGATTGTATGACCCGATTGTATGACCGGATAAATGATTAAAGGAACCGATAGATGAAATAAAATGGATTATTAAAGTTAGGTTATGTCACTAAAAGTCTCATTAGCATGAATTGTGAACTACCGGGATTTGGTAGACGCTTATGCATATAATAGTACTATTTGGGGACGATCACCCCAGTTCGCGCCTTGACGGTTGATCCCCATCGTGCCACATTGATTGGTAAGCGAATTTATGTATGAGAAGATTTCCATAGCGTGACCTTTGTAACGACACACTAATTTAGATGGGCAAATTGAGTATCGGGTTAGCTACCCATTGTTTGTTTCAGTAAGGTAACAATGTCATGCGGCTTATAATAATCCAAATTAACGAAATACTACTATACGCACCGAATTACGATGTATTGCCTGACTAGCAATACGGGGTCATACTATTGATTTTATGTTCGTGTTTTGGTTTTATATAACCATATTCATATAACGGTTTTTATTTAATCTATACAACGTTATAAAACGTATTGTATGATGTTTTTACGACATTGGCTCGTATAATGATTTTTAAGGCAAATGCCTATATTATGACCTTCGATAAGGATTTGTATAAAAATGACTTTGGCTATTTTATGGCCTATTACAATGATTTGTACGAAATGATTTTTGGTAATAATTTTGTACCAAAGTTATATTGATGGAAATTATTAAACTCTATGAATTCACTCGGCGTTATCACTGACCTTTTCTTTTAACATGTTTTATCTCAGGTACTTGAAGGTAATTTTCGGGAAGACAACAAGAATTCATGGCCCGCACCTAAATACTTATTTCCATTCAAATGCTTTGTAAAACCTGTATTAATTACAATGACTTGGGACCTATGTAACTTTGATATTTATGAATGGAAATGCTTTATTAATAAACGACGCGATTTTTAAGCGTTGTCTATGATGTGAGTAATGTGCTATCCCGTAACACTGATGTATGTTTTTATATACACGTTTTAGGAAAAACGCGTATGAGTGGCAAGTATTAAGTTGCACGCTTTAGGAAAAACGTAAAACCGAAGAAATGCGGGTTCGTTCTCGAAGGAGGT
The DNA here is from genome assembly GCA_025667525.1 of Glebionis coronaria. Taxonomy (NCBI): domain Eukaryota; kingdom Viridiplantae; phylum Streptophyta; class Magnoliopsida; order Asterales; family Asteraceae; genus Glebionis; species Glebionis coronaria. The sequence goes on along the minus strand of CM046874.1, from coordinate 608,673,661 downwards.
GTGTGTATTAATGTGCCAATATATAAAATAACAATGTTTGGATTAGTGACGTTTTTGGTTTAGAAAAAGAAAAATAAAAGACGAGCTACGACTATGATTTAAACTACGACGTTGACGTAAAACGCGAACGTAAATACGTAAAACGTGACAAAAATAAAAATAAAACCTAAAAATTAATTAAAAGTTAAAACTAAGTCTAAAATAATATAAATAAGAATAAAAATCCAACAAATATATTTTAAAACCTTTTATTAATTAAATATTCAATTTTTTAATGCTAATTAAAGCCCAAAAATTAAATATAATTAACAAAATGCCCAAAATATTAATTTATTGAACTAATAACTAACTTATATTATTTAAAGACTAAAAAGTAATTTTCCTAAATTTTCAAAACTATTTTTCTATTTTTAAATGACTAAAAACTATTTTTAAATTAAAATAATCATAAAAAATAATTAAATAATGCCAAAATTAATTTAATAATTTTAAAAATCCTAAATTACCCTAATGAACAGTAGAAAAATGACAAAGTTTGAAAAATGTAAAAAATTGCACTAAAAGACAAAACAGATTAATAATAAAACCCTAATTATACTAAATTAATTATAAAAAAAATAACTAAAACAGTGAACAGTAAGTATTTTTAAACTAAAAACCTTAAATTAATTTTCTAAATCTAATAAAATTTTTAAAACTGAAAAATACTGATTTTTACCACTAAAAGACAAAAACAGATAAATAAAAAGTAATTAAAATAGCACTTTAATCTAAAAAATATAAAATGAACAGTAGAATAAAAACTAATTAAACAGAAAAATCAAGAATTAAAAAAGAAAAATAATGAAAAAAGAATGAAGTGCTAATTCCTAATTTAGTCCACTAAAGACAAAAAAGTAAGAACTGAAAGTGACACTTTGATTTGTTTCTGTCTTTTAGTGTAGCAGTGGCTACAAAAACACTAGCAGGGGTAATGAAGTTCCCACTGCTAGTGTAAATTAACAGGTCTGTGGATGTTATTGCTTCTAGCTTGCTTGTTTTTGGCTTTTGATGGGAAACAAAGGCACCTCCACACTCATGGAAGTGTGGGGAGTCAGTATAAGCTATAAAAAACACAAGCACAATGCAAATATTTCACACAAATAGTACAAGTAGGGGACTGTATATCAGAAACAAGGCCTGGGGTGTTTTGCTGGTGCAATTGGTCACTTGGGTGAGTTTTGGATGGCCAAAACTCACTCAATTTACTCATAAATCACAACAAACCAAATCCTAATCCTAAACACCACCTAGATCTAACAGGCTACAAGAATTGGTGGTCAATTATCATCAAAACAGACAAAAAAATGGCTACTGATTTTCTAAGGAATATGTATCAAATGAGCATACAATTTTCTTAAAAACTTAACCAAAATGCAAACCAAGTATCCAATACTCCTAAAAACAACTTAAAGAGTATGTCTAGCCTGTTTTTAAACCAAATAGATGTCACTTACTTGACTTAATAAGCAGACCCAAACACCCCCTTATATTTCAGAAATCACCAATTAACAAACCTAATACTAACAAATCCTAACCAATCTGATTACAATCTATCTAAACATGCATATAAATCATATACAAACAGAATCAAGCAATAAAATTAACCAAAGAACAGATTCTACACAAAATCACATAAATCTCATATAAAAATCAGAAAAGTTCATTAAAAGGGTTCAAGCCAAACCTTGGGCTGAGGCCTTCTTTAAATGGACTGGTTGAGCTTATAGGAGCTTATGGAGGTGTAGAGAGTCCCTGTTGGGGTTCAACAACAGAACCAGGGATGTTCAATATCTTCAAAATGAGGAGAAAATGAAATGAAATGGATGATGGACTTGCTTTCCTCTTGTTGATACCTGCACAAACACCACCAAACAAGGAAAAAAAACTACAAGCAGAATAAGCTTATCACAAGCTTGTCAAGCTGTGATGGGCTTATTCTACAGTAACAAATAATAAGTGACTGAAAATAAGATTTTTGTGAAAAATCTTGGAAAAACCTTGAAATAAAACACACTTTGAAAATCACAACCACCTTCAAAGAAAACAAACCAAGAGATTAGTTTCCACTTTCACTTCCACCTTCTCTTGGCCAGAATTCTTGAAGAAAATTAAAAAAACGTCTCTTGAAAATTTCTTTAAACCAAAATATCCAAATTTGAAAACTACACTAGCTTTGCATATGAAGGTAAATGTTAAACTAAGAAAACAGTAATGAGGAACACAGTATTTGCAAGATTAAAAAGTTTTCATTGCCATTAATAATTTTTTAAAAGCTTACAAAAACTGGAACAACCAAAATGGGACACAATCCGTCCCATTTTATACTACTCTAGTGATCCTTCTAGTAGGTTGAATAAAATAATACAAAGAAAATCACAACTAAAACCCTAACAAGCTGATTCCCAAAATTGCCCTTTGAAAAAGTCTTCAAGATTCGTCCATGTGATTGCCAGTTGTATGAAGATGATCTGAGTCGTTTATTCAGCCTTTGGGAGCAAGATATGCGTTTGGAATCGTTGGATTACTGGACCACTTTGTTTTCTTGCAAAGGAGTGGGTCAGGGGACACATGGGGTGGTTGATGGGGGAAAGTGACAGATGTTTTGAAAGGTGGGATTGGTTTTGTGTTGGGTAAATCAACAATCTGGAGATTTTGGGGGAATAACCCTTTGATTAGAAGAAGTAATTAGGACGGGTTTTTTAGGGTTTATGGGAAAAGGGTGGTTAGGCAGTAAGGGTTAAATCCATTTGGGGGTTAAACTTGTTTAAATAAAATGTTTCCCACTTTAAGTTTATATTTAAAAAACTGATTAGTTAAAATCTGTTAAGTGGAGAGTGACGTGGGGGATTAGGAGGTGGTGATTGGTTGATGAGGGAAGTGGGGTGACGTGTAGGATTTTGGTTGGGTGGGATAAGTATGCTGTCTGGCCACAATCAGTCCCTGGATTCCTTTCTCTTTGCTACTTCCCATTAAACAGCTTCAAACTCTCTTTCCCTTTATAATATCTTTAGGCAAATTACATAATCAGTCTCTTTCTTTGATAAATGTTGGAACAAGGGCTTTTTATGTAATAAAAACATTCTCCAAGGGTATAAATGATATATTCTTGAAACTTAAGGGACCCCATTGTAATTTTGAGATTTACAAGGGCCAAAAGTGACAAGTCTTCAAAAGTTGAGGGACCATTCTTGACAAATCTTCAAACTTCAAGGACTTCTTTGGAAAATCAACATTCGGGTCCGGTTCTTTGTGCGGCTTCGTTTCCCGTGTTCGTTTTTGCTTGATTCCTTTGATCTTTTGGTGAATTCACGATATCCGTACCTGAAATACACAATGAACAAACACAGGCATATTTTGGGTATTTTAACGATATTTTAAGCGTTTTAAGCCTGATTTGGACGATGAGACTATGTATAAATACAGTCTCATCACTCCCCCATACTAAACCATTGGCGTGTCCCCACGCAATGCTAGAATTAAGTATCATAGCACTTCCAAAATTCATTTTATTATGAGTTTTATTCAAGACATAAATTTAAATAAACTACTACACGTGTTTTAGACATAATGTAATGTTTTCATCACGATTAAGTGACTTTTGGGATCATAGAACAAGAACACGTGAATGCTTCGTTAGAAATAATTTCGTCGTCCTCGATTTTCACCCAATTCCATGCTAAGCGTGTAACGAGATCATTGTTATTATAAGTTAGCAATACGATCACATCTCATGAGTGTTAATTACGAACCTAAACTCCCTTATTCCTACTTGGTATCTCTTATATTTTATTTTGTCTTAATGATCACGAGGATACATCATTGACTTATGCGTGAATAGGGATTAAGTCTAAAAGTAGAAACTCAACGGTGTAACCAAAATCATTAAATCACTAATTCATCCCAATAGACAACGATGTCAAAAAATTAAGTCAACAAGAAGGATCGATAAACACGGTTTTATAACGGTTTTGAACATGAGACTTATTACCAAGACTTTTATACGCCCCCTAACGGAAGGGCCTTATTATCTTTGGTTTACCTCAATCTTTTATTCAACTCCGCCATGGAGCTTTTATTATGACTTCGGTCTTGTCTTGCCTTTTATTATCCGCCTCATCGGTGGTTTTATTAGCCAAAGACGTATATCCTCACGCTAAAGCGAATTTTGGATCTTTAAAGCTTCGAAGATTAAGGCTTGATTCACTTTCAATTTGGGCATAGATTTTTCGGCCTTGTGAGCTTCAAATTTTTGCTTAATTTAGGTGAGCACTTGAAATCTTATTATTAGGTGAAGCTTTCGATTATTCGGGTGCCAATACTTCAAAACTTTGACGCTGGCGATACCTTAATGTTTTCCCAATTTAATTTCATGGAAGCTACCAAAACAAATTAGAAACCAACAATAGTGACTAAACCGCTAAATCAATATTTATTAACAATTTATTATGCAAAAGCGTTGGGAGAATAAGCTAATAATTACTACACATAAGATCGTGACGATTACGAGACTTATAAATAACTCTATCATTTCTCGTCCTCATTAAAGAGACTTAGCCTAAAAAGTTAAGGAATCGAAGCTAAGTGCTCAACACGCACGATCGAGTCAAAAATTACTCTCGTTCTCACCATCGGAAAACCTACATTCGTGTCTTAAACACTTATGAAAAACTAGAAAAATTTTAAAATTTGGCCATTTTTAGCCTTATTTGCAACAAAACGATAGCAAAAAGATGAAAATTGGATTGCGTGGTAACGTAAGCAAGGTGAAGTATCTACTCACCCCCCCATACTAAAACTAAACATTGTCCTCAATGGTTCGAGTCTAGGGGTGTAAACACCCCCATACTAGAGACGAAGTCGAATGCTTAATCTCGAGCATGGAAAGGGTAAAACGAATAACCTATAGCCGTTTATGAATTATGCTAATAAGATAAACGTTAGAACATAAAAGGATATCATCGGATATCGGAATCTCCAAAGGCAACGATCGAAGCTCGAGTGATCCGTAAAACGAACACGAGAGGCTTCAATGATGACGATGAACCTAATAAATCACAATCACAAACAACCACGGAACAAAGGTAGGAAGAGCACAAGTCCCCTTGTTACAGTAAACTAAGAAAGCGATAATATTTACAAGGATAAGCATGAGAATCCCCCACGAGGCACCTTGTTTTTTATAACCGAGTCAAAAGCTCGACTCGAATCCTCATAAATGTGATCATTTAGGGATAATCATGGCATGGTCATTTTTGGTGGGGCTTACATGATAAACAAGGCCCAAAAGTACATGGAGTACTTTAAAAACCCGATACACGAATACCAGGGTCAAAGATAGCGTCCTCGTTTTCGGATGAAAGATGAAACAACGCTACTTCAACACAAACCCCAATGGGGTAGAAGAAAAAAGATAAGAAGTAGAAAGGTGGGGCAATGGGTAAGTCACTAAAATGAGCTACTCGAGGTAGACTCACACCAAGCAAACGAAAAGATTTTCCATTTATTGCATCGGTAGAAGACCGAGATTTCCCTTTACAAGCAATTCCGGGATCGTAAATCTCGTCCTCGGTGGTAAAGTGTGAAGGAACATTTGGGGCTTCCCCCACACTAAAACCACACCAACCATCGTCAAAAGGAGTAGACGAGGTGGTAGCACTCATAAAACGCGGTGATGACGGAGTTAAACATGTAGAAAAATCTTTTAAAGTATTTTTAAAATCTTTTCCTTTTTCATCGTTTTTAAACTCTTTATGAAAACCCGATTGAATAATGTTGAAAATATTTGGCGTGTCAAATTCAAAATTAGTCGCGCTAAAAATCCTCACATTTAAGTCTTTGGTAGGAGGGGGTGGCGGATTATATAAGTTCTCAAAACGTTTGTCAATAAAGAACACCGCCCCCTCGGGGTCAACATACTCGTCATCCTCATGAACGTCGATCTCATCGATTTCTTCATCAAAGATAGGTTTGTCAAACCATAGTTTGTCATTCCCCTCCTTGAGTATCTTAGAAACTCTCTCGAAAAGATCACGATCAAGCACGAAACCATCATTCTTTTGTGGGGATCGTTGATAAGTTAGATCCTCACGAATGTGGTAAACGTCATTCTCAAAGGAGGAGTGTTGATTAGGTAACTCCTCGAGAATTGGATTCTTAGTGGTCACATGAGTTGGTTCGTCATCGAAAATAAGACGTTCCAACTCATCAAGTTCATCCTCGATTTTGGAAAGATCGACCTCACTCGTAGGTGGAAGTGAAGGCATAAGAGCCAGATCTCGTTCAATGATTTCCTCAATCTCGGGATCAAACTCATAATCATCGTACTTCGCATGTTTCTTCTTAGGAGAATCAAAAATTGCATGTGGATTTCGAAGTACGTGATCAATCTCGGCTAAATCGCCATCGTCATCGTCAAAGAAAGAGTCGATGTGAGCACTCACAACCATGGACTTACAATTCAAATGACTATGCTTAGGTGACTTTTCTAAGACGAGAGGATCAATGTCGATAAACCTTTTAGCCTCAACAGGTGTTGGGCTAGGCAAAGGAGGCACTTCGATGGAGTTAGAAGTTGAAGCCTCAAAGACGTGGTCCTTCGAAGGTGGTGAAGACGAATCCATTTTGGTCATTGTCGTGATGGCATTAACGTCGCCCTTCGGAATTGGCGGTTCACTTGTTTCGCTAAAAACATCCCAAAGTGAGTTTTCATCCATAAATTTACACATACCCTTTTGAATTAGGTACACGTATTCTTTATCACCAAAATCATCATCTTTAAAACCGTTTTTCTTAATTCTTTCAAAACATGCATCAAGCTTCATTCTTTCCGCTAAAGTAAACATTTTGAAATCATTAGAATTTGAATCATTAGGTTTTGAAACCTCGGTTTTTTCATTCTCATTAAATCCTTGGGATTTCCTAGCGAAAAAGTCTATTTTCTCATCCCCATATCTCATAGTAAGTCTCCCCTCGTGAACGTCTATTACGGTTCGAGCCGTCGATAAGAATGGTCGCCCTAAAATAATGGGACATTTAGGGTCACACTCGTAATCGGATATAACGAAATCCGCGGGAAAAACAAACTTTCCAATCCTAACATAGACATCCTCGGCTATTCCAATTGGTATTAACGGTGTACAATTTGCAAGCTCGATTGTCATGTTCGTGGGGGTAAGTGAAGGCAATCTCATCAATTTCCATAGAGAATGAGGCATAAGATTGATGCTAGCACCTAAATCGGCAAGGGCTAAACATCCCTCAATCTCGGAAAAATCACAAGGTAATAGAAATTGGCCCGGATCCTTTTCCTTTCTCGGCATACGCCTTTTGGGTTTTTTAAGAAGAATCGATGCACAAGTTTCTTCAAGGGTTACTTTGGTAAGGTCGACAAAGCTCTCTTTTTGAACCGTGGATGGAATTTGAGGTACACGAGGGTGTGCACTCTTTTCCTTGGTCGCCACGTTCAACCCATCGACTTTAGAACAAGAAGACGTCTTAGAAGTCGAGGGTTGAGAGGGATAAACAACACGGAATCCTTCAAGGTTAGGGGTAATCACACGACCTTTCTCACGAGACGAGGCGGCTTTACATTGTTCTTTCGGATTAGCAACGGTGTCACTAGGTAACGAACTTGATGACGAACCCGAGGCTTTGTTCATAATTGCCGAAAACATCTTTTTAATATCAATTTTCCCTTGCTCAATCTTCGTGTTTTGCAATTTCAATGTATTAGAAAAGTCGTTGTTCAAAGTACCAATTTCTCCCTCTAATCGTCTCATATTAGCCTCATTCGTTTTCATGTAATTTTGAAAATCGTTTGACGAACTATTTTGATTAGAATTAAAGTTCCCTTGGTTTTGATTGTTTCTTTGAAAATTTCCTTGATTCCCACTTGAAAAATTGTTGCCTTGATTGTTGTTGTTTGAAAAATTCGAGTTTTGGTTATTGTCTCGATTTTTCCAAGTTATATTATGACCTTGATTATAACCTCCTTGATTTTGATTCGAAAAATTTCCTTGTTGATTGTTTCCATGAAAATTGTTACGATTTTGAAAATTGTTGCCTTGGTTATAATTTCCTTGTTGTGATGGACCGGCGTTATTTTGATTTTGATTAGAAAAATTGTTGTTTAACGCACTCACATTCGACGTTTGGCCATCTGTAGCCGCACACTCGTAATAATTATGAGGTCCACCACAAAACGTACACGAAACCTCAACCGCTTTTACCGTAGCGGGAGCGTCTTTCTTTTGCATCTCAACGAGAAAAGACGTGAACACATTCGTTAACTTGTCGACTTTTGCATCAACTCTCTCAATGTCGCGATTAGAACTACTAACATTGGCGACATTGGCAACACTCGGTGCGTTGCGGAGTTGGTAAACCTTGGATCGGTTTTCGATAATTATCAAAGCATCTTTCGGAGTCTTACACAAAAAGTTGCCACCGGCGGCGGAATTCAACGAGTCTTGTTCGTGAAAATTAAGACCGTTGTAAAACGTATCGATTTGGTGCAACTCGGAAAAACCATGGTGAGGACATTGCCTAAGCAATTCCTTAAAGCGATCCCACGCGTCTCTAAAAGATTCATTCGGTTTTTGCTCAAATTTCGTAATCTCGTTTTTGAAAAACGTTGTCTTAGACGGTGGGAAAAAATAATTAACGAACTTGGAAACGAGATCCTTCCACGTAACTATCGAATTAGGTGGCTCTTTCTCGTACCAATCCTTGGCGGCACCATCGAGCGAGTAAGGAAAAAGCATAAGCTTGACGACATCGGTGTCGACATTCTTAAACTTGCTCGTGGCCAAAAGACGATCAAAATTCCGAATATGGTCGTGAGGATTATCGGCTTCACGACCTCGAAACTTCGTAGCTTGAATCAACGAAAGCATTCCGCTCTTTATCTCAAAATTCTCCGCCTCGATAGCGGGAATTACGACCGCGTCTCCATAACCCTCGGTGGGCGCTTGGAGCAATTCCATCATCGAACGATTGTCGGCCATCTCGTCTAAGGTCTCTTCAACAACGATATTAGGAACGTCGGTTTCTAATTCTCGCCTACGTCGTCGATTCCTTCGATTACGATTGCGTCGATTTGAAGCTTCGCTAGAATTGGAATAATCCTTCGATCGAGTGCGCATGCACTAAGCGTAGAATGGATGGTAGCAAAGAAGATTCTTTTTGCGGTTTTTCGATTTTTCAATTTTTTTTTTGGTTTTTGATTGTTTTTTTTAATTTTTTTGGATTTCAGAATGTATTACGTAGACACAAATCTACAAATCTCCCCTCGAATCGACTTTCTCGATTAAAGGAGCCTCAAAGAATGAAAACGATCACGTGGAGTGAACGTTCTCGATGACTTTAGAACGTTGGTGGAACACCAAAACGTTCAAGAGGGTTTAATCTTGAAAACACAAGCAAATATAATATACGTAGATAATACTTGGGCGGCAAATCCTCGATTAGCCTTCTTTCTCAAAACACGCACAAGCGAGCGGAGGAAACGAGGCGGCGCGAAGCACTTAAGAGCCTTTTTCCTTTAGGTCGTGAAATAAAACCGCCTTATACCCACCTTATAGTTTGTGTTAATTGAAATTAAGCCTCACGAAAGTATTTATCTATTTTGCCTTTAAACTTTTGCTTTAGATTCTAATACAATGATCGAGTGATGAAATCCCGAATCAAGGTTGCGTTTTCACGCTTTTGGAGTACTTGTATATTTATTGTTCTTACGTAGTACAATATAGTAATAATATATTCACAAAAAACGAAAACCAATATATCTACAATATTGTTGTGTGTTTAACTTAGGAAAATTAAACATGATTTATTTGGATATTATACTATAATAGAGAAAAATAACAAAAATGAGTATGTACGATATTCACGCTTTCCAAAAAATGAAAAGCTAAAACGCACTACTCACACAAACACGATACTAATAATAATGGCACACTAAACACCTCCCTGGCAGCGGCGCCAAAAATTTGATGTAGGTTTTTATATACACGTTTTAGGAAAAACGCGTATGAGTGGCAAGTATTAAGTTGCACGCTTTAGGAAAAACGTAAAACCGAATAAATGCGGGTTCGTTCTCGAAGGAGGTGTGTGTATTAATGTGCCAATATATAAAATAACAATGTTTGGATTAGTGACGTTTTTGGTTTAGAAAGAGAAAAATAAAAGACGAGCTACGACTATGATTTAAACTACGACGTTGACGTAAAACGCGAACGTAAATACGTAAAACGTGACAAAAATAAAAATAAAACCTAAAAATTAATTAAAAGTTAAAACTAAGTCTAAAATAATATAAATAAGAATAAAAATCCAACAAATATATTTTAAAACCTTTTATTAATTAAATATTCAGTTTTTTAATGCTAATTAAAGCCCAAAAATTAAATATAATTAACAAAATGCCCAAAATATTAATTTATTGAACTAATAACTAACTTATATTATTTAAAGACTAAAAAGTATTTTTCCTAAATTTTCAAAACTATTTTTCTATTTTTAAATGACTAAAAACTATTTTTAAATTAAAATAATCATAAAAAATAATAAATAATGCCAAAATTAATTTAACAATTTTAAAAATCCTAAATTACCCTAATGAACAGTAGAAAAATGACAAAGTTTGAAAAATGTAAAAATTTGCACTAAAAGACAAAACAGATTAATAATAAAACCCTAATTATACTAAATTAATTATAAAAAAAATAATTAAAACAGTGAACAGTAAATATTTTTAAACTAAAAACCTTAAATTAATTTTCTAAATCTAATAAAATTTTTAAAACTGAAAAATACTGATTTTTACCACTAAAAGACAAAAACAGATAAATAAAAAGTAATTAAAATAGCACTTTAATCTAAAAATATAAAATGAACAGTAGAATAAAAACTAATTAAACAGAAAAATCAAGAATTAAAAAAGAAAAATAATGAAAAAAGAATGAAGTGCTAATTCCTAATTTAGTCCACTAAAGACAAAAAAGTAAGAACTGAAAGTGACACTTCGATTTGTTTCTGTCTTTTAGTGTAGCAGTGGCTACAAAAACACTAGCAGGGGTAATGAAGTTCCCACTGCTAGTGTAAATTAACAGGTCTGTGGATGTTATTGCTTCTAGCTTGCTTGTTTTTGGCTTTTGATGGGAAACAAAGGCACCCCCACACTCATGGAAGTGTGGGGAGTCAGTATAATCTATAAAAAACACAAGCACAATGCAAATATTTCACACAAATAGTACAAGTAGGGGACTGTATATCAGAAACAAGGCCTGGGGTGTTTTGCTGGTGCAATTGGTCACTTGGGTGAGTTTTGGATGGCCAAAACTCACTCAATTTACTCACAAATCACAACAAACCAAATCCTAATCCTAAACACCACCTAGATCTAACAGACTACTAGAATTGGTGGTCAATTATCATCAAAAAACAGACAAAAAAAATGGGTACTGATTTTCTAAGCAATATGTATCAAATGAGCATACAATTTTCTTAAAAACTTAACCAAAATGCAAACCAAGTATCCAATACTCCTAAAAACAACTTAAAGAGTATGTCTAGCCTGTTTTTAAACCAAATAGATGTCACTTACTTGACTTAATAAGCAGACCCAAACACCCCCTTATATTTCAGAAATCACCAATTAACAAACCTAATACTAGCAAATCCTAACCAATCTGATTACAATCTATCTAAACATGCATATAAATCATATACAAACAGAATCAAGCAATAAAATTAACCAAAGAACAGATTCTACACAAAATCACATAAATCTCATATAAAAATCAGAAAAGTTCATTAAAAGGGTTCAAGCCAAACCTTGGGCTGAGGCCTTCTTTAAATGGACTGGTTGAGCTTATAGGAGCTTATGGAGGTGTAGAGATTCCCTGTTGGGGTTCAACAACAGAACCAGGGATGTTCAATATCTTCAAAATGAGGAGAAAATGAAATGAAATGGATGATGGACTTGCTTTCCTCTTGTTGATACCTGCATAAACACCACCAAACAAGGAAAAAAAACTACAAGCAGAATAAGCTTATCACAAGCTTGTCAAGCTGTGATGGGCTTATTCTACAGTAACAAATAATAAGTGACTGAAAATAAGATTTTTGTGAAAAATCTTGGAAAAACCTTGAAATAAAACGCACTTTGAAAATCACAACCACCTTCAAAGAAAACAAACCAAGAGATTAGTTTCCACTTTCACTTCCACCTTCTCTTGGCCAGAATTCTTGAAGAAAATTAAAAAACGTCTCTTGAAAATTTCTTTAAACCAAAATATCCAAATTTGAAAACTACACTAGCTTTGCATATGAAGGTAAATGTTAAACTAAGAAAACAGTAATGAGGAACACAGTATTTGCAAGATTAAAAAGTTTTCATTGCCATTAATAATTTTTTAAAAGCTTACAAAAACTGGAACAACCAAAATGGGACACAATCCGTCCCATTTTATACTACTCTAGTGATCCTTCTAGTAGGTTGAATAAAATAATACAAAGAAAATCACAACTAAAACCCTAACAAGCTGATTCCCAAAATTGCCCTTTAAAAAAGTCTTCAAGATTCGTCCATGTGATTGCCAGTTGTATGAAGATGATCTGAGTCGTTTATTCAGCCTTTGGGAGCAAGATATGCGTTTGGAATCGTTGGATTACTGGACCACTTTGTTTTCTTGCAAAGGAGTGGGTCAGGGGACACATGGGGTGGTCGATGGGGGAAAGTGACAGATGTTTTGAAAGGTGGGATTGGTTTGGTGTTGGGTAAATCAACAATCTAGAGATTTTGGGGGAATAACCCTTTGATTAGAAGAAGTAATTAGGACGGGTTTTTTAGGGTTTATGGGAAAAGGGTGGTTAGGCAGTAAGGGTTAAATCCATTTGGGGGTTAAACTTGTTTAAATAAAATGTTTCCCACTTTAAGTTTATATTTAAAAAACTGATTAGTTAAAATCTGTTAAGTGGAGAGTGACGTGGGGGATTAGGAGGTGGTGATTGGTTGATGAGGGAAGTGGGGTGACGTGTAGGATTTTGGTTGGGTGGGATAAGTATGCTGTCTGGCCACAATCAGTCCCTGGATTCCTTTCTCTTTGCTACTTCCCATTAAGCAGCTTCAAACTCTCTTTCCCTTTATAATATCTTTAGGCAAATCACATAATCAGTCCCTTTCTTTGATAAATGTTGGAACAAGGGCTTTTTATGTAATAAAATCATTCTCCAAGGGTATAAATGATATATTCTTGAAACTTAAGGGACCCCATTGTAATTTTGAGATTTACAAGGGCCAAAAGTGACAAGTCTTCAAAAGTTGAGGGACCATTCTTGACAAATCTTCAAACTTCAAGGACTTCTTTGGAAAATCAACATTCGGGTCCGGTTCTTTGTGCGGCTTTGTTTCCCGTGTTCGTTTTTGCTTGATTCCTTTGATCTTTTGGTGAATTCACGATATCCGTACCTGAAATACACAATGAACAAACACAGGCATATTTTGGGTATTTTGACGATATTTTAAGCGTTTTAAGCCTGATTTGGATGATGAGACTATGCATAAATACAGTCTCATCAAACACCAACGAGTCTTCCGCTGTATTGAGTTGTATAAACTTGGGGGTGTTACAGTTTGGTACCAGAGCTCTCGTTATAGAGAACGAAAGATTTTTAAAACTAAGGTTTCGAATAAAACATTTCAAAATCTTTTAACTATAAACATTTTTCTAAAAATGTCTAAAAATCTTTTGACTATAACGGTGCTGAAGAATTCCCGAGTTACCGACAAGGCCAGACTGAGAAGTGTTATTTTAATATATATATATATAACTTGGATTATATATATATATATATATATATATATATATATATATATATATATATATATATATATATATATATATATATATATATATATATATATATATATATATATATATATATATATATATATATATATATATATATATATATATATATATATATATATATATATATATATGATGTAATTTTATTACATGATTGTTTGATAATTATTTTGATATTTATACGAGGTATTTATACGACGTAGATTGTCACAAGGAACCCTAAATCCCCTAGTAAATTAATCGAAGCTATTCTCGTAAGAATTCTAGCTATCCTAGATCTAAACCAAGTTGTGGATATTTATGATCCCAACAAATGGTTGATATTCGTAAGAAATGTAGATATTAGTTGATTGCGATATTGAAAAAGAATTGGCGAGATTAAATCTGATAACGATGTCATGACGATCTTTTCTTATAGAGTGGAGTTTGACAAAACATTACCACCTAGAAAGATGTCATCTGATTCGTTGTCATCCAATTCTTAAATCGAAATCGAAAGGGTGAATGTTGCACTTGAGGCTGTAATTGGAACCATTACCCAAAAGCCTCATGCCACTAATACCTTTCCGAGAAGTCTAATTGAATGATCGAGTCATTTCATACTAGTGACTCATTTGATAATTGTTGTTGTAAGAGCTATAGGATTGAAAATTAAGTGTTGTTCTTATCGAGCTTTTATTGCACTTTGAAGGTATAAGAATAAGGTTGAAAGTATTGGAGAATAAGGTAGGATATCGTATTGAGTATCAAATTTGTTAAAACTTGAATAAAGAAAACAATTTAACCCGTATGGAATATGAGATTGATAAGAGGAAATTATTAAGTCATGTGATTGAATTATAAGGTTTTAAATGATTGTAGGTTCGTGTTAAGGGTTGTTCCTAGACCATTGTCTACTAACGAGGATGCCCAGTGTCCAAGAAATAAATTGAAGAAATCTTCTTCTAAATTGGGACCGATGGATCTTCCGGGACAGGTGGGACACCTGATGACTCTTGTAGGTTAGTATTCATTGTGGTATCTTTTAAAAATCCCTAACTTAACTGAGATATCAGTTGGTAGGATGAGTTCTGAGAATTGTATGACATAGTGACACGTAATGTGTTACGGTACAATTTTGACTTGTTTGTGATTAATGAAAAGACTACCGTTGATTGCTAAATCCTACATGTATCGATGATATCTATCTTTTCTTGCTTCTTCCTAATGCTCGCATTAGTGATGCAACCATTGAACAAGTACTCATCTTGAATTGAGTTACGTTGTGGATTATTCTTTTTGAGTGCCATCGAGGTCATGAACCTCATGATTATTTGGCTAAGCTCATTTCCTAGCATATTGTAGTTAGTTCTTGGTGAACAACTTTTCATCACTCTTTTGCAGATCACTAATTGTTTTATAAAGATAAAACAGTATTCCTTGAGAAAAATTAAATTCCCATCACTAAAAGGATTATTCAAAATGAGATTTATAAGTAATCGTTATCGAATGAAGTTGTTTATAAAGTACTTTGGAAAACTTAACTGTTTTCATAACAAAGAGAATCTTTGTAAATTTATTCTTGATTCTTATTTAAGAATTAAGCATGAAAATGTTTTTATTATAAACATGATGATAAAGCTTTGACGAACTGAGTATTGCATCGTTAATCTTGAAATTGTATATAGTTGCGCACCTACATACAATTTGGAAGTGACCATGCAAGGCTGATTAGTAGTCACCATGAAATAATTAATAAACTCTAAATTTTCTTTGAAGATTGTGAAGGATTGAAATTTTATGAGATCTGCAAGAAGTGAAAAATAAGGACATAATGTTAGGGACACCTACATATGTGCCTGTAGCATCTATTCTTCTGAGTCGAATTTACTCATCTGTGGAAATTGTCTTATTTAACAATTGACGATTCTTTCTTGTCCAATTCTCCCGTAGTGAGATTCTTAGGAAAAGTATCTGATTACCGAGTGTTGATACCCGACTGGATGTATCGACGTTCTTATCATTTCTCTTGATTAGATTTCATTTGAATGACCTGGGTAACGATCCGAGGAGCTTTTGAATGCGTACTCAAAGTTTGAAAACATGGGATATATACATATTCGTTAAATGTTTTCGTCTGTATCTGATTTGAAATTCTATCGCGTAGATTATGCGTTGACCTTACTCTTTTAATAGTAGTTGTGACTCCATATATCCCTGAACTTGTGAAGGATTATGAGTTATTATTAGGCTTTTGAGAAGTTCACATCTTATCGACGACAATAAAACTGAAAAGTTGATAGTGCCAGTAGAATGGATTGATTGATTATGACATGACGACATTGTCTTAATTGATGGGAACTCGAATTGAATTCCCCTAAATGATAAGATGTTGATTATCAAAAGTTATTTAAATAATTCTTGATGGATGACCTTATCCTGCATTTAGACTTGAAATTATACCATGAATGGTTGTGAACTAGTCATAGATATTATAATCTAGAAATAACCTAATATGAATGTATTAAAAGATGTTTCTTTTATCTGAAACTTTAGGAGGTATTTATTGGTGAATTACCTAGAATTTTGCCATTAAGGCAAGTTGAAATTGGTATTGATTATATTCCCGGTGCTGCACCTGTGGCTTGTGCACTGTACGTCAGCACCCTCTAAATTGAAAGCGTTACCGTACAACTGAGGGAGTTGTCGGAGAAAGATTTTATTCTACCGAGCTCGTCATCATGAAGAGCTATGGTGTTATCATTCCTTATATTTATAGATTACTGTGAACTGAGTAAATTGACAATCGAAAACGATATCCATGACTCGAAATGGAAGATTTGTTTGATCATTTACAAGGTTCTAGCGTATGTTCTAAAGATTTGATCCATGGCATGGTTATCATCAACTTCGCATCTACGAAAAAGATTATGTATTCCAATCACTACATCCGGTACTTGTAATGAACATTATGAGTTTCACGTGATGTCGTTTGGATTGACTAATACACATGTAGTATTCATAAATTTGATGAATCACGTGTGTAGGCTGTAAAATGATAAATTCATGCTCGTGATCATTAAGGACTATTTGTTTATTTATAAAAATAAGAAGGAGTTAATAATAATTTATAGATCGCCCTGAATTGACTAAACAATAAAAACCTGTACCTTGAATATTTAACATGAGATTTAAAACTTAATCCTTTACATTATTTGACCGTGTGATTAATAAGATAATGGAATATATTGACTCTTTAAAAATTAAGAGCCCTTTTAAGACTTAAGGTTTTACCAAAAAGAAAATGCAAATATGTTTTAACAAATGTTTTAACAAAGGATTTTTAAGGGATTATTCCCTTATGCACAAATCATTTAACTAAACTCCTGTTTAGGGGTAAATGTTTGTGCATACCTCAAAACAACCTAAGAGGATTGAGGAAACATTTAAACCATGACTTGAAATTTGAAACGATACTTTTTCTTTTCAACTAAGAAAATTTTGACCAAAATATAACCAAAGATTTTTCAAATATTTACGAATCTTATTAATTATTTTCGATAAATCAGCAAAAATCGTGTTAATAAAATTTAAATTTATTTTGAACATTTTTATAAATTGATCGAACTAAGAAGAACTAAAATTTTTACGTTATGTTTCATAAAAATTAAATATTTATTATTTAATTAGTTGTAATAATTATCGACGCTTTAGACGTCAGATTGAGTAAAACGGATAAAAATGATAGTTAAGAAGAAACTAAAACATAGAAGAAAGAATTTTCGAATAAATACGGTCATGTTATATATATTTCATCAGGAGAAAGTGAATGTAGATACTGACATATTATATAGAAAGTATAAAGATTCAATTAAGATATATTTCTTAATAATGACTGTGCAAAATAAATTGCCGAACAATATAAAAATAAACGATTTTGTAAAAAGGATAATATAGATAATAAAAGGAGTTCGCATCTAATGTGAACCATTAGAATTGAGAAGCCAATGACATTAAATGTATAAAAGACTGTTTGTGGTTGCCTAAACATGGAGATTTTGAGATGTAGTCATCTCGTAAGTATAAGTATTTTATACATGATATTTTTGACTAAATGTATCGTTGTCTGAAGAAGTTGTACTAATGAAAAAAAAAATTATGAAGACAGACACTGCCTCATACGTTAGTAAACGTCTAGCTATTGCAAAGGTCATCATCTGAATTTGATTCGATTTGGGTCATCGTCGACAGACTGACCAAATCTCCTAATATCATTCTTGTTAATGATAGATTCTTGATGAAGAAATTGACTCTTTTGTATTTAAAGAAGTTGTGTAAACATGGTGTACCTGTATCAATCATCTCTATCAAGATCCTCACTTCGCATCGAATTTCTAGAGGTTTGCTAAGAAGTCGCTGAGAACGAATCTTGATGAGAGTACTGTGTACCACCCCAATCGAAGGGACGAGGTAAAGTAACGATACAAAAATACTATAAGTACTGTTCTATGTTTGAATGATTGACCTTTGGTAATAGACCGTATAATCGTTTTCCTTTTGAGAGATTATCATTGAAAATTTTCGTATAGGATCGAGATCGAATCTTGTGAGGATAAATATTAGAGCATCTGTAAGCAGGAGTTGGGATGAAGACACCCGACATATACCCATTGTGAGTTGGACATGTCTTTTAGGTTTAAGGTTTTCTATGATGGCGAACCTAACCTTACAAAATATCCGACCCGCGAGACCTGAAATGATTGTTGAAATTAGGATCTGATTATTGACTGCCGGTAGTGGGCAGGAGGTTATGTGAATATGAAATGTAGATCTTGAAGTGCCAGATGGGTAGCGAAGTTATGCAAAAAAATATTAACCATGGAAAAATGAATTGATGATCTGAAAGATCATGGGATAAGTCCCTGTTGTATGGGACTATTGAGATGATGTAAAATATTGGTTTGAAAGGCATATAAGCTGGATCTACCCTAGGACTTCAAGAGCTGCGTGAATTATGTTTCGTATATCGAACTTGATAAAATATCTATCAAGTGAGAATCTGATCACTTCTTGATAAAGTTTAGATCGGCGAAAAGTTGCATTCATCAAAATCCCGTGAACATCATGGATAGAGAAAGTAAGTCAACATTAAGCCTGATCTTATTCCCGTAGTTATGTTTGATGAAACTCGCGTATTGTAATGAATTACACTTGTGAGAAAAGACCGAATGTGGAGGAAATACCCACATGGCTTTAACTCTATAAGAAGCGAGTAGTAAGGTAAGATGATCTTTGAGGACAAAGATCCTGTTTAGGGGTAAATGCTGTGACAATCCGTCAATTTATGGTTGATATTTTATTCTCAAATATTATTTGAAAATATTATTTTAATGTTATATTATGAACTCACTCATTTATGGGAAGAAATTTGGATTTACGTCTTGAAGTAGCATCGACTACGTCTAAACCGGAGGATTCTACGTTACGTGCTTACGTTTACATACACCGTTTTGGTGACAGTCCGACATTTTAGGAAATAAATTTATCCGTAAATATTATTTTGGGATTTTAAATTTGAGTTGGTTCATAAACTCACAAATTTACGAGAAGAGATTAGGACTTACGATTATAATTTAACGTCCTTCACGACTAAACCAGAAACCTTAGGATTACATATTTACGTTTTCGAACTCTGTTTTTAATGAGACAATTTTTATTAGATTTGTTTTGTGTCGTTGATTCATAATTTATAAAAACGTTTTTCGTAAAACGACTCGAGGGCACGCAAATCGAGGAAACTAGAATCGAGGAGTACCCGTAAATTAATAGGGATGGGACAAGTTTACACTTGCCCACCCTTATACAAGTGGCTTCCAACATAAGCTTTACCACCCTTTGGTGGCAAGCAAACATGCACTAAATGGACACATGTCCATCTAGTTTCACCAAAACCACAAAACAAGCTCCCAAAACCATTTCTCTCATTCTCATACATGCAAACCACTTTATTTTCTCTCTACTATCTCCTTGAACGTCCCATATACATCAAAAACACCACCATTGATCAAAAATCTTAATCACAAATCATATGTATAAGTTGCATATGATGATAACCCATTGAACACATGATGATTTGAGGTGATCTTAACAACTAAAAAGAAGTTTTCATGAGGTTCAAGGGCTGATTTCTTTGAGGTGTTCATCCATTCAAAGGACCCAAGAAGTTTCCTTGCTAAAGTTGAAGATTTGGTAACAAGAACCAAGCCTTGTTCATCAAAAACTCATCTTTTCATCACTATTGGTGGTATAGAGATTGTTTCTTCCTATCCTCTTGTTATTTTTGATTATGTAATCTTGTATTTCTTTTACATATGTATATGTATATGATGATGAATGATGATTAAAAATATTGTGTGGGTATTTGGTGTTGATAAACATGCTTAAAAAGATGAAAAACTATAAGAAACAAGGCTAAAATCTTGTTTAAATTGTTGGCTGTATAAAACAGTAAAGAATCATATGATGAACTGATAAAAATGGCATAGATTAATGGACATACAGTAAGTAATATGTCTTGTACACATGTGAGAGTTGGCCATGCAATGGAATCATTAGGATGAGTGAGATATGATCAAAACAAGTTTAAAGTACAAATCTGCGTTCACTGTTTTGGACGATTTTTAGAAAATACATAGAGGATGATTAAACAGTATCTATAGGAGAGTTAAATGGAGCACATATCATGTAGTTTATGTCATAAAAATTTGAGCTTCTATCTCCATATAGAACTCTAGATATGGAAGTTTTGGTGAAGATGAAAATAAAAATCAGATTTTGGAAATTAAAGTATAATAGTATTATATAAGCACTCAAATAAAAATAGTATAAAATATAAATTAAAACCCACTAACTTATATAATACATTTATATAAATATTTATAAGGATAAATAAGTGGAAATTTTATAAAAATGGTAACTTGTTAAGTTTTATAAGTTATAAAACTATAAACATGATTTTTACGACTTTTTCGGCTATTACCGTAAAATTTACGTTTTTGTTAAATAAAACTTAGACGGTTGGAGCCGTCTAATGTGAACTTTATAAAACTCATATACTGATATATAAACATATATAACAAGTAAAAACCGATAAAACCCGAACTATATAACATACGGACATTAACGGACTAAGTTAACATTATTGGACTAATAATACAACAAAATGGGCTAAAACACTTATAAACTTATTTATTGGGCTTAACCCATTTGGGCCCAACATGTAAAGTATAAATACTGATAATACAAGTATGAAATGGATTAATACAAGTTAATAAACTTATAATAGGCTTATTGGACCTAAAACACGTAAATAGGTAAAACTAGAAAACTAGTATAAAAGTTATCGACACATAACACAAAAATGAGTAAATGAGAATATGTAAACCCACTTGATCATCATATATATAAAATCATCATATGTATACATAATCGTTATTTTTATAAAGTCATTGGACATGAGTCTAAGACGAGTATTATTTGTCTAGGTTTCCGTGATTGAAGCACGTACCGTACGTCCGAATTGCCGATAACCCGCCTCCCCACATCAACGTGAGTTCATAGCCTCGCACTCTTTTAAATGTTTTTATGAAATGTTTTATAAACCCACGAGGGAGATAACATGTTAGTTTTTATAAAACAGGACACCATTTGTCCCGATTGTTTGTTTATTGATTTGGACCCAAATGATTGTATGACCCGATTGTATGACCTGATAAATGATTAAAGGACCCGATAGATGAAATAAAATGGATTATTAAAGTTAGGTTATGTCACTAAAAGTCCCATTAGCATGAAGTGTGAACTACCGGGATTTGGTAGACGCTTATGCATATAATAGTACTATTTGGGGACGATCACCCCAGTTCGCGCCTTGACGGTTGATCCCCGTCGTGCCACATTGATTGGTAAGCGAATTTATGTATGAGAAGATTTCCATAGCGTGACCTTTGTGATGACACGCTAATTTAGATGGGCAAATTGAGTATCGGGTTAGCTACCCATTGTTTGTTTTAGTAAGGTAACAATGTCATGTGGCTTATAATAATCCAAATTAACGAAATACTACTATACGCACCGAATTACTATGTATTGCCTGACTAACAATACGGGGTCATACTATTGATTTTATGTTCGTGTTTTGGTTTTATATAACCATATTCATATAACGGTTTTTATTTAATCTATACAACGTTATAAAACGTATTGTATGATGTTTTCACAACATTGGCTCGTATAATGATTTTTAAGGCAAATGCCTATATTATGACCTTCGATAAGGATTTGTATAAAAATGACTTTGGCTATTTTATGGCCTATTACAATGATTTGTACGAAATGATTTTTGGTAATAGTTTTATACCAAAGTTATATTGATGGAATTTATTAAAATCTATGAATTCACTCGGCGTTATCGCTGACCTTTTCTTTTAACATGTTTTATCTCAGGTACTTGAAGGTAATTCTCGGGAAGACAACAAGAATTCATGGACCGCACCTAAATACTTATTTCCATTCAAATGCTTTGTAAAACCTGTATTAATTACAATGACTTGGGACCTATGTAACTTTGATATTTATGAATGGAAATGCTTTATTAATAAATGACGCGATTTTTAAGCGTTGTCTATGATGTGAGTAATGTGCTATCCCGTAACACCAACGAGTCTTCCGCTGTATTGAGTTGTATAAATTTGGGGGTGTTACACATGTCCTTACCTAACTTGGATCTCTCCACCATTGGAGTATCCACGGGGTCACAGTTTTCAAAATGATACTTTTTTCAAAGTTCAAGAGCATATTTAGATTGATTAATGAAGATGCCTCTGGTATTCTAAGAAATTTGTAACCCTAAGAAAAATGAGATTTTTCCCATCATCGACATCTTAAAACTGAAGGTTTATATGGTTCATAACAATTACACAAAACCCTAAACGAGATCAAAGCATACATAGCGGAAGCGATTTAACAAGATCATAATAATAACACAATTATAATTAATCGAATTAGGGTTACATACCTTTATGCTTAAGGAAATCCACAAGACGAAGAACGAATCACCAATTCGGGTTTATACCGTATATCACAAAGATATAGTCTAAAGCAAGACTATATTACGATCTTGTACACACGTAATACAACGAGCTAACCGTGATTCTAGCACGTATAAACCGAGCTATATCGATAGTATAAAATCTACCCAACAACCCTAGAGAGGGGCTAGGACTATATTTAAACTAAAACCGAGCACCAAGAAAAAACCACATTGAAACCCTTCGTGGGGTAGGTGTTGCGATCGGCTAGAAAAAGAGGAGAAGGAGAGATTCAAGTTATGATGATTATGAGGGGTAAAGGGTTGTATTTATAGGCCTAGAATATATGTAGCCCAAAAAAAGTAAAAGGGCAAGTTTTTGCCTTCCCCTTTTAAGCCTAACCTACCCACGAACACCCCCTCATGGGGTGTTCCGGAACCTTCCATCCTTCTTCCTTTCGTATCCTCTTTCAATATATATATATATATATATATTTAACATTCGTTAATATTAAATCTTAATTAATTAACGATTGTTTAAGTTATATAGTTATATAGCTCGATTTAATTATATAAATATGATATATATATATATATATATATATATATATATATATATATATATATATATATATATATATATATATATATATATATATATATATATATATATATATATATATATATATATATATATATATATATATATATATATATATATATATATATATATATATATATATATATATATATATATATATATATATATATATATATATGTATATATATATATATATATATATGTATATATATATATATATATATATATGTATATATATATATATATATACTAGTGGCAAAACCCGTCCGATGGACGGGTATGACTTATGATTGTCGTTTAACTTTTTTTTATTGATAAATTTTTTTTGTATTGTTCGATTGACGGTATGACTTGTGAGTGTTGTTTTATATTGTTTATTTTGTAAATATTTGTTTGTAATTTTTATAATATAGTTGTCTTTTAATGCATTATGAGTTGTGATGATTTGTTTCTGTTGTGTAAGGTTTTTTTACGGGATTAATTGTTTGAGTAAATATTTTTTGGGAATTTTTAAGCACGTCATATTTTGTTTGGATTAATTATTTAATGCTTTATAATTTATTTTTAATGCATTATTAAATTTTTCAAAAGTTAATTATTAACATAGTTTTTAATAGTTTTTAAGATGTCATTAAGTTTAATATAACGGTTACATTATCAATAAGTGCATGCGAGTCATACTTGTTATAGGTAAAAATAGATATCTATTATAATTGTTGGAAAAATAAGAAACGAACAAAGTAACTTTTAATCGGTAAAGAACTTCATAGCTTAAAAATTTTCTTTCTCTTAAATCTTGAAAAGAACACATAAGATTACCAATAAGCACCGTCATTAAAAGCTACTACACACAAAATAACATTTCTGTTTGTGTATTTTAGTCCAAACACCCATAATTCAAGTAATATTATTGTACACTAAACCAATTTATGTAAACTCCAAACATTAACAATTTGATGGGTTGACCAAAAGCCTCTTACGTCCACAATTGGTGAGCTTCATTATAAAACTTAGTGTGTCAAGTTAGATTATGAATTTATATCATTTCAGTACTGATCAGTTTATCTCGATTCGTTTGGGAGGTTTAATGCATTACTCTGTAATATACTATCTGGACAACTTTCGGCAAAAGAAAAGCAGTTGTTGAAGCCTAAATATTCAAAATTTAGTTGCCCTTTGGAAGTTTTATATTGGTAATTAAGTGCGAGTATATATTTTCCTCAGATTTTAGAAAGACACCCATATGTAGCATGGCCGAATGAAGGGAAGCTTAGTGTAAAAGAGGGAAATAAATAGCTTTAAAAAAATAGATAATGAAATCCAAACTAACTGTATTAAAGGCATATACATTGCTAAAAAGTTTTAATAGCTTTTTTCATTTAAAACATAGTATCATTTTTGTAGTTTTATTTAAGCATTTAATGTTTAAGTCACTAATGGCTTATAGTTTTTAGCAAAAGTTTTGAGTTTTAAAAGTCATTTGTAAAAAGCTTTTATAAAACTTCTAGCTAAAATGCTAATAATAAAGAAAGTTAGCATTAACATGTACTGTATCAGTTGTCTATCAAAAGTAGACCTTACAATTATATCAAAAAGGTCTCCTCTAGTGACAAATTTCAAAATAATATACTCTATATATATACCTTTGTTTGACTCGACAAAACCCGAGGAGGAAAGACATAAGTCATTAAATAATATATAAACATGTGTCACCTACTTACCTGAGATATTAAGCACAGAAATGAAACTTTCAATCAAATTGGTTTAAATAATTCAAGTATAAATTAAATGTATGCATGGTATTACACAATCTAATGATGAACTGAACTAATTCAAGGAAGTGCGTTTATGACATCGAACTTTCCATGAACGTGCTTGGGCTTCGGGCGAAGATATAAACTACTTGCTGAAATCTTGAGGATGGGAAAAGGAGAAGTCCAGTCATGAATACTTCCTTCTACTTATGCACCAATACATGAGTGATATATATGATGATGTTTAGAGATAATCTTATGTACACCAATTGCGTACACCGATAAGTACACCGATAAGTACGACATTAACTGACCCAATAAGCAAATAGTTCAAAATTGCTACGTTAGGGAGAAACATTAATAATTAATAAACAGCTACAACTTTTCTTTTAATTACTTATCAATCATGTAGCAAACTGACGTATATATTATCTCTTCGAGGAAATATTTGGAAGGCAACTGACATCACCAACACAATAAACATTCTCTGGAAGGTCATAAACATCACTCCCACTGGGTTCACTACCGTTCGCAGCGATATACTTAAAGAAAATCTGTTCCGTTCGCAGCGATACACATACAGACTAACTTCCCTTTAGTTTACATTTGAAAATACCATTTTCTAAAGTGACCCCTATGAAAATTCTACAATATCCTATTCTTCTATATAGTAATACAGATGGAAATAAGCAAAGGAAACATTCAAAAGTGTTGTTAATCAACATTTTACAACTGAAGTTCAAACATCACTATGTGCAATCTACTCTCCCTACAACATAACTGGAGGATAATGTTGACATTCTCAAAAATAGAAGGTTTAAGAAGACTATTCGGCTTCACACACCTGATATAGTGGGGTTGTGTTGAATTCAATGTGTCCATCAATTGTTGAAGCTGTAACTGCATTGATTAAGAAACAAATTCATAATCTCATATCAAGGATGTTAAGCAATTCACATTACCTTTTACCTCTTTCTATCTATCTTCCAATTTTCATCCACTTTCTCATCCATCTGAGAAGAGCCCTTTAAATCTCTTAATTTATTACACTATTTTCTCTTCGTATCACCTCTTTATGGCATTCAAAACATATCTAATAGTAGAAAACTTACTTTGAAGCTAGAACCAATAGATGAGAACTTGGATGACTTGGTTGCATCCACGCGAGGTGGAGAGAAGAGCCCTGCTACGAAAGCGCACTTCGATGTACTCAACAAATCTTGATGTTCAGGAAAAACGTAATCTTTATTTTTGTCTAGAAATTGATCCGATTGACAATGGGCCTGAAAATTTATCAAAATGTGCATACTTTGAGCCTAAAGAGATAGTAGCAGCGTTTATAATAGCAATAATAAAGTCACAGAAATCGCAAGAAACAAAATCTCACTTGAGTCAACCTGCTTTCCACTACTCGAAGCATATGTGAATTATAATAAGGTTTAGAGAGGAAGCAAAACAAACAAAAATCATTAGATTTTAGTTGCAAGATTTGAGTTTAGATGTATAGTGAATTAAAAAATAGTGTAGATATATGTTTGTAATGCTGAGTGGTTGAGAATGTACATGTATGATGGGGGTTACTCTCGATATTCCACGCAAGGGAATTATGAACTCTATATTTTTCTCATGAATAAACTTTGATAACTATTTGACCAAAAACCAAATACATGGTTTGCTCTTGCAACTATTAGATTCCATGCATATATTTAAAACTAAGTGTAAAGATATGTTAATTGTATGTGTCAAATTCAGAATATAACTTATATGTGACAGTTCAAGACCCATTAAAAAGATATTGGTCAAGCAGGTCTGCAAAGTTAAAATGCCGCTTCTACTTTCTCGGTGTTATTTTTTCCTCTGAAAATAGAAGGTCCATTTGACCCGAGACCCGTCTAATTTGGATTCATTTTACCCGCATTCTCAATAACCAATTTAAACCCAAACCCATTGCGACCGTACATGACTTAATCAAGTTATACCTTTATGTTAAAGGTATATGGGGTACTAATATTATGATAAATATAAAATGATTTTCTGATAGTATTCTTGAACAAAAAAAAAATACATTGTCGTTATTGTCGTTTTTCCTTGGCCTAACCACATACAATTTTATCACTTTTCAAACCATGAAAGTCGACTAATTAATACCTCGCATAGTCATCAAACAATAACATCCGAATGACTTGGGATGCTTAGAAAACAACACCCGAAGCAATTAAAAGAAGTGTAAAAGTTGCACTTTCAATTAGTGAAATTGAGCAGAAAGTGGAAACAAAGAAGAAAGTTATACCTCGCAAAGCAGCATGTCAGTTGGGGTATTAAACTTTTATAAGGCGGTGACAGAAGCATGCCATAATCATGAGCAATGTAATAGACTCTAACCTGAATTCAATCTGAAATTTGCCTTCAGGTGAGTTATCCATAGTGGTGGTGACAGAGGCAATAGAAGAGTCTTCTTTGGTTTGGGTTTTGGGTTATGCTGCTAGTGTACTTTTGGGACAGTTGGCTGCTTCTTTTCGGTGACAGTTTGGAGGCTTATTTTAGCATCAGTTGAGTTGCCTTCAAGTCTTGTAACATATTTGTGGCTTTTCAACTTTAGTACTTGAAGGTATTTCAGATTGGGATTTTGTACAATTCTAAATGATTTATTCGTCCATAGCCTTTCGTCCCATTGCATAGACCGTCTAATCACTTTTCCTTACTTTAGCATTGACCCATCTGAAAAGACATCATCTTCAAGAACCTGTATTTTGAGTTACCGCATGAAACAATAGTTAGGCCCAGTATTTCATTTCCAATGATAGAAACCAATGTAAAACTAAACAGCCGATAAGTCCAACACCAATGCATTAGAATCTTGTGTGTGAGACCTGTCTCACCAAGTGTAATATTGGTTCACTTTCAGTTTCACACGCTGACTTTGCCTTCTGAAACCCAAGTAATTGTGTATGCATCAGTTATAAGGTAATTAGGTATGCATCACAATTCTAAAAGTGATCACCTTCTAATTTCTTGTTGATAAGGGGTGTTCGGATTACAGCTGTAAAAGGGGCGTTTGATTGATCATACGGTGTGTTTGGAATATAAGTATCTAAACCATTACTTAGTGAGACTACCTTTATATCCATAATCAGTCCAGAACCATACCTCTAAAGTGGTCATGGAGTCTGATACACCAGCCTTTTCCCTTTCCTCAGCAATCAAAATTACTTTCTTCATTTGAAACAGGCAGACCGCGTCCTAAAAAACGTGAAAAGTATGCATCCATAAATATAACTGTGATATACAGTTGTTGCTCTGTAACTATAAATCTGTGATTTATCTAGAAATATAAGTACATGTCGAGACATTGCTAAATGGTCTTTTTCTTTGCACAAACTTGACATAGCATCATACTCTTAGGATTTTCGATATAGAAGTTGATCTAGATAGCTATTTAACAAACACAATGTTCTTTTTTGAGGGTGACCATCAACACCTTTCAACATGTTTAATCTGTCCCTTTCTAGCTCAACTTTTTTTATTTGACCAGTTTGAGATCAAACACAACAAAATCTCACCTATTCATTTGCAAATGGGAAACAATTTCCAACTGTTATGCATTTAAATAGTGATTGGAAGAAAAAGGAGAGCTGGGAAAATAAAAACCTGTTGAATGCTGAGCACCTTTATAATACTTTCACAATTGCTGAAAACATTGTAGTGTTGCCTTAAAGTTTCCACCAACTGTTTGGAAGTGATCAAAAGTATTATTTCTAATTAAAATCATTATGTTGACACAAATCAGTAAAGTAAGATATCGAAGTAACTTACAATCACTCGGTTCTATATCCGAGAAAACAACTTCAAAGTGAGCGAGAACCAATGTCTCTTCAAATGCAACATAGAAGCTACCTTATCCTGATTAAGTAAAACAAACCATAATAAGGCAAACAAATATAATGCATTAAAAAACCTAATAAAAGAATATTGTAAATCAAAAATAACACAGGTCTACTAAAAACATGTAAGTTAAACAGATTGTCGACAAATTTAGAAAAGACTAACATCTTATGTATGAAGCTACATGAGGTAACATTGATTGCATACATTCTGTAGTTCAACAACAGAATCAGGCACTTATACCTTTCCGAGCTTCAACTTCACTGGTTCAGATGGTATTCATGATTTTATCATTTTAGGATTATTTTTTTAGGGTTTTTGTAAAATTACCTCTCCTAAAATGTAACCCACCCCATCATATGAGCCAATTTTGTCTTGCAACATAACACACATTATTGAATTCTTCGTAAAAAAGAGCTGGAGGTGTCTCGACAGTTGGTGCAAGAGCTGCTTCAATTAGTTTTTTCTATGAAAGCATATAGTATCCATACTCAGCAGCGGAAATCAAAAGTGATTGATCCAAATAGAACACCAAGCAAGTAACAGATCTATAGTGGCCATGCCACTTCTTAAGTAATCTACCAGTTCCAACCTATAATACTAACATGAATTAGTAAAGGCCATACCAGAATTTCAGAACGTATAATATCCCTATGAGAAAAGCAAGATTTTTGAAAAAATCACAATAAAGAAGATTTTTACTACAAACCTAAGGTATACGTTATTATGGCTGATGTAAGTTTATGTTTGCATGGCTGTTGTGACGGACCTTGCCCTCCTGTAATTCCCATTACCCATTACCAGCATGTCAGTTTTGTTCTTTAGAATGATGATTATAAACTAAAAGATAGTGCATAAGTCCTGCAATTCCCATTGCCCATTACCAGCATGTCAGTTTTGTTCTTTAAAATGATGATTATAAACTAAAAGATAGTGCATAAGTTATAAAAAAAGGACACTTACCCTACTAAGTTCATTTCAATTGTCTTTATATTGATATGCGATGTGATTTCCATTGTTATCTTCATGCATCTACTTATAGTGTTCTCATTTGAATAAATTACACCTAAAAAACATTATAAAACGACCTTACCAGCTAGTTGCAGATTGCTAACCCAATACAATCCTACATCCAACCGCCACATCTTATAACCCTTTAGGTGCCACTATGTTTAATAGGTACCTGCAATAGGGTATCCATTAAGAATTGAGATATCCGTAGGTAACCAACTTGCCTCCCAAGTCATCATAGTAAAATTATGGTAAAATGCAATTATTGTAAAAATAACTCAGACTTGATCCCTACCCTGATGAGAAAAATGCAAGAAAATGTAACTAACTTTCACGATTCTGTCATTGTATGCAACAAACTTATATTTTACCATTTTTTTTGCAAAATTCCCATAAAAATGTTAACTAACCTGATCCATATATAGTAACGAATTCCAGAACTATGTCGGATGCCATAGTAGTATTATTCCATACAGGCTTTTGGGGCACTACTACTCGGACCCGTGGGGAGTGAAGGGAAAGAGGACTCTTCAATTGGCGAATTTATGGTCCTATGTGACGCAGCCATAAGATTCCTAGGATCGGTCTCTGTGCCTATTGTTTCATATGACTCGAGTAATGGCTCAAAACCATTTGTACTATAATGATCCGGTGCGCTTGAGGATGGTGCATCTGGAAAATTAGTTGTCTGCAAGCTGGCTTACATTGCTCGATATAGTTCAGCGTCACCCATGTCAGGTTTTTGTCGTCTTCCATATATACATTGTTCATTGCTTCGTCGATATGTGAAGTTAGTTGCTAACTGGATAAAAACAAAAAACCAAGGAATGTGATTAGTAAGAAAAAGGGAAAACTGCATATCAAATCTATACCAAGGTATTGATAGATTAATGAGTCAGTTTGCCATGACCTATCTTAATCCATACTATGAGTAGAAAACAAAAATCATACCTGCATAGCAACAAACTTCTTAGTAAGGCAAGCTTCATCCTCACACGAATGATGTTTTTGATGAAATTTAATCTGCAAAACCCAACTTGATTATTACACATAGCGATAAACTCCATTTCAGCGTGAGAGAAAAAAAGATGGAAATCAACTATGATAATGATATTGCAAAGAAAACTATTTAGATTGGACTCTAAAAACGAACAGATAATATTATATGAAAAACAACTTGCCTCCAAGTCATCATAGTAAAATTATGGTAAAATGCAATTATTGTAAAATAACTCAGACTTGATCCTAACCCCGATGAGAAAAATGCAAGAAAATGTAGCTAACTTTCACGATTCTGTCATTGTGAACATTTAATAAAAAGTATTTATCCCATTTTTTAATCAATACCAGGATGAAGCCGGGCCAAGCAGAAAAAGTCACTGATTCTTCGACTGTAAATTGGGGAGAGTGTGCGTCAGTTTGTTCACAATAACCGGAAACATATATAGCCTCCAAGGCTGGGTTTGCAAGAATCACGGTTGAATCCAAACACCCTGTTTCCCATCAGAGTCATCATCTTGTCTGTCGTTAATCGCTAACCTTAGCTCTGAAAGTACATGTTCGCACATTCCAAGAATGTATTGTGTATAGCTCTGAGACTTAAGAGAGAAAAATTCTTGAATCTGGAGATATCTGTTAAAACTTCAGCAACCCCGAGTGGGGACTAAACCTCCCCTGAAACTATAGGCTGCAAAAAACCACAAAGATGCTTCATTATAGAATATATCTTGTCTAGAGGCATTTGCAGACAAATTAGCAAATAATTTATTTTTTCCTATTACTTTCTACGGCTTTATTATAGATAAAGTTTACAGAAATCGTGCTTACCAGCTAATCCCTGCATGCTTCATACATGGATTTTTCTATAAACGGGACAGTAATACTTTTTTTCTTTGTGGCACCTCTTTAAAGTTCAACATTTATACCAAACTGTCCCAGGTTCAGAAAAATATAAAGACAAACGTGTGATTACAGTTTTAAACTTTCTTTAGTAACAGACTAAAATCAAAACAATTTATCAAATCACATACTTAAGGCCTCATACTAATTAACATTCAAACTACAATCATTATGATAACCATTTTATTCCTTTAAATTAATCTGATCTGTCTTATCTTCTTGTAGAATGATCATGTGATGAAAACTATCTGCTTACAACCTAACTCATAGCTTTCTTATAATCTGTGCTGAAGAATGCTAATTTCACAGGAAGCTGGGTTATGAATATAAGACACGACCGGCATGATAATCACGGCCCAAATGATGCTGACGTGGATTAAAAGTGGGTTATGTGGCATATCCCTCCTCTTATATATAATGTAAAGATATATATATATCTTTACATTATATATAATGACACGATAAGCAATTCCAAACAACCACTTAGAATAATATCAAGATTTATAAACTTCCAATCACAGGGATTTTTCCTCCAACACCAGCTACCAAAATCCTCAACTACAATTATGCTGATCCAAATTAATTAGGAAACAAAGCCGATTTACCTGAAGCGGATCAAAGGGAGTGGAAAGTTCAAGAACGACTTTTCCTTTGTCCACTAACTGAAATTAAACGACATGCGAGATAAGAATACAAATTATAGTTATTAATCACTTCGAGAAAAAACCTTATAAGATTTGAGGAATAATGTAACCTTTCACACATTTGGTCAGTTTTAAGAAACCAAAACCAATAATTATAGAATTGAATTATGTCAAAGTTTACGCTTGCGAATAACCACAAACTACACAATAATTATATACATCTTAGATATAGAAGTGAATTCTGATGCAGTATACTCGCTTGTCAAAGAGACCTAGCAGAAATACAAAAGTGTACACCAGAGTCAATGGTGAAGGTGTAACCAAAGTATAATTTAGAATAAAGAAAATTCTTATATAATATTTATCGGTCATTATTATGATTATTGATAATAACTACTAAAAACAATCCTCTAATAGCAACAGGTGACCATGATTTAGCTGCTGAAATAAGCAATCCAAACAGCCACTAATAAGCATGACTCAATAAATAAGATAACTAACAAAATAAGGTATTCCTTCCATCTGTTGTGTTGCAATCTTTGCTTGATGAATAATTTAAGCTTATTAACCCCACATATAAGTGTTTGGCACATCTTGCGTACCTACATGCACAGTAACCAATAATTGATGTTGAGAATCTAAAGTTGCAGGTCATATAAGGGTAGCTAAATGGGCAGGTTTGGTAAAACATTTGTGCTGGTCGAAACGGGCCAGACCTGGTGTACTCCTATCTACACATATGTGTTAGTTGCATTCTTTATCAAAGAAACCATGTATACTCCTATAATCTTATCGTGCCTCAAGTAAGTTTTACCGTTGTATATATGACAACATTGGAAAAACTTAAGGAGTATCTCCAGATGATCTTTTAGATAGCTCAAATATATTGAGATATACGCTATCACACAAAGAATATGTTACAATAAATTTCCGGGAGGACGAAAAAACAAAGTAGTGGCGATTCAAAGATATAGCCCAAAGGAATCCACGAAAGAAAAGCATGTAATGTAGCCAATCTAGCACTGATAGGATCTGCTTTTTGGGATACTTGTTGTACATATAAGCATAAGTCATGAATGAGCTGAAACTCACTGTTACCAACCACAAGAAACAACACAATTATAAACCACAAGAAACAACTCAATTAGGTTCCGAATCAATAAATTAGGATCTCGCATCACCTCTTGATAAATTAACAGGTTATGTACTCATGCCAGAATACCATACCCGTATTCATAGGAGCATCCCTTGAAACCAGAAAACGACAAGAGTAGGTCTGGATTCATCCTGTACATTTGATTAAATAAACACATTTAGTAAAACCATCCAACCCTCAAGACTGATTATACACTCTATAAAAAAGGCATAACACAATGTTTGGAGTTGCGTATCATCGCAATAATCTCCATTTTTATAATATGTATAACCATTAGGAATTATAGAGAAAACATGTTACAAAATGATTAAGATAGCTCTTAATTTACCTATTGAACCCATCAGAAGTAACCCCACATATACAAAGCTTAGAAAAATCATATCACCTATTTAATCCATCAGATTAAGATAGATCATTCCATCACCTATTAAATAAAAAAATAACATAATATAAAGCTTAAAAAATCATATCATCTGTTGAACTCAAAACACATACCTGGTGGATCAGAACAGATTGCGGCTTTGAGGATTTAACAGATGATCGGAATTTATTCGATTTAAAGTTTTATGTCTGGTTTTTATAGGGTGCGATTAAGTTTATTAGGTACGGGAATTCGTAAGCCCAGAATTAAGCCCAGTGACACGTAGGATTAGTACCCTGATAGATGACGTGGCAAATCCCTCCTCTTATATATAATGTAAAGATATATATGTATATATATATATATGTATGTATATTGTATATATATATATATATATATATATATATATATATATATATATATATATATATATATATATTAAATATATTAATAAATATAATAAATATATTCATTAATTAAATTAACTCTTTACGTATAGTGTGCAATCCCGTAATCTCGAGTTCGATCCTATCACACGACTATTAAATATAAGTCCATAAACTTTCAGCTCCCACTTGGACATATTTAGAATATCGTGAGGTCTAGTTACATTTAGCAATGTCTTTACTACAACTCGATTAAGGTCTCCTGGATAAAACCTTTTAATAATTCATCATTATTATTATCCTTTTATTTCTAATACAACGTTAATAAGGATATGGATCTCAGTCATTCCTTTCATTAACCATTTCTGTTTCTCGTTCACAGATTTAGCAAGATTACCAAAACAAATTCGGGTGTGGCCACACAAACATCTTACTTATCCCACGAGGGGCCCAACTATATTAAACTCCAAAACGAAATTCGAGGAAATAACTTCCATATTGACTACGAGCAAAACTTATGAATTTTGCAACACTTCCGGAAATAATCCTTATAGCTACCAGTTACGTTTAGCGTTAGATTATGCC
Source organism: Glebionis coronaria (assembly GCA_025667525.1). Lineage (NCBI taxonomy): Eukaryota > Viridiplantae > Streptophyta > Magnoliopsida > Asterales > Asteraceae > Glebionis > Glebionis coronaria. The sequence continues at coordinate 608,638,402 of CM046874.1, read as the reverse complement.
ACAGAGATGCACTATAGTCATAACAGTTTTCTGGTATCTCAAGTCTAAGGATAACTATTTATGATTTACTTAATGACAAAGATCCATAAAGTAAAATCATATAGTTGGGATACGTCCAATATTCGATTCATCGAACATCATCTAAAATCGATTAATATACTTTCAAGTATACTCTATCGCTATTTTGATTTTTCTTAATTTAATAATATTTCCATATTATTAATCGACAACGAACATTAAGCATAACATTTATTCATGCATTAAAACATGTAAAATAGGATACAAACTTAATTAATAAGAATAAACGAAACCCAATCTTTGTTTTATTAAATAATAACGTCTTAACATCCTTTATCCAAATAGTAATCACAGATTTATTGCATGAGTTCGCTAACTAGTTGCAGCCTAATCGTCTTGGCATGCTTAACTACCTTTGGTATAGGCATAGCCTTAGTTAAAGGATCAACTACGTTATCATCTGTGTGAACTTTTATTAATTTTATTTCACGAGCTTCAACTTGTTCTCATACGTAGTGATGTCTATTTTTAAAGTTTATGGCGCCTTTCATGACTCCAAAATCATTGGCGAATGTTATTGCGGCAGAATTGTCACAATACGTATCGATAGGTTCTTTTATTAAGGGCATCACTCCAAGATCTCCAATAAACTTCCTAATCCAAACAGCTTCTATTGCAGCTTCTGAAGTAGCCATGTACTTAGATTGAGTAGCATGCATTGCAATCATTGTCTGTTTATTGGTCTTCCAGTCAACTGCTCCTCCATTGATAACAAAAACGTAACCCGTCTGAGACTTCGTATCGTCTTTATCAGATTGCCACGACGCATCACAGAAACCTGTCTCATTTAGTTCTGTGTCTGGTTTCCCTCCAAATACCAGGAACATATCTTTCGTACTCCTCAAATACTTTAGAATATGTTTAACAGCAGTCCAGTGGAGGTTCCCTGGATTTTGTTGGTATCTACTGACCAGGTTTTGAGCAAATGCCACATCAGGCCTTGTGCATCTAACAACATACATTATAGATCCTACAGCCAAAGCGTAAAGAACCTTCTGCATGTATGCCTCCTCTTCAGGTGTTGATGCATTCATCTCATGATTCAGATTATGCTTAACTTCCATAGGTTGAAAACCTTTCTTGGAATTATGCATGTTATACTTCTTCAATATCTTATCTATATAAGCATCTTGACTTAGACCAATTAATCGTCTTTTCCTATCCCGATAGATCTAAATTCCCAAAATGTATGCATCTTCTCCCAAATCCTTCATAGAAAAACATTTACCAAGATAATCCTTAACATCTTTAATTCTTGGAATGTTACTTCCCATGATTAATATGTCATCAACATATAGGACTAGGAATACTACATCACTCCCACTAGCTTTGCGATATACACATGGCTCATCACGATTCTGAATAAATCCAAACTTTTTGATTTCTTTGTCAAATCTTTTATTCCATTGACGTGATGCTTGCTTCAAACCATAAATGGTCTTTGAAGTTTGTACACATGTCCTGGATTCTCAAGATCAACATACCCTTCTGGTTGCTGCATATAGATGTCTTCATCTAAGCGACCATTCAAGAAGGCAGTTTTAACATCCATTTGCCATATCTCATAGTCATAGTATGCTCCTATAGCTATGAGAATCCTAATAGCTCTTAAGTCTGCTACCGGAGAGAATGTCTCCTCGTAGTTTACGCCAAAGGTTTGAGTAAAACCTTTAGCTACTAAACGAGATTTATAGGATTGTACTTTTCCGTCCATGTCGGTTTTCTTCTTGTATATCCACTTTTGTCTCACTACTTTAGCATTCGTTGGTGGTTCTACAAGAATCCAAGCATCATTTGCTTTCATGGATTTCATTTCCTCATCCATAGAAACCATCCACTTATCCTTATTAGGATCAAGTATGGCGGATTTATAATTACCAGGTTCACCAAGATCCCCTACTTTATCATCATCCTCTATGTTAAGACATATATTGCTATTTGTGTTTTCAATCCTTGCAGATCTACGTAGTGGAACAAATTCCGGTGGAACCGCCAGACTTTCTGGTTCTACAGGAATTACATCGCTAGTGTTTTCAGAAGGTAATGTATCTATATGACTCTCTTCAAGATCATAATTTCTCGCACTGAACTCTTGATTTATAAGATCAGATTCAAGGAAGTCTCCATACCTAGCAACAATTACTTTATTCTCAGGTGGATAATAAAAGCAGTAACCCATAGTTTCCTTAGGGTATCCTACAAAGATACATTTCACAGATCGTTGTTGGAGTTTGTCACCTGAGTCACGTTTCACATACGCCTCGCAACCCCAGACCTTTAAATCAGACAAATATGGCTTCTTGCCATGCCATAGTTCATATGATGTCTTCTCGACCTTCTTTGTGGGAACCATATTTAAATTACGAACAACAGACTCTAAAGCATAATCCCAAAAGGATAAAGTCAAAGTTGTATGATTAAACATAGATCGCACCATATCTAATAATGTACGATTTCTCTTTTCGGATACACCATTTTGTTGTGGAGTATAGGAAGAAGTAAGATGCTGAACAATTCCATTCTCACTTAGATAATATATAAACTCTTGACTTTAATATTCACCACCTCTATCAGAACGAAGAGCTTTAATCTTCTTTCCTTGTTGCAGTTCTACTTCTGCTTTAAACACTTTGAATGTTTCAAGTACCTCATGTTTATGCTTAAGTAAATAAACATAACCATAACGGCTATAATCATCCGTAAATGTTAAGAAGTAGCTAGCACCTTTCCTTGATAAATGTCTAAGTAGCCCGCACACCTCAGTATGTATTAAACCAAGTAGATCAGTAGCTCTTTCAATATTACTATTAAAAGGTTTCTTGGTCATCTTGCCAGAGATACAAGACTCACATGTATCAAATGATTCATCATTGATATTTTCCAAAAGACCTTCACGTTGAAGCTTTTGTATACGAGTCTTCCCAATATGGGCAAGTCTATAATGCCAAAGATAAGAAGAGTTCTTGTCAAACTTTCTCTTCTTATTCATGCTAAAGACAGATTTATCATTCTTGTATTCATTATCATACATGTCTATTCCAAACACACCATTCACAAAAATTGCATTAAAATAGAAAATACCATTTTTCCAAACAAAAATTACATTATTATCAACCATGTGAACGAATCCATTATTTAACAAACGAGAAAAGGAAATAACACCCCTAACAATTGTAGGTGCATAATGACAATCATTTAAAATCAGTACTAAACCCGAAGGTAAAACTAGATTAAATGTTCCTATAGCTTCAACCGCTACTTGTGCGCCATTGCCCACTTGCAGAAATTGTTCCCCATAGGAAAGCTTCCTTTCCAAATTAAGTCCGTGCAGGGTATTATAAATGTTAATACCGCACCCCATATCATATACCCTGTACTTTAATTTGTATGTTATGTTGAATAATTCAATCATAAATATAGTACCTGAAGCTGCAGCGCTCTGCTCAGACTTCTTCTTTATTTCTCGCAACTCTTTGAGGTAATGAGGGCTATTCCTCTTCCAGTGACCACTTGCCTTGCAATGGTGACAAGTCTCATCCCTCTAAGATCTACTCTTCTTGACAAAGTTCTACTTAGGTTTTGAGTAAGTCTTAACTTGTTTGCCCTTATCACCTTTGCCTTTGCCTTTCTTCTTATTCGCTTGCGATTTTAGCTTACTCACTCTACCCTTTTGTATGGTTAGTACAGAAGGCGTAGCAGTAGATGCCTTGTCTTTTAACCCCTTTTCATAGTCAATGAGCATTGCATGAAAATCATTAACTGTCTTCCCCGTGCAATGCATATTATAGTTTTGAACAAAATCATTGAAGTCCTTGTTAAGGGACCTATTGATCAAGTTGATAGCCATATTATGGTCATAGGGTTGTCCTAGTGCAATGAGCTGTTCCATATAACCCCTCATCTCCAAGTAGTGGGTCCTTATAGACTTTCCTAGAGCTTGCTTGCAGCTATGCAAAGCATCTACCAAGTCGTAGATCTCCATAGCTTGCGGGTTTTCAAACATAGCTTTGAGCTCATCAAGCATTCACTTTGGTGAAAATAGCTCATACTTCTGTTGAAGTGGAGAAGCCATTTTACCAAGCATTAAGCAAGCCGCCTCTGAGTGCTTCTTAACATTAGCAGCGTGTTCAAGCCTTTGCGCATCAGATGCTCCTTCAACAAGATCCTCCGGATAGGGAGTAGTCAAGATATCAATAGTACCCGCTGCTCTCAAGACAATTCTTAGCAAGCGATACCAGTAATTGAAGTTTGGGCCAGTAAGTTCAGGACGTTCAAAGAAAGCTTTGAATGCGGAACTTATAGTGTTATTGGTGGGTTGATCCATTTCTATAGAAATAAGTTCAAATATTAGTATTTCCGATAACAAAATACTTTCAAGAAAATAAAATTACCCTGGTATAATAACCATATTATTTTCCTTGAATTCTAGAACTATATTGACATAGATCCATTACATTAGTTTTTTTTGGTAAAGGGTTGCCCCGGTAAATATATTAACCAAAAAAGTGTTGAAGTACAAAGGAATGTGGCTAAGATACCACATTAACCGCAAGCTACAGACAGCTTGTTAACAAAGGATATGAAACACCAAAACCCTAATACATACTTCTACTAATAGACATAAATGCAACATTAGCAAACGCCAACAAGAAAAAGTCTTGGAACCATGCGACCAACTCACCATACCAGCAGGAACATAAAGAGAGAAAAAGATCCAAGTAAGGCCGCCTCCTTAAAAAACCTTTACGAGAAAAACCCAATGGGAAAAACCCCGTAAAGGGAAAAAGAGTACAGCCCTTACCCAACACTCCCATCTTGATCAATACACACCTTAGGGATCTTCCAATCTTCAAGAATCACTAAAGACACTGAAGAAATCTTCTTGATTTTAAAAGTGAGAAGCTTGAGCCGAACCGTATCACAAACTGAAGTCACAAGCTTAGCAACCATCAAAGACTTCTTGTTAAAAAGCCTATTATTTCGCTCTCTCCAAATGAAGTAGACCGAAGCCGCTAACACAACCTGAGCAATGATACTAACAACCGTACACCCCTTAGCTAAGGGTCTAATAAACTCCACAATATCAATCATACGCGGAGAAATATTGTGCATACCACACCTCCCACGCAATTGTAACCATGCTTGTGTAGAATAAGAACGTTCAAAGAAAAGATGATTATGCGAGTCAGGGACCTGATTACACAAAGGGCGCTTAAGCAAAGAAAGATCAACATGGGGCTCAACATCCCATTGCTTAAGGCGATCTTGCGTTTTCAATTTCTACTTCAGAACTAACCACATATGAACCGCATGTCTCGGAACACACTGCGGAAACCAAACGACATGAAACCAATCAACATTATTCTACCTCATCCGTATAGACTCCCATGCAACAGCCACAGAAAACGGCCGATTAATCCCATTATGGTCTCGCCAAAACATATTATCACTACGATTATCACAAAGCATTGGAACCGGAATAGAAACAATATTCGGGAATCGATCATACCAGTTCAACGGCCATCTCCAAGCTCCATTCATAATTAGATCCCTTACCTTGTCCGATAAAGAAAAACCTTAACGATTAATATGTCTGACAGAAATAGTATCTCGAATAGGGCATTCATCAGCCCATTTATCAAACCAAATAGAAGTATCTCTACCATCATGAATTTGGTGCCAAAAAACAGACGAATCATACTCCTAAGCTGTAGAAGCTTACGCCAACACCAACTAACGTTACCAATACATGGAACATCCCAGAAACTTCTATCTTTCAATTTATAATCATAAATCCAACACACCCATAGAGACTCTCTTTTAGAAATAATACCCCATACACGCGACGTCATTAGAGCTGAATAAAATTCATCCAACCTAAGTATACCCAGACCACCTTCAATTAGAGGCTTACAAACAGTGTTCCAGGCTACTTTAGCTTTACCCCGCTTCATCTCTCCTTGACACCACAAGAAACCACGCATAATCTGCTCAAGCTCATAGATAACTCTAATATGAAGAATAAAAACAGACGCCCAGTAAATATGCAATGACGAAAGAACAGAACGAATAAGTTGCAATCTCCCTGCAAGAGAAAGAAACTTATTCCGCCAATCATTAACCCTATTTTCAAGCTTCTCAACCAAAATTTTACAATCACGATACCGAAGCCCAGAGGAAATAAGGGGAACACCAAGGTACCTAACATGTAAAGTTCCTTCCGCAAATGGCGTGAGATTAAGAAAACTAGATTTAATCCCGCTAGGCACATTACAAAAATAAGCAGTACTCTTGGGAATACTATGAACCAACCCAGAAACATTCTTGAACTCCTCCAAAGTATCCAAAATAACAGAGACAAAATCCAGATGACCCCTAGCGAATAAGAACAAATCATCAGCAAAACAAAGATTTACTAACCTCTGCTTCTCACAATGATGATGATAACGAAAATCCGCATCTATAGCCACCTTTCTTTGTAACATGAGAGTTAAAACTTCCATAACAAGAGTGAATAAATAAGGAGATAAAGGATCCCCTTGTCGCAGCCCCTGTTTACTGATATGAGCTTAAACTCATATCCTTTTATCAACAAATAACCCTAAAACATGAAGCAAAATACCAATTTATCTTGCAAAAACAGTATTATGTGGTATGTTTGTGTTTGTGTACACTTGTGTAGGTAAAAGGATACATTTTCAAGAAAACAAAGAAAAATCAAGCTCAAATGGATGAAAAAGACAAAGAAGGATCAAAAGTGACAAGACTTTGAAGTACAAGGACCTATCTTGACAAATTGCCAAAGTTGAAGGACTAAAGTGCAAATATTGTAAAAAGTCAAGATCAAAGTCAAAATTGGTCAACTATCAAGTCAACAAAGTCAAAGGACCAATTCTGCTCAAAGATGAAGTTTGGAGGACTAAAAGTGCCAAAGAAATGAAGTTACAAGCTTTAAATGCAATCTGCCAAAGTACAAGGGCTCAAACTGCTAAAGTTGGAAAGTTTACTAGTTTGATCCATGTGAAACAAGTTTTGGCCAATAAGAAGCTAGTATTGGTTACACACGGATTGCCAGCTACAAGCATTTATTACCCACTATCAGCCGCCACATTAATTACCAAATCTTAATAGTGCAATCCGTGTGACCCTTATTCAACCAATCAGAACATGCCACGTATCTTCTTCAAGCTACAAAAAAATTACCAGGATCGTATTTGAGCTACAATCAATTTCATGAAAAGATGTAAACACCAAAAATGCTTGTTTTGAAGAGACGAACACAATGGTATCAACCAATTAACATGAGATCCACTCAAGAAGAAAACCCCAATTGGTGTTCATACCTTGAAGATGAGTTCTGCAGAATCCTGCCACGTGGAGACCTGGGATTGGTCTCAACACGTCATCTTCCCCAACAAACTTCCTCTTCATGTCTATAAATAGCCTACTAGTCCTCATTTGTAAAGAGTAGTTAAATTTTGTAAAAACACACACTTTTCAATTCTCTCTCATTCTCCTTCCTTTTTACCCTAACTACTCAAGAGTCTGACAAACTCTTGAGTTAGTTAGTTAGTTAGTAGCTTTTCAACAGCTTTGTAACAACTTTCATGGAATAAAATTTGAATTCTACTTTTCCCGCCAATTCTCCTTCTCATCTTACTGTTCATATTCTGCTCCTGTTTGATCATTGAGTTGCTGAATTGAGTTTGTTATGATCATTGAATGATCATAACTGACTTTGAAGAAGTTTGGTAGCTGTTGTTGTTATTCCAGTTCAGAAAGTAGCCTTATTGAAGTTTTCAAGCCTTGATGATGATTTCTGTTGATTAGTAGCTGTTTTTGATGATTGAATAGATGATCTAGTGATAAGGTGGTGGTTATCACTAGGGTGAGAGAGTTCAGCACTCCTCTTCTTCCCAATGGTTTACTACAAAAGGTTTTAATATTCTGATTTTGGTTCACCTGAATAAGTCAATTGCATGCTATATTTTCTAGTGTAAACTTGTTGATTGCCTGATCAAAGTTGTTAAGATTTGCTTATTGTTTGATTTTGAATTACTTGTAGCTTAATTCTTGTTTACCTGCTCATAGATTTTAGTTTGTGTTGAGTCATAGCTTGTTTTCAGTCAATTTTAGAACTTGTGTCTAAATAGAGTTAAAGTTGTTCTTAGTGCTTGCTTATATTCTTAAAACATATCATTTGGAGGCTCAAGTTTGGTAGTCAAAAGCTTTTCATTCATTCTTAATCAGCTGTTAAAAATCTTTGGAACTTTTCTCAAATATCTGATAAGGAGTGTTTGGCATTAGTTGGTACTTGGTTTTCAAGTATTGAATCTTGGCAATTTTAGAGTTCATTTCTAGTCATAAGGTGGTATTATAGTGTTTTAAGTCATTTACAAGTCAAGTAGTGAGTCAAACAGGCAATTGGCAATAAAAATGTTTGGGTCATTTTCATTCAGTTTTGCTCTATAGAAGTTGTCATTTTCTTTTGGCTAGCATTTGCTTATTACTTGATGAAATCTTGTCAAACCAACTTTCATTTGTAGTTCAATATATGTAGTTTCAGATTCCAAAAGCTTATTGCACAGTTTTCATTCAGCAATTAAAAATAAGCAAAATCATAAAAAGCTGAGTTGAGGCATGTTTCTGTAACTTGAAACTGAAATTTTGTATCTCTTGATTCTTTTCATTAACCTGGCCATTTTTCTTCACAAATCCACTTAGAATATAGAGTTACATGATTTTTGAAAGTTTCAACTTTTTGACAAAAAGTTTGGTCAACGCCTGGTCAACGATAAGAACTTTTTAGCTTAAATCAGATTTCTAGCTTATTTCTGGATGAAATTTGTTCTAGTTTAATTTCCCATTCATCATTTGAGTTGCTTAATCAGTTTTGGCAAGAAAATCAGGTTGTGCTTGTCTGGTTTGTTCTATAGCTTATTTTGGGCTTATCAAGAAGTGCTTATTTGCTTATTTTGAACTTTCAGCAAAAATCCTTTTACAGACATTGCTTATTTCGGATTTAAAGTCTTTTGCAATTTGTCTCATTGATTTTGGTCTATAAATAAGCTCAAACGAGCTTATTTTCCTTACAATCCCGTTTTTGCTTAATAAGTTTCTGAAATTGCAACTTGGTCCTTGATGTTTTAAGCAGTTTTTAAACTTGGCTAATCTTCATTGTTTTTAGGGTTTGCAACATTTTAGTCCTTATAGTTTTGAGTTTGTTTAAAATCTGTTAGAAAGTTTGGTAGTTGGTTACATTTTGGTTAGTTGGTTACTAGTTTTACATTTTTTATCCTTGTAGTTTACTGATTTACACTTTCAGTCCCTAGACTTGTTGGAATTTTCATTTCAAGCATTTACTTTCCTAGAATTTACATTTTCAGTCCTTTAAGTTTCAAATTTTACATTTTGAATATTACTTGAATAAAAACTTGGTATTTGCAAAATGTTTTACATATAAGTAGGTAATATTTTTCCGTTTTGCAAGGCTTTGTTGAATTAGCAAATAGAATATCCAAAAAAGATTAACAACCAAAAACAGTTAAAAACCCGATATTGATTGGACTTTCAATTAGCAAGAACTGAGAAAAAACGAACTGCATTATACACAATTTCAAATGGCGCCGCTGCCGGTTCTTTGACTACACGAGAGACTATCGATTGATGGTTTTCATTGGCTTTTGGGATCCGTTCACCTTGTGAACGTTATTTTTACGTATCATAAATCAAAAACAAATAAAAAATCAAAAATATATAAATATATAAAAAAAAACTAAAAAATTAACAAAACAATTCTTTTCCTAAAGAATTGACCAAAAAAATTAAAAAATCCAAAAAGCAATCTTTTTCCTAAGAGATTGCACCCAAAAATATATATTATTGGATTCTCTCGGTTTTTATGTACATATAGTATTTTCTCTTAAAAAACTCATAAATACAAAAATATTTTCCATATATTATTATAAGTAAGTACGTATACGTATAAGAACAACCAATTTACATATTCTCCATAAGTATTGCCGAGGCAATACACCGTGTTGAGGGGCGTTCCGGTCCTTGACACGTGTATCGATCAAACAAAATAAAGCAAGAATAGATAAATACTCTCAATAAGCAACAATTCGAAGAATACGAACATTTAAGTGAATAGAAAGGCGATGTGCTATAAAATGCCATCTAAGGGTCAATAGGTACTTAAGTGCTTCGCGCCACCTAACCCCCCGTTCACTTGTAAGTATTCTAAGAAGGAAGGCTTCATTGAGGGTCTTGCACCCAAGTAGTACATACGTATATTGTTATTTTCTTGTGGATATTTAATATTGAAACTCGAAGAGGATAATCCATTTCTCTTCAAAGTCACACGAGAGCTTCTCTCTCATTCCTCGTATTGAGTTGCATGCTCACTCGCGGGCGTGCACAAATACCGATTGGTGTACAACCTCTTCCTCCGAAAAGGAAGAAAAAGAGAAAGAGTAAGACCACCACCGTCCACCACGCCGATCACGAGAATTGTGTTTTGACTCCACCATAAGAAGCCATGGCTATTGATAATCGCTCTTTGTTGGAACGTATGCAAACCAATATTCATGGATATGCTAGTGCTATTAAGATTCCCGACTTTCCCGCAAACACATTTGAGCTACATACATCTATGATCACTATGGTTTCACAATCACCTTTCTTTGGTAACAAGAATGAGGATCCTCATGCTCACCTTAAGAGATTCCTTTCTCTTTGCAATACCATTAAGCATAATGGAGTTCCACATGAGGTGATTAGGTTGATGTTAGTGTCATTTTCCCTAGAGGGACTTGCTAAGCATTGGTTAGACACCCAACCACCCGATAGTATCACCACATGGGATGGTTTCACCACTAAGTTTTTGAACAAGTTCTTTCCTCCACATAAGACTATGGCTTTGAGGACTTTAATTATAGGCTTTCAACAAAAACCTAGTCAATCCTTTAGTGATGCTTGGGAAGAGTATAGTGAGTTATTGAGGAGATGCCCTAATCATGGATTGGATCATGTTCACCAAATCAATCTCTTCTATAATGGCCTTAAATCTCACCACCAAGATTCACTCAATGCTTCCGCGGGAGGGAATATTCTTCTTAAAACCTACCAAGAGGCTTTGGACATCATTGAGACTAAAGCAATGGTTCAAACAAACAATCAATTTGAAGAAAGGGTTCATGTTATCCAAAACAATTCTCAAACTCCTTGTGACAACCAACTCCTCAAGTTTCAACAAGAGATTTTTCAAAGGATGGATAGAGATAGTGAGAGGAACTTGAAAGTACAACAAGAAATGCTTCAAGCTTTTAAGACCATGTCATTGAACAATTCTTCAAATACTGTGAATGCCATTACTCTTTCTTGTGTTACTTGTGGAGGTCCCCATTCTTATGAACAATGTGATAAGGTGCAAGTGTATCAAGGGGAATGCTATGCTTACCAAGAGGAACATCGTGAACACTTCAAGCCAAATATCAATCCAAATAACCTTTCTTACAAGTCCCAAAACTACCTTACTCCACCCGGATTCCCACCCCAACCACCCACCCAAATTCAACAAAATCCACCTCCAATTTTACCAAATAATCAAGGGCAAAGACCAACTTATCAAGGAAATAACTACAAGGCACCAAATCAATTTCAACCTCAAGCAAATACCTTTTATCCACCAAATCAAGGATTTAATGCCCAACCTTTACCTTTCCAACCTCAAGGTTTTCAAGGTTATGTGCCACAAGCGTATAACACAATGGATCTCTTGCAAAAAATGAATCAAGAGAATGAAAGGAAGTTCCAAGCTATGGAGAAGAAAATGAATTACCAAATCAATAGGGTTTTGGTGGCATTAAATCAAAGGCCACAAGGGGCTTTACCTTCCAACACACAAACAAACCCTAGGGCCAATGTCAATGCCATTACAACAAGGAGTGGAACAACAACAAAGGATCCTTTACCTCCTAAACCTACTATTGTTCAACCCACTTGTGCTCCAACTTATGACAAGCCTTCTACTTCTACTTCACCTCCTCAAAATGCTCCTATTCACTCAAACACACCTTCTCAACCTCCTCATACTTCTCCTTTACCTTCCACACTTCCCAATGAAGAAGCTAACAAAGACAAATCTTCCACTACAACACCTATTCCACCTACACCAAAACCTACTCTTCCATATCCTTCAAGGTTGAAAAAGGACAAGTTAAAGAACAAGGATGACATCCAAGTCTCTAATTTCTTAAGTATGTTCAAGCAACTCAACATCAATATATCATTTGCGGAAGCTCTTGCTTATATGCCAAAGTTTGCTAAGATGTTCAAGGATTTGCTCTCAAACAAAGAAAAATTGGTTGATTTGCCCAACACATCCCTTAATGAAAATTGTTCCGCGGTGTTACTTAAAACCTTACCAACAAAACTTGGAGATCCGGGGCGCTTCTTGATACCTTGTAATTTTCCCGGTGTTAAAAATTGCATGGCTTTGGCGGATCTAGGGGCGAGCATAAACCTCATGCCTTTATCGGTTTGGAAACAACTATCTCTTCCCGAGCTCACTCCCACTAGGATGACTCTTGAACTAGCCAACCGAACCATAGCTCACCCCGTAGGTATAGCGGAAGATGTGTTTGTAGGTGTGGATAAGTTTACCTTTCCGGCCGACTTTGTAGTGGTTGATTATGACATGGATCCTAGAGTACCTTTGATTGTTGGCCGACCGTTTTTGAGAACGGGTCGTACCTTGATAGATGTGGCGGAAGGAGAATTAATTATGAGAGTAGAAGATGAGGGTGTTTAAGTTAGGGAAAGTTTGTGCTAGGAAAGAGGTTAAGGAGTCTAGACCTTCTGAGACTATTAACATTGTTGATGTGCTAGATGAAGTGTGTAATGAACACTTTCATGATGCTTGTAAGAGTGCTAGTGATGAGATGCCCCATGTTGAAACCGTGGCCTCAATTGCTCCCTCTTTAACACCTTTTGGAGAGAGTGTTTCCTCTTGGAGGAATTTGAGTCAAATTTTCTTGGTAATGATGATTCTCCCATCAATTGGGAAGAAGATATTCTTACTATCCAAAAGTTGCTCAATGAGGACCCTATTCCTTCTCCTATTCCACAAGAGACTACCATTGAGGAACCTTCCATAGTACAACCTTCCATAGAGAGTCCACCTCCCATTGAACTTAAGGACCTTCCATCCCACTTAGAGTATGCTTTCTTAGAGGGCAAAGACCAATTATCGGTGATCATTGCTAAAGAGTTGAAAGAGGATGAGAAGGAGCAACTTATTGAAGTTCTTAAGAAACATAAGAAAGCTTTAGCATGGAAAATATCCGACATAAGGGGAATTGATCCACATTTTTGTACACACAAAATCCTTATGGAGGATGACTATAAACCCGCCATTCAAAACCAAAGGAGAGTTAACCCAAAAATCCATGAGGTTATTAAGAAGGAAGTGATTAAACTCTTAGATGCGGGTATGATTTATCCCATTTCCGACTCTCCATGGGTTAGCCCGGTTCATTGTGTTCCAAAGAAGGGTGGAATCACCATGGTGCCTAATGAGAACAATGAGCTTATTCCCACGAGACTTGTGACCGGTTGGCGAGTTTGCATTGATTATAGAAAACTCAATGAGGCAACTAGGAAAGACCATTTCCCGCTTCCTTTTATGGATCAAATGCTTGAACGCTTAGCGGGAAATGAGTACTATTTTTTTCTTGATGGCTTTTCGGGTTATTTCCAAATACCCATTGACCCTAAGGATCAAGAAAAGACCACATTCACTTGTCCCTACGGTACATTTGCTTACAAGAGGATGCCTTTTGGGTTATGTAATGCACCGTGGACGTTTCAAAGGTGCATGATGGCGATTTTCCATGACATGATAGAGCAAACCATGGAGGTTTTTATGGATGACTTTTCCGTCTTTGGAAATTCATTTAGCTCATGTCTCACCAATCTTGAACGAATGCTTAAGCGTTGTGAGGAAACACGTTTAGTGCTTAATTGGGAGAAATGTCACTTCATGGTGAAAGAGGGGATTGTTTTAGGACACAAAATATCCAACAAGGGATTAGAAGTTGATCGAGCTAAAATTGATGTGATTGCTAAGCTTCCCCCACCCACCTCGGTTAAAGGTGTGAGGAGTTTCTTAGGTCATGCGGGCTTTTATAGGCGCTTTATACAAGATTTTTCTAAGATAGCTAGACTGATGACTCACCTCTTGGAGAAAAAGGCTCCTTTCATTTTTAACCAAGATTGTTTAGACTCTTTTGAGACTCTTAAGGAAAAATTGACTAAGGCTCCCGTTTTGGTTTCTCCAAATTGGGAATTACCTTTTGAGCTTATGTGTGACGCTAGTGATTATGCGGTGGGGGCCGTCTTAGGACAAAGAGTTAATAAGCATTTTCAACCTATACACTATGCGAGTAAAACCATGACCGGTGCACAACTTCATTACACTACCACGGAAAAAGAGTTGCTTGCTATAGTATATGCTTTTGAGAAGTTTAGACCATATCTTGTGCTTTCCAAAACCATAGTGTATACGGATCATTCCGCTCTCAAGTATCTTATGACCAAACAAGATGCTAAGCCTAGGCTTTTGAGATGGGTTTTGTTGCTTCAAGAGTTTAAGATAGAGATTCGTGATAAGAAAGGGGCCGAGAATTTAGCGGCGGATCATTTGAGTAGACTTGAGCATTCTTTTCAAGGAGATTTACCACACCAAGAAATCAATGAATCCTTTCCATTAGAGGAGCTCATGTCTATCTCTTCCCAAGAGGATGCCACTCCTTGGTTTGCGGATATCGCAAACTATCTTGTGGGCAATGTCCTTATTGAGGGTCTTACTTATCAACAAAAGAAGAAGTTTCTTAAGGAAGTTAGGTATTACTTTTGGGATGATCCATATCTTTTTAGGCAATGTGCGGACCAAATCATTAGACGGTGTGTAGATGGGCCCGAGGCATTTAAGATTTTAGAGGCGTGTCATAAAGGACCCACGGGTGGACATTTTAGGCCTAACTACACCGCCAAGAAAGTCTTTGATTCGGGTTACTATTGGCCTTCCATTTACAAAGATGCCCATGAAATGGTGAAATTTTGTGATGTGTGTCAAAGACAAGGAAAAATTACACAACGTGATGAGATGCCACAAAATTTTATCCAAGAGTGTGAGATATTTGATGTATGGGGCATTGATTTCATGGGACCTTTTCCATCCTCTAAGGGAAACAAGTATATACTTGTGGCGGTGGATTATGTGTCTAAATGGGTGGAGGCTAAAGCCTTACCTACCAATGATGCTAGAGTTGTTGTGAAGTTTTTAAAACAATTGTTTGCTAGATTTGGTGTACCTCGGGCCATCATAAGTGATCGTGGTACGCACTTTTGTAATGATCAATTCACGAGAGTTATGAAGAAATATGGAGTGAATCATAGACTTTCTACCGCGTATCACCCTCAAACAAATGGTCAAACCGAGGTCACAAATCATGTTTTAAAGAGAATTTTAGAGAGAAATGTGGGAGAGCATCGAGCTTCTTGGTCGGATAAGCTTGATGATGCTTTGTGGGCGTTTAGGACGGCTTTTAAAACACCAATTGGTTGTACGCCTTATAGGCTTGTCTATGAAAAAGCGTGCCACCTCCCATTTGAGTTAGAACATAAGGCATCTTGGGCTCTCAAATGAGCTAACTTTATTTAAACCAAGTCGGTTCACATAGGAAAGATCAACTCAATGAGATGGATGAATTGAGAGCCAATGCCTATGAGAATTCTTTGCTTTACAAGGAAAAGACTAAGAAATTGCATGATGCTAAGATCAAGAATCGTGAGTTCAAAGTTGGAGAGCCGGTTCTCCTCTTTAACTCAAGATTGAAACTTTTTGCGGGCAAGCTTAAGTCGAGATGGTCCGGTCCATTCACTATTGCTCAAGTGTTTCCATATGGAACTCTTGAGTTGTCACAACCCGATGGTCCAAATTTTAAAGTGAATGGTCACCGTGTTAAACATTACTTTGGGGAGGACATTTTCGTTGAAATGGTCCAAGAGATCCCCATTTTCCCCATGAATTAATTCATTGAGGGACGAGTCGAGCTAGAGACTCATTAACTCAAGCATCGTATAACTAGGTTTAGAGTGTTGTAGGTTAGAAATAAAGGTATAGACTTGGAGATAAGTGTAGGGGAGACCTTCTTTTGTCTTCATGATTGTTTGTATGGTTGCTCACTCATCTCATGCTTTGGAGCTTATGGAGGAGGCCCTTGTCCGGTTCACTTCGTTACTATAGTGATTTTTCATTGACACCTTGTGCTTAAACATGATTTCACTAATAGTTGTCCTTTCCTTAACTTGGGTTAAGCAAAGTCTATTCATTGTCATAAGTGTAGGGGAAGTTTTTATACTTCCATGCTCTTAAACATTGAGGACAATGTTTAGCATAAGTGTAGGGGGGCCTTCTATCGAAGTGACCTTACCTAGAACTTGTCATTGTCTTGCATGATAACATGGAAAATTGATTTTTCAAACATTTTTCAAATTTTTGATCTACTTTGGCCAACAAAAATATGCATTCATAATTTTTGCATCAAACATTTTGCATAACACATTTGCATTGTATATATCTTTTCTTTTATTTTTCATCAAAAATATATAAAAAGAAAAAAAAAAAATATATATATATATATATAATAAAACATGGTTTTAACAAGTTTAGACTTCTTTGACATATTAGGCCCGCCATGGATATTTTGACTCAACCCGAGTTTGCTTATTTTAGCATTCTCTAGCTAGTATCCTTAACCATGTAGTCCTTCATTGGTCTATTAGGCTAAGCATCCACCAATTTCATTATTTGAGATTTTAAATTTGTGGAGAATGGGAAATGATAGAGTTGAAGCAAGTATAAAAGGGCTAGATAAACTTCATGGTAATTACTTGTGGCTAAACCCTTCTCTTCTTTACCTCTATTTTCTTCGCATGTATATCATTGTTAATAAATAATCAAGTACGGTTTTAATTGGTTTGAAATCTCTTATGCATTTTTGACTAATCATTCATGGTTGATATGAGTACGTCTTAAGATTCTAAGTTAGCACGTTTTATGTGTATTAGACTTATGTCATGCTCAATACTTAGCGGGTGTTTTTCCTTTTATTTTTTTGAAATTTCTTTGTGAGGAATAAAGAAAAATAAGAGCGGCTTATAAAAAAATGAGTGGCTAGAAAAAAAAGAAGAAGAAAAAGAAAGAAAGAAAAAGAATAATACAAGACTCCCAAGAGGGGCAGTGTGGTGTTAATTATAGTGACTATTGAGTTCCAATATTACCTTGACGGGTTGCGGGGATTCAATAGATTGCTCCAATCCAATATTACCTTGACGGGTTGCGGGGTTGAAGATCCAAAGTCTCAAAAAGATGGCGGATATAAATTATTGCGTGAGTTTTATTTTTCTTTCCTTAGCGAGTGTGTAGCTACTTATGAAAGCATGACATGAGGATTTTACACATAAGGCGAATGACTTATTATTCTTGAAACGGACTTGTATTAATTTTGAGCGGTTTTTCAAGTAATGGATGAGAAGATTACTTAGGATTAAAACCGTGCTTCCTTATTTTTGGATTTTACACTTCTTATACTTCACACTTAAATAAATGACAAATTTGCCCACAAGCAATTTGCTCAAATAATAACCGGTTCCACATTTAATTGTCATGAATAAGTTGATGCACTTTTTACTTGTGAATGCAATGATCCCATTTTTAAGCTTGGTATGGGGAAAGTGAAACTTGAGGGTGATAAATGTCCATGGTACCCAAGCCCTAATCTAAGCCATTGAATTCTTTATGAGTTAATTCCATCAAAACCATTTCAAAAAAAAAAAAAAAATCAAAAAGATATAGAAAAAAAATTGTATTTTGTTCATTGCATTATTAAAAGTCAAAATCATGCATCATATAGTTTAGAGTAGTGTAGATGCATCTCATATGGCCAAGGTGGGTTAATTATGAGGAGAATGTAAATTTGTGCTTTGACATATAATATTGCATGAGGACATGACAATGTTCAAGTGTAGGGGATTTGATATGAGCTTAAACTCATATCCTTTTATCAACAAATAACCCTAAAACATGAAGCAAAATACCAATTTATCTTGCAAAAACAGTATTATGTGGTATGTTTGTGTTTGTGTACACTTGTGTAGGTAAAAGGATACATTTTCAAGCAAATAAAGAAAAATTAAGCTCAAATGGATGAAAAAGACAAAGAAGGATCAAAAGTGACAAGACTTTGAAGTACAAGGACCTATCTTGACAAATTGCCAAAGTTGAAGGACTAAAGTGTAAATATTGTAAAAAGTCAAGATCAAAGTCAAAATTGGTCAACTATCAAGTCAACAAAGTCAAAGGACCAATTCTGCTCAAAGATGAAGTTTGGAGGACTAAAAGTGCCAAAGAAATGAAGTTACAAGCTTTAAATGCAATCTGCCAAAGTACAAGGGCTCAAACTGCCAAAGTTAGAAAGTTTACTAGTTTGATCCATGTGACACAAGTTTTGGCCAATAAGAAGCTAGTATTGGTTACACACGGATTGCCAGCTACAAGCATTTATTACCCACTATCAGCCGCCACATTAATTACCAAATCTTAATAGTGCAATCCGTGTGACCCTTATTCAACCAATCAGAACATGCCACGTATCTTCTTCAAGCTACAAAAAATTACCAGGATCGTATTTGAGCTACAATCAATTTCATGAAAAGATGTAAACACCAAAAATTCTTGTTTTGAAGAGACGAACACAATGGTATCAACCAATTAACATGAGATCCACTTAAGAAGAAAACCCCAATTGGTGTTCATACCTTGAAGATGAGTTTTGCAGAATCATGCCACGTGGAGACCTGGGATTGGTCTCAACACGTCATCTTCCCCAACAAACTTCCTCTTCATGTCTATAAATAGCCTACTAGTCCTCATTTGTAAAGAGTAGTTAAATTTTGTAAAAACACACACTTTTCAATTCTCTCTCATTCTCCTTCCTTTTTACCCTAACTACTCAAGAGTCTGACAAACTCTTGAGTTAGTTAGTTAGTTAGTAGCTTTTCAACAGCTTTGTAACAACTTTCATGGAATAAAATTTGAATTCTACTTTTCCCGCCAATTCTCCTTCTCATCTTACTGTTCATATTCTGCTCCTGTTTGATCATTGAGTTGCTGAATTGAGTTTGTTATGATCATTGAATGATCATAAATGAATTTGAAGAAGTTTGGTAGCTGTTGTTGTGATTCCAGTTCAGAAAGTAGCCTTATTGAAGTTTTCAAGCCTGGATGATGATTTCTGTTGATTAGTAGCTGTTTTTGATGATTGAATAGATGATCTAGTGATAAGGTGGTGGTTATCACTAGGGTAAGAGAGTTCAGCACTCCTCTTCTTCCCAATGGTTTACTACAAAAGGTTTTAAGATTCTGATTTTGGTTTACCTGAATAAGTCAATTGCATGCTATATTTTCTAGTGTAAACTTGTTGATTGCCTGATCAAAGTTGTTAAGATTTGCTTATTGTTTGATTTTGAATTACTTGTAGCTTAATTCTTGTTTACCTGCTCATAGATTTTAGTTTGTGTTGAGTCATAGCTTGTTTTCATTCAATTTTAGAACTTGTGTCTAAATAGAGTTAAAGTTGTTCTTAGTGCTTGCTTATAGTCTTAAAACATATCATTTGGAGGCTCAAGTTTGGTAGTCAAAAGCTTTTCATTCATTCTTAATCAGCTGTTAAAAATCTTTGGAACTTTTCTCAAATATCTGATAAGGAGTGTTTGGCATTAGTTGGTACTTGGTTTTCAAGTATTGAATCTTGGCAATTTTAGAGTTCATTTCTAGTCATAAGGTGGTATTATAGTGTTTTAAGTCATTTACAAGTCAAGTAGTGAGTCAAACAGGCAATTGGCAATAAAAATGTTTGGGTCATTTTCATTCAGTTTTGCTCTATAGAAGTTGTCATTTTCTTTTGGCTAGCATTTGCTTATTACTTGATGAAATCTTGTCAAACCAACTTTCATTTGTAGTTCAATATATGTAGTTTCAGATTCCAAAAGCTTATTGCACAATTTTCATTCAGCAATTAGAAATAAGCAAAATCATAAAAAGCTGAGTTGAGGCATGTTTCTGTAACTTGAAACTGAAATTTTGTATCTCTTGATTCTTTTCATTAACCTGGCCATTTTTCTTCACAAATCCACTTAGAATATAGAGTTACATGATTTTTGAAAGTTTCAACTTTTTGACAAAAAGTTTGGTCAACGCCTGGTCAACGATAAGCACTTTTTAGCTTAAATCAGATTTCTAGCTTATTTCTGGATGAAATTTGTTCTAGTTTGATTTCCCATTCATCATTTGAGTTGCTTAATCAGTTTTGGCAAGAAAATCAGGTTGTGCTTGTCTGGTTTGTTCTATAGATTATTTTGGGCTTATCAAGAAGTGCTTATTTGCTTATTTTGAACTTTCAGCAAAAATCCTTTTACAGACATTGCTTATTTTGGATTTAAAGTCTTTTGCAATTTGTCTAATTGATTTTGGTCTATAAATAAGCTCAAACGAGCTTATTTTCCTTACAATCCCGTTTTTGCTTAATAAGTTTCTGAAATTGCAACTTGGTCCTTGATGTTTTAAGCAGTTTTTAAACTTGGCTAATCTTCATTGTTTTTAGGGTTTCCAACATTTTAGTCCTTATAGTTTTGAGTTTGTTTAAAATCTGTTAGAAAGTTTGGTAGTTGGTTACATTTTGGTTAGTTGGTTACTAGTTTTACATTTTTGATCCTTGTAGTTTACTGATTTACACTTTCAGTCCCTAGACTTTTTGGAATTTTCATTTCAAGCATTTACTTTCCTAGAATTTACATTTTCAGTCCTTTAAGTTTCAAATTTTACATTTTGAATATTAATTGAATAAAAACTTGGTATTTGCAAAATGTTTTACATATAAGTAGGTAATATTTTTCCGTTTTGCAAGGCTTTGTTGAATTAGCAAATAGAATATCCAAAAAAGATTAACAACCAAAAATAGTTAAAAACCCGATATTGGTTGGACTTTCAATTAGCAAGAACTGAGAAAAAACGAACTACATTATACACAATTTCATTTACCATTAAACCAACCATACAAATTACCATTAATACAGACCGGATAAGATGTGGTAGAAACACAACTCATTATCCAATTGATCAGAGTTGGATGAAAAACAAAACCAACAAGAATACCTCGAAGAAAACCCCAATCCACCGTATCATAAGCTTTCTAAATGTCAATCTTAAACGAACATCTAGGTGGACCAAAATGACGATGGTAGTTTCTCATTAACTCTTACGTAAGGAGAATATTATCCGAAATCCTTCTTCCCGGGACAAATGCAGATTGATTAACACTCACTAAATCACCAAGGTCACCTTTAATGCGATTAGCAATAATTTTGCTAATACCTTTAAAACTAACATTACAACATGATATAGGACGATAATCATTAACAGTACTCGGCGTAGAAACCTTAGGGATTAAAGCAATAATAGTATGATTAACTTCCCGAAGCAATTTACCATTACGAAAAAAATCCTGAATAGCACACGTGAAAGTATCACCCACCGTATCCCAAGCCTTTTTGAAAAAGGCAGCAGTGTAACCATCAGGACCCGGAGCTTTATCGTCACACATTGAAAACAATGCACTTTTTATCTCCGCATCAGATACCAACCGAATCATGGATAACGCCTTGGAACCATCAAGAGTATTAGTAAACAGATTATGAGTATCAAGTGGAATAGTAATACCTTCAACGCCAAGGAAATTCTCATAATGAGAGACAAATGCAGTCGAAACCGCTCCAGCTTCATGAACAACATTAGACATATCCTTAACCATATAAATCCTATTTCGATCATTTTTACTTTTGACAACGTTATGAAAATACGCTGAATTAGAATCCCCCGCTTCCAACCACTGGATCTTAGACTTCTGCTCAAAAAATGTTCCTCATCCAGAACAGCTTCCTTGAACGCAAGTAATAAATGAGCATGATCCTCCCGAATTGATGAGTTAGATGAATTTGAATCAATGGCTTTTTGAATCTCATCTAATTCATCACGGAGCAGATTGACACGTGTATGCAAATTACCTTGTTCATGCAACAATTTCTGAAACGGGGTTTTAAGACCCTTAAGCCTTTTAACCATTTGAAACATTGCACAACCATGAACCTCCAAATTCCAGCCATTTGCAACGATCTCTTGAAACCTATCCTTATGAACAAGAAAATTATAAAATTTAAAAGGCTTAGGTTTAGGTTTAGACACCGTAGGTAAACGAAGCACACAAGGGGAGTGATCCGAGATCCTATAAGGCTGAAAGATAGAAAAAGAACCAGGAAACTCATCCATAAACATCGTATTAGACATAATTCTATCAATCTTTTTAAGTATACCATCAGCACCCTGTGGCTTCTCATTCCATGTGAAATGGAAGCATGTAGCATTAACATCAGTGACTTCCATACTCCGTACACAATCTTTAAATTCACGCATAGCAATATTAGGATGATACCCACCACATTAATGATCTTCAAGATTAAGCGCATCATTAAAATCACCAAGAACAACCCAAGGTTTATCCCGCATAAAAGAAGCATGAGCAATAAGATTACTCCACAAAACACGTCTTGATAAGCATTATCCGCATAAACAACAGAACAAAACAATGTTCTATTATCCAAATGAGTATTGATTTGACAGTGCATAACCTGATTCGTAAGTGACAAAACCATAACATCCACATTATCATCATTCCAACCAAGAATAATACGCGTACCTTTAGAACATATTCCCCTATTAGACGTCCACTTCCAACGACGACATATTTTCTTACAAACATCATGAACACAAGTATATCCATTACATTAGTTGATCTGCTAGTAATGAATGTACTCAATGTAGCGACTTGTCGAACAATTCAATTGACAAACAATGTTTAATTTCTAGATTTTTAAGGTTTTTACATTGCCAAAAAACGTTTTGCATTGTAAACATGTTCATATCTTCGAAATGCATTAAGTTTTCTGATCTCACTGAGTAACTTAATTAAGGCGTCTAGTCTGAGTAACGTAAAACCATCATACGAATTCTGATTCAACGAAAGGATTTTCTCTCCATCATCCAAAAATCTCATTTGATGACGAAGTAATTTCAAGTGTTCGTCAATTAGGAGCATTCGACTTAAATTTTAAGGGTATAAATTTTGATGTCAAAATCAATTTATGGAGAAGCATGCATACAACTCCATAGCATACTAATAAACATTTAGTAAACTTTTTCACTAGATTATATTTCTTCATAAATTATGTTGCGGTATTGGTTAAACCAATTAAAGAATTTACCCACAACTATTCACAACGTACTTTTTCTAGAACTCGGCTACGCACATAGCAACACCCTTATTCATTTGTGTTTCGAATGTGAATTTGTGGTGAATCACCCTTAAGGTATAATTCAATTAATAATCATAGGTAATTTCAATTTGACGCACAGGCGAGCCGGGAATTTGGTCAGCGACTAATGACATAACACCTCCTTCCTTAACCGGGTACATGACCGGCGGTGCGTTAAACCCACTTTATAGTTTTTCAAAAGGAGTAGGCCGTTGGATTATTATTGCAATTCACCAATCAACGTAATTTAATGTAATTTAAATCTCTAACAAATGATTATTTTTAATATGATTTAGTCCATATTATTTCTTTTCATTAAAAAAACCCTTGTTTACAGCAATTCAACAATTTTTAATATAAACAAGTAAAAAAACAAAATCATAAACACATAATAACAATTTATATGTGTAATAAATTAATCAAATAGCCACATGCATACGATTTATTCAATAATCATCAAATCTAGGTCTTTATATTCATATAAAAGTCTTCCCTAGTTCTAGATTTATTGAATCAAATAATCACGTAGCACATAAAATCATATAAACATATAATTTTACGATCCATAAAAACATGCACGTTATTATGAATTCCCCACAAGTCTTAACAATTAAATCTCTTTAGATCGTAACCATACATGACATAAAAATTAATCATGCAATTTAATCTAAAATTATCCCACATGTTATTTAGTGTTTCAAAACAATTCTTTTTGTTGTAAAAATTCGGCCAAAACCCTAATTTTAATAAAACCTAAAAAACATGTAGTTTTGACTCAAAAATATTATTACTTAAAAAACTTTGGATTTTGATAATTATAACATGTTAAAACGGCTCTCGATGCCACTAAAGGTTTATATAGTTCATAACAATTACACAAAAACCTAAACGAGATCAAAGCACACATAGCGGAAGCGATTTAACAAGATCATAATAATAACGCAATTATAATTAATCGAATTAGGCTTACATACCTTTGCGCTAAAGAAAATCCACAAGACGAAGAACGAATCACCATTTCGGGTTTATACCGTATATCACCAAGATATAGTCTAAAGTAAGACTATATTACGTCTTGTACACACGTAATACAATGAGCTAACCGTGATTCTAGCATGTGTAAACCGAGCTATATCGATAGTATAAAATCTACCCAACAACCCTAGAGAGGGGCTAGGACTATAGTTAAACGAAAATCAAGCACCAAGAAAAAACCACACCAAAACCCTTCGTGGGTTAGGTGTTGCGATCGGCTAGAAAGAGAGGAGAAGGAGAGATTCAAGTTATGAAGATTATGAGGGGTAAGGGGTTGTATTTATAGGCCTAGAATACATGTAGCCTAAAACAAATAAAAGACAAGTTTTTGACTTCCCCTTTTGTGCTCTAACCGACCCACAAACACCCCCTCATGGGGTGTTCTAGAACCTTTCATCCTTTTTCCTTTTGTATCCTCTTTCTATATATATATTTAACATTCGTTAATACTTTTTTTGGTAAAAGGGAACTCTCCCCGGTAGATTATATTACACCAAAAAAAATGAAGTACAATTGGAATGTGGCTGACATACCACATTAACCTCAAGCACAAGTCGCTTGATAAACACCTAACACTAGTGTATATGACATGCCATACACACTTACCAACTAGAGAAAAACCATTAAATTACAACTTAGACTTGTCCTTATTATCATAAAATCGATTAGCAGCTTCATCATAAATATTCTCTACTTCTTCCTCATCTGATTCATTTAACACATCAAAACCATTAGCAGTAACAAGACCACTAGTATTCCTAGGAGTAGATATTGGAATCGATGTAGACGATGAAGGAATATCAGCAGCCTTAGAAGGCTTTTTTTGTACCACTTTAGGTGGTATATTAACTTTAGGAACATAAAGAGTGTTCTTTCCCACATGGATACCTCCATTCTTCTTCTTACCGCGTTTACTCTTACGAGTAACAGTTTAAAAACCATCATTAGCTTGTGCACCAACATTATGCACACCAACAATGTTAACAGTGTCAGGACTAACCTTAACCAATTTGGGGCAGATCACATGATCATGATCAAAAGTTTTACAATGCTCACAACGTGGAGGTGTCCACTCATACTCAATAGTAACCGTTTCCGTAGTATACCCAGAACCATCAGAAAGAAGGACACCAAAGGTTATTTTCTCTTTTAGAGCATCTTCCGCCTTAACCTCAATCAAACATCGTGCAAAGCTGCTCCGACCCCAAGATTCGGTGCACATAACACTAGTGTAAGAATCTAACATAAGGGGTTTACCAATTTGAGATGCAATAATACTCAAACCATCCTCCGAGAAGACCTAAATTAGAACGTCATGAATCTTAACCCACAACGGAATTTGAGTGAGTTATTCCTTTTGTAATCTCATATCATGATGCCATTGCTTAACAACAATAGGCACCTTACGTATCATCCACGGCCCATTCTCGAGCACATCCTCCATACCCTTTTTAGTGCTGAACTTGAAGAAGAAAAAACCCTTCGCATGCAACATAATCCGAGTAATCCCATATTTGGCCCAGTTTTGTCGAACGAAATACTCTACAACCGGGAAAGCAAGTCCTTTACCAAGAAAGTACCCATAAAGAGTATTATCAAAACGTGTACCTACCTCACTTACTATCTTAGATGGCATAGTAAAAGCAATCCCCGCATCCTCCTTTGGTTCACTGTTTCCACAAATCGAAAGTTAGCTTTTCTTCACACTCACCGTATCCAAACCTGCATTTAGGTCCGAATCCTTCAAAACATCACCACTTGTATTTTCCTCGACACCTGCTAAACTACCCTCAAGCTCGACAATCTGTGGTGAACCCAAAAGGCCTGAAGATGCAGCCTTATTCTGAACATTCGACACCATAACATGTTCATGATTATGCGCAGATTGCATAGCATCAGCAACAACATTCGTATAACCTACATTCACATTATCGTCGAACGAAACACTATTTTTCTTAACAACAATAGGTGACGCATGGTGAATGCCCTCCATAACACATGTCGTGGATTCAACCTGACCAACAGTCAACGAAGTAGCATCCCTAGGGTTATTAGAACCCTAAGCATTCATCGTTTGTTGGGCAGCCACATTTGTGTTACATGGATTCATTGCGCGTAGAGGCAAACGAACCCTAGTAGGATTGCCCACGTGAGAGGATCCAGGTTTCTTAAGAATGGACTTTATAATTTTGGGGACAGTAGGTTGCTCTACATCCTTGCCATCCTTACGTTCAGAATCCATGTCAACCCCGTCTTAGATGGCTGACGATACAACCCTCCCAAACAGCAGCAATCAAGAAAACCCGAAAAAGCACAAGCAACCGAAACAAAACCCTAGGACAAACCCTAAAAACGTCTAAAAACCCAAAGAACGAGCGATTGTATATAAATTAGAGATTCAGATACAAGAGACAGCGTTTAAAGGATTAGAGAGACAAAAATTAGAATTGAAATGAAGTAATAGAGCTTCAGAACAAGTGGCGGCTAGACCTAGGGTTTTTCTGCCATTTTTAGGGTTTTTCTGCCTTAAAATTTGTCCTTGCAACATTCGTTAATACTTAACTCTTAATTAATTAACGATCGTTAAAGTTATATAGTTGTATAGCTGGATTTTATTTTATGTATATATATATATATATATATATATATATATATATATATATATATATATATATATATATATATATATTAAATAAATTAATAAATATAATAAATATATTTATTAATTAAATTAACGCTTTACGTATTGTGTGCAATCCCGTAATCTCGAGTTCGACCCTATCACACGACTATTAAATATAAGTCCATAAACATTCAAAAACGTGTGGACATGATTTTCTCAAAACGGTCAGACAATTTTTGAGTAGTGGCAGCAAATATCATATCGTCAACATAAATGTGTACCAGTATCATGTCGTTGCCTTCCTTGAGAATGAACAATGTCAGGTCCACTTTGCCTTTGGAGAAGCCTTCCAAGATGAGATAAGGCGATAGGAGACCGTACCACGCGCGTAGAGCTTGTTTCAACCAATAAATAGCCTTCTTAAGCTTCTACACATGATTAGGATACTCCGAGTTGACAAATCCATTTGGCTGGCTAACATAGACTTCTTCCCTTAATTCATCGTTGAGAAATGCCGTCTTAACATCCATTTGGTAGACGATCATGTTCATGTGAGCAGCATAAGTAAGGAAAAGTCTAATAGCCTCCAATCTTGCAACGGGAGCAAAGGCTTCTTCAAAGTTAATACCCAATTCTTGTTTGTAACCTCGAGCAACCAATCTAGCCTTATTCTTTAAAATTCCACCCATCTCATCGAGTTTGACCTTATATACCCACAACAAAGTAAGAATATTAACGTTGTCGGGTAAAGGAAGTAATTCCTATACTTCAAGTCGTTTGAATTCATTTAGTTTCTCTTGCATGGCTTCAATCCAAGATGATTGTGTCATCGCTTGTTGCCATGTTTTAGGTTCAACCTCGGATAGAAACGCATCAAAGTAGCAGTATAATGCATGCTCTTATAATTGATGGCGTGTAGAGACTAGTCTTTCGATGTCACCTATAATATTTCTGATTGGGTGATCCTTTGTCCACTTTGTGTTGTGATTTTCAATCCTGTGGGGTCTGGAGTAAACGGTTGTGGGAGCTTCCTCTGAGGTAGACGCACCGTTAGGGATTTCGGGTATAGGTAAACCAAAGAATGAAAGTTCTCGTAAGTGAGCAAATTCCAAGTTGTGATCATTGTTATCCTCTTCAACATCATCAGGAATGAGTGGGGGTGTTGATTCTGGTGTATTTTGAGAATTATTGGGGGATGGTGCATCCGGTTCATTAGTGAGTGTAGATGCATCAGATTGATTTCCATTATCTTGAGCAGCAACTTCAGGAATCAGAGCTACTACTGCAGGGGCTGGAACATCATCACTAGGAGGATCAAAGAATTCATCAAACATCGGTTGAAATAACTCATCCCACCCGGGCCTTAAAGGTGGTGTAAATGATGGAGTAGTAGGATTGTTGGGAACTAGTCTGGAACTAATAGGTACGGTTCACATCTCATGAAGCGCGGGTTCAGAGCTGCGTTGCTCAGAAGCCATAGCTGTCAGCTCATCAAAATCGACAACCATAGTTTCTATTATCTTGCCAAGACGACGGTTATAAATCTGATAAGCTTTCTTTACGGGTGAGTAACCAATGAAAATTCCTATATCAGCCTTCGGTTGAAGTTTGCCCAAATTCTCACTATTAGTATTTGGATAACAAAGTGCACCAAACACATGAAGAAATGAAATATCGGGTTTATGTCCATAAAGAAACCTATATGGTGTTTTTTTGTGGCGGATACAAATAATAGAGCGGTTTTGGGTATAACATGCGGTTGCCACTGCTTCAGCCCATAAGAATAAAGGAGCATTCACATAAATTAACATAGTTCTAGCAGCCTCCATAAGTGTAAGATTACGTCTCTCTACGACACCGTTTTGTTGTGGAGTGCGAGAAACTGATGTTTCATGTGAAATGCCGACCTCTTCATAGTAGTCCCGCAGAGTCTGATTAACAAAATCAGTTCCAGTATCAGTTCGAATGCGGCGAACAGTTGAATTAAGACGCACTTGGATCATCTTAAGAAATTTGATAATAAATGCGGGTGCCTGATCCTTGGCCGTTAAGAACTTTACCCATGTAAAACTTGAAAAATCATTCACCATGACGAGGATGTATTTTCTACCACTCACACTGGCCGTACGCATTGGCCCGCAAAGATCCATGTGCAAAAGATGCAGTATTTCCTGGTTGGTATCTTCAGCTTTGGGTTTGTAAGACTTTTGGGTGCTTTTCCCCAATGAACACGTGGAACATAAATGATCCTTGTTAAACTTGAGCTTTGGAAGACCACGAACAAGTTCGTTTTTAGCCAAATGGTTAATAGCATCAAAGTTAAGATTAGATAACCATCGATGCCACAACCAAGACTTGGTCTTAGATGCTTTGGAGAGAAGACATACATGAGAAGCGGCCATCATATTTTGAATAGACAATGTGTAGAGATTATCCCCTCGAGAACCTTTTAACAAATCGTTTCCTGCTAAGTCACGAATGAAGCAAGTATGTTATCGAAAAGCAACCTCAAGATTGGAATCACAAAATTTTCCTACTGAGAATAAATTATGACCGAGTCCTTCCACATAATATACCCTTGAAATCTGATAGTAGTATGAATACGTGTTTTAGGAAAAACAACGTAAGTATTAAGCGTACGTTTAGGAAAACGTAAACACTTATGACCCTTATGAGTTCGTTCTCGAGGAGGATTAATGTGTGTGTTAAACTTGTAAAATTTGAGATTAATATTGATGAGGAAAAAAAGGAAAAGTAAAAACAATAACGGTTACGATTAATTTTAAACTACGACGAATAATAAAAACGTAAAACGTAAAACGTGACAAATTTAAAAATTTAATCTAAAAATTTATTAAAATTAAAAACAAATCTAAAATAATATAAATAAGAATACAAATTTAACAAAAATATTTTAAAATTTACTTCTAATTTAATATTCAATTTTAAATGCTATTTAATGCCTTAAAGTTAAATAAAATTAAATATAAACCCAAAATATAATTTTATCAAATAAGAATCTTGCTTATATTATACTGACTAAAAAGTATTTTTCTAGACTTTTTAAAACTGATTTACTATTTTTAAATGACTAAAAACTGAATTTAAATTAAAATAATGATAAAAACTAATTAAATAATCAGAAAAATAAAATTACTTTTCTAAAAATCCTAATTTAATCAAAAAGTGCCCAGATATGCAATACAATGAGATCTGATGGATTTAGAAAATGTTTAAAACAAGTATGAGTTAACAAGTCTTCACCAATCACATATTATAAGCAAATGAACTATAAATCTACCCTAATCATAGCAAGAGACCAGGTTTCATGTATTGAATCACAAGATTAAAGCTTGTTTGTGGCTTAGGTGACTGCTGATGCAGCAAGCTAGCAAATAGGACAAGTTGCTGATATAGTTGGTAATAAAGTGAGATTTAAGCAACAAAATCAACTTAACAGATTGTACAAACATAAAATTTTTAACACTCAACCTTAAACCTAGGCCCTATCTAGCTGTATGACCAAGATTCACCTTCCAAGAATCTAAAATAGACCTATTTCAGATTGTTATGTAATTTAGGTATTTGATGAGACTGCTTTTATACATGGTCTCATCGTCCAAAACGATGAAAATATCATAAAAAGTGCCATATATATGCTTGTGTTTGTTCAATGTGTATTTTAGGTACGGATATCGAGAAAATGACAAAAGATCACAAGAATCAAATAAAAAACGAACACGGGAAACAAAGCCGCACAATGAACCGGACCCAAGTGTTGAATTTCCAAGAAAAGTCCATGAAGAATTGAAGATGTACAAGAAAGGTCCTTCATCATCGAAGAAATGACACTTTATACCCATGTATATTCATAATTACAAGTTTGGTCCCTAAAGTTTGTCAAAACTACAAAAAGGTCCCTCAACTTTGAAGAATTGGCAAGATTGGTCCCTAAAAAATTAAGACTTGTCACTTTTGGTCATCCTCAAAGTCAAACATCCAAGAAAAGACCTTCAAAATTCAAGACATGTCATGAATGGTCCTTCAATTTTCAAGAAAGTACAAAACATACCCTTGAAAATACTTTGGGAAAGTATTTGTGGCCAAAGTGAAAATTTTGAAACTTGTTTACAAAGGGAATATACAAGAACAATGGCCAAACTTGGTTTACACATCTTTAGGAAATATAAGGGCTAAATCTGGCAGACACACAAACTTACTAGACCACTCTCAAGCCGCCACCTCACCCACTCACACCCCTCCACCAATCAGAACCCACCAACCTGCCACCTCACACCCCACTAACTAATATTATTAGCTAATTTTTCAAACGGTTAATTAATAATATTTTTTAGGCGCTAAACACTTTCAATGCCCCTAATCAAAATTAAACACACACTCCTCACATACTCAAGAACACATAAACCCTAATCTTCTAATCACCTCCCATCAAAGGGAAAACTACTAATCTGCTCCAGTTCGTTAATTAACAATACTAAGACCACAACCCCACCTTCAGAATGGTTGCCACATCAGCCATGTGGTCTCCCCAAACCTCCCCTGACCCACGAACCAGCTCCAAGACAAAACCATGCACAGTAAATCAACGACTCATAGCTTGGCTTCATCTCTACGCATGTTTAAACGGCTTTGATCAACTTTCACAACTGGCATCCAAGCAAACTGCCAAAAAGTATCACATGGGAGCTCATTTGACCAAGAAAGATTTTAAATTCCAAGCGTATTTCTAGAAAAAGAGGCATTAGGGTTTACATTTCTTAGCGTTTTTAAGCCTATAAATATAAAGGCATTAGCAGTTTACTTCTTTGTTCTTGGTTTTTTTCTTTAGTTGGTCACAAACGTGTAACTCTCCTTTTTATGAATGAAAAGTAAAGTGTTGTTTTGTTGACAAAAGAAATCCAAGTTACTTTCATTATTATTGTTATTGCTCTCATTTACTTGCTTTTAATTTATCCTCAAAGTTGTTTTAAGTTTAATGCATTGTTGTTTCAGAAAAGTGTTTCAAAAAATCTTTGATTTTTCCAAAAGTTCTAGTTCAGGCATTTGAGAATTCTTGAACTCTAGGTTGATCATATCACCCTGATAAGAGTTTATCAAGGTGAAGTGAGACCTCTAGTTTGGGTAGATTCAAGTTGTAGGGATTAAAAATTCTTTGGAAAAATCTGTTTACTTTTTTTTTATTTGCTTAATCTGTTACTTGATCTAACCCCTTTATTCTTTGTTAATCTCATCATAAGCTAGTAGCTGTGGTGTTGGTTCACTAAGGAAAAAGGATTGTATGCTTTTTTTTGTTCCACAACAACCATATCAAACCAAGTGTCCAACCTTGGCTGCAGTAGTCTTGGTTGCCACATCAGTTCATCCAAGACACCCCTAGCTTGACCTAGTTGTTGGTAAAGCTTAGGGGAGCGTAGCTGACCTCCCATAGGAGGCCATTGGGAGGAGGTACCTGCTTTCTTTTCTCTCTTTTTAATTTTTCTTGAAAAATGCTAGATGATTGAATATGCTATGTGGTTTTCTGATAAGCGATTTTAGGTGTTGTTGGTTCAGTTAGGTTATTTGAAGTTTGTTTTAATTAGATACTTGTGTTTAAAAGATTGGATCTCAAAAAAATCTTTGAAAAATTTGCTTATCAGTCTAAAAGGGTGTTTGGATTTGCAGTTTGTACAAGTGATTTGGAATGAACTGAGTATCTAAACATGGTCTTGGCTTTGTGTCTCAAGTTAAGATAATGTCATTGTGGTACTTGTGCATTTGGTAGAGTTTTGTTGGCTTAACCGACTTAAAACACTTGCTGAAATCATAAAACCTCATTTTGTTGCATGTTTGTGCACTAATTGAATTTACTGTATCAATTGGCTAGTTGATTTGTGCTGTTTTTGCTTATTTCTGACTCCCTACAACTCAATGGTTGTAGGGGTGCCTTGATTGTCCAAAATCACCAAGTAAATCAAGCTCAAAAGAGCATTCTTAAATCAAGCAGTCGGAACTCCTTTCCCACTGATGGTAGCCACTGATAGTGTAAAATCTAGGTCAGCTTATTAATAAGCCATTATAGATTATCTCATTGTGCAAAAACTTACTTTTTGTAATCAATCTTACTTTTCTCATCTAATTAGCTAATCTGGAAGTTTTCAGCTTTTGGGTTTAGGATTTGACTAGAAAACGAATTCATTTGTCTTTTTCATTAGTTCTTATTTATTGTTTCATCTTATTTGGCTTAGCTTATTGGTGATATTTTGATTGATTAATCTTAGTTAAGTTATTTAGAACCTTTTGCAAGTAAAATCAAGTCTTGAAGTGGTCTAAGTATAAAAAACGACTATTTTGTCCTTTTGTGAAAAGATACTTGGCTTATTTCTGGCTTATTTAGTGTGCTTTTTCAAAATTTCTTTTTACAAACATCTTTGTAATCCCAAGAGAAGGATGTGTGTCAATTTTCAGCTTATGTCATCAACTTATAGCTTAATAGGCTTATTGGCTCATTAAGAATAAGCTGTTTGACTATTAAGATGTGATAAGCTCACTTTCAGCTTGTTGGCCTTGAGAGTTTTTTGTTTATAACCAAATTTTAAGCTAGACTAGAGTTATTGGGCTTAATTGGTTGACTTTTGTCTTATTGGGCCAAAAAGCCCATTTATTTGGACTGTTTTTATATTTTGGCCCATTTGAGGGCCCAATAGAGGTATTTAGGTAATTTCACATTCATTTTCTGATTATTTAGGTTAAATTAAACTAGTTTCCAAGTTTTTTAGAATTTTTTATAAATTTTCAATTTTTAATATTATTTTAATATTTAATTTTAGTTTTTAATTATTTTTAATAGATTTAATAGGTTTCAAATTTTGGAAAAATACTTTTTAGTTTTGTTAAGTCATTTTTAGGTTTACAAGTAGAAAAATCTTTATTTTGGCTTTTTATTAGTTTATTTGATTTTTAGGGCTTTAATTAGCATTTAAAAATTAAATATTAATTAAATAAAAGGTTTGAAAAAGTTTTGATCATTTGTAAACCCTAATTGGATTTTTAAGAATTTTTTTGTGATTTTATAGGAATTTTTAGAGTAAGTTTCATTTTTACCTAGATTTGCGTGAATACACGTTTTTCGTCTTAGTGTAATTTTTATCCGTAATCCGTCATTTTCTTTTCCCCTTTTCTCATCAATATTAAATCTCAAATTAGACAAGTTTAACACACACATTAATACTCCTCGAGAACGAACTCACAACAAGAGTCATAAGTGTTTATGTTTTCCTAAACGTACGCTTAGTGCTTACCATACATACCTTGTTTTCCTAAACAAGTGTATTTTTACTCCTATCATTTTGGCGCCGCTGTCACGGAGGTGTGTTGTGTTAAATTTGAACAATTTTGTTTTTGATATTATCCATAAATAGTATTTGTTGATTAGCACTCTAATCATACGTATTATCGGTTTTCGTCTTTTGTGAATATTATTACAATATTGTATTACGTATCACAATAAATTCACAATATCTCAAAAAGCGTGAAAACGCAACCTTAATTGGGATTTTATCACTCAATTATTGTATTCGAATCTAAAGCGAAAGAAAAAGGCAAAATAGATAATTACTTTCGTGATGCTTAATTTTGATTAACACAAACTATAAGGTGGGTATAAGGAGACCAAGGTCTAAGGGAAAAAGGCACTTAAGGGCTTCGCGTCGCCTCGTTTCCCCCGCTTGCTTGTGCGTGTTTTGAGAAAGAGGGCTAATCGAGGGTTTGCCGACCAAAGTATTATCTACGTATCATATATATTTGCTTGGTTTCAAAGATTTAAACCCTCTTGAACGTTTTGTTGTTCCACCAACGTTCTAAAGTCATCGAATGCATTCACTTAACGTGATCGTTTTCATTCCTTGAGGCTCCTTTAATCGAGAAATTGATTCGAGGAGTGATTTGTAGATTTGTGTCTACGTAATTCGCAAGAA
This sequence comes from Glebionis coronaria, assembly GCA_025667525.1. Taxonomy (NCBI): domain Eukaryota; kingdom Viridiplantae; phylum Streptophyta; class Magnoliopsida; order Asterales; family Asteraceae; genus Glebionis; species Glebionis coronaria. Next base: position 608,603,200 of record CM046874.1, on the reverse strand, counting down.
AAATCCAAAAAAAAGTAAAAACAATCAAAAGCACAAAAATTCAAAAAAAAGTAAAAACACCAAAAAGAATCTTCTTTGCTCACCCCACGTTGTACGTTACGTTTATGCAAACCCGCTCCAAAGCAAAACGTGCACGTAAACGTCGTCAAAAGGAAGGAAACCGAACTCCTTCTAGTGAAGAATTTCCCATTGTCGAACCCATTATAGAACAAGAAGCTTCCATTGCTAATCGTACTATGATGGATTTGCTTCAAGCACCCACAAAGGGATATGGAGAAGCGAATGTGATTCCCGCTATCCTTGCGGAGAATTTTGAGGTTAAGACCGACTTATTTTCCATGATCCAAGCTAACAAGTTTCGTGGTGACGAGAAGGAAAACCCTCATAACCACATTCGCCATTTCAATCATCTTACGGAGACTTGCAAGTTTAAGGACGTCTCGAATGACGTGATTAAGATTATGCTTTTTCCGTATTCCTTAGCGGGGCCCGCAAAAATTTGGTTAGAGAAAGAGCCACCCAATTCTATATTGACGTGGAAGGATCTCGTTTCAAAGTTCGTGAACCAATTTTTCCCGCCCTCTAAGACTACGCATTTGAAAAACGAGATTTCAAAGTTTTCACAACAATATAATGATAGTTTTCAACGGCTTGGAATAGGTTTAAGGAAATGTTGCATGAATGTCCTCATCACGGTTTTTCCGACTTACATCAAATCGACATGTTTTATAATGGATTGAACGATCATGAACGAGATTATCTTAATGCCGCCATGGGTGGTAATTTTTTGTGTAAAACGGTCGAAGAAGAATTGACAATCATTAAGAATAGGTCCAAAGTTTATAGCCCTCGTAACACACCGAGTGTCAACAAGGCTTCGTCTTCGCCTTCATTGTGACCAACCATTGATGGTCAACAAATTGAGCCTAATTTGGAAAACAAATTGTTCGATAAGCTTAAGGGATTTTTAAAAGAGTTTAAAGTTGGTAAACAACCCACTCCCGCTATGGCTAAAGCGGTTGAGGTTTCTTGTGTTTATTGTGGTGGAGCTCATGATTTCTCCGAGTGCATTACCGCCGGTGGTAACACTTCGAGCGCCTACGCGGCCATGGGAACTTATAACCAAAACGGTCAAGTTACGCGCACTAATCAACTGACTCCACCGGGTTTTCTACCAAATCAAAACAATCAAAATGCTAACAATTATCGCAACAATCAAGGTGGTTACCAAGGAAATCAAAGGAACAATTACAAGGGTAATAATTACAACAATGGGAACCAAGGGACTAGTAGTCAATTGCAAAATCAAAATCAAAATCGTGATTTTCAAAATGTCAATCAAGGGCTTTCAAATGCATTTTCAAAAGATATTCCAAATGGTAGTTTGAGTTACTTTAAGGCTAATGATGATAGGTACACGAATATGGCAAATGACGTGATAAACCTAAGGACTAAGTTTGAAACTCATAGTAACAAAATGGAAGGAAATGTGGTTAGGCTCCAACAAAATCAACAAAAAATGGAATAAGGCCAACATAAGATTGAGCAAACTTTGCTTATGTGGGAGCAAAATCAAAAGACTGAAAAGAACAAGATAAGCAAGAACGAGCAAAATCGGAAAGTATACTTTTAGATGCTATTATGATGAGCAAAGCCTCTACTTCGGGTTGTCTTCCTAGCAACACCGTTTAAAACCCGGAGGGAGAGATGAAAGTGATTACCACACGTAGTGGTAAGACCTTTAAGGAGCCAACTCCTCAACCAATTACTCATACGGAGGAGGAAATTGAGGAAGAACCTGAGGTGGTGGTCGAAAAGGAGCACGTTTCGATCCCACGAAGTACTGCTCAAACCACACCTACGGTCGACCCTTTACCAAGCCTGGAACCCGAGATTCCAAAGGCTATGTCTATGCCCCACCCAACACCACCCTTACCTTATCCATCGAGACTTCATAAGGAAAAATTGCAAGAACGTAACAATTATCAATTTGAGCTTTTTATTAAGATGTTTCGTGATTTGCATTTTAACATAAGTTTCGCCCCCAACTTTAAGAATATGTTGAACTATAAAGAGAAATTGCAAAAATTTAGTCATTGTTCATCATTTTTTCTTAACCGCATACCTCAAAAAGTCGGCGATCCCGATAAATTTTTAATTCCGTGTGGTATCCAAGATATGGAAGAATGCTACACCCTGGCCGATCTTGGTGCTAGTATTAACTTCATGCCTCTTGAAATATTTAAGTCGCTCAATCTTCCAAATCTTACTCCAACAAAAATGTCTATCGAGATGGTCGATCATTCTACGATTCCCGCATGTGGAAAGGCCGAAGACGTTTTTGTGAAAGTAGGAAAGTTCTATTATCTGGTAGACTTTATCATAGCTGATATTCCCATGGATCCTCAAGTTCCTCTTATTTTAGGTCGTTCATTAATAGATACGTCGAAAGCGATTATTGATGTGCATGCTAGAAAAATCACTTTACTCTTCAACGACGAGGAACTTGTTATAGATGGACTCCAAAACTCCAAACTTTCTCATGTTTATTCTATCGCGACTTTAAACCATATTGATTTAATCGATGTCGTATGCGAGGAATTTTCACAAGAGATTTTAGGTTTTGTCGATGAAGAAAATAGTGGCAATCCCACTATGCTCGATCCAATCCTTGATAATTAGACACCATATTTTACTCCATTTGAAGGAGGTGCTTTTACTTTGGAAGAGTTTGATGTACCTCGAACTTATAACGAAGACCTCGAAGACGATGAGGATTTTTTTATTATCAAGGATTTTTTAAACGATTTTCCATTTCCTCCGCCAGTGGAGGTTATGAGTATTGAGCCAAAATCTTCAATCGAGGAGTCACCAACTCTCGAATTGAAAGATCTTCCTCCTCACCTCGAATATGTATTCTTGGAAGGAGACGATAAGTTGTCGGTTATTATTGCGAAAGACCTTTCCGATGATGAAAAAACCGCACTTATCGTTGTCTTGAAGGCTGACAAAAGGGCAATTGCGTGGAAATTATCCGACATTAAGGGTAATTAGTGTGAAAACACTTATCCTTTTACCACTTATTTCCAATAATAACAAGACCAAAACGTGTATTTTATGTCGTAAAAGTCGGAATTATGTGTGGTTTGTGTTTTTATTGTGTTTCAGGATAAAAATATGAAAAAGGAGAAAACACGGGCTATCACGGGCTTTTATCGAAGAAAACGAGAAAAGACGAAGTCAAAAGATCAAGAGTGCAAAGAGAACGGAAGTCCAAGACCTATTCTGAAGATTTATCGAAGAAAAAGTCTAAAGACGGAAGTTTAATGAAGTCGAAGAACTAAGTCTAATTAAAGAAGAAAATTATAAGACGAGTTCAATTTATATCAAAAAATCCCGAGATGACGTCGAGAAAGACAAAGAATTTAAATTGAGTCGAGACGAGAAGAAAGAAAAAGGAAGCAACACATGCACCTCCCCACCTCCTATATATACCCTCCTAATGACACATTAGGAGGGTGTTAGTTAGTTAATTAGTTCATTTTTCAATTTTAGTAGTTTAGTTTTTAGAGAGAGAAAGTGTTTAACTTTCTCTGACTAGGAAAATTTCATCTTTTATTTCTTTCTTGTGTGAATCAAATCTTTACTTTTAAAAAGTTTAATCTTGTTTTGATCTTAATCTTCTTCTATCTTTCTATATTTTTAAGTTGATTTTTGATTTGTTATAATCTTGATCTTGTTTAATCTTGATGTTTATGAGATCAAAAAGTTTATCTTTTGGTTTCTATCTAAGTTTTATACGGATTAAGCTTTGAGCTTATCATGCTTATTGACTTATTTTGTGTTTAGCTTATTTACTTTTTAGTTTTCTTAAAAGGTTTCGTCTTTTTATGATTGTTTGAAAAGGTTTGCTTATTTAAAGTTTAAAAAGTTCTTATTGCGATTATTAGCTCTTTTCATTATAAGTTTGGTAAGGATTCGGATTGTGCTTTTTTTTAAAAAAAAAAGCTTATTGGTTTGCTTATTAAGTTTTACATTCTGTCGGAAAGGGTAAACCCTTTTCCGACCATTATTCCGACAGTTTCATCGTTATTCCGATCATTACATCGGATTAGGATTTGTTCTTCCGACTGATATTCCGACTAACATTCCGACGGTAGGGTTATTTGATATTCCGATTGTTTTCTTTTTGGTATATTCCGATAGGTTGTTTTCCGACAGAGTGTCATTCCGATAGTTTTTCATGTTCATTATTCCGATTCCTTTGTGATTATTCTGACACTGTTATTCCGATGGGATTCCGGTAGGTGTATTCCGACGGATTGGGTTTAAGTTCTTGTTTTTACAAAGTTTTATGTTTTGAATTCAATTTTAAGTTTGTAAGTTTTTAAGTTTTTAATCATTTATTTTTAACTCGTAATTTTAGTTTAATTTTTAAAGCTTTTATTTTACTCAACGACATTTTCATACTTGCTTTTAGTTTAAAATAGATAATCAATCCATTTTATTTTCCACCAAGAACGACTGAGTCGCACTCTTAGCTAGTAATCAATTCGAAAAGACTGGAATTTCGAACTTTCATACTAGGTGAAAACCTAGTATTAAATGGCGCCGCTGCCGGCTCTTTTCGTTAAGATTAACGGTTTTTAGTGATAGACGCGTTGAATTTTGGGATCCGTTCATTTTTGAACGTTACCTTCCTTGCTTAAAAATTTTCAAAAATCCATAAAAATTAAAAAATTTCAAAAATTCAAAAAAATAGAAAAACATAAAAAAAACCAAAAATATTTCTTGTCTATCTTTCTTTTCTTTTTGTAGGTGTGCATGCGTACCCGTGCTCGTAAGAAGAAAGTAATTCAAGCCGATGTCGAAACTCCACCTATTGTCACCATGGACAATCGACCAATGATCGAGCTTTTGCAATCGCAAGTAGAGGGCAACACCGATGCTATTGTCATACCCGAGATTGGAGCTAACAAATTTGAACTCAAATCCGGTTTCTTTCAAATGGTCTCTGCTCAACCATTCTTGAGGCGTACACTTGATGATCCTCATGACCATATCAAAAGGTTCCTTCAACTCACTAATATGGTCAAGTATAATGGGGTTTCACAAGAGGTGATTCGCTTGCAACTTTTTCCTTTCTCCTTAGAGGGACAAGCCCGACATTGGCTTGATAAGGAACCGCCACAAAGTATTCTTACGTGGTCGGATTTAGAGACCAAATTCATCAACTACTTTTTCCCACACTCACGTACTACTGCTTTGCGGAATGAAATCATTAACTTTGAACAAAAGTAAGGTGAGACATTTAGTGAATCTTGGGACCGTTTTAAGGAACTTTTAAGAAAGTGTCCACAACATGGTTTCACAAAAGTACATCAAATTAATACTTTTTACAATGGTTTAAGCATGAATGACCAAGATTCACTAAATAGTGCCTCGGGGGGTAACATTTTGGTTAAGTCTTCTAATGCCGCGTGGGATATTATTGAGAATAAGTCTAGAATGCAAACTAAGAGTGTACGGACTAATGTGGCTAGTGCTAGTACTAGTGACGATGACAACAGAATTGATAAGCTTACTTCGATTGTTGAAACACTTGCTCTACAAACCGCTAACAATACCAAAAGCATCAATGCGCAAGTTAATGCTTTGAGTCAGTCATGTGAAATATGCGGGGGTTCTCATTCATACACCGATTGTCCTTTGACTCATGACAATCTGGAAAATGTGTATGCCGCTAATGGTAACATTTCAACGGGAGGCTATCAAGCACGTCCTCAAGGTGACCGTAATTTGCTCAGTTATCATTCAAACAACTTCCTTTCACCACCCGGTTTTCCTCCTCAAAACCAAAACAACCTCAATCGCAACAATCAAAACCAAACTCGAGCTCCAAATCAATATCAAACCCAAAGAAACCCATATCCACCTCAAGTAAACAACCAAGTTTACCAACAACCCGCTTATCAACCACCTGCCTACCATGCTCTTCCTCCCACCCAACCTGCCGTATTTAATCACGAGGTTGAAACTTACATGAGGACTAATGATGCGATAGTGCAGAATCTTCAGAGGCAAATCATCAACTTGAAAGGAGATATGGCGAAACAAGGAAATGATCTTCGAGCCGATATGCGAAACTCTTTGAGCAGTCAAAAGAATGACTTAAGGGATATGATGGCCAGTTCTTCCAAAGTAATCAAGCCTCTGGTTCGGGTTCTCTTCTGAGTAACACTGTTGTTAATCCAAGAGGGGAGATGAAAGCAATCACCACTCGAAGTGGAAAAGGTTTAAAGGAACCCGAGATTCCTACACCTACACCGGTGAATGTGACAAAGGAAAACGAGTCCCCTTATCCAATTCCTCCACCTTCTACTTCCACCCCTCCACCACCCAAGGATGTGAGTGAGAATTCCATTCCAAAGCCTTCATCTCAACCCAATATACCTTATCCCTCAAGGTTGAGGAATGAGAAGTTGAAGAACAAGGATGATATTCAGGTTTCTAACTTTCTTAAAATGTTTAAACAACTGAATTTCAACATCTCCTTTGCCGAGGCTCTCGCCCACATGTAGAAGTATGCTAAAATGTTTATAGATCTTCTCAGTGATAAGGAGAAACTTCTTGATATCGCTCAGACCCAACTTAAACGAGAATTGCTCTGCAGTGCTCTTAAGGAAATTACCCACCAAACTTGGTGATCCGGGTCGCTTTCTTATTCCTTGCAACTTCCCCGGGGCAGAGAATTGTATGGCCCTAGCCGATCTAGGTGCTAGTATAAACGTAATGCCATTAAGTGTTTGGAAACAATTATCTCTACCCGAGCTAGTCACCACATGAATGACATTGGAATTAGCTAACCGTACGGTTGCTTATCCGGTGGGGATAGCCGAAGATGTCTTCGTCGGTATCGACAAATTCACCTTTCCGGCGGATTTTGTTGTCGTTGACTACGAGATGGACCCCCGTGTTCCATTAATCGTTGGACGTCCATTCTTGAGGACCGGCCGCACTTTCATCGATGTAGCCGCGGGCGAATTAACCATGAGAGTTGGTGACGATAAAATCGTCTTCAACATGGGTAAACTTTCTAAACAGCCTTCTGAAAACGAGAGCGTTAATTTCATTGACGTTCTTGATGAGGCTTGTGAAGAACATTTCAAAGACGTTGTAAAAGTGGTTCTTCTTCTCTACCCATTGTTGAGATCGTTGCCTCTATTGCTCCCTCACTAACTCCATTTGGAGAAAGTGACTTCCTTTTAAAAGAATTTGAAGCTACTTTAGGGGATGTGGACTTACAATATGACGATTCTCCCTCCAATTGGGATGAAGACATTCGTACCATTGAGAAACTTCTCAATGAGGACCATATTTCTCCACCATCTCCTAAGGAAATCTCTATCGATGATCCGAATTTGACTACGCCTTCCATCGAAAATCCTTCGGATTTAGAGCTTAAGGATTTACCGTCTCATCTCGAATACGTTTTCCTTGAAGACAATAAGAAGTTACCCGTCATCATCGCTAAGGACTTGAAAGAAGACGAAAAATCCGACTTATCGACGTGTTGAAGAATCATAAGAAGGAAATTGCTTGGAAAATTTCCGATATCCGCGGAATTGATCCGAACTTTTGTACTCATAAAATTCTCATGGAAGATGACTTTAAACCCGCAATCCAAAGCCAAAGAAGGGTTAATCCTAAAATTCATGATGTCATCAAGAAAGAGGTTATCAAACTTCTAGATGCCGGAATGATTTACCCTATTTCGGATTCGCCATGGGTTAGTCCCGTCCATTGTGTGCCTAAGAAAGGCGGAATAACCGTTGTTCCCAATGAAAACAATGAGTTGATTCCTACTCGACTTGTCACGGGTTGGCGAGTTTGCATAGACTATCGCAAGCTCAATGATGCCACTCGAAAGGATCATTTTCCTCTCCCTTTCATGGATCAAATACTCGAGCGTTTAGCGGGTAATGACTACTATTGCTTCTTAGACGGTTTCTCCGGGTATTTTCAAATTCCCATCGATCCTAAAGACCAAGAGAAAACCACATTCACTTGTCCTTATGGAACATTTGCTTACAAAAGAATGCCTTTCGGCTTATGCAATGTTCCTGGGACTTTCGAAAGGTGTTTGATGACTATCTTCCATGACATAGTTGAAGAAACTATAGAAGTCTTCATGGATGATTTCTCGGTCTATGGTGATTCTTTCTCTACTTGCCTTGCCAATTTAGAACGTATGCTCAAACGGTGTGAAGACACTCTGTGACAATCCGTCAATTTATGGTTGATATTTTATTCTCAATATTATTTAAAACATTATTTTAATGTTACATTATGAACTCACTTATTTTTGGGAAAAAAATTGGATTTACGTCTTGAAGTAGCATCGACTACGTCTAAACCGGAGGATTCTACGTTACGTGCTTACATTTACATACACCGTCTTTGGTGACAGTCCGACATTTTAGAAAATAAATTTGTCCGTGAATATTATTTTGAGATTTTAAATTTGTGTTGGTTCATAAACTCACAAATTTACGAGAAGAGATTAGGACTTACGATTATAATTTAACGTCCTTTACGACTAAACCGGAAACCTTAGGATTACGTATTTACGTTTTTGAACTCCGTTTTTGATGAGACAATTTTTATTAGATTCGTTTTGTGCCGTTGATTCATAATTTATAAAAACGTTTTTCGTAAAACGACCCGGGCACGCAAATCGAGGAAATTAGAATCGAGGAATACCCGTAAATTAGTGGGATGGGAAAAACTAATTTATCCCACCCCACTATACACATGGGACGGCCACACAACTCCAACACACACTTGGTGTCAAGTCTTAAACAAGCTACATAACACTTGTCATCTTAGCTTAATAAGTTAGACAACAAACCACAAAAACCACCTAGCCAAAACCATTCACTCATTTCTCTCATGCAAAAACAACTAAATCCTCACATTTCTCTCTATCATTTCCGTCCCACCACCACCTTAAACACCCCATTTGATCTAAATTTATCCATTAAATCATATGTTATTCTTGCACAAGATGATGCCCTTTTGAAGCCCTATTGATTGGTGGTGATTATAACATCCAAGGAGGAGTTTCTATGGAGTCTTGGGGCTGATTTTTCACAAGGAGTTCTTGAAGAATGGTGGTCTTGAAGATGGTCTTGGTTTATCACAAGTTGTGTGATCAAAATCCATGTCTTGATCACAACCTACATCATCATGGTGGTATAAAGATCGTTCTCCTCATCCTCTTGTTATTTTGATTATGTAATCATGTATTTTCTTCTTAAATGTATATATGTATGATGATATATGATGATAAAAATATTGTGTGGGGATTTGGTGTTGATAATCATGGGTAAAAAGATGAAAAACTATATGTAAAAAGGTTAAAATCATGCTTAAAAATGATGGCTGTATAAAACAGTAAAGAATCATGTCATGAACTGATAAAATGACATAGATTAATGGATATACAGTAAGTAATATGTCTTGTACACATGTGAGAGTTGGCCATGCAATGGAATCATTAGGATGAGTGAGATATGATCAAAACGAGTTTAGAGTACAAATCTGAGTTTACTGTTTTGGACGTTTTTTAGAAACTACTTAGAGGCTGATTCAACAGTAGCTATAGTAGAATTAAATAGAGCACATATCATTTAGTTTATGTCATAAAAATTTGAGCTTCTATCTCCATATAGAACTCTAGATATGGCCGTTTTGGTGAACATGAAAATAAAAATCAGATTTTGGGAAATTAAAGTATAATATTATTATATAAGCACTCAAATAAAAATAGTATAAAATGTGAATTAAAACCAACTAACTTATATAATACATTTATATAAATATGTATAAGGATAAATAAATGGTACATTTTATAAAAATGGTAATTTGATAAGTTTTATAAGTTATAAAACTATAAACATGATTTTTACGTCTTTTCGGCTAATACCGTAAAATTAACGTTTTTGTTAAATAAAACTTAGACGGTTGGACCCGTCTAATGTAAACTTTTATAAACTCATATACTGATATATAAACATATATAACAAGTAAAAACTGATAAAACCCGAACTATACAACATATGGACATTAACGGGCTAAGTTAACGTTATTTGGACTAATAATACAACAAAATGGGCTAAAACACTTATAAACTTATTTATTGGGCTTAACCCATTTGGGCCCAACATTTAAAGTATAAATAATGATAATACAAGTATGAAATAGATTAATACAAGTTAATAAACTTATAATAGGCTTATTGGACCTAAAACACGTAAATAGGTAAAACTAGTAAACTAGTAAGAAGTTACCAATACATAAACACAAAAATGAGTGAATGAGAATATATAAACCCACTTGATCATCATATATATAATCATCATATGTATACATAATCGTTATTTTTATAAACTCATTGGACAAGAGTCTAAGACGAGTATTATTTGTCTAGGTTTCCATGATTGAAGCACGTACCGTACATCCGAATTGCCGATAACCCGTCTTCCCACATCAACGTGAGTTCATAGCCTCGCACTATTTTAAATGTTTTTATAAATGTTTTATAAACCCGCGAGGGAGATAACATGTTACTTTTTATAAAATAGGACACCATTTGTCCCGATTGTCTGTTTATTGATTTGGACCCGAATGATTGCATGACCCGAAGAATGATTAAATGACCCGATAGATGAGATAAAATGGATTATTAAAGTTAGGTTATGTCACTAAAAGTCCCATTAGCATGAATTGTGAACTACCGGGATTTGGTAGACGCTTATGCATATAATAGTACTATTTGGGGACGATCACCCCAGTTCGCGCCTTGACGGTTGATCCCCGTCGTGCCACTTTGATTGGTAAGCGAATTTATGTATGAGAAGTTACACAAGCGTGATTATTGTGACGACACGCTAATTTAGATGGGCAAATTGAGTTTCGGGCTAGCTACCCGTTGTTTGGTTTAGTAAGGTAACAATGTCATGCGGCTTATAATAATCCAATTTACGAAATACTGCTATACGCACCGAATTACGATATATTGCCTGACTAACAATATGGGGTCTTACTATTGATATTATGTTCGTGTTTTGGTTCTTCATAACCATATTCATATAACGGTTTTTATTTTACTTTATACAACGTCATAAGACGTATTGTATGATGTTTTTACGACATTGGCTCGTATAATGATTTTTAAGGCAAATGCCTATATTATGATTTTGATAAGGATTTGTATAAAATAACTTTAGCTATTTTATGGCATATTACAATGATTTGTACAAAATGATTCTCGGTAAAAATTTTATACCGATGTTATATTGATGGATTTTATTAAACTTTATGAATTCACTCGGCGTTATCGCTGACCTTTTCTTTTAACATGTTTTATCTCAGGTACTTGAAGATAATTCTCGGGAAGACAACAAGAATTCATGGCCCGCACTTAAATAACAATTTCCATTCAAATCTTTTGTAAAATTGTATGAAATGACCATGACTTGGGACCTATGTAACTTTGATATTTATGAATGGAAATGCTTTTATTATTAAACGACGCGATTTTTAAGCATTGTCTATGATGTGTCTAATGTGCTATCCCGTAACACCAACTAGTCTTCCGTTGTATTGCATTGTATAAATTTGGGGGTGTTACAGTTTGGTACCAGAGCTCTCGTTATAGAGAACGAAAGATTTTTAAAACCAAGGTTTTGAATAAAACATTTCAAAATCTTTTAAGTATAAACATTTTTCTAAAAATGTCTAAAAATCTTTTGACTAAAAGGGTGCCGAAGAATTCCCGAGTTACCGACAAGGCCAGACTGAGAAATGTTATTTTAATATATATATATAACCTGGATTATATATATATATATATATATATATATATATATATATATATATATATATATATATATATATATATGATGTAATTCTATTACATGATTGTTTGATGATTATTTTGATATTTATACGAGGTATTTATAAGACGTAGATTGTCACAAGGAACCCTAAATCCCCTAGTAAATTAACCGAAGCTATTCTCGTAGGAATTCTAGCTATCCTAAATCTAAACCAAGTTGTGGATATCTATGATCCCAACAAAATGATTGATATTCGTAGAAATGTTGATATTAGTTGATTGTGATATTGAAAAAGAATTGGCGAGATTAAATCTGATATCGATGTCATGACGATCTTTCCTTATAGAGTGGAGTTTGACAAAACTTACCACCTGGAAAGGTGTCATCTGTTTCAGTGTTACCCAATTCTTAAATATGAAATCGAAAGGGTGAATGTTACACTTGAGGCTGTCATTGGAACCATTACCCAAAAGCCTCATGCCACTAATACCTTTCTGAGAAGTCTAATTGAATGATCGAGTCATTTTATACTAGTGACTCATTTGATAACTATTGTTGTAAGAGCTATAGGATTGGAAATTAAGTGTTGATCATATCGAGCTTTTATTTCCCTTTTAAGGTTTATGAAAAAGTTTGAAAATATTGGAAAATGAGGTAGGATATCCAATTGAGTATAAGTTAATTGGAAACTTGAATAAAGTAAAATTTAACCCGTATGGAATATGAGATTGATAAGAGGAGATCGTTAAGTCATGTGATTGAATTATAAGGTTTTAATTGATTATTGATTCGTGTTAAGTGTTGTTCCTAGGCCATTGTCCAATGATTAGGATGCCCAGTGTCCAACAAATAAATTGAAGAAAATCTTCTTCTGAATTGGGACCGATGGATCTTCCGGGACAGGTGGGACACCTAATGACTCTTGTAGATTAGTATTCATTGTGGTATCTTTTAAAAAACCCTAACTTAACTGAGACATCAGTTGGTAGGATGAGTTCTTGGAATTGTATGACATAGTGACACGTAATGTGTTGCGGTACAATTTTGACTTGTTTGTGATTAATGAAAAGACTACCTTTGATTGCTAAATTCTACATGTACCGATGTTATCTATCCTTTGTTTCTTCATCCTAATGTTCGTATTAGTGATGCAACTATTGAACAAGTACTCATCTCGATTTGAGTTACGTTGTGAATTATTCTTTCTAAGTGCCATCGAGGTCATGAACCTCATGATTAAGTGGCTAAGCTCATTTCCTGATATATAGTAGTTAGTTCTTGGTGAACAACTCTTGATCACTCTTTTGCAGATCACTCATTGTTTTTATAAGATACGATAGTATCCCTTGGGAAAAATTGAATTTTCATCACCATATTAATTATTTAAAGTGAGACTTATAAATAATAGTTATCAAAATGAAGTTGTTTATAAAACACCTTAGAAAACTTAATTGTTTTCATAACAAAGAAAATCCTTGTAAATTTATTCTTGATTCTTATTTAAGAATTAAGCATGAAAATGTTTTTAATATAAACATGAACATATAATTTTGACGAACTGAGTATTGCATCTTTAATCTTGAAATTGTATATAGTTGCACGCCTACATACAACTTAGAATGGACCATGCAAGGCTGATTAGTAGTCACCATAAAACTGATTAATAAACACTAAGTTTTCTTTGAAGATTGTGAAAGATTAAAATTTATGAGATCTGCAAGAAGTGAAAAATAAGGACATAGTGTTAGGGACACCTACATATGTGCCTGTAGCATCTATTCTTCTGAGTCGAACTTACTCATCCGTGGAAATTGTCTTATTTGACAATTGACAATTCTTTCTTGTCCAATTCTCCCATAGTGAGATTCTTATGAAAAGTATCTGATTACCGAGTGTTGATACCCGATTGGATGTATCGACGTTCGTATCATTTCTTTTGATTTGATTTCATTTGAATGACCTGGGTAACGATCCGAGGAGCTTTCGAATGCGTACTCAAATTATGAAAACATGGGATATATTCATATTCGTTAAATGTTTTCGTCTGATCTGATTTGAAATTCTCTCGCGTAGATTATGCGTTCACCTTACTCTTTTAAGGTTAGTTATGTCTCCATATATCCTTAAATTGTAAAGGATTATGAGTTATTATTGGTCTTTTGAGAAGTTCACATCTTATCGACGGTAATGAAACTGGAAGGTTGATAGTGCCAGTAGAATGGATTGATTGATTATGACATGACGACATTGTCTTAATTGATGGGAACTCGAGTAGAAATCCCCTAAAAGATAAGATGTTGATTATCAAAAGTGATCTAAATAATTCTTGATGGATGACTTGAAATTATACCGTGAATGGTTATGAATTAGTCATAGATATTATAATCTAGAAAGCACCTAATACGAATTTATTAAAAGATGTTTATGTTATCTGAAACTTTAGGAGGTATTTGCTGGTGAATTACCTAGACTTTCGCCATTAAGGCAAGTTGAATTTGGTATTGATTATATAACCGGTGTTGCACCTGTGGCTTGTGCACTGTACATCAGCACCATCTGAATTAAAGGAATTACCGTACAACTAAGAGAGTTATCGGAGAAAGATTTTATTCTACCGAGCTCGTCATAATGAAGAGCTATGGTGTTATCATTCCTTATATTTATAGATTACTGTGAACTGAGTAAATTGACAATCGAAAACGATATCCATAACTCGAAATGGAAGATTTGTTCGATCATTTACAAGGTTCTAGCGTATGTTTTAAAGATTTGATCCATGGCATGGTTATCATCAATTTAGTGTCCGCGAAAAAGATTATCTATTCCAATCACTACATCCGGTACTTTTAATGAACATTATGAGTTTCACGTGATGTCGTTTGAATTGACTAATACACATGTAGCATCCATAAATTTGGTGAATCTCGTGTGTAGGCTGTAATTTGATAAATTCATGCTCGTGATCATTAAGGACCATTTGTTTTGTTTATAAGAATAAGAAGAAGTTAATAATTAATTATAGATTGCCCTAAATTGGCCGAACAATAAAAACCTGTACCTTGAATAATTAACATGTGAATAAAGGTTTAATCATTTACATTAAATGACCGTGTGATTAATAAGATAATAGAATCTATATTGACTCTTCAAAAATTAAGAGCCCTTTTAAGACTTTGGGTTTTTTCAAAAAGAAAGTGCAAATGTGTTTTGACAAATGTTTTATCAAAAGGATTTTTAAGGAATCATTCCTTATAACTAAAACATTTAACTAAACTTCTGTTTAGGGGTAAATATTCTTGTATACCTCAAGATAACCTAAGAGGGATTGAGGAAACCATTTAAACCATGAATTGAAATTTGAAACGACACTTTTTGCTTTTCAACTAAGAAAATTGTGACCAAAGTATAAATAAAGATTTTTTCGAACGTTTACGAATCTCACTAATTATTTTCAGTAAATCAATAAAAATCGTGTTAATTAAATTCAAAATTGTTTTGAACATTTTATTATAATTGGTCGAACTAAGAAATTTAAACTTTTAACGTTTACGTTTCATAAAAACTTAATATTTATTATTAATTTACTTGTAATAATTATCGACGCTTTAAAACATCGGATTGAGCAAAACTGATAAAAATAATAGTTGAGACGAGACTAGAACTTAGAAAATATGAAGAAAGAAATTTTGAATAAATACGGACATAATAATTATATCATCAGGATAGATGAATGTAGATACCGACACATTATATAGAAAAGATAAAGAATCAATTAAGATGTATTTCTTAATAATGACTGTGCAAAATAAATTGCCGAACAATATAAAAATAAACAATGATTGTAAAAAGATCATATAGATAATAAAGAGGGGTTCGCGGCTAGTGTGAACTATTAGAATTGAGAAGCCGATAGCGTTAAATGTTTTAAAGGCCACTTGTGGTTGCCTAAATATGGAGGATTGTGAGATATAGACATGTTGGAATATCGTAAGATTAAGTATTCTATTCATGTCATTTCTGATTAAGTGTATCTTTTTCTAAAGAAGTTGTACTGATGGAAAATTATGAAGGCAGACATCGCCTCATACATTAGTAAACGACTAACTATTGCAAAGGTCATCATCTGAATTTGATTCGATTTGGGTCATCGTCGACAGACTGACCAAATCTGCTAATATCATTCCTGTTAATGATAGATTCTTGATGAAGAAATTGACTCTTTTGTATTTAAAGGAGTTATGTAAACATGGTGTGCCTGTATCGATCATCTCTATCAAGATCCTCGCTTCGCATCGAATTTCTAGAGATTTGCTCAGAAGTCATTGAGAACGAATCTTGATGAGAGTACTGTACCACTCCAATCGAAGGGACGAGGTAAAGTAACGATACAAAATACTATAAGTGTTGTTATATGTTTGAATGATTGACCTTTGGTAATAAACTGTAAAATCGTTTTCCTTTGGAGAGATTATCATTGATAACTATCGTATTAGGATCGAGAATGAATCTTGTGAGGATATATATTAGAGCATCTGTAAGCAGAAGTTGAGATGAAGACACTCGACATGACATGTCTTTTAGGTTTAAGGTTTCCTATAATGGCGAACCTAACCTTACAAAATACTTGACCCGCGAGACCTGAAATGATTGTTGAAATTAGGATCTGAATATTGACTGCCGGTAGTGGGCAGGAGGTTATGTGAATATGAAATGTAGATCTTTAAGTGCCAGATGGGTAGCGAAGTTATGCCAAAAATTTTAACCATGGAAAAATGAATTGATGATCTGGAAGATCATGGGATATAAGTCCCTGTTGTATGGGACCATTGAGATGATGTAAAAGATTGGTTTGAAAGGCATATAAGCTGGATCTACCCTAGGAATTTAAGAGCTGCGTGAATTATGTTTCGTATATCGAACTTGATAAATGCCTATCAAGTGAAAATCTGACTGTTTCTTAGTAATGTTTAGATCGGCGAAAAGTTGCATTCATCAAAAACCCGTGAACATCATGGATAGAGAAAGTAAGTCAACATTAAGCCTGATCTTATTCCCGTAGTTATATTTGATGAAACCCGCGTATTGTAATGGATTACACTTGTGAGAAAAGACCTAATGTGGAGGAAATACCCACATGGCTTTAACTCTATAAGAAGCGAGTAGTAAGATGATCTTTGAGGACAAAGATCCTGTTTAGGGGTAAATGTTGTGACAATCCGTCAATTTATGGTTGATATTTTATTCTCAATATTATTTAAAACATTATTTTAATGTTACATTATGAACTCACTTATTTTTGGGAAGAAATTTGGATTTACGTCTTGAAGTAGCATCGACTACGTCTAAACCGGAGGATTCTACGTTACGTGCTTACTTTACATACACCGTCTTTGGTGACAGTCCGACATTTTAGAAAATAAATTTGTCCGTGAATATTATTTCGAGATTTTAAATTTGTGTTGGTTCATAAACTCAAAAATTTACGAGAAGAGATTAGGACTTACGATTATAATTTAACGTCCTTTACGACTAAACCGGAAACCTTAGGATTACGTATTTACGTTTACGACAATTTTTATTAGATTCGTTTTGTGCCGTTGATTCATAATTTATAAAAACGTTTTTCTTAAAACGACCCGAGGGCACGCAAATCAAGGAAACTAGAATCGAGGAATACCCGTAAATTAGTGGGATGGGACAAACTAATTTATCCCACCCCACTATACACATGGAACGGCCACACAACTCCAACACACCAACTTGGTGTCAAGTCTTAAACAAGCTACATAGCACTTGTCATCTTAGCTTAATAAGTAAGCCAACAAACCACAAAAACCACCTAGCCAAAACCATTCACTCATTTCTCTCATGCAAAAACAACTAAATCCTCTCATTTCTCTCTATCATTACCGTCCCACCACCACCTTAAACACCCCATTTGATCTAAATTTATCCATGAAATCCTATGTTATTCTTGCACAAGATGATGCACTTTTGAAGCCCTATTGATTGGTGGTGATTATAACATCCAAGGAGGAGTTTCTATGGAGTCTTGGGGCTGATTTTTCACAAGGAGTTCTTGAAGAATGGTGGTCTTGAAGATGGTCTTGGTTTATCACAAGTTGTGTGATCAAAATCCATGTCTTGATCACAACCTACATCATCATGGTGGTATAAAGATTGTTCTCCTCATCCTCTTGTTATTTTGATTATGTAATCATGTATTTTCTTCTTAAATGTATATATGTATGAAGATATATGATGATAAAAATATTGTGTGGGGATTTGTTGTTGATAATCATGGGTAAAAAGATGAAAAACTATATGTAAAAAGGTTAAAATCATGCTTAAAAATGATGGCTGTATAAAACAGTAAAGAACCATGTCATGAACTGATAAAATGGCATAGATTAATGGATATACAGTAAGTAATATGTCTTGTACACATGTGAGAGTTGGCCATGCAATGGAATCATTAGGATGAGTGAGATATGATCAAAACGAGTTTAGAGTACAAATCTGAGTTCACTGTTTTGGACGATTTTTAGAAAAAACTTAGAAGCTGATTCAACAGTAGCTATAGAAGAGTTAAATGGAGCACATATCATGTAGGTTATGTCATAAAAATATGAGCTTCTATCCCCATATAGAACACTAGATATGTCTGTTTTGGTGAACATGAAAATAAAAATCAGATTTTGGGAAATTAAAGTATAATAGTATTATATAAGCACTCAAATAAAAATAGTATAAAATGTGAATTAAAACCCACTAACTTATATAATACATTTATATAAATATGTATAAGGATAAATAAATGGTACATTTTATAAAAATGGTAATTTGATAAGTTTTATAAGTTATAAAACTATAAACATGATTTTTACGTCTTTTCGGCTAATACCGTAAAATTAACGTTTTTGTTAAATAAAACTTAGACGGTTGGACCCGTCTAATGTAAACTTTTATAAACTCATATACTGATATATAAACATATATAACAAGTAAAAACCGATAAAACCCGAACTATACAACATACGGACATTAACGGGCTAAGTTAACGTTATTTGGACTAATAATACAACAAAATGGGCTGAAACACTTATAAACTTATTTATTGGGCTTAACCCATTTGGGCCCAATATGTAAAGTATAAATACTGATAATACAAGTATGAAATAGATTAATACAAGTTAATAAACTTATAATAGGCTTATTGGACCTAAAACACGTAAATAGGTAAAACTAGTAAACTAGTAAGAAGTTACCAATACATAAACACAAAAATGAGTGAATGAGAATATATAAACCCACTTGATCATCATATATATAATCATCATATGTATACATAATTGTTATTTTTATAAAGTCATTGGACAAGAGTCTAAGACGAGTATTATTTGTCTAGGTTTCCGTGATTGAAGCACGTACCATACATCCGAATTGCCGATAACCCGTCTTCTCACATCAACGTGAGTTCATAGCCTCGCACTCTTTTAAAGTTTTTATAAATGTTTTATAAACCCACGAGGGAGATAACATGTTAGTTTATATAAAATAGGACTAATACTTGGATTTTTAGGCCTAGTATCAAAATTCGTAGTCCCAAGTCTTTTCGAATTGAAAACCGGTCTTAAGTGCGACTCAATCGTATTTTGGTGAATCAAGAGAATGGTTTGGTTTGTTTATCTAATTTAAACTATTAGCAAGTAATTAAAGTGTCGTTGAGTAATTTAAAGCTTTGATAAAATTAAACTTAAAGTTAATTTATTAAAATTCTTAAAACTTAAAGCTTGTAAAACTTAATCAATCGGAATAAGTCAATTAATGTCCATCGGAATACATCAAACTTTCAACCATCGGAATATTAAACAAGGATTCATCGGAATGTATGATCTTACTACCCATCGAAATGTTGTGAATAAATCTGTCGCAATGTGAATCCATCGGAATGATGCTGTCGAAAAATGGGCAGCACTTCGTCTTAACCAAGTCCTTAAGACCGTCGGAATATGCGATCGCAATGTGCGATCGCAACCCAGATCGGAATAAGGGGGTTAACCAACCGATCTCAAAGTAAAACCCTAATGGGTTATTGCAATCAAAAACCCAAAGCTATCGGAATGTGTATAAAACCCTTAGATTGCGATGGAATGTGACTGTTCCGAAATTTGTGGCAAGGGTGAAACTCAATAAGCAAGTGCAATAAGCTATTCTAACCGGATCTTAGACAATTCAAAAAGCTTAAATTTAATGACTTCTAAAACATAAAAGATCAAAACTTTATGGAATGAACTTAAAACTTACTAAAACTTTTTGCAAAATCCGAAAATCAATAAGCTAAGATTCGAAAAAGCCAATAAGCATTATGAGCTTATGGCCTAAACGTGTAAGAGCTTGTGTGTAAACCAAAAGATCAAACCTTTATTCACGAAAAACATCAAATCATACGAGTGAGATGTGAAATTCGGATCAAAGGTAGAGTAAATCAAGAAGTGTAGAATGAGAGTAAGGATTTAAAAGCTTAAAAATGGAACTTGATTAATAAAAATAAGCAATACAAAATGTTTAATCTTTAAAGATTAAAAGAGAGAATGAAATCTAGTGAGAGAAAGTTTAAGACTTTCTCTCTCTAAAAACTAGAAAGAAACTTGATAAATAAAAACTAGCTAACCCCCTCCTAATGTGATTAGGAGGGTATTTATAGGGAAGTGGGAGGCATGTGTGGTGCTTTCTTCTTTCTTTTTCTTCTCGACTCGATTTTAATTCTTCGTCTTTGTAGTCTCGGGATTTGAACTTGTCTTTTAATTTTTCTATTAGACTTAAGTTCTTCGACTTCATTAAACTTCCGTCTTTAGACTTGTTCTTCGATAAATCTCCAGAATAGGTCTTGGACATCCGTTCTTTAAGCCCTCTTGATCTTTTGACTTCGTCTTTTCCCGTTTTCTTCGATAAAAGCCCGTGAAAGCCCGTGTTTTCTTCCTTTTTCATCTTTTGGTCCTAAAACACAATAAAAACACAAACCACGCATAATTCCGACTTTTACGACATAAATCACACGTTTTGGTCTTGTTATTACTGGAAATAAGTGGTAAAAGGATAAGTGTTTTCACACTTATTAAATCCCCTACACTTGACCATTGCAATGCCCTCATGCAATGCATTAATTTTAAGCACGGTTTACATTTCGCATCATAAATAACCTACCTTGGCCTTTATTAAATACTAAAGATGAAAAGATAGAAATAAGTAAAGAAATTAAAAACTTACATTGGTTTTGGCAGCCATGAACGTTTATCATCCTCAAGTTTCACGTTCCCCATACCAAGCTTAAAAACGAGATCATTGTTATTATAAGTTAGCAAACTATCACGAACTCATGTGGGCCAATTATTCACTTAGACTCCCTTATTCCTAGGTGTATCTCTTATATTTTATTTTTGTCTTTAATGATCACGAGGATGCATTGTTTGACTTATTTCGATAGTTATTTAGTCCGAAAATAAGGTGAACGATTTAATCAATAGTTAGCTAAAGGACCAAATCTTTTAAAACTGCTTCTCGGGATATCAAAAAGTTCATATCTTGGCATAACTTGGTTCGCGATTTGAGACCTTTCCCGGGCCGATATTTGGCAGTGACTTCATACTTCGAATCTTCGAGAGACGTTCTTGAAATTATGGTCTTCTCTTCATAATAGGAATTTCTTCACTTGAAGTTTCTGAGAGATTCTTCATCTTTGGACCACGACTTCTTCATTTTTCTCCAATCTTTATTTTGGACTTTGATATACAACGATCCGCCTCCTTTTAGGACTTGGATCTATTTATCCTCATACCTTGTTAGGGTCTTTTCGGATAGACTTCTCCATGACTTTTAGGGAGTTCTTGCTTTTTCGTCGTGTGTCTCGATCCTTCATATAGATTTTCGATAAATGATTCTTCACATCACTTTTGGATCTTTAGCAACAAAATGTAGCCCTCATGCCTTGTTAGGGCCTTTTCGGACTCGCCAATATTCGCGCCCCGCTTCATAAGTTATGCCTTGGCTATGAACTCTCGTCATTACCGAGCAACTTTTAAACGATCTGGGGCTAGAAGCTAAGTAACTTTTCAAATCGTACAACCTTATTTATTAGTAGATTAATTTATTAACAAGCGGAGGGAGAATAGGCTCATAATTAACTCACATAAATCCACGAAAGAATACCGAACTTATAATTGACTCTATCATCTCTCGTTCTCCACAGTTTAAAATCTCAAGGAATGAGACTCGTGGATGCTTAGCCTATTAAATCAAAGTTTTGGGTTTTCGAGTCGCCTATAGGATCTTGTAAATTCTTAGACTTTTTCAAGTTTAGAAATCGCATTTTAAAGTTCCCTTGATAAACGACTCTCTAGGATCAATTATAGGAACTTGCGAAAAGTTCTTGTTCTTAACCCGTGAGAGTTAAGACTTTCGCGTTTTATAGCTCCCTATATAAAAGCCTAGCAAAACTTGACTTAAACATGTTAAGGATACTAGCTAGAGTAGACTTAGGCAAGTAAACTCGGGTTGAGTCAAAATGTTCACGACTAGGAAAAATTTAAAACCACTTTATTGAAAATTTATTCTAGCAACGGAAAGAAAATAAACATAACAAAGGCAAACATAACTATACAACTAGGCCAAAATAGATTAAAAATTTAGAAAAATGTCAAAAAATCAAATTTTCCGGTTAAAATGAGGGCAAATTCATGGAAAAGACCACTTACTTCGATAGAAGTTCCCCCTACACTTGAGATAAACATTGTCCTCAATGTTTAAGCATGTGGGAGTAAACTCCCCTACACTTAGGACATTGTGCACTTTGTTTAAATCTTGCTAAGGAAAGGACAACTAAAGTGAATTCAATGTGAACATATAGAATATGAAATATTGAATCACAAGAGTTTAGGATAGAACCGAGAAGATGGAAAACACGGTATCACGGTTCGTCAAAAGTCATCAAGATGCGTTCTGAAGCTTTAATCCCTGCACAGCACAAGAAACAAGACAACAAACATATGCGGGGCTCCCCCTACACTTATTGTGAAAGCAGTAAAGGATAGAACACGGGCTGCCTCCCGAGAAGCGCTTGTTTTTGTTCACCGAGTCATGAGCCTGACTCGACCCAATTTTAGTTCATGGGGAACGTGGTGAGGGATGGAATCATCTTCTGAGAGATGTCCTCACCAAAGTACAGCTTCAAACGCTGGCCATTCACCTTGAAGTGGGGCCCATTAGGCTGAGAAAGCTCAATGGTCCCATATGGAAAGACTTTGGCGACGGTGAATGGACCAGACCAGCGGCTCTTCAACTTGCCAGAGAAGATTTTCAACCGAGAGTTAAAGAGTAAGACTTGATCACCAATGTGGAACTCTCGGTTCTTGATTTTAGCATCGTGGATAATCTTCGTCTTCTCCTTGTAGATCAGCGAGTTCTCATAAGCTTCATTCCTCAGTTCATTTAGCTCGTTGAGTTGAACCTTGCGATGATCACCGGCTTTAATGATGTCGAAGTTAGCCCACTTCAAGGCCCAGTGCGCCTTATGTTCCAGCTCGATAGGTAGGTGGCAGGCTTTCCCGTACACAAGACGATAAGGTGTACAACCGATCGGGGTCTTGTAAGCAGTACGGAAAGCCCACAGAGCATCATCTAACTTATCGGCCCACGCGGCACGATGCTCTGCCACAGTACGCTCCAAAATTCTCTTCAAGCCACGATTGGAAATTTCGGCTTGCCCATTGGTTTAGGGATGATAGGCGGTGGAAAGACGGTGAGTGACACCATACTTTGCCATGACTCTTGCAAATTGATCGTTGCAAAAATGAGTCCCGCGGTCACTGATGATAGCACGAGGGACGCCAAATCGAGCGAAAAGCTTCTTCAAAAAGTTCACAACCACCCTCGCATCATTCGTAGGAAGAGCCTTAGCTTCAACCCATTTAGAAACGTAGTCGACGGCGACGAGGATGTACTTGTTCCCTTTGGAGGATGGAAATGGCCCCATAAAGTCGATGCCCCATACGTCAAAGATTTCACATTCCTGTATGAAATTTTGAGGCATCTCATCCTTATGTGTGATTTTGCCTTGACGTTGGCAAGCGTCACAATGCTTAACCATTTCGTGAGCGTCACGATAAATGGTGGGCCAGTAGAATCCAAAATCAAACACTTTCTTAGCGGTGTAGTTGGGACCAAAATGACCACCGGTGGGTCCTTTGTGGCAAGCTTGGAGGATATCGAAAGCTGCCGGTCCGTCAACACAACGACGAATAATCAGATCAGCACACTGTTTGAATAGATAAGGGTCATCCCAAAAGTAAGTCTTAACATCGTTCAAGAACTTCTTCTTTTGTTGGGATGTTAACCCTTGGATGAGAATACCACCCGCTAAGTAGTTTGCAATGTCCGCAAACCACGGGGTGCCATCAAGATTGAGGTTTATAGACATTAAGGTCTCAAGGGGGAAAGAGTCATTGATCTCTTTTTTCGGATGATCCCCTTGATATGGATCCTCAAGTCGACTCAGATGATCCGCGGCCAGGTTTTCGGCTCCCTTCTTGTCACGAATTTCAATGTTGAATTCTTGAAGGAGTAAAACCCAGCGAAGAAGTCTTGGCTTAGAATCGTTCTTTGTCATCAAGTACTTCAACGCGGAATGGTCCGTGTATACGATGGTGGTGGATAAAACAAGATAGGGGCGAAATTTCTCAAAAGCATAGACAACAGCTAAAAGCTCTTTCTCGGTTGTCGTA
Organism: Glebionis coronaria; assembly: GCA_025667525.1. Taxonomy (NCBI): domain Eukaryota; kingdom Viridiplantae; phylum Streptophyta; class Magnoliopsida; order Asterales; family Asteraceae; genus Glebionis; species Glebionis coronaria. The sequence goes on along the minus strand of CM046874.1, from coordinate 608,578,518 downwards.
TAATGCAATTGAGCCCCCGTCATTGTTTTGCTAGCGTAGTGGATTGGTTGGAAGTGTTTATTCACTCTTTGGCCCAGACCCGCACCAATAGCAAAGTCGCTAGCATCGCACATCAATTCAAAAGGCAGCTCCCAATTAGGGGTAACCAAGACCGGTGCCTTAGTTAGCTTATCCTTGAGAAGATTGAAGGCTTCGAGACACTCTTTAGAAAAGATAAAAGGAGTATCTTTTTCCAAGAGGTGGGTCATCGGGCGAGCGATTTTAGAGAAATCCTGAATGAATCTACGATAGAAACCCGCATGACCCAGAAAGCTTCTCACACCCTTCACGGTTGAAGGTGGAGGTAATTTGGCTATGACATCAACTTTAGCACGGTCAACTTCAAGACCGGCTTTGGAGATTTTGTGTCCTAGCACAATGCCTTCTTTTACCATAAAATGGCATTTTTCCCAATTCAGAACAAGGCGAGTGTCTTCGCACCGCTTAAGCATACGTTCCAAATTGGCAAGGCAAGAAGAGAAGGAATCCCCGAAGACCGAGAAATCATCCATGAAGACTTCCATGGTTTGCTCAACCATGTCATGGAAGATAGCCAACATGCACCTTTGGAAAGTCCCGGGGGCATTGCATAAGCCAAAAGGCATTCACTTGTAAGCAAATGTGCCGTAGGGACAAGTGAATGTTGTCTTCTCTTGATCTTGGAGATCGATGGGTATTTGAAAATAACCCGAGAAACCATCCAGAAAGCAGTAATACTCATTACCCGCTAAACGTTCAAGCATTTGGTCCATAAAAGGTAGGGGGAAATGATCCTTTCTCGTGGCATCATTAAGTTTGCGGTAGTCTATACAAACTCTCCACCCAGTAACGAGACGGGTAGGAATCAACTCGTTGTTTGCATTGGGCACAACGGTGATACCGCCTTTCTTTGGCACACAATGGACTGGACTAACCCATGGTGAATCCGAAATAGGGTAAATCATACCCGCATCAAGAAGTTTAATAACCTCTTTTTTGATGACCTCATGGATTTTAGGATTCACCCTTCGTTGACTTTGAATTGTGGGATTAAAGTCGTCCTCCATGAGAATTTTATGTGTGCAGAAGTGAGGATCAATTCCACGGATGTCGGAGATTTTCCAAGCGATAGCTCTTTTATGCTTCTTCAACACAGCGACAAGTCTTGCTTTTTCGTCTTCTTTCAGATCCTTAGCGATGATGACCGGTAACTTCTCGTTGTCTTCCAGGAAAACGTACTCAAGATGAGGAGGTAGGTCCTTAAGCTCGAGAGTGGGAGGATCCTCAATAGATGGTGAAACTAACGATGGATCATCATTAGTCACCTCTTTAGGAGAAGGAGGAGACAACGGGTCCTCATTGAGAAGTTTCTCAATAGTACGAATGTCTTCATCCCAATTGGTGGACAAATTATCATACTTAATATCGAGAGGACCCAAGCTAGCTTCGAAATCATCCAAGTCACTTTCTCCGAAAGGAGTCAATGCTGGAGCAATTGAGGCAACGGTCTCAACATTGGGTAGAGAAGAGAGAGTACTTTTGCAAGCATCATGAAAATGGTCTTCACAAGCCTCATCGAGAACATCAATAGCATTAACACTCTCATGTGAATAAGGTTGCTTAGAGATCTTACCCATGTTGAAGACAATTTTATCGTCACCAACTCTCATGATTATTTCGCCTGCGACTACATCAATAAGAGTGCGACCGGTCCTCAGAAATGGACGTCCAACGATTAATGGAACACGGGGATCCATCTCGTAGTCAACGACGACAAAATCCGCCGGGAAAGTGAATTTGTCAACGCCAACGAAGACATCTTCGGCTATCCCCACTGGATAAGCAACCGTACGGTTGGCTAATTCCAAAGTCATTTTGGTGGGGACTAGCTCGGGGAGAGATAATTGCTTCCAAACACTTAAAGGCATTAAGTTTATACTGGCACCTAGATCGGCTAGGGCCATGCAATTCTCTACTCCCGGGAAGTTGCACGGAATCAAGAAGCGACCCGGATCACCAAGTTTGGTGGGCAATTTCCTTAAGAGCACTGCGGAGCAATTCTCATTAAGGTGGGTCTGAGCAATATCAAGGAGTTTCTCTTTATCACTTAGGAGATCTTTAAACATCTTAGCGTATTTGGGCATGTGAGCGAGAGCGTCGGCAAAGGAGATGTTAAAATTCAATTGTTTAAACATTTTTAGAAAGTTTGAAACCTGAATATCATCCTTGCTCTTTTGCTTCTCTTTCCTCAACCTTGAAGGATAAGGTATATTGGATGAAGAAGAAGGCTTTAAGGGAATAGGATCACTCACAACCACAGGTGGTGGGGAAATGGGGATAGAAGGTGAAGGAGGTGGGGAAAGTTGCTCTTTTTTCTTGTTCACAATCACGGGTGAAGGTGTAGGAAGCTCGGGTTCCATATAACCTTTTCCACTACGAGTGGTGATTTCTTTCATCTCCCCTCTTGGATTCGCAACGGTATTACTCGGAAGAGTACCCGAAGAAGAGGATTGATTACTTTGGATGAGCGAACCAATCATATCACGAAGGTGAAGAGCTTGATTATTAAAAGAGTTTTGCATGTTTGCATTAATTTCATTGCTTTGTTTGGCCATATCATTCCTTAGCTCGGCTCGAATATCGCTTCCTTGTTTCACCATGTCATTCTTCAAGTTGACAAATTGACTCTGAAGATTCGTCACCATCTCACGATTAGTCTTCATGAATGTCTCGACGTCTTGGTTTACGGCCATCGGTTGATTGAGAGGTGAAGCTTGGTAAGCTTGAGAATTTCCTTGAGTTGGGTATGGGTTTCTTTGGGATTGATATTGATTTTGAGCATGAGGTTGGGATTGGTTGTTTCGGTTATAGCTTTGTTGTTGGTTTTGGTTTGCAGGAGGGAAACCGGGAGGAGCAAGATAATTGTTGGAACGATAACTGAGCAAGCCACGGTCTCCTTGCGGGCGAGCTTGATAGCCTCCCGTGGGATAAGTGCCGTAGGCTGCGTTAACGTCTTCAGAATAATTGCCGTGAGTAGAAGGACACTCATTGTAGGAATGAGGACCACCACATGTGTCACAAGAAATAGCAACGGCTTTAGCTTGTTGGGTTTGGTTAGAAGTCAAGATTTGGAGACTTCTGTTAATATCAAGAATAGCACGATCCAAAACAGACGAGTTGGTGGTGGAAGAAGTAGATGAAACATTGACTCTCTGATTAGATCTTGAGGATGCGGAAGAATCCCAATTCTTGTGGTGAGTAGTCATGTTTTCAATCAACTCTCGACACTCCTCCGGTCTCCTTTTCATAAAAGTACCACCGGCGGCGGCATTGATCGTGTCACGATCACGAAAAGTGATACCATTGTAAAAGGTGTCAATGAGAGTGACGGGGAGCATATTGTGATTAGGACAGCGGTCGATCAAATCATTATAGCGTTCCCAAGCATCGAAAAGCGATTCATCATTCTCTTGCATAAATCCACTGATTTGGTTACGAAGGCTAGTGACCATGGATGGGGGAAAGTAGCGCGATAAAAAGCGTTGAGTCATGTCATTCCACGTATGAATAGAATTCTTAGGAAGACGGTCAAACCATTTTTTGGCATGGTGAGAAAGCGAGTGTGGAAAAAGTTGGAGGCGAAGGTCATCCATAGAAACACCGGGGCACTTCATGCTTTGGGTAATGGTAATGAATTTGTCGAGGTGTTTGTTGGCATCATCATCCAGAATTCCACGAAATGGGTTCATTTGCACTTGCTGTATCATGTGATGCTTCAACGAAAACTCCTGAGCCGTGCGTGCATTGGCGCAATCGGGCCTCCGCGTCCGTTCATGGTGGGTTGACACAATTCCTCCATGGTTCGTAAATCAGGTAGAAGGACATTGTTGTTGTTGTTATTCAAATTGTTTTGAGGTGGGTGATTATTGTTGTTATTAACACCAGCCATATCTAAATCTTCACGATTCTCGGGCTCAGAATAGTTCGTAGATCTAGTACGCATGCACCTGTAGAAGATAAATATACACAAAGAATAGCTATATAATCTTTTTGGTGCAAAACCTTTTGAAAAGAGTTGCGTTTTAATGATTTTTCAATGTTTTTGTATTTTTGAAGAGTTTTATATTTTTTAGGATTTTTGGAAATTTTTATAGCAATGAAAATAACGTTCAAAGAACGGTTCCCAAAATTCAATGCGTCTCTCACTAGAAACCGTTTATCTTAACGAAAAGAGCCGGCAGCGGCGCCATTTAATACTTCGGCTTTTGAGCCTCGTATCAAAATTCGTAGTCCCAAGTCTTTTCGAATTGAAAACCGGTCTTAAGTGCGAATCAATCGTCTTTTGGTGAATCAAGAGAATGGTTTGGTTTGTTTATCTAATTTAAACTATTAGCAAGTAATTAAAGTGTCGTTGAGTAATTTAAAGCTTTGATAAAATTAAACTTAAAGTTAATTTATTAAAATTCTTAAAACTTAAAGCTTGTAAAACTTAATCAATCGGAATAAGTCAATTAATGTCCATCGGAATACATCAAACTTTCAACCATCGGAATATTAAACAAGGATCCATCGGAATGTATGATCTTACTACCCATCGGAATGTTGTGAATAAATCTATCGCAATGTGAATCCATCGGAATGATGCTGTCGAAAAATGGGCAGCACTTCGTCTTAACCAAGTCCTTAAGACCGTCGGAATATGCGATCGCAATGTGCGATCGCAACCCAGATCGGAATAAGGGGGTTAACCAACCGATCGCAAAGTAAAACCCTAATGTGTTATTGCGATCAAAAACCCAAAGCTATCGGAATGTGTATAAAACCCTTAGATTGCGATTGAATGTGACTGTTCCGAAATTTGTGGCAAGGGTGAAACTCAATAAGCAAGTGCAATAAGCTATTCTAACCGGATCTTAGACAATTCAAAAAGCTTAAATTTAATGACTTATAAAACATAAAAGATCAAAACTTTATGGAATGAACTTAAAACTTACTAAAACTTTTTGCAAAATCCGAAAATCAATAAGCTAAGATTCGAAAAAGCCAATAAGCATTATGAGCTTATGGCCTAAACGTGTAAGAGCTTGTGTATAAACCAAAAGATCAAACCTTTATTCACGAAAAACATCAAATCATACGAGTGAGATGTGAAATTCGGATCAAAGGTAGAGTAAATCAAGAAGTGTAGAATGAGAGTAAGGATTTAAAAGCTTAAAAATGGAACTTGATTAATAAAAATAAGCAATACAAAATGTTTAATCTTCAAAGATTAAAAGAGAGAATGAAATCTAGTGAGAGAAAGTTTAAGACTTTCTCTCTCTAAAAACTAGAAAGAAACTTGAAAAATAAAAACTAGCTAACCCCCTCCTAATGTGATTAGGAGGGTATTTATAGGGAAGTGGGAGGCATGTGTGGTGCTTTCTTCTTTCTTTTTCTTCTCGACTCGATTTTAATTCTTCGTCTTTGTAGTCTCGGGATTTGAACTTGTCTTTTAATTTTCTTCTTCTATTAGACTTAAGTTCTTCGACTTCATTAAACTTCCGTCTTTAGACTTGTTCTTCGATAAATCTCCAGAATAGGTCTTGGACATCCGTTCTTTAAGCACTCTTGATCTTTTGACTTCGTCTTTTCCCGTTTTCTTCGATAAAAGCCCGTGAAAGCCCGTGTTTTCTTCCTTTTTCATCTTTTGGTCCTAAAACACAATAAAAACACAAACCACGCATAATTCCGACTTTTACGACATAAATCACACGTTTTGGTCTTGTTATTACAGGAAATAAGTGGTAAAAGGATAAGTGTTTTCACACTTATTAAGGACACCATTTGTCCCAATTTTCTGTTTATTGATCCCGAATGATTGCATGACCCGAAGAATGATTAAATGACCCGATAGATGAGATAAAATGGATTATTAAAGTTAGGTTATGTCACTAAAAGTCCCATTAGCATGAATTGTGAACTACCGGGATTTGGTAGACGCTAGTGCATATAATAGTACTATTTGGGGACGATCACCCCAGTTCGCGCCTTGACGGTTGATCCCCATCGTGCCACTTTGATTGGTAAGCGAATTTATGTATGAGAAGATTACACAAGCGTGATTATTGTGACGACACGCTAATTTAGATGGGCAAATTGAGTTTCGGGCTAGCTACCCGTTGTTTGGTTTAGTAAGGTAACAATGTCATGCGGCTTATAATAATCCAATTTACGAAATACTGTTATACGCACCGAATTACGATATATTACCTGACTAGCAATATGGGGTCTTACTATTGATATTATGTTCGTGTTTTGGTTTTTCATAACCATATTCATATAACGGTTTTTATTTAACTTTATACAACATCATAAGACGTATTGTATGATGTTTTTACGACATTGGCTCGTATAATGATTTTTAAGGCAAATGCCTATATTATGATTTTGATAAGGATTTGTATAAAATGACTTTGGCTATTTTATGGCCTATTACAATGATTTGTACAAAATGATTCTTGGTAATAATTTTATACCGATGTTATATTGATGGATTTTATTAAACTCTATGAATTCACTCGGCGTTATCGCTGGCCTTTTCTTTTAACATGTTTTATCTCAGGTACTTGAAGGTAATTCTCGGGAAGACAACAAGAATTCATGGCCCGCACTTAAATAACAATTTCCATTCAAATCTTTTGTAAAATTGTATGAAATGACCATGACTTGGGACCTATGTAGCTTTGATATTTATGAATGGAAATGCTTTTATTATTAAACGACGTGATTTTTAAGCGTTGTCTATGATGTGAGTACTGTGCTATCCCGTAACACCAACTAGTCTTCCGCTGTATTGAATTGTATAAATTTGGGGGTGTTACACACTCGTCTCGTTCTGAATTGGGAAACATGCCATTTCATGGTAAAAGAAGGCATTGTTCTTGGACATAAACTCTCCAAAGCCGGTCTTGAAGTCGACCGTGCTAAAGTCGATGTTATTGCTAAATTGCCTCCACCTTCAACCGTGAAGGGTGTGAGAAGTTTCCTTGGTCATGCGGGCTTCTATCGTCCATTCATTCAAGATTTTTCTAAGATCGCTCGCCCGATGACCCACCTCTTGGAAAAAGATACTCCTTTTATCTTTTCTAAAGAGTGTCTCGAATCTTTCAATCTTCTTAAGGATAAACTAACTAAGGCACCGGTCTTGGTTACCCCTAATTGGGAGTTACCTTTTGAACTGATGTGTGATGCTAGCGACTTTTCTATTGGAGCGAGTTTGGGCCAAAGAGTGAACAAACACTTCCAACCAATCCATTATGCTAGCAAGACAATGACGGGGGCTCAATTGCATTATACCACTACCGAAAAAGAGCTTTTAGCTGTAGTGTATGCTTTTGAGAAATTCCGCCCCTATCTTGTCCTTTCCACCACCATTGTCTATACTGACCATTCCGCGTTGAAGTACTTGTTAACTAAACAAGATTCCAAGCCAAGACTTCTTCGTTGGGTTTTTCTCCTACAAGAATTTAAAATCAAAATTCGTGATAAAAAGGGAGCAGAAAACTTAGCCGCGGATCATCTTAGTAGACTCGAGGATCCTTATCAAGGGGAGCTCCCAAATCAAGAGATTAATGACTATTTTCCCCTTGAAGCCTTAATGTCTATCAATTCCAATCTTGATGACACCCCGTGGTTTGCGGACATTGCAAACTATCTGGCGGGTGGAATTCTCAAGGAAGGGTTAACGTCCTAACAAAAGAAAAAGTTCTTTAAAGACATTGAACACTATTTTTGGGACGACCCCTAACTTTTCAAACAATGTGCGGATCTTTTCATTCGTCGGTGTGTTGATGGGCCGGCAACTTTACTAATCCTAGAAGCTTGCCATAAAGGAACCACCGGTGGTCACTTTGGTCCTAATTACACCGCGAAGAGAGTGTTCGACTCGGGATTATATAGGCCCTCCATTTATCATGACGCTCATGAAATGGTTAAACATTGTGATGCTTGCCAACGCCAAGGCAAGATCACACATAAAGATGATATGCCTCAAAATTTCATACAAGAATGTGAAATCTTTGACGTATGGGGTATCGACTTTATGGGGCCATTTCCATCATCTAAAGGGAACAAATACATCCTCGTAGCCGTTGAATACGTCTCTAAATGGGTTGAAGCAAAGGCTTTACCTACTAACGATGCGAGGGTGGTTGTGAACTTTCTGAAGCAGCTTTTTGCTCGATTCGGTGTTCCTCGTGCTATCATCAGTGACCGCGGGACTCATTTTTGCAATGATCAATTTGCTCGAGTCATGGCTAAGTATGGTGTCAATCACCGTCTTTCCACCGCTTATCATCCCCAAACAAATGGTCAAGCCGAGATTTCTAACCGTATATTGAAGAGAATATTAGAGCGTACTGTGGGAGAGCATCGTTCCTCGTGGGCCGATAAGTTAGATGATGCTTTGTGGGCTTTCCGTACCGCATATAAGACACATATTGGTTGCACTCCATATCGTCTTGTGTACGGGAAGGCATGCCACCTCCCTATTGAATTGGAGCATAAGGCGTACTGGGCCTTGAAGTGGGCCGATTTTGACATCAACAAAGTCAGTGATCTTCTGAAGATCCAACTCAACGAGCTAAATGAAATAAGGAAAGAAGCTTATGAGAACTCATTGATCTACAAGTAGAAGACCAAGATCATTCATGATTCAAGGATTAAGAACCGATAGTTTCACGTTGGTGATCAAGTCTTACTCTTTAACTCTCGGTTGAAGATCTTCTCAGGCAAGCTGAAGAGCCGCTGGTCTGGTCCATTCATCGTCGCCAAAATCTTCCCCTATGGCACCATTGAGCTTTCTCAGCCAAATGGGCCTAATTTTAAAGTGAATGGCCAGCGTGTGAAGTTGTACTTTGGTGAGGACATCTCTCATGAGATGATTTCATCCCTCACCACGTTTCCCTTGAATTAGTTTTGGGACGAGTCAGGCTCGTGACTCGGTTAAAAAAAAAGCGCTTCTCGGGAGGCAACCCGTTGATCTATCCTTTACCGTTTTCATAATAAGTGTAGGGGGAGCCCCGTTGGTGTTTGTTGTCTTGTTTCTTATGATGTACAGGGATTAAAGCTTCAAAGATCCACTTTTGATGACATTTGACGACCGTGATCCCGTGTACCCGTCTTCCGGGTTCTATCCTAAACTGTCGTGATTCAATATTTCATATCTTATATGTTCGCATTGAAATCACTATAGTTGTCCTTTCCTTAGCAAGATTTAAATAAGGTGCACAATGTCCTAAGTGTAGGGGAGTTTACTCCCACATGCTTAAACATTAAGGACAATGTTAATATCAAGTGTAGGGGGGACTTTTATCGAAGTAAGTGGGCTTTTCCATTAATTTGTCCTCATTTTAATCGTAAAATTGATTTTTCGACATTTTTCAAAATTTTTAATCTATTTTGGCCTAGTTGTATAGTAGTATTTTCCTTCGCTGTCATTATTTACTTTCTTTGATAGAATAAATTTTAATAAAGTGGTTTTAATTTTCAAACGTTATGAATCTTTTGACTCAACCCGAGTTTACATATCCAAGTTTACTCTAGCTAGTATCCTTAACGTGTTTAAGTCAAGTTTTGCTAGGCTTTTATACAGGGAACTTTAAAACGCGAATGTCTTAACTCTCACGGGTTAAGAACAAGAACTTTTCGCAAGTTCCTATAATTGATCCTAGAAAGTCGTTTATCAAGGGAACTTTAAAATGCGAATTCTAAACTTGAAAAGAGTCTAAGAAGTTGCAAGATCCTATAGATGACTTGAAAACCCAAAACTTTGATTTAATTGGCTAAGAATCCACGAGTCTCATTCCTTGAGATTTTAAATTGTGGAGAACGAGAGATGATAGAGTCAATTATAAGTTTGGTATTCTTTCATGAATTTATGTGAGTTGATTATAAGCTTTTTCTCCCATCGCTTGTTAATTGCAATAAATAAGGTTGTACGATTTAAAAAGTTACTTAGCTTCTAGCCCAAGATCGTTTAAAAGTTGCTCGGTATTAATTAGAGTTCATAGCCAAGGCATAACTTATTGAAGCGGGATGCGAAGATTGGCGAGTCCGAAAAGGCCCTAACAAGGCATGAGGGCTATATTTTGTTGCTAAAGATCCCAAGTGATGTGAAGAATCATTTATCAAAAATCAATATGAAGGATTGAGACACACGACGAAAAGCAAATACTCCCCTAAAGATCATGGAGAAGTCTATCCAAAAAGACCCTAGCAAGGTATGAGGATAAATAGATCTAAGTCCTAAAAGGAGGCGAATCGTTGTATACCAAAGTCCAAAATAAAGATTGTAGAAAAATGAAGAAGTCGTGGTCCAAGTATGAAGAATCTCTCAAAAACTTCAAGTGAAGAAATTTCTATTATGAAGAGAAGACCATAATTTCGAGAACGTCTCTCAAGATTCGAAGTATGAAGTCGCTGCCAAATATCGGTCCGAGAAAGGTCTCAAATCATGAAGCGAGTTATGCCAAGATATGAACTTTAAGAGGTCCCGAGAAGCAATTTTAAAAGATTTTGTCCTTTAGCTAACTATTGCTTAAATCGTCCCACTTTATTTTCAGCCTAAATAAACTATCGAAATAAGTCGAACAATGCACCCTCGTGATCATTCAAGACAATATTAAAATATAAGAGATACACCTAGGAATAAGGGAGTCTAAGTGAATAATTGGGCCACATGAGTTCGTGTTATTTTGCTAACTTATAATAACAATGATCTCGTTTTTAAGCTTGGTATGGGGAACGTGAAACTTGAGGATGACGAACACTCATGACAGCCAAAACCCCAATGTAAGTCTTTGATTTCTTTACTCGTTTTGTATATATTTATATCTTTTTAATTTTCTTAGTGTTTAGTATTTAGTAAATGACAAGATGGGTTAATTATGATGAGAAAAGTAATATGTGCTTTGAAATTAATGTATTGCATGAGGGCATTGCAATGGTCAAGTGTAGGGGATTTAATAAGTGTGAAAACACTTATCCTTTTACCACTTATTTCCAATAATAACAAAACCAAAACGTGTATTTTATGTCGTAAAATTCGGAATTATGTGTGGTTTGTGTTTTTATTGTGTTTCAGGATAAAAATATGAAAAAGGGAGAAAACACGGGCTATCACGGGCTTTTATCGAAGAAAACGAGAAAAGACGAAGTCAAAAGATCAAGAGTGCAAAGAGAACGGAAGTCCAAGGCCTATTCTGAAGATTTATCGAAGAAAAAGTCTAAAGACGAAAGTTTAATGAAGTCGAAGAACTAAGTCTAATTAAAGAAGAAAATTATAAGACGAGTTCAATTTATATCGACAAATCCTGAGACGACGTCGAGAAAGACAAAGAATTTAAATCGAGTCGAGACGAGAAGAAAGAAAAAGGAAGCAACACATGCACCTCCCCACCTCCTATATATACCCTCCTAATGACACATTAGGAGGGTGTTAGTTAGTTAATTAGTTCATTTTTCAATTTTAGTAGTTTAGTTTTTAGAGAGAGAAAGTGTTTAACTTTCTCTCACTAGGAAAATTTCATCTTTTATTTCTTTCTTGTGTGAATCAAATCTTTACTTTTAAAAAGTTTAATCTTGTTTTGATCTTAATCTTCTTCTACCTTTCTTTATTTTTAAGTTCATTTTTGATTCGTTATAATCTTGATCTTGTTTAATCTTGATGTTTATGAGATCAAAAAGTTTATCTTTTGGTTTCTATCTAAGTTTTATACGTATTAAGCTTTGAGTTTATCATGCTTATTGGCTTATTTTGTGTTTAGCTTATTTACTTTTTAGTTTTCTTAAAAGGTTTCGTCTTTTTATGATTGTTTGAAAAGGTTTGCTTATTTAAAGTTTAAAAAGTTCTTATTGCGCTTATTAGCTCTTTTCATTATAAGTTTGGTAAGGATTCGGATTGTGCTTTTAAAAAAAAAAGCTTATTGGTTTGCTTATTAAGTTTTACATTATGTCGGAAAGGGTAAACCCTTTTCCGACCATTATTCCGACAGTTTCATTGTTATTCCGATCATTACATCGGATTAGGGTTTGTTATTCCGATTGATTTTCCGACTAACATTCCGACGGTAGGGTTATTTGATATTCCGATTGTTTTCTTTTTGGTATATTCCGATAGGTTGTTTTCCCGACAGAGTGTCATTCCGATAGTTTTTCTTGTTCATTATTCCGATTCCTTTGTGATTATTCCGACGGACTATTCCGATGGTCTTATTCCGATCGAATTCCGACACAGTTATTCCGATGGGATTCCGGTAGGTGTATTCCGACGGATTGGGTTTAAGTTCTTGTTTTTACAAAGTTTTAAGTTTTAAATTCACTTTTAAGTTTTTAAGTTTTTAATCATTTATTTTTAACTCGTAATTTTAGTTTAATTTTTAAAGCTTTTATTTTACTCAACGAAATTTTCATACTTTCTTTTAGTTTAAAATAGATAATCAATCCATTTTATTTTCCACCAAGAACGACTGAGTCGCACTCTTAACTAGTAATCAATTCGAAAAGACTGGAATTTCGAACTTTCATACTAGGTGAAAACCATGTATTAAAGGGTATCGACCCTAAATTTTATACACACAAAATTTTAATGGAGGAAGACTACAAGCCCGCAATCCAATGTCAATGAAGGGTAAAGCCCAAAATTCACGACGTCATCAAAAAGGAAGTCCTTAAACTCCTTGACGCGGGAAACCCTATATCCGATAGCCCTTGGGTGAGCCAAATCCATTGTGTCCCTAAAAAGGGAGGAATGACCGTTGTGCCAAACGATGAAAACAAGTTAATTCCAACTCGACTCGTGACTGGTTGGAGGGTGTGTATTGACTATCGTAAGTTAAATGACGCCACTCATAAAGAACATTTTCCCTTGCCCTTCATGGTTCAAATGTTGGTGCGACTTGCGGGAAACGATTTCTATTACTTTTAGATGGTTTTTCCGGTTACTTTCAAATCTCCATCGATCCTCGTGATCAAGAAAAACTACGTTTACGTGACCATATGGAACGTTTGCCTATCGTAGAATGCCATTCAGACTTTGTAATGCGGGAACCTTTCAAAGGTGCATGATGGCTTTTTTCATGACATGATCGAGAAGACGATCAAAGTTTTCATGGATGACTTTTCGGTGTTTGGTAGTTAGTTCACTTTGTGTTTAGGAAACTTAGACAAAATGTTAAAACGTTGTGAGGAAACCAACCTTGTGCTCAATTGGGAAAAATGTCATTTCATGTGTAAGGAAGGGATCGTCTTAGGGCACAAGGTCTCGAAAGCGGGGATGGAGGTATACAAATCTAAGATAGACGTCATACCCAAATTACCTCATCCCAAAACCGTCAAGGGAGTTAGGAGTTTCCTAGGCCACACGGGATTTTATCATTGCTTCATCAAAGACTTTTCAAAGATATCTCGACAAATTATACACCTTCTTGAAAAAGATGCCCCTTACATCTTTAACGAAGATTGTGTTCGAGCCTTTGAAATTATTAAAAGGAAACTAACCAAAGCTCCCATTCTTGTTGCTCCAAATTGGAACCTCCCCTTTGAACCTATGCGTGATGCAAGTGATTACGCTATTGGGGCCGTTTTGGGAATAACGTCATGCAAAACACTTCTTGCCTATTCACTATACTAGTAAGACGATGACCGAGGCTCAACTTAAATACACCACAATGGAAAAGGAATTACTTGTCGTGGTGTATGCATTTGAGAAATTCCGACCTTATCTCTTCTTGACTAAAAGCATAGTGTATACAGATCATTCGGCCATCAAGTTCCTCTTTTCTAAACAAGATGCTAAGCCGAGATTGCTTCGTTGGATTCTCCTCCTACAAGAATTTGATGTCACCATACTTGATAAAAAGGAGCCGAGAATCTTGTGGCCGATCACCTCTCTCGATTGGAAGATCCTCACCAAAGTGTGTACGAGAACAAGGAAATCACCGAAACATTTCCTCTCGAGACACTTGGTGTAGTGAATTCCAAGGAAGATTCTTCTACCCCATGATTTGCAGACATGCAAATTACCATGCGGGAAACTTCATCATTAAGGGTTTGACGACATAACAAAAACGAAAATTCTTTCGTGACGTCAAGTTCTACTTTTAGGATGACCCTTATCTATTTCAGACTTGTACGGATCAAATTATTCGACGTTGTGTTTTTGGCACCGAAACTACTAATATCCTTAGAGCTTATCACGAGGGACCCACGGGTGGTCACCATGGTGCTAATCTCACGGCGAAGAAGGTCTTTGATGCTGGTTTCTTTTGGCCTATTTACCAAGATACGCACGCACTTGTCAAGTCGTGTGACTCGTGTCAACGTCAAGGAAAGGCCTCACAAAACGATGAAATGCCACAAAATATCATCCAAGTGTGTGAGATCTTTGACGTGTGGGGCATTGATTTATGGGGCCGTTCCCATCATTTTGTGGTAATAAGTACTTCCTTGTCGCCGTGGACTACCTATCTAATTGGGTGGAAGCTAAGGCTTTGCCTATGAACGATGCTCGTGTGGAAGTCAAGTTCTTGAAACAGTTGTTGTCTCAGTTTAGAACCCCTCGTTCAATCATAAGTGATCGTGGAACCCGTTTTGGTAACGACCAATTTGACAAGGTTCTAAAGAAATATGAGGTTACACATCGGCTTTCTACGGCTTATCACCCGCAAACGAGTGGGCAAGTTGAGGTTTCAAACCGAGCCTTGAAAAGGATTTTGGAAAGGTCGATAGGAGAAAACCGACAATCTTAGTCGGACAAACTCGAAGATGCTTTATGGGCCTTTCGTACCGCCTATAAGACGCCCATTGGGTGCACTCCTTATAAGCTTGTGTATGGGAAGCATTGTCACTTGCCAATTGAACTTGAACACAAAGTTTATTGTGCCCTAAAGCATTGTAATGATGATATGAGGACCGCGGGAAAACACCGGAAAATACAATTGAATGAATTAGATGAATGGAGGGACATTGCTTATGAAAATTCATTGATTTATAAAGAAAAGAATAAAAAGTTTCATGATTCTAAAATTAAAACCGGGTTTTTAAGATTGGAGATCAAGTGTTGCTTTTTAATTCAAGATTGAAAATATTTTCCGGCAAGTTGAAATCCCGTTGGTCCGGACCGTTCTCTATCACCGAAGTGTTTCCTTATAGGACCATCAAGCTAGCTCAAAATGATGGTCCTAAATTCAAGGTGAATGGTCATAGGGTTAAGCACTACTTTGGTCGGGAAGTCCCTTCTTTAGACGACCTCGACCAAGTCACCTTCCCCAATGATAATTAGTATTGAGGGGATCGAGTCGAGCTCATGACTCGGTAATAAAAAACGAGGTGCCTCGTGGGGGAGATCCCATGCTTATCCTGTGACACCCCCCAAATTGAGTCAAATGCAACGGAAATAATATTTGGGTGTCACGTAGGTGGATCAACAGCAGATAGCGTATAGAGCAGAAGATAAAAGATTATCATTACATTTATTACATGAATAAAAGTGCAAATGTTATTAAATAGTCTTAAACATTATTCAGTAGTTTGAATTATTCCCAAGTTTATAAAACCCCAGATGAGCTCTATAAATGCAGCCTATCATGATGCTTGACTCCATGCACACCAATACCTGCTTCAGTTTCCTGAGAAAACATGCTTAGAGAGTCAACATAAAGTTGGTGAATTCACATGTTTAATAAAATAAGTTTGGACAATAAACATTCACTGAAGTAGTAATGCACAAAGTATCAACACTAAAAAGGTAATTACATTCCCATATATTGCCCGAAACTGAGACTTGACAGTTAAGCCCTTAACGAATAAGGACCCTTCGCCTTATAAAAAGGCACCCAATTATAAGAAGTTATGACATGTGAAACATCTGTTGTTCTCGCCTAGGCACAGTGAGCATGACTCACCCAGATGGGGATGGTCAATCCCAAATAGATCTATTTATAACATTCAGGTAATTCACAAATTCTAACAGTTTCAGATGCACGGGTCATGCGTGTTCATCTACAATAGGCAAATGTAATCAAAGGTTTCGCAGTTCAGTTTATGTCCATCAAATAAAATATGTTGCAAGTTTTCTTCCCCATAAAAGGTTTAAAAGTTTGTCAATATATAAAGTGGGGCCATGAACTCACCTCAGTAGTACAACAAATAGTCACAAGTAAATCTGATATGATGCTCACGATACAGTCAATGACCTAAATAATTATAAGGTCTCAATAAATGCATAACATAATGCATAAAAGTTTCAGAACAAGTTTGTGCATGCCTATACTGGTTTTAAGCATTTTATTACGATATCTGTAATTTAGTTCATCGTTGTACAAGTTATAGTAGTATTTATTTTAAGTATAAAATAAATAATATTGTTAAATTAATTAACCAGTTTATTTAATATTATCGTACTTGTATTGGTCCTAAAGTGATTTAAATACTTATAAAAAGCAAGTTTTATATATATTTAAAGTGAAAATAAATATAATTAACATATTTATTTTTATAAGTTAATCATTTTCAATTTATATCTTATATATATAAATAGGGTTTATAAAACGTATAACATTTTAGTTTAATTTAGTGTTCCCGATATTTGTATAATTATTACGTTATAAGTTTGGGAAAATATAACGAACGTTGGACTTTTATAATTAGTTAAGTTTTACCTTTTTAATATTAACTTTATATATATAATTAGGGTTTAACTTAAGTTTAGGAAAATTACGTTTTAGTCCCTCGATTAAATAAAATACCCGCGGCAATATCAATATAATATTCCTAGGGTTCGTTTAACTTTCAGATAATGGCAAAACAAGTCCCTCCCTAGTTACACGTGTAACTAGGGTTTATAAAAGTTTCATAAGTTGTCACTTTTGGTCCTCCTAGTATTCGGCTTATATTAGGTTTAATATAGTTTCATAAATGCCCCCTAGTGCTTCATTTAAGTTTCGGCTTATGCCAAAACAGCCCCTAGGTCTAGGGTTTATTAAACTTTATAAGTTTGGCAAAAGGGGTCCCTAGGGTTACTATTATGTTTTGGCAAAAGGCAAAAGGGGTCCCTAGGTTCCTATTATGTTTTACAAATTACCCTAACTTAGTCATAATTCCATTTAAGTCCACCTATTATGTTTGAAGTTTTGGATGTTATTAAAATACCCACACTCAACTCTCGGCAATTTACATTATTAGCCCTTATGTTTATCTTTTGACAAAATAAGTTTCTATAAGTGTCCATTCAGATCCCTGAACATAAGAAAATTACAAAATTAATCCGAAAGTATTATATTCATCATTTTTAGTCCGAAACATCACGGATTTACTATTTTAACCCGAAACTTCATAGATCTATCATTTTAATCCAAAACATTTATAGATCTCATTTTTAAATCCAAAAGTTTGTAAAGTCATATTTTTCACACCAAACGTTTTATAAAAACATTATTTAATAAAAATGAAGTTTATTTTAGGCAAGCTTATTATAGTGGCTTAATAGCTTAACTTCTATAAGGCAAAGTAGTGAGCTTATTAATCTACGGCAACTAGTAAATTTAGATCTAGTTATTCTAGGCTTGTTTAAACATTACAAAGTTAACCATATCATTAAACTATGAGGATAACCCCACGTCTAATATATGCATTCTTAGGTTTTTCATGGTTTTTCTAGTTAAGCATGATCATAAGGTTATATACATTATGGTTAACAAGTTTTTATATCACATTAAATCATAACCCATTTTAGCCGTGACCTAATAAGTCTAGGGTTTCATGGCTTTGTTTTAATATTAAGTTCTTACTAGTGATATGCAAGTATATGTTTATGTATATGAAGATGAGTATATTGAAAAGATGAGGTTTAAGATGCTTACTTGTTTAGATACATCAAGGAATGGATAAGAGAATGAGTAGTGATTAGAGATTGGTTTCAACAATGGTGATCCCTTATAGTAAAAACTTAGCCTTGGCCTTCACTTGAGTAGCTAGGGCTCCTTTTCTTGCCGTGTAGTGTAAGTAGGAGTAGCAAGGAGTATTAATTTGCAATTATGTAGTATGAGATATGTTTTAAGATAATAGAAAATAGTATCAATGGAAGCTTGATGGATCTTGATGGAGATAGAAGCTAAACCGTGAGCTAGAGAGAGTAGGAAAGACTTTGGAGATAGTTTATGTTGCAAGATCTTTGTGAGGCTCGGTTATAACAAGAAAATGTAAGATATGGAGTATCCAAATATAGTACTAGGGATCTTTGGGAGTATCTCTTTTGGATATTATAAGATATGCAAGTTCTATCCTTTAATGGTAAAAACACATGTGCCCTTTCTTTCCTTGTTTTGTTGCCGTGTGTAAGTGAGGTAGGGGGACAAGGTATGACCTCAATAGTGGTTTGTGTATGGAATGCATGGAGGGGGGGGGGGGGTTGACTAAATCCTCATGATTAGTTTTCCTAATTATAAGTTAAGTATGATTCTTCTTTGGTGTATGCATACCTATACACGACATCTACATGCATTGTTGGAGAGTTGTGTTAATTTTTGCCAAGTATTGGGAGATAATAATAGCATTTGTATTATATTGTATGCATTTATTAAGTTTCTAGGTGTTTTAATTAAACCTTTAGGTAACTTAGTGAATGTATATAATGAATATATCATTATAAGTATTTTACTTGAACAAAGTAAATAAATGAAAATGTGAAATAATGTACCTTGTTTTAAAGTGTTAGGTGTTTATTCATAGTATGAAATATATGTAAATATATACATATAAATATAAGTCCAAGTACTTAATAGATTAAAATAAGTAATGTTATAGTTTATCCCAAAATGTGTACTGAGGTGATGAGTCCTTGTTCATTCAGGTGGCCAGTCAATTGCCAGAGTAGTCGATAATGACTAAGGGTTAATATAAATGTACAAATAAATATGAAAGATGGTATGACAAAGGTATATGATTAATAATAAGTCATATAAAATTGGAATTATATAGATTCCAAAAATAAAGAGCACAACAGTTGACAAAGTAAATAAGGTAAAATCAGAGGTTTTATAGCACCATCCTGTTATTTTAGCTTTGTCCTCAAAGCTTAAGATGAGGTCACCAGTCAGATGAACAAGTGTCGGTACTTGGTTTTGAACGAGTCTTCTCATTCTCAAGTAAACTCAGGACCTCTGCTCGAGTTCCAACGTACTTTGATCAACGGGATGCGACTGCGTTTCAATTTATTAACTGTCCTCTCCATGATTTCTACTGGTTATTCTATGAACTGGAGTTTGTCGTCAAACTGAACTCCTTCCAATGGCATAGCCAATGGTTCTTCAGCATAGCACTTCTTCAGGTTAGACACGTGAAAGGTAGAGTGTACTCGACTCAGTTGCTGGGGCAACTCTAAATGATAAGCTACTTCCCCGATCCTGGCTGTTCCTTTGAAAGGTCCAACATAACATGGATTCAGTTTCCCACGTTTTCCAAAGCGTACAACACCCTTCCAAGGTGATACCTTGAGCATAACACGGTCACCCACTTCAAATTTCATATGTTTGCGTTTCAGGTCCGCGTAGCTCTTTTGTCGATCGCGAGCAGCTTGAATTCTTTGCTTAATGAGGACGATCTTGTCTATAGTATCCTAGATTAGTTCTGGTCTAGTGAGCTGAAATTCACCTACTTTTGCCCAGCACATAGGTGAATGGCACTTTCGACCGTATAGTGCTTCAAAATGGGCAGCCTTAATACTTGCATGATAACTGTTGTTGTAGGAGAATTCCACTAAAGGAATGTGGTCAACCCATCCATTTCCAAAGTCAATCACACATGCCCGTAGCATGTTCTAGAGTCTGGATGGTTCGTTCACTTTGACCGTCAGTCTGTGGATGATAAGCAGTGCTCATGTCTAAATTGGTACATATGGCTCGTTGGAAAGCCTTCCAAAAGTTTGATGTGAACCTACCGTCTCGATCACAAATTATCGAAATTGGTATTCCATGTTTGGTCACTATCTCCTTCAGGTACTTTTTTGCTAGTCTAGCAAGGGAATCGCTCTCCCTAATTGGCAGGAAATGAGCGGACTTGGTAAGTCGGTCGACGATTACCCAGATAGTATCGTAACCGTGAGATGACTTTGGGAGTTTGGTGACAAAGTCGATGGTGATGTTGTCCCACTTCCATTCCGGTATCTCGGGTTGTACAAGGAAACCCGATGGTCTCTGGTGCTCAGTTTTGACACGTGAACATGTCAAACACTTTTGCACGTAGGTGGCGATGTCAGTTTTCATATTCGGCCACCAGTATAATTTCTTCATATCCTAATACATCTTTTCAGATCCGGGATGTATAGAATATTTATACTTATGAGATTCGTGCATGATCACGTTCCTCAAATCTCCATAGCAAGGTAACCAACTTCGTCCGTGAAGGCATAGGGTTCCATCTACTCTTGGTTCCAGCTTCTCCTTAGTAAGGTCGATTCTGAGCATTCCCCCGACGTCTTCCTTCACGAGATTTCCAGGTAATTGGGCTTAAGTCTGAGCTTCCAAAATCTGTTTGGGTAGATCCAAACTGATTGTCATAACTAATGCCCGAACTCTCATAGGAGGGTCCGTTTCCTTAAGACTTAAAGCATCAGCAACCACATTTGCTTTACCGGGGTGGTATTTGATCTCGCAGTCGTAGTCACTCAACATCTCAATCCAACGGCATTGTCTCATGTTCAGCTCCATCTGGTCCAATATGTGTTGCAAACTTTTGTGGTCAGTATGCACTATGCACTTCGTTCCGTATCGGTAATGTCTCCAGATTTTGAGAGCAAAAATTACGGATCCAAGTTCTAGATCGTGAGTGGTGTAGTTCTTCTCATGCTTCTTCAGTTGTCTCGAAGCGTAGGCGATCACTTTCATTCTCTGCATCAGTGCTGCACCTAGACCTTTATGTGAAGCATCACAGTATACAACGAAATCATCGCTGCCTTCAGGCAAGGCTAATATAGGTGCACTACAGCTAAAAACCTGATTCTTCCTTCTCTCCCTAATCGAACTTTATTCCTTTCTGCGTGAGTTTGGTCATTGGCTTGGCTATTTTGGAGAAATCTTCGATAAATCTACGGTAATACCCGACAAGGCCTAGAAATTGGCGGATCTCTGTCGGTGATTTAGGAGATACCCAATCCTTGAGAGATTCGACCTTCGCTGGATCTACGTGAATACCGTCACAATCGATGACATGACCGAGGAATTGCACTCTGGGAATCCAGAATTCATATTGGAGAATTTAGCATAGGGTTGTTCCTCCTTGAGTACCTTTAATACTTGTGCAAGGTGTTCCCCGTGTTCTTGTTCGTTCTTGGAATAAATGAGTATATTGTCAATGAAGACTATCACGAATTTATCCAGGTAGGGTCTGCATACACGGTTCATAAGGTCCATGAAAATAGTTGGTGCATTGGTCAACCCAAATGGTATAACCTGAAATTTGTAATGATCGTAACGGGTTCTAAAAGCTGTTTTTGGAATATCTTCCTCCCTGACCCGTAGTTGATGGTATCCAGATCTCAAGTCAATCTTGGAATATACATTTGACCCTGGCAGTTGGTCAACTAGGTCGTCAATGCGAGGAAGCGGATAACGATTCTTCACAGTTAACTTATTCAGCTCTCTGTAATCGATGCACATTCGGAAAGAACCATCTTTCTTTTTGATAAATAACACAGGAGCTCCCCATGGTGAGGAACTGGGTCGAATAAATCCTTTGTCTGATAGTTCATGGAGTTGTTCAGCTAGTTCTTTCACTTCTGATGGTGCCAACCGGTATGCAGCTTTAGCTACAGGTACAACTCCGGGAATCAAATCGATTTAAAATTCCACTTGTCGGGTCGGTGGTAAGCCTGGCAACTCATCAGGAAAGACTTCTGGAAAATCTCAGACGATAGGTACGTCCTTGATTTGTTTCTTCTCGGGCTTGTCCTCTTCACCTGTTTGAGAAATATGGGCCAAGAAGATAGGACATCCTCTCAACAAATATTTATGGGCTTTAGTACAAACTAAGTCTAGTGTAAGTAAAGTCGGTGTTACCGTCTCCTCGAATGATTAAAGTTTCGTTTCCCCACGGAATACGGACTAGTTTTTCATCACAAACAATGACTGCGCGGTATCTCGCTAACCAGTCCATACCAATAATAACATCAAAACTACCAAGGTTTACGGGAATAAGGTCAATGTTGAATGGATGTTTAGAATGATTTAAGGTACAACCTCTAATGATAGTGTCAGCATCTACAGTCTTACCGTCAGCTAATTCTAACAAGTAATGGTGATCTAAAATTGTAGGAATGAATTCTAGTACTTGGCTAAATTCAGTGGATATAAAACTTCGGTCTTCTCCAGTATCAAACAAAACATATGCATAACGATTGTTAGTAGGAATGTACCAGTAACGATGTTTGAATCAGGGTTGGATTTTGCATTGCCGACAACGTACACTCTCGACGAAGCTCCTCCACTATTCTTGTTCTGGTTGGCCAACTTGGGACAACCTGGTCTCACATGCCCTGGTGCTCCACACTCATAGCACACAACTCCTTTCTTAGGTCCACTGCCATTTCCTCCAACAGCATTGCGGTTTCCCTACTGTCTGCTTCCGTTCCCACGGGCATCGTATCCGCCTCTATTGTTGTAGTTCCTAATGTTTTGATTGGGTCGGGCCTGAGTGACAGCATTAACTCGACAGGTTTTAGCAAAATGACCCACTTTTCCACATTTGTAGCAGGTCTGGCATGGGCTATCAACAGTATGATGATAGTTGCACTTGGAGCACAAAGGTTTTGCGCCCATGTGCGACCTAGTCCCTGCGGTGGTAGCACTGTAAACTTGCCCAACATCTTTTTAGGATACTGCTAGTGCTGACTACGGAAAATATTCATCTACCTTTCGCTTGTTATCAGTTTGCCTCTCGAATATGGTACGGACTCTTTTATTGATCAATTCAGTAGCTAACTCGATGGCATTCTCGACAGTAGTATGTCGAGATGCGAGCACGCTGTCATGAATGGCGTCTGGGAGTCCACCAACATACTTTTCAATCTTATCTTCCTCCTCCACAAACATTTTGGTACACATTAGAGTCAACTCTTGAAACCTTTGGTTGTATGCAGTGATGTTATTGTTCCTGCATTTGAGATCCCACAATTCGATTTCAAGTTTCTTCATTTCTCCCCTTGGACAGTATTTCCCTGTCATTCTCTCCTTCAGTTCAGTCTAGTTGAGAGCATAGGCAGTGTCGTGTCCAAGAGTAGCAACTACAGAGTTCCACAAAGTAAGAGCACTCTCAAGTAATGTGTAGGTGGAAAACTTTACTTTGGTCTCTTCTGCACAGTCACTGATGCGGAACACAGTCTCCAACCTTTCAAACCACTGCATCAGTTCCACCACTCCTTCTTTGCCCTTGTAGTAGGAAGGCTTACACTTCAAAAAGTCGGGGTAAGAGCAACCCCTAGTGGTCTGATTATTCCGGCGGTCGTTGGAGTTTTGACTATCATCCACGTTTCTACTGGCGGCCATCGCACTTGCGATGCCTTGATCAATCATTTCCCTTAGTTGGGCAGCAGTGACGTTTTGGGTAGTGTCGGCATTGTTGGGGTTCGTTTTAGTGATTACCATTTTTCTATATTTATACACAAAAATGAAAACATTAGTTTAAGGTGTTAGCACAGTTTTATATATACACGAAAAGAAATTCATGCATAACCTGTTTAAAAGTTCATAATATAATACAGTACAGGATATAACAAAGATAAAGGGGTACATGCCATATGTCTAGAATAGGAATACAGTACAAATTCCACAACCAATCCAAGACAGAGCACAGAACGCCTGTCTGGGATGGTGGTACACATAATATAAGTACATCATCTACGAATCCCTAATCTAAATAGTACAGTACAATGATACAACTGATAAAAAGAAAGTACAAATACATGAGGTCCTATATCATGATAGCCAGAATGAAACCCTAATAGCTTATCATGATGTACAAAAGATCTAGTAAACCTAGTCTACTCATGCCTAACAGACTCCTCAAAAACGGCTGGTGCTACTGGTGGTGATGAGACGGCTGGTGCCTGCATGGCATCCTGCATCGAAGTCATGGCAGCTCGGGTCTCCTTAAGGAGTCGAAGTGCCTCCAAGAACTGGTCTCTGAGGATCTGCTAAACTCCCCGAAGATGAGTAGTCTCTGATGTCAATCCCTGGTGACGGACGTCCTAGAGATCGAAGAAGATGGCAAGCGTCTGCTCCATGGACATGAGAGCGGTGTAAGTCTCAGTCTGCTGACTCTACAGGAGGTAGATCTGCTCACGGAGGAACTCATTCTCCTCCAGCAACCACTGGAGAGAATGGTAAGTCGTGGACCATGCTCCTCGATCAGCGAATGCCTCAGCACTAATAGTCCAGGATAGAAGGTCCTGACGTGACTGCAGAGCAGTGCGTCCAAGCTGTCCATCGGCCAGTAGAGCATGAATCTCTGCAACATCCTATGCCTGGCATGCGGCCAGTGCAGTGATCTAGGCATGGACACGATCCACGCGCCTCGCACCCAAACCCTCGCTAACCTCAAAAGTAGAGTCGACAGGTGCCTCATACCTCCTTTTACGAGGCGGCAGAGACTCGGGTGCGTAGTCCCGAAGTGAGGAAACTGGTGGTAAAGGGTGATAGGGCAGCAGTCGGCTGAACTCTTCCCCAACGGGGGAAATAGGTGAAACAGGTGAAGTAGCGATGAGTGCAGCAACGAGAGCGGTGTCACCCGAAGTGTGACTGTCGTTTGTGTCACTGGCAAATATCCATCCATGCAAGACGAATGTTGGTGATACGGCAGCAGGAGTATCAGTGGGTGATGTCATAGTAATTTGATCGTTTTAATTGACATAAGTATACACTTACTCAAGTTAAAAGTTTTTGGGAATAATGATTTAAATCATATAATAGCCGTTTAACATGGCGATGTTAAAGGTTACGTTAATACTTATGAGATCAATCAAGCGTATGTTAATAATCAATGCACAGATAGCCACGTAAGAATGTATGCTCTACACTCTATATGCTTAACTATTCTAGTCCCGAAAATCCCAAAAGATTTTTTTAAAGCAGTTATAGTCCCGTTTATATAAAAAATTTATTTTTATACTTATTTAAATTTTGTTATGGTTCTCTATAACTATCGCTCTGATACCATTCTGTAACACCTCCAAATTGAGTCAAATGCAGCGGAAATAATATTTGGGTGTCAAGTAGGTGGATCAACAGCAGATAGCGTATAGAGCAGCAAATAAAAGATTATCATTACATTTATTACATGAATAAAAGTGCAAATATTATTAAATAGTCTTAAACATTATTCAGTAGTTTGAATTATTCCCCAGTTTATAAAACCCCAGATGAGCTCTATAAATGCAGCCTATCATGATGCTTGACTCCATGCACACCAATACCTGCTTCAATTTCTTGAGAAAACATGCTTAGAGAGTCAACATATAGTTGGTGAATTCACAGGTTTAATAAAATAAGTTTGGACAATAAACATTCACTGAAATAGTAATGCACAAAGCATCAACACTAAAAAGGTAATTACATTCCCATATTGCCCGAAACTGAGACTTGACAGTTAAGCCCTCAACAAATAAAGACCCTTCGCCTTATAAAAAGGCACCCAATTATAATAAGTTCTAACATGTGAAACATCTGTTATCCTGGCCTAGGCACAGTGAGCATGACTCACCCAGATGGGGATGGTCAATTCCAAATAGATCTATTTATAACATTCAGGTAATTCAAAAATTCTAACAATTTCAGATGCACGGGTCATGCGGGTTCATCTACAATAGGCAAATGTAACCAAAGGTTTCACAATTTAGTTTATGTCCATCAAATAAAATATGTTGCAAGTTTTCTTCCCCATAAAAAGGTTTAAAAGTTTGTCAATATATAAAGTGGGGCCATGAACTCACCTCAGTAGTACAACAAATAGTCACAAGTAAATCTGATATGATGCTCACGATACAGTCAATGACCTAAATAATTATAAGGTCTCAGTAAATGCATAACATAATGCATAAAAGTTTCAGAACAAGTCTGTGCATGCTTATACTGGTTTTAAGCATTTTATTACGATATATGTAATTTAGTTCATCGTTGTACAAGTTATAGTAGTATTTATTTTAAGTATAAAATAAATAATATTGTTAAATTAGTTAACCAGTTTAATTAATATTCTCGTACTTGTATTGGTCATAAAGTGATTTAAATAATTATAAAAAGCAAGTTTTATATATATTTAAAGTGAAAATAAATATAATTAACATATTTATTTTTATAAGTTAATCATTTTCAATTTATATCTTATATATATAAATAGGGTTAACAAAACGTATAACATTTTAGTTTAATTTAGTGTTCCCGATATTTGTATAATCATTACGTTATAAGTTTGGGAAAATATAACGAACGTTGGACTTTTAAAAAAGTTAAGTTTTACCTTTTCAATATTAACGTTATATATATAATTAGGGTTTAACTTAAGTTAAGGAAAATTACGTTTTAGTCCCTCGATTAAATAAAATACCCACGGCAATATTAATATAATATTCCTAGGGTTCGTTTAACTTTCAAATAATGGAAAAACAAGTCCCTCCATAGTTACACGTGTAACTAGGGTTTATAAAAGTTTCATAAGTTGTCACTTTTGGTCCTCCTAGTATTCGGCTTATATTAGGTTTAATATAGTTTCATAAATGCCCCCTAGGGCTTCATTTAAGTTTCGGCTTATGCCAAAACAGCCCCTAGGGTTTTTTTTGGGTAAAGGGGAATCCAAGCCCCGGTAAAATATATTCCAAAAAACGTTGAAGTACAATGGAATGTAGCTGAAATGCTACATTAACCTCAAGCAAGTGCTTGAACAACCACTACATCATATGACATGCCATCCTACTAACCAATTACAAAACAAATAACACCAATAGGAAAGAACCACCTAAAGGTGCATGAACAATGTAAGTAAAACGACATCAAGGCTAACATTTAGAGCGAACATCAGGCTGACGAGAACCATGCCGATCATCAATCGAGATGACTTCTTCAACCTCACTATCACTAGATTTAACCACATCATCCTTGGTTCCAAAACCATCCTCCCAATCTGTACCATCATCTATCTTATCCCAAAGAGCATTAAAAGAGTTATGAGAACTCTTCTCCTTATCACTGATCTTGGCAACAAAAGTCGATGTTTTGGTATTTAAGAAATCTTTCTTAAGCATCAGAACTACCTTATTAGGAAGACCCGTCATATTTGATTTAGAGGTTTCACCTCTCTCAACATTACGGTATTGCATATTAAGAGCGGGTTTATTTAATTTAATATCTACAACTTGTGGTTGCTTATTCTTTCCTTTATTCTTCTTTTTCTTGACCACCTCAAAACCATAATCCACCACATCCTTGGCAATAGGAGCAGCCACTTCCTTACGCAACTTCGGACACATGTTATTAGTGTGATCAAAAACCAAGCATGTAGAGCATCTAGGAGGTCTCCATTCGTACTCAATATCAATTATAACCAATGAGTGCCATTTATCACGTCCTTTAGGAACAACAATTACCATCGAATCCAATAACTCAACATCAGCTGAAACCTGAATAAGTGCCCGAGCATAGGTACTACGAACCCATGAGTTAGCACACATATTACTTGTGTAGGAATCCAGCATAATAGGTGTGCCAATTTGAGTAGTAATAAGGCTGAGACCAACCTCCGAATAAGTAACAATCGGCACATGATGAAGCTTAACCCAAATTGGTGCTTTCTTGATCTCTGCCTTTTTCAAATTAGTAGTAGGCGACCAAATATTCAATATAATAGGAACAGTCCTAATCAACCACGGGCCATTTTCAAGAACTCCTTCCATTCCTTCCTTCGTATTGAATTGGAAAAGGAAGAAATCCTCATGTAATTGAACGCGTATCAAAACAAATCGTGCCCACGTATTTATAACATAGTTTTCCACCAGTGGGAAAGCTTAACGCTTACCAATAAACTGCCCGTACAACGTGTGCGGAAATCTAGATTCAACCTCTTCAACAGCAGCATACGGAAGTGGAACCCGTGCTCCTTCAACATGCTCATCACACCGTAATTCTGAGATCTTCACCATCTTAGGATTCGATTGGTTCAGACCATCCTTGTTTTGAAGTATTGAGGCAAACGAACCCATCTGTGGAACATTTGCATTTACATACAAGTTAGCACAGCCCTGATTTAGCGAACCCCTCTCCTTTTCCGCATTAACAACATCACCCTTTGTAATAGGCAACGTATTACTAAGCATCATTGAATAAATACTAGTTATACAGCCACCAAGAAAAAACGAGGAGAAAGTAAGAGATCAGAAACTTAAAAGTGATCGGAAAATCATAAGGCAACCGGAAATCACCTAGAGAGAATTGATTCACATGTACAAGCTCCGTGGGCATTCATTTTGGGATGTGCCTATCATGTCTGATTTGAGTTGAGGGTGGCGCAAGATTTTACAACTATGGGGAAAGATCCGCCCATATGTTTGGAAGAATATTGGTAATGGCCAATGTACTTATATGTGGCATGACAGGTGGGATGTTCAAGGTCCTCTTAGTAGCATTCTAACTCCACGTGACATTACTAGGGAGGGCTGTGGCTTATCAGAAAGTGTGGCTGACCATATCACTCATAATACAGGGGTATGGCCTCAATCTTGGCTCACGAAAGCTCCTATTCTGCAGCAGATTCCGGTTCCAACCCTAAATGATTAGTCGGATGTTACGTTATGGAGAGATTCTCAGGGTAATTTTTTAAGATTTTCTGTTTTTCAAACCTGGGAAGTATTGCGTGATCAATGTACAATAGTACCTTGGTATAGAATTGTTTGGTTTCCATACTGTATACCTCGGCATGCTTTTCATCTTTGGCTCGTTATGAGGCGTAGTCTGAAGACTCAAGACCGCATGCGGCATTGGGACATGGTTAATACAGATAGCACCCAACTTATGTGCCCGTTGTGTGACACACAAATGGATTCTCATGATCACCTTTTCTTTGAGTGCTCCTTTGCTATGCAGATTTGGTATGGTGTTCGTTCATTAGCAGGTATAAATAATATTGGACCAAGGTCAGATGATATTACTTAGTACTTACAGCCTATTGCAAGGCAACGTACGGCAAAAAGTGTTTTTAGAAGACTTATATTTGCTGCTACTGCATACTATGTGTGGAATGAACGGAATGCTCATCTTTTCAAAAAGGTCATTGACATCATAATGGTTACGGTTCGGTTGAAGCTCTTAACGTTCAAATTCAAGAATACAACGGCTGTTAATGATTTGTTGGCAAGATGGAAGACGAATGCATCGTTTAGGCTTTATGTCTAGATAGATTGTTGTGTTTGTTTAGTTCTGTGTTTTAGGGCATGTCCTATACGCTCGTAATTCAATTTTTAGCTTGAGGTTAATGTGGTACACAACCACATTCCATTGTACTTCATTTTTCTTGTGATTAATACCATTTACCAGGGTATAACCCTTTTACCCAAAAAAACATTACTGTCCTAGTTTACCTTTTTTTGGCTTTGTTTCTCGTGCACGTTTTAAGCGACTCAGTGATCAACATGGAAAATTGTTTGGTTTCTTAAAGTATCTATTACTGTTGATTTGTAGTTTTTTCAAATTAATGCACTATCTTTACACTGTAATGCAGTAGTTTTTTTAAGTCATGTTTTTAGAGCTAGAGTTGTTTTGTACAAGTATCTATTAAGTTGGAAATTTTTCATATTAATGCACTATATTTATACTTTAATGCAGTAGTTTTATAAATTTATGAATTTTCAGGTGGGGACTTCAATCTGCAAAAACACAAATTTCAAACGACGTATATGTGATATAGTTTGGACCGATCAGATTTTGCCTTTTGAATTTGAAGCAGAGTCGGAACGTATGATTGAGGATTTCCAACTTGGTGATAACAAATGGTTACAAGATATGTTTGACCTACGAGAAAGCTGGATCCCGGCATACTTGCGTGATGTGCTTATGGCAGGCCTCATGCGTACCACCTCTAGGTCCGAAAGCGAGAACCATTTCTTTGGTAAATGGACAAGTAAATATTTGACACTTGTTGAATTTCTTAGCCATTATGAGACGGCTATCGAGTACCAGAGGTATATTGAGCGTAAGAACGATCAAGATTCAAGATATAAGAATCCTAAACTCAAAAACTGATCTTCAGATTGAAAAAGAAGCAAGTACTCTTTATACTTGAACTATATTCTTGGAAGTTCAAAATGAGATATATGCTTCTTATTCCCATTGCATGTCGATTAATGTTGCCCAAGTTGATAATGGTGAGAGATATTCAATTCGTGATATGCAAGCTGAGAACAAAATCAGGGGTCAAAACAACTTTGTTGTTTATCAGGTATGTCTTCTTATATTATTTATAACAATAATGCAGTAAGTTTTTAGCACTGATGCAGTGTGTTTTTATATTTTAATATTTTTAAAAATTGTTATGCAGGTGGAGTTTTGTAAATCTGAAATGGAAGTTCAATGTAGATGTAAACACTACGAGTCATATGGTCTTCTTTGTAGGCACATTTTTTACGTGTTGAGAGTGAACAATGTGAAAGAGTTTCCTTGGAAATACTTGAAGAAAAGGTGGTCAATGGATGCTAAGCCTTTCAACACTACAATTAGGACAGTTGTCAGTGGGTCTGATTCGGTTTTGCAAAGTGAGGTTTTTGATTTGTACGAGATTTTTGAATCTACGATTGATCGCTTGGTTCATGACATGGGCATGTTGAAGATTTATAAAGAGCAAATGATGGAGTTGTTGAATAAAGCTAAAATCGTTGTTCCAACGGTTCTAAAACTTAACTCGAAATATATTATTAGTGCAATGCTTGGTGTGAAGGAGCCAACCTCAACTTCAAATGTTATAAATAATTCATATCTGAGTTCAAATAAAGGATCCGGTGTTCATACGAGGTGGAAGTCAAAAGCTGAGATTGAAAAAGAAGCAGCTAAATCAAGTGACAAGCGGGGGACATGTAGTAAATGCGGGAATAAAGAAGGTCATAATTCCAGAACATGTACAAACGAAAGAATGCAACCATTTAGAAAAATCAAGAAAACATCGCAGGAGGCGCCGGCGACAAGAACTGGTCTCAGATCTAGGCGAAATTGATGATGACAATTTGATGCAGCTATTTTTTACATATTGATGCAGCTACTTTTACATATTGATGCAGTTGCTTTTACATACTGGTTCAGCTACTTTTGCATATTGATGCAGTTACTTTCTCATATTGATGAAGTTACTTTTTACATAACAGTTTAAGTACACCTTTTTATATTGTGGCATTTTTTACCCAATAATGCAGTGACTTTTTATAATACAAAGATATCGCTAGTTAAGTCACTTTTTATGACTTTTTTTGTTTCAATGTCATCTTTAAAGGTAATGCACTTACATCTGTTATGATTTCATCTTTTTTACATAGTGACATTTTTGTAAGAGAATGAAACTTAAGTTATTCTCTTATGTATTTTTTTTGGTTTTAGTGTTGTGATGCAGTGTTTTTTACATTTTGATGTAGTGAATTTTACATCACATATAAAGTATATATTTTTTTAATTTCATATGTTTAAAAAAACAATCATTGAATTTCAAGAAATAGTTAACATCACTAACAATTAAATAAAATTGTGTAAAAATCTTCATGTTTACAAGTAGTTTTTAAAAAAAACAACGAGTACTTCAATTGTCTTTAGTCATCAATTGACCATTTGAAAATTGTCTATTGACGATGACCATTTGATGCAGCTCTTTAGTCATCAATTGTCTTGCTTATAGTATTACTAAATTTCTTCCACAAAACTTTATCAAATCTAACATCAGAATCCGTTATAAGCTTTGAAATTTTTGGCTTTTTCCAGAAGTATGATTGTGCGTCCTTCAACAACTTCCCTTTTTGATGTTAAAATCCATCAGAAGGATTGTTGTCATGTACTTGGCACGAAGCATTTTTAGTTTTGTTTCCTGAGGTGGTCCTTCTTTCTTCAATGGTTGTAAGAAGTTTCCTCTACCAAGATATGTTTCCAAATGCCTCATAACAAACACCCTGCAATCGACAGCATTGTATTTTGTTTTCCAATTAAAATCAACAATGTTAGGTTCAGAAACCAAAATGTCAACGTGTTTTGGGTGTTTATGTCTCTCCAGGTAATTTGTGAAGGAATCAATCTGTGCAAATTTAAATAAACAGTTATGACATTGTAATGCAGTTTTTTTTAATACTATGATGCAGTAAAATTATCAATATTATCCATATGGTATAGGACTGTAAAAACTAGCACCATAAAACATTAACTATGATATAAAACCAGTTATAGACTTATAAAGGGTTTTTCTCTATTTAAAATTAAACATATATATATGAGATATAATACTATAGTCAAATACTTTGATGCAATGAAAATAGCACAATAATGCATTAAGTATGAGACTTACGAGGGCAAATAGGTAAGCACCATATCTTTTTTCTATATCATCAATCCCGTTATCTATGTTGTCTATGATGTCGATCTCAGCGGTCTTCAAATTAAAGCAAATGATATAGAAATGGTTTGATGAAGTATCTTTCGTCATCTTTATTGAAGGAAAAAATACCTGTATATATTTATTATAAATATTTTAATTTATTCTAAACATTCTCACAAATACAATCAGTTAATTCTCATAATAAATATACTTACCAAGTCGACGTCAAGAAAATTCTTCCGTTTTGATTGAGTTAAAACGCTAGGAATATTTTCATCAAAAACTTTCATCCTTTCTTGCACATTCTTGCCCGACTCAACAGTATGATTAGTCTGTTTTAGTTAACGTCAAACGATTACTAATGATCACAAAATTTAAAGTTCCAAAATAAATAAGTTATATATTTGAATTACTTACAATCATTCCCGTATGGCAATATACATTTCCATTGCCCGAAAGCTTGTGCCGGTGCTGTTCCTCATGATTTAATACAAAAGACCATAAGTCTAATATGAGTGCCGCAATTTCTATTTCAGGGTATAGGCTCAAGAAAAAAACACCTTCTACTCCAACTCCTTTGATGATCTGGTAAACAATCTCACTGTACATTTTGATATAAACATAAACTTTTCAGACGGGTTTATCTATATCTGATGCATTAAAGCAAGGAAGTGATGCAGTGATAAAAATATGTGATGCAGAGAATATAATGAAAATTCATACAGAGATCATTGAGAAATGATGCACTGTTAATAATATGTGATGCAGTGACAAAACTAATTGATGCAGTTATATAAATATGTGATGCAGATAATATAATGAAAATTCATATAGAGAACATTGAGCAATGATGCACTGTCAATAATATGTGATGCAGTGACATAAGGAATTGATGCGGTTATATAAATATGTGATGTAGTGAATAATGAATAGTGATGCTTTAAAAATAAAATATGATGCTAGAACTTACCATTCGGGTATGTTATTACCCCATATGTATTCTGTTAGTTTTTCCCCTCTTCAGATAGTGGTTGGTCCAATACGATTTTCCGTTGATAAAATGGCGACGTTAAAGTAGGAGGCAACTTTACTTCATGTTTATCGTTTTCAGTATCATCTGGTGGAGCAATGCAACTAATTGGTGATGCGTGCATATATATTTCATTTTCTTCTATCCTTTTTCTTTTTGAAGGCAGTGACTTAGCTTTTTCTGTCTTATATTTCTTTTCATTCTCTTTGGACAATTGAGTGTTACTTTGCTTTCTACCAAGATCTTTAAGCACTTGTTTTTTAGCCTGTGTCTTTTCAGAGACCTCCTTCCCAACATTTTCGTCTACCACAGTTGTTTCTTTAGCTTGTTCCTTGTTAGATCTTCCTCTTTTACCAGGCTCTTGTCTTAGAACTTGAATTTCAGATAACATATCTCCCTCTATGATGCCTTTAGCATCTAACTTCCCGACATCCTTTTTCAATAATTTCACCCTTATAGCATCAAATTTTGTAGTCTTTGCTTCGGTTTGAATTTCAGCTGATAGCGGAATCTCTGTATATTTTTCATGTTGTTCGACAATAGGTTGTGCACTCAATGGTGTATTTCCTTTCAAAGTTCTTGTGTAGTTTTTCGGTAACCTCAATTTCATACTATGAAAAGGTTTACTAATTTGATCTTTTTGAATTTGGGGAGATTTTGGTGCATATTCAATTAAGAAACTTTTTGGCAAGTTGTCGTCTACTTCAGCAACAAAGGTAGTTTCATAACTGAGTAGTCCAAAAGCTGTTTGTTTACTTCTTCGATAGAATGAATTTCGGTTATTAAAATGTTGATTTCTTCAATTCCAATTGAAAGAAAGTTAGATTCTTTGAATATTTTAGAACCTGTAGTTAAAACAATCAAAATAATCAATAGTTTTTTATGAAAAAATAGAATAACTTGTTGTTACTGCATCATAGTTACACTTTACTGCATCATAGCATTTTGTTAACTAGTCATTCATTAAGCTTTATTGATAGTTCACAATCCAGTGCATTACTAATTTTAAAAACACAATGATGCAGTGAAATTAATAGACAAGATAAAAAGAATCAAATTAAACAATTTTTTTTTGAAAAACAGTATAATTTGTTTTTAATGCATCATATATACAGTTTTATTGCATCATGTTGTTTTTGTTAACTAGTCATGCAGTGAATTGAAATGAGAACCCAAACTCCAGTGCATTACTATGACAAAAACATTATGATGCAGTTGAATTAATCGACCAGATTAAAAGAGTGTT
This sequence comes from Glebionis coronaria, assembly GCA_025667525.1. Classification (NCBI taxonomy): domain Eukaryota; kingdom Viridiplantae; phylum Streptophyta; class Magnoliopsida; order Asterales; family Asteraceae; genus Glebionis; species Glebionis coronaria. The sequence goes on along the minus strand of CM046874.1, from coordinate 608,543,593 downwards.
TGTAATTTTACTTTCATATGCTCCTAGGATTTCATCAGATTCCATTCCTCCTTGCATTTCATTGTCTTCCATTTCACCTTCTGTATCCATCTCTGTGTCCATGTCAGCGTGAAACACTTCTTCCTCACTATCAAAGAGTAGCGTTTGCGATTGATACTCAAGGAATGAATCATCATAAATGACGATAGCTCCATCTTTATTGTATATTTCATCACATATTTTAGGATTTACACAATCTGTTAATTAAGAATCAAACTTTTTAAAAATACTTTATTGAAATTTACTTTATAAACCAGTTTGCAATATGTTCTTTAACTAGTATATCATAGACTATAATGCTAACTGCATTATAGTTTAGTTTATTACTAGTTAAATAATTCTTATGAGCCGGCCAAATTGTAGCATTAAACATAATTACCTATTCACATTAAACCCAAAATAATAGATAAGTTTTAAGTTTTTTCCTAGTTATATTACAGACATTCAAAAGTTGAATTCAAAATATACGATCCTAGATAATAAATATTAGTACAAAAGCAAGAGAAGTGTTAGCGTTTATTTACTTTTAGGGGATTTCTTTTTCCCCACTTCCAATTTTTTAGCGGGTGATGTTGTTGCTCCTTTGGTTGATGTTGTCGGTTTTGGCGTCTTGTTCCCCTCTTCCAATTTTTTAGCAGGTGATGTTGTTGCTCCTTTGGTTGATGTTGTCGCTTTTGGCGCCTTGTTCCCAACTTCCAATGCTGTTGCTCCTTCTGTTGATGTTATCTTAGTTGGCCCATTGTTCCCCACTTCCAAATTTTTTATGGGCGATGTTGCTGCTACTTCCGTTGATTTTGTCCAATTTGGCCCCTTGGTCTTATAGTTTGTCCAATTTATGGTTGCTGACCTTGTCCTTCTCGTCATTTCTGGTGTTGAGTTTGGGGAAGAATTTCCTTCCTCCATTGAACTAAGCGAGATATCTTCATTGGACTTCCCACCATCAATATGGACATCGGTCACAGCATCAGCATTCTTATTCGCCACATCAGAGTTTTGCAAATCACATGCAGTTGCACCATCATTCTCAGTAGCTTCAGTTGCACCATCATTCTCGGTACCGTGATTCGCCCCATCAGACATGCCTTCATACAAGTCTTTTAAAAATGATTTACTTTTTTCCTCAAACATCTGAAATTATTCATCGTGTGGGTATTCTTCCAAAGAAATCTTAACCTTCTGTTTGTTACTTTCAAACACTTCCTTAATCTTTGACAGTGAGTCATTCAAGCAATCTTTCATATCTTGCATGATTTTTTAAAAAATACATTATGATGCAGTGAATAATAACTATGATGTAGTTTTTAAATAGTTTTAATGGTCATTTGGACCTACCTACCTTCCTGCAAACACATTTTCGAGATATGAAACCTATGTTTAGCCTAATTCACCGTTATATTTAACAAGTGACTACATGCTGCATCATAACTCAAATTAAGGTGCATGAAACTAAAGAACAAAAATAAAATTAAAAGACAACCTGCTACATACACATTTTTGATATAATATACAACCTATAATTCACCCTACATGCTGCATAACAACTCTAATTAATTTAATTATCCCCATTTACTTTGCTTTTCTGATGAAAACTTGATTCATGGCCCACCCTTCTATAGTAGTAATTGTGTAGAGGAAGAGCATATTGCTATAGTTCTGGTGGGCCCTCTGAATTGGGTGAATCCTCAGCGCTGGTTTATGGTGGAGGAGGGATGCTGGTTTTGCTTGACTCATGGTTCACCCTTCTATGGCAGTAATAGTGGAGATGAAGGGCCTATTGTCATGGTTCTGGTGGATCATTGCTGTTGGATTTCTCAGTGTTGGTTTGTGGGGAGGTGTGATGTTTTAGATAGTATGGATAGAGATCGCTATCTCTTTCTTTTCTGTGATTTGAAAGTTTTCTATCCTTGTTCGTTTGTTTGGTGGCTAGAAGAGTTTCAAGATTATGGTACTATGGCTGTCTACTCTAGTCCTGCTATGATGAATGTGGGTGGGGTTTTTGTCATTTGGAGATGGGATGATAGTTTCATGGACACAAAGGTTCAGGTATGTATTGTCTGGAACCCTGTGGGCTTTTGGTTTTTGTATTGTTTCAGGTATGATGTGAAGATTTATTCATATGGTTGCGGCTGGATGGTTGGTTGTCTCCATGGTTCCAGCTTTTGCCTTGTCTATTGCTGCACTATGTGTTGGATAAGTATGCTTTCTTTCCTTTGGTGGATGGAAGGTTTTATTGATGAAGCCCATTTATGTTATTTAGTGTCTAGCATTTATTTTGTTGATTTGGGAAGGCTTCCATACTGTTGTACTTTTTCCCTCTATATGGTTTCCCATTGGGTTTTACATATAGAGGGTTTTGAGGAGGCAAAGTATGTAAGCTGCTACACTGGCTCTTCCCTGTTGGTATGCTACAATCTCTGATGGCGTTTACAGGTTTACTTTTGCCTATCCTTTATGCTTGCTAAGGCTAAGTCTATTGTGATGGATTGGTGGTCTTTTGGTTCTTCCCTTGCTGGTTGAATTTAGATTTCCCCATGGATTCAGAAGTAGATTTAGTTCTTAGCAAGTGTTTTGGGTTTGATGTGTCATAGTACTGTAGCTACTTGGTCTTGTCTTTTATGACCAAGTTTTTGTTTTATATGCTAGTTTATGCTATTTGAGCTTGGGTATTGTCCAATGCCATTAGTTTTTTTTGTTTAAGCCCAAGTTTGTTAGGGATGTGTCCTAACTTTTCTCTTGGTGCTTTTGATTGTATTGTACTTTTTTCCTTCATTGCTAATAAAATTTACCATTTAGCAAAAAAAAACAACTCTAATTAAGAAGCCCCACAAATTTACTGGTGCATACAGTTGGACAGAAAGTGTACATTGCTGGTGACTATGCTATTACAGTGACTTTATATGGCAACTAAATGTCACAAACTTCTACCCAACCTCAATACTAGCAACTCTAGACCTATACTAACCTAATCACCTTACTGATGTCCAACATTCAAAACCAGAAACACAAAGACAATGGATCCAAACCAACTATATGCTTAAGACAAAAAATGGGAACAAACTTGAAAACTTGCAACTTCTAATTTTCGCTCTATACTAAACAAATAAAATGCCAAGTTCTTCTACCCAAGGCTAATGAGGACGTTCTTACACATTTTAAGTCATAAAAGTCTCGCCTATTGCAGTTAATAAGCAGATCCAAACACCCCTTTAGCTTATAGATTCACAAAATTATCAAAGGAATTCAATGTTTTAAGCTAAATCAAATAGAATAAACACCATAATCATTCAAGATAACCTAGAGTAAGAACTTTATAATAACCAGTGCATCAAACTAAAGAACTAAAATCCAATCTACAACCTGGTGCATCATAACTAAAATTAAGGTGCATCAAACTAAACACCTAAAATTATTTAAACATATCACCCTATGTTACAGCAGCAAAATGAAACTTAGTTTTTACTTGACTTGTTTTTGATCTAAATTGTATAAGATCGTCGTCTGGTAGACTTGTATTTCCAATATGTTTCTTCTTCTTTGCCTTGCCAACCTTCTCCTTGGGGGGGAAAGAACTCATAACCTTCCAAGATTGGAAGTTTCCCGAAACCTTTCATATCATTCATTTCTTCATTCTCTCTTCTTTTCAACAACTCGGTGTTCCATCCTTTGAAACAGGTGATGTTCTTTCCACAGTTATAGTTGGTGAGATTGTGGAGCTGCAGTATAGAAGCTACACAAAAAGGAAGTGATGCAGTTAATATAGGAAGAACTGTTATGTTTTATCTATATATGATGCAGTGAAAAAAGGTATTGATGCAACAAAAATAAGATTAAACATACTAAGAAGTTTAGAAGCATTAAAAAATCGTACCGCCAAAAGAAGTTTGGAAGCACCGAAATAACCTCCTGGTTTTGCTTTCCATATCTTAACTCCTGACCGAATGCATTTTAAAGCATATCCACACCAATCATAGTTTTGAAAATCTTCAATATCTCTTAAGGTAGGTAAGAATATTTGATTGATTGTACCATCCTTATTACCCCCAGCCACAATATTCATAAACATCACTAAAAATCCAACTTTGAATTCCCAACCCGTTCCAGTCAAACTACAAACATGATCATCAGCTATGGATATATGAGGCCTTGGCTGTAAAACCCGCATGCTTTTACCATGAATAGTACCCTTAGGATCGTACGTACTAAATTAAAACTTTCCTAATATAGCATGATTACGATTACGTGTTAGGATTTTACGTATTACGTACGTGTTAGAACACGATAAGTATTTGCTACGTACGATCATGTAATAATTATTTGACGATAATTAATCACGAACATGTGATCATGAAATCATGAACGTAATTAAAACACGAGCTATTACTAGTTACGTATATATATTTATTATGAGCGTAATTAAATATATTAGATCACGATATTTACGTAACGAGAACATTTAAAACACGAACACAAATAATCACAAACGTTTAACTTAACAACAAGACATGGAAAAGGTACGGGTACCCCAAGTGGGGCCCCTACCCGCGGCTACAAGGGCAAATGGGCCAAGCCCATTTGTCAAATTTACTAAAAGGGAATAAGGGGATTTTCACTACTCATAAAAATTTCACAGAAGATTTTTAAGAAAAACCTAAAAACCCTCCTCCCTTGTCTCCTTTGTGCCGCCACCCTACAACCACCATAAGAGGTGGTTTGTGATCTTGGATCTTGGAATTTTGCTTGGTGATCGTGTTTGTTCTTCATCCTTTTGATCCACGAATTCGGTAAATTCTTTTTAAATCTTTTCTTTTGATTTAATCTTTTTATAAATCAAGAACATGTTATGTTTTTACAAAAACCTAATAATTAAACATGGATCTAACATGATTTGGTGTTAAATAAAATCAAAAGGGTGTTTTAAGGGGTGTTTGTTTTTGGCCGCAGGCTGCACCGAACCCGAAGGGGTTTCGGTTTGGCCAAGCCGACCACCACCAAGACCATACGATCTTGGTTGGTGCGTGTGGGTCCCACGACAGCAGTAAAACACGGGGTACCCCGAGTTGGTTCGGGGTACGGTGTCGATTTCATGTCTGGTTCATTGTTTTTAACTTAGATCCGGTTCATGGTGTATGTTTAGTTTTTTTATGTTTATGATCTTATGTTAAAATTAAATTAATAAAATGATATGATTAATTTAATAACATGACTTAGGTTATTTTAATTATTATAAACATGAAATTAATTAACCTAAGTATTTGTATATTTAAGACTTATAATTAATTAATTATTTTAAAACCATGGATATAATTAATTAATTAACATGACTTAGGTTATATTATTAATATATAATAATACATATTTTAACCTAAGTATTTAACTTGTTTAATTAAAAACATGTTATACTTTAATTAAATATTTTGACCTATAGTTTAATTTAATTACATGAAATAATTATTAAACTATACATTATATCATATGACTTAGAAAATAATCATATACTTAGCTTATTTAACCAGCTTATTTCTAATTATGGAAACTTTCTATTTTAGAAACTTAATTAAATAAGGCAGCTAATCTATTTATAGAAACCTTCTATTTTTAGAAACTTATTTATTTCAGGCAGCTAATCTATTTATGGAAACTTATTTAATTAAGGCAGCTAATCTATTTATGGAAACTTTCTATTTTTAGAAACTTATCTATTTTAAGCAGTAAATCTATTTTTGGAAACTTTCTATTTTTGGAAACTTTCTATTTTTTGAAAACTTTCTATTTTTGGAAACTTTCTATTTTGGGAAACTTTCTATTTTTGGAAACATTCTATTTTAGGAAACTGCTATTTTTGGAAAGTTTCTTATTATTACAAAGTAAGTATAATAACATATGAAATACCAGAAATACTTAATCAGATTAAACAGAATATAAGATAAAACACAGTTTAAGGCTTAAAAACAGTAAAACATGGTAAGAACACATAAAATAAGCTAAGACATGACGTGAAACCAGCTACGTAATTAGTAAGCAGATACTTATTCATGTATGTATTTATGTAGCACTAGTAATTCGGAAGTAGGATTCCTCTCAGTTCATCTTCTTCGTTCACTGGACATAAGGTACGGATTCCCGTCCTTTCAGTATGGACATTCTTTCCTTATTAGGATTCCCCGTATGCAGCCAACTATTTTCCCGTAGTATAAGTTACGTGTTTGATTGCTTATGTTTAATTAAGATTACCTATAGCCATATACATGCATGACCAGTTTCACCTAGTTATGGAGGTACCATAACCATAACATTAGAGGCACTGATGTTATGACTTCACCACGGTGGAGTGATTGCTCGTGGCGTCCCTTCAGCTTTTGGCCATTTATTTATATTTATCATGTGGGGTGTATGGGTGCATCCTAGTTACATGTCTTTATTTAAGATTTCATGGTGAATGTGGTGTGTGCCCCTCCTACCCAAAAACCAGTATATTAAATTAGAGGCAGCCCCTCTAATTTGCATGATGAGGTCACCCCTCCAAGTATTCATGCACGATGGATTTTCATTACCTATATTGGCTAATGGTAAAATATGACAAACAGTTTTTTATAAGATAAACATAAGATTTTCAAACTATTAAACCAGTTTTATCAAGACTTAACCAGGTTACTCGGGACTTAGTTTTTCTTTCGCTGTTATATGTTATATGCTTATCCTATTCATGCTTTATTGTACATCCGTGCACTGAGCGTATTGCTCAGCGGTTTTCCTTTTCTATGTTCCCAAAACGGCAGGTACTCAGGGACGCTCGTAGACACTAAGAGTACGTGCATATGGACTGGAAGCTGTCTAGCCTTCTTTACATTATCCATTTCCTTTCTTATGATACTTATGCTTCGGACATTGTTTAGTCCTTTCCTTTATTATACTATGTTTGTGTGTGATGAGCTTTACTTTTAGACTACGGATGTTTGATTCCGGTATTTTCCTTTTATGGTCAAGTAATGTTTAGACATTTTTCCTCGTATGCTTAGATGACACGCCATAATTTATGTGATATTTCCATTTCCAAAATAGGGTGTTACAATTATGGTATCAGAGCCAGGGCTTCGACCTGTAGGCTCTCAAATATGACCTGTGATTAGTGGGTAGTCACTACGGTCTTCCTAGAACTAACAGTTGTTTTCATACACTCATCATTTTAAGCATACATATACATGTCATTGTTGCAGGGTTTTTAACTAAGTAATGGTTGGTACAGGACTGGCCCTATTTGGTCGCATGTGTTTTATCGAAACTTTTAGATTTGGGACCGACCCATAGGCGTCCCCTCGCTATGTCTTTTGTTTTGGGTGAACTGACCAGAGGTGTTCACTCTCGAGCATACAAAAGTTTTCATAAAACTGCATCATGCATTCATACACAAAATTTTCTTGCATAAAATTTTTCTCGTGAAATTTTAGTATAAATTTTTTTTCATGTATATATATATATATATATATATATATATATATATATATATATATATATATATATATATATATATATATATATATATATATATATATATATATATATATATATATATATATATATATATATTATGTTTTGATCTGTTTAATCATATGTTTTATGTTATACTGTCAGATGGTTCTCACACGCGAACATGAGTAGCTCAATGCTGCAATTCAGGCTGCCATGCAATCCTTGCTTCCTCAACTGAGGAATGATATCAGTGCTGAAGTGAAAGCTGCCAACAATCAACAGCATAATCAGCCACCTCCTCCTCCTCCAGTGACATTAGCAGTATGGCTGGAGAGATTCAACAAGCTCCGTCCTCGAGCTTTTGAGAAGACAGATAGCCCCAGCGATGCTGAAAGCTGGTTGGCACACATCGAGAAGATTTTCAACGCTATGGGCTGTGACCCCGCATACAAGGCGAGGTTGGCATGCTATCGGTTCGAAGGCGATGTACTCAACTGGTGGTTAGCATTGATGCAGTCTGAAGGTGGTGACGAGTGGGTTGCTGGTTTGACTTGGGCTCAGTTCAAGGACAGGGTGATGGAGCAGTTCTTTCCCAAGGCTGAGCAGGACAAGCTCAAAAGAGAGTACCATGGGATCCGACAGAGAGCTGGGGTGAATAGCAATGAGTTTATGCAGCGCTTTCTTCGCTTAGCTGGTTTCCTTGGTGCGGCAGCAGGTACTCCTGAGGAGTAGGCACATCACTTTAGATGGGCTCTTCGCACATCGGTCGCAAACAATCTGGTTTGTGCTACGTTCAATACTGTAGCACAAGTGGCCGATGTAGCACGAAAACTGGAGATGCTTCAGGAGAGAGATGAGTTCGGGGAAGCTGAAAGACCCGACAAGAGGTAAACATTCGTATTCAAGCGGTGACCAATCCGTATACTTTCCATATATGTTAATCATTCATCTCTTAAATGTATCTTCCAGGCAGAAAACTAGGGACCGGTCTCAGCCGGCTACTCAGCAGCAGCCTCATCAGCCTAAGGGAAACGGTCAGACTAACGACCGTTCTGCTACGGATAGGCGTGGCGGTAATGACAATTACCATAATAACGTTAGGCACTCCAACAACAGCAGGTCCTAATATTTACTCATTTTCTTATGATTTCATGTTATAACTCATATTCTGACACTTTAGCAAACTTATACCAGGAACCATGGAAACGGTAGGGACCAGAACCAGAGAGGTTCGCAGCCTAGCCGTCCAGCTATCACTGGTATTCAATATTACGATTATCCGCTTTGTCCTTTGTACCCAATTACCTTGTCTTATGTAAAATGTTTTATCAGGTTCTCAGCCAGCCAGAGCACCTGCTGGAGGATACACTCATCCTCTTTGCTCTACTTCCACCGTAGGCACCCAGGACCATGTCGCCGTAATACTGATGCGTGCTTCAAGTGTGGTCTTCCTGGCCACATTATGAAGGATTGTCGTAAGGGCGAGATGGGGGGTACATCGGGACATGTTGATACCAAGCCGCCTCCTACTGTCGGGCGTGTCTACACGACATCTCGAGACCAGGCCAACAAGTCTACAGGTACCATCACTGAAATCTTGTATATGTGGGTCAAGCTGCATGTGTACTTTTCGATACGGGTGCTACTCACTCGGTTATTTCTACTGCTTATGCTAAGAACATTAGGATGCCTCCCTTGCCACTAGAAGATAGGCTTACTATTTCCACGCCTTTAAGGGACTCTGTATTAATCACCCATGTATACAAGAGTCTTCCCCTAGAATTTGACGATAAGGTTCGGCCTGTTGACGCACTTCCGTTGGACATGAATGACTTCGACATGATTTTGGGCATGGATTGGCTATCCAAGCATCATGCTACAATAGACTGCCATTCATATCGAGTTATCTTCGGTGATGTTGATGCACCAGAGTACATTCATAATGGGTTCATACCCGGACGGTCTGTACAAGTCATATCCACCCTGCAAGCGCGTGCGCTACTGTCACATGGCTGCGAGGGCTATCTAGCTACGGTTCACGACATGGATGCTGAATCCCCATCAATTCAGGATCAACCTATAGTGTCGAAATTCCAAGATGTGTTTCCAGCAGAACTTCCAGGCATACCACCTGCACGAGAAGTGGAATTCAGTATCGAGCTGGTTCCAGGAGCTGAACCAATCTCCAAGGCTCCTTATCGCATGGCTCCCATAGAGCTGAAGGAGCTGAAGGATCAACTGCAAGAACTTCTTGAACGAGGTTTCATTCGATCGAGCGCATCTCCATGGGGTGCATCGGTCTTGTTTGTTAAGAAGAAGGACGGCAGTATGCGTCTTTGCATAGACTATCGCGAGCTCAACAAGATTACCATTCGGAATAGATATCCACTGCCACGCATTGACGATCTGTTTGACCAACTCTAAGGGGCCAAACACTTCTCCAAGATTGATCTTAGGTCAGGCTATCATCAGCTACGGGTCAAGGAGCAGGACATCGCTAAGACTGCCTTTCGTACCCGTTATGGCCACTACGAGTTTGTAGTTATGCCATTTGGCCTGACAAATGCTCCAGCAGTGTTCATGGATTTGATGAACAGAATCTTCCATGAATTTCTGGACAAGTTCGTCATTGTCTTCATCGATGACATCTTGATTTTCTCAAAGTCCAAGGAGGAACACGAAGACCATCTTCGTACAGTACTACAGATTCTTCGCCAGAAGCAGCTGTATGCTAAATTCTCCAAGTGTGAGTTCTGGTTAGACAAGGTGGCATTCTTAGGTCACATTGTATCAGCAGAAGGCATCACTATGGATCCAGCGAAGGTTGAGGCCATTACTAAGTGGCCAAGGCCGACATCAGCGACGGAAGTCCGCAGTTTCTTAGGTTTAGCTGGCTACTACCGTAGGTTCGTGGAGAACTTTTCCCGCCTAGCACTACCGTTGACCAAACTGATGCGGAAAGGGGAGAAATTCGTCTGGACTGAAGATCGAGAGAAGAGCTTTGAAGACCTGAAGCAGAAGCTAGTATCTGCACCTATTCTTACTCTACCATCTGGTACGGGTGGATTTCAAATCTACATCGATGCATCGGGGAAGGGAATTGGCTGTGTTCTCATGCAACATGGGAAAGTGATCGTGTACGCTTCACGGCAGCTTAAGCCTTATGAAGAAAATTACCCCACGCAGACCTGGAACTTGCTGCAGTCGTGTTTGCATTGAAGATATGGAGGCACTACTTATATGGAGAATCATGTGACATTTTCACGGATCACAAGAGTTTGAAGTATATCTTCACTCAGCGTGAATTGAACATGAGGCAGAGGAGATGGTTAGAGCTGTTGAAGGATTATGACATTAATCTACAGTATCATCCCGAAAAGGCAAATGTAGTAGCAGATGCTCTTAGCAGGAAGTCCGGAATGATAAACGACATTAAAATTTAAGAGGAAATCATCAGAGACTTGGAGCGACTAGACATCGAGATCATGGTACGTGGACAGCACGGTTACTGGGCTAATCTTAGAGTAGAACCCGAGTTGCTATCTAAGATCAAGGAAGCTCAGAAGGATGACAGAGAAATCTGGGCGATAGTACAGAATTTGGAGAAGCAGACAGAATTCAGAGTAGATGCAGATGGTATCGTATGGCAGGGCACGAGACTTTGTGTTCCTGATGATCAAGAACTCCGGAAGTTTTGTTAGCTGAAGCTCATAGCTCCCCATTCTCTATACATCTTGGTTCGACTAAGATGTACCATGACATCAAGCAGTACTTTTGGTGGAGTGGTATGAAACAGGATGTGGCCACTTACGTCTCCAAATGTCTTACCTGCCAGCAGGTTAAGATCGAGCATCAGCGATCTGGCGGTCTCCTTCAACCGTTAGATATCCCAGAGTGGAAGTGGGACAAAATCACCATGGATTTTGTTACCGGTCTTCCGCCTACCAAAAGGAAGCACGATGCAATTTGGGTTATCGTTGATCGACTTACCAAATCAGCTCATTTCTTACCGATCCGCAAGGAAGATCCGGTAAGTAAACTCACATATACGTACAGACGAGAGATCATGAGACTCCACGGTGCACCATCCAGCATCGTCTCAGACAGAGATCCTCGATTCACTTCGCGCTTTTGGAAAAGTCTGCAGAAAGCTTGGGGTACACAACTTAAGCTTAGCACGGCTTTTCATCCTCAAACGGACGGACAGTCGGAGCGAACCATCCAGACATTGGAAGATATGTTGAGGTCATGTGCGTTGGAATGGACGGGTGATTGGGACGAATACATCTGTTTGGTGGAGTTTGCATACAACAACAGTTGGCACGCAAGTATCAAGTGTGCTCCATTTGAGATGTTGTATGGCAGAAAGTGTCGCACCCCAATCTGCTGGGATCAGGTTGGCGAGCGAACACTTGAAGGACCGGAAATCATAGAGATGACCAATGAGAAGATCGCAGTAGCTAAGCAGAAAATTCAGGAGGCACGGTCACGTCAGAAGAGTTACGCCGATAAGCATCGTAGGGATATACACTCTAATGTAGGAGATCACGTCTTCCTTAAGGTTTCGCCGGCACGTGGTGTTAGACGCTTCGGGATTAAAGGGAAGCTCAGTCCTCGTTTCATCGGACCGTTTGATATCATTTAACGAGTCGGTGAAGTATCTTACCGATTGGCGTTACCTCCGCAGCTTTCGCATGTGCACAATGTGTTTCATGTGTCCTTACTCATAGGGTACCAGTATCATCCCCTTCACATGGTTCAGTATCCACTGGAACAGATACGTGAAGATCGCACTTTTATAGAAGAACCCGAACGAGTTCTTGACAGACAAGAACGAGTCATGAGAAAGAAGACGATTCCATTCGTCAAGATTCTATGGAGGGATCATACCGAGCGGGAAGCCACTTGGGAAATGGAGGAGTCTATCCGGGCTTCTTACCCTCATTTCATATTTTGAATTCGGGTATGTTCTTCTTTTCCAGTTTACTTTATCTATAATTCGGGGACGAATTATTCTTTTTAGGGGGGAAGAGTTGTAAAACACGCATGCTTTTACCATGAATAGTACCATTAGGATCGTACGTACTAGATTAAAACTTTCCTAATATAGCATGAATACGCTTACGTGTTAGGAGTTTACGTATTACGTACGTGTTAGAACACGATAAGTATTTGCTATGTACGATCATGTAATAATTATTTGACGATAATTAATCACGAACATGCGATCATGAAATCATGAACGTAATTAAAACACGAGCTATTATTAATTACGTATATATATTTATTACGAGCGTAATTAAATATATTAGATCACGGAATTTACGTAACGAGAACATTTAAAACACGAACACAAATAATCACAAACGTTTAACTTAACAACAAGACACGGAAAAAGGTACGGGTACCCCAAGTGGGGCCCCTACCCGCGGCTACAAGGGCAAATGGGCCAAGCCCATTTGTCAAATTTACTAAAAGGGAATAAGGGGATTTTCACTACTCATAAAAATTTCACAGAATATTTTTAAGAAAAACCTAATAACCCTCCTCCCTTGTCTCCTTTGTGCCGCCACCCTACAACCACCATAAGAGGTGGTTTGTGATCTTGGATCTTTGAATTATGCTTGGTGATCGTGTTTGTTCTTCATCCTTTTGATCCACGAATTTGGTAAATTCTTTTTAAATCTTTTCTTTTGATTTAATCTTTTTATAAATCAAGAACATGTTATGTTTTTACAAAAACCTAATAATTAAACATGGATCTAACATGATTTGGTGTTAAATAAAATCAAAAGGGTGTTTTAAGGGGTGTTTGTTTTTTGCCGCAGGCTGCACCGAACCCGAAGGGGTTTCGGTTTGGCCAAGCCGACCACCACCAAGACCATACGGTCTTGGTTGGTGCGTGTGGGTCCCACGGCAGCAGTAAAACACGGGGTGCCCCGAGTTGGTTCGGGGTACGGTGTCGATTTCATGTCCGGTTCATTGTTTTTAACTTAGATCCGGTTCATGGTGTATGTTTAGTTTTTTTATGTTTATGATCTTATGTTAAAATTAAATTAATAAAATGATATGATTAATTTAATAACATGACTTAGGTTATTTTAATTATTATAAACATGAAATTAATTAACCTAAGTATTTGTATATTTAAGACTTATAATTAATTAATTATTTTAAAACCATGGATATAATTAATTAATTAACATGACTTAGGTTATATTATTAATATATAATAATACATATTTTAACCTAAATATTTAACTTATTTAATTAAAAACATGTTATACTTTAATTAAATATTTTAACCTATAGTTTAATTTAATTACATGAAATAATTATTAAACTATACATTATATCATATGACTTAGAAAATAATCATGAAAACCTTTAGGCTTATATACTTAGCTTATTTAACCAGCTTATTTCTAATTATGGAAACTTTCTATTTTTAGAAACTTAATTAAATAAGGCAGCTAATCTATTTATGGAAACCTTCTATTTTTAGAAACTTATTTATTTCAGGCAGTTAATCTATTTATGGAAACTTATTTAATTAAGGCAGCTAATCTATTTATGGAAACTTTCTATTTTTAGAAACTTATCTATTTTAAGCAGTAAATCTATTTTTGGAAACTTTCTATTTTTTTGAAAACTTTCTATTTTTGGAAACTTTCTATTTTTGGAAACTTTCTATTTTTGGAAACATTCTATTTTAGGAAACTTCTATTTTTGGAAAGTTGCTTATTATTACACAGTAAGTATAATAACATATGAAATACCAGAAATACTTAATCAGATTAAACAGAATATAAGATAAAACACAGTTTAAGGCTTAAAAACAGTAAAACATGGTAAGAACACATAAAATAAGCTAAGACATGACGTGAAACCAGCTACGTAATTAGTAAGCAGATACTTATTCATGTATGTATTTATGTTGCACTAGTGATTCGGAAGTAGGATTCCTCTCAGTTCATCTTCTTCGTTCACTGGACATAAGGTACGGATTCCCATCCTTTCAGTATGGACATTCTTTCCTTATTAGGATTCCCCGTATGCAGCCAACTGTTTTCCCGTAGTATAAGTTACGTGTTTGATTGCTTATGTTTAATTAAGATTACCTATAGCCATATACATGCATGACCAGTTTCACCTAGTTATGGAGGTACCATAACCATAACATTAGAGGCACTGATGTTATGACTTCACCACGGCGGAGTGATTGCTCGTGGCGTCCCTTCCGCTTTTGGCCATTTATTTATATTTATCATGTGGTGCGTATGGGTGCATCCTAGTTACATGTTTTTATTCAGGATTTCATGGTGAATGTGGTGTGTGCCTTGCATCCTTCACAAGGAGCTGATCCCTCCTACCCAAAAACCAGTATATTAAATTAGAGGCAGCCCCTCTAATTTGCATGATGAGGTCACCCCTCCAAGTATTCATGCACGGTGGATTTTCATGACCTATATTGGCTAATGGTAAAATATGACAAACAGTTTTTTATAAGATAAACATAAGATTTTCAAACTATTAAACCAGTTTTATCAAGACTTAACCAGGTTACTCGGGACTTAGTTTTTCTTCCGCTGTTATATGTTATATGCTTATCCTATTCAGGCTTTATTGTACATCCGTGCACTGAGCGTATTGCTCAGCCGTTTTCCTTTTCTATGTTCCCAAAACGGCAGGTACTCAGGGACGCTCGTAGACACTAAGAGTACGTGCATATGGACTTGAAGCTGTCTAGCCTTCTTTACATTATGCATTTCCTTTCTTATGATACTTATGCTTTGGACATTGTTTAGTCCTTTCCTTTATTATACTATGTTTGTGTGTGATGAGCTTTACTTTTGGACTACCGATGTTTGATTCCGGTATTTTCCTTTTATGGTCAAGTAATGTTTAGACATTTTTCCTTGTATGCTTTGATGACACGCCATAATTTCTTTGATATTTCCATTTCCAAAATGGGGTGTTACATTGGCGCTTTATCCCCTCCCCATGGAGTTGTAGCTCTCCAACCCGTTGTTGTTTTGTCTTCTGCCGTTGTAGCTCGAAGAGCAATAACTTCTTTCTCTCCCATGGGTATTCCAAGCATTTCATGAATTAATCCTTTGTCACCTTAATTTGTCTTCCATCATCCATGTGTATTGTGTCCGTATCACAATCAAAGTTAAACGCAACCCAGTACACAAGCTTTGATGGAATGGTAGGGTAATCAAAATTATTATAATATTCTCCCAAACCCATTTCTCTTATAGTCTCAACCTGGGCGTTTGTTAAAGATTCCAATACACATTTCAAATGATTAGATGATATTCTTGAATTAATATTAGGAAAAGTAACCCTTTTTTTACCATCAGAATCCTTATTTTCATCATCAATCGATAGAGGTTCTTTCTCCAATACATCATCATTACTAACCTTCTTTTTTCCTTTAATAGCAACTTTCTGTTTTACAACGACTATTTGACTATTGTGAATATCTTTATTCCCCTTTGCCATTTTCTTTTTCCCAACCAACTTATCTATACCTACTTCATTGTTTGCCATTTTCTTTTTCCCAACCAACTTATCTATACCCACTTCAGTGCCTTTTTTTGCCATTTTCCCAACAATATCTACGTTGTTTCCAAGATTCATTATATTACCCTTCAACTTATTTACATCAACAGGTGACGGAACATCACTCACATTTTTTCCTGTTGCATCAAAGAATAAAATTAAGTGCATCACAGCAACACAAGTAACTACATCAAGTACAAAACTAAAACAAACCTACTGTACATAATGCAAAAAATAACTACATCATACCAAACTAATGCAACACAAATGTAGATTTACTGCATCACAGTTTAAATTTTAGTGCATCACACCAATACAAATAATTACATCAAGTACAAAACTAAAAAAACTTATTGTAAAAAAATACTCTACATAATGCATCACAATCGAGATTTACTACATCACTTTTTAAAAAAACACACTTTTGGATAGCTAAAACACATGTAAAAGTAACTGCATCACACCAATACAAATAGCTACATAAAGTACACAACTAAAAAAAACCTACTGTAAAAAAACCTATCATACATAATGCTAAGACAGAATTTTGCATTTAGCAAACAACCTAGCATAAAAACACATTTAACCTAGTAGCCTAACTCATACTTACACATGATTACCACATACTGCATCATAACGTATAATTAAGTGCATTAAGCAAACAACCTAGCAAACAAACACATATTGCATTATAAACACATTTCCGCAAATAACACAAATTTCACTAAACACAACAGACCACTACATAACAATTTAAATTGACTTCTATCAAAATGATGTTCCCTGAATAATTCTAGAATTTTTCGTTTGACACATTAACCTACGTTTTCGTGTATAACGCAATCTACGTTTAACCGTCCTTTAAAACATCTGACCACTACTGCATCAAAACTTGAATTCAAATGTTTTAAAGAAAAACCTTTTCTCTTTTTCGCTTGTGTTGGAGTATTCTGAATATCATCTGATTCTGGTGGATTTTGATCAGGTAAATCATTTCCATCCGAATTTTGGCTCTTTTTCTTTTTTGCCCGATGGCTACTTTCTTCGGGTTCGTCCTGTTGGGCATGTTTTCCCGTACCGACAGATTTGGTTGAACAAAGTTTTTGCCTCTTTGATGATCTTTTGCTTGTTGTCTCATCATTCTGATCCGTTTCATTATCATTACTACCTGTAAGACAATAAATTCACACGGTTAGCTATTATCACATTCAACAAATGAAAATAAATGAGTGACTTATACATAATCAAACTTCGCATCAGTGACTTATACACAATCAAAGTTTACTGCATGAGTGACTTATATCTTCAACAATAAACAAGGATAACATAGCTACTCAATAGCTTCGGTAACACATATTTGCTCTCAAAGTTTTCAATTCAACATAAACGACATCTTAATCCCGTTTTCTCTTCAAAGAAGACATCGCCACGATTCCTCTATCTCGTGAATACCATCTTCTTGCCAATAATAGACTCCAATATGCACCTACTTCTTTTTGTTTAGAATTTTTTTAATGTAAGTAGCTCAAAAATTTGACCTTTGCATTCGGTCTTTGATAGATACAAAATCGTCAATACCATGAAAAAGCGAATATGAATGCCAAATTATGAGGTCATTTACTAAAAAGGATAAACAAAAAGATTCTAATGTATATTGGATTCAATTATTAGGCAAAAAGATGATGTTCACGAGAAAAAGGAATCATGGCAATATCTACTTTGAAGAGGATACGGGCTTAAGATGTCGTTTATGTGGAGTAATCTTTGAGAGCAAACATGTGATACCGAATCTATTTGAGTAACTATGTATCTTTTATCTATGTATCTTTTATCTTTTTCTTTACTGCAATATATTAACTATTTAACTGAAACCTTACATACTTGATCAAAAAGCATATAGAAACTTATTAAAAACCGTTATTAATATCCAAAACCATAAACCCTTATAATATCCTAGACCTGACCCAATTAGCAACAATAATCTGCATTAAGGTTATACAAATCTACTCACACAAACACACAATTTCATATATAATGCATCAATTACTTACATAACGCATATTTAAGTTCATCTTTTTAGGCGACAACTTAACACAAAAAAACGCAAATCCTATCATACAAATCCTATCTTTACTGCATTATATATAAATCAAACGAGAACACTATGATAATTGATTAACTTACATTACTTCTATTCTGAAAGTGCATTAACTTTATACATACGCGTGCACACAAAATCACAAATTCATAGATCCAGAATCATCAGCCCGTATATAATTCATACAATTTGCAACACCTAAACCCGCTTTAAGCAACAATTAAACTAATGAAAACTACACATAACCTAATTTAGCTTCAGTCTACCACAAAAAAATTATAGTTTGCAAAAAAATTACCATAGGACGAAAAGTTGAATTAATCAGACATGACCTTAAGCATGGAAATACGTATTGCATAATTTTACCTTATTAATTCATTATGGGAACTATTTCAAGCATAAAAAACACACAACAAGTAACCTAATTTGACCTTATATGCCCCAATAAACACTTACTGCATTACTTTACTTGAAAAGTTGCATCAATGAGAAATGACATTAAACCAAACACAAATACATTACACATTCAAAAACTAAATATATATAGTAACTCACTAGATTTGGTATCCCATGTCTGCTCTTTAAAGCTCCACACAAACAACATATTAAGACAGTTTGTTCTTTAAGGTAGCTATGGCTAGGATTTCTCTTTCTCGTGAACATCATCTTCTTCCCTAATAATTGAATCCAATATGGACCAACTTCTTTTTGTTTAGCCTTTTTTATGTAAGTAGCTCAAATTTTGACCTTCGCATTCGGTCTTTGATTGATACAAATATCATCAATACCATAAAAATCGAATATGAATGCCAAATTATGAGGTCCTTTACTAAAAATGATACACTAAAAGATGATAATGCATATTGGATTCAATTATTAGGGAAGAAGATGATGTTCACGAGAACGAGGAATCATGGTGATAACTACCTTGAAGAGCAAACAGTCTTAGGATGTCGAGCTCTAAAGAGCATATACGTAATACCAAAGCTAGTGAGTAACTATATATATTATCCATTTTTTTAACCACAGTTAAAAACAGGCAAGTTTAATCCTATTCACCAAACGCGCAAGCCCGCAGCAAGCCCGCGCAATGCTTTTTTTAAGGTCCACTTATATTTTTTAGACTCATACTACATAGACAAGTTCCCACTACATCACTTCAAAAAATCGGCTACATCAACAAGACACAAACGTATAAAAATCTAAGATACTATGTGCACAACCTAACATATACTCATACTACACAAAAAATTTCCTACTACGCCACTTCAAAAAATAAACTGCATCTATAAGACACACACAACTAAGACACTATGCATGTAACCTAACCTAGACACATACTTCATACACAAGTTCATACTACATCATTTCAAAAAATCAATCACATCAATAAGTAAAAAGCATACAAACAACTATGAATCATTGGCATACTATACACACAAGTTCCTAATGCACCACTTAAAAAAATCAAGTACTAAACAGGCAAGTTCCTATCGTATCAGTTTAATGTATCAAATGCATAAATAAGACACAAACACACAAACAACTAAGACACTATGCACATAACCTAACCTAGACTCATACTCTACATAATATTCCCAATATTACTTGATGCATCGCTTCATTACCTCAGCTGCATTAATAGCATATAAACCCACACACATATACTTTTCTACAACTGAACACAGCTGCCCATATTTTATCATAGTCTCAGGCACGATAGGCAACTCTAAACTACAATAATTCAATACAAACACTACATTAAAGTTCTACAAATGCACGCACACAAACACAGTTTCATACTACTAAACAAATCTGTCCGTATCTTTTTATATTCTTAGGCCCGATAGGCAACACTAATATGCATTAATTCAATACAACATCTGCATTAAGGTTATAAGCGCACACAAACACATAATTTCATACAACTAAACAAATCTGACATATCTTATTCTCTTCTCAAGCCCGATAGGTCACACAATCTGCATTAATTCGATACAAACACTACATTAAAATTTTACAAATGCGCTCAAACAAACACACAATTTCATACGTCTAAACAAATCTGCCGCCTTTTGTATCTTATTCTCAGACCCGTAAACTACATTAATTCAATGCAAACACTACATTAAAGTTTTACAATCTGAATAAAGATATACAATTCTAAAACATCAGAAATGACATTAAACCAAACACAAATACATTACACATTCAAAAACTAAATATATATAGTTACTCATTAGCTTTGGTATCCCATGTCTGCTCTTTAAAGCTCCACATAAACAACATATTAAGACAGTTTGCTCTTCAAGGTAGCTATGGCCAGGATTTCTCTTTCTCGTGAACATCATCTTCTTCCCTAATAATTGAATCCAATATGGACCAACTTCTTTTCGTTTAGCCTTTTTTATGTAAGTAGCTCAAATTTTGACCTTCACATTCGGTCTTTGATTGATACCAATATCATCAAACCATAAAAAGCGAATATGAATGCCAAATTATGAGGTCCTTTACTAAAAACGATAAACTAAAAGATGCTAATGCATATTGGATTCAATTATTAGGGAAGAAGATGATGTTCACGAGAACGAGGAATCATGGTAATAACTACCTTGAAGAGCAAACAGGCTTAAGATGTCATTTATGTGGAGCATTAAAGAGCAGATATGTCATACCAAAGCTAGTGAGTAACTATATATATTATCCATTTTTTTAACCACAGTAAAAAACAGGCAAGTTTAATCCTATTCACCAAACTCTCAAGCCGAATCATATGTAAACAATTATGTATCTGATACATTACAGTCAAATCTTACCTAAATTCAATCGCGCACACATGCACACTCGTACACCTAAATCAGTATGTTCGTAAATTAACAAAATTTCACTCACAAAATTCCACTAACGTTACTACGAAGCACATATTAAAACTGCATCAAAGCACATATAAAAACTGCATCAAATCCCAAAATTTCATACAAAAAATTTCACTCACAAAATTTTTCTAACGTTGCTACAAAACACAAATAAAAAATGCATCAAAGCACATATAAAAACTGAATCAAAGCACAAAATTTCATTCACATAATTTCATTCACAAAATTTCACTAAGTTGCTAGAAAGCACATATATAAAATGCATCAAAGCACAAAATTTCATGCACAAAAGTTCATTCTCTTAAAAGTTTGTGTGAACATATTGATGTTTGTTTTTATTTATATGAAATATTATATAAATGCAGCTAATATTAAACATTGATGCATTTTTTATATGTGCTTTGTAGCCCACTGCAAGCCCGCAGCAAGCTCGCTTCAAGCAACAACTTATGAAAACTACACATAACCTAATTTAGCTACAGTCTACCACAAAAAAAATTATGGTTTGCAAAAAAATTGTCATAGGACCTAATTTGACCTAAATAATTCATATCAGTAATGTATAAAATCATACCTAAATAATTCATATCAATAATGTATAAAATTTGATACATTATGGTCAAATCTTATCTAAATTCAATCGCGGACACAAGCACACTCGTACACCTAAATCAGTATGTTCGTAAATTAACAAAATTTCATTCACAAAATTCCACTAACGTTGCTACGAAGCACATATTAAAACTGCATCAAAGCACATATAAAAACTGCATCAAATCTCAAAATTTCATACAAAAAATTTCACTCACAAAATTTTACTAACGTTGCTACAAAACACATATAAAAACTGCATCAAAGCACATATAAAAACTGAATCAAAGTACAAAATTTCATTCACAAAATTTCATTCACAAAATTTCACTAAGTTGCTAGAAAGCACATATATAAAATGCATCAAAGCACAAAATTTCATGCACAAAATTTCATTCTCTTAAAAGTTTGTGTGAACATATTAATGTTTGTTTTTATTTATATGAAATATCATATAAATGCAGCTAATATTAAACATTGATGCAGTTTTTGTATGTGCTTTGTAGCCCGCTGCAAGCCCGCAGCAAGCTCGCTTTAAGCAACAACTAATGAAAACTACACATAACCTAATTTAGCTACAGTCTACCACAAAAAAAATTATGGTTTGCAAAAAAATTACAATAGGACCTAATTTGACCTAAATAATTCATATCAGTAATGTATAAAATCATACCTAAATAATTCATATCAATAATGTATAAAATCTGATACATTATGGTCAAATCTTATCTAAATTCAATCGCGGACACAAGCACACTCGTACACCTAAATCAGTATGTTCGTAAATTAACAAAATTTCATTCACAAAATTCCACTAACATTGCTACGAAGCACATAATAAAACTGCATCAAAGTACAAATAAAAATTGCATCAAATCCCAAAATTTCATAAAAAAATTTCACTCACAAAATTTTACTAACGTTGCTACAAAACACATATAAAAACTGCATCAAACACATATAAAAACTGAATCAAAGCACAAAATTTCATTCACAAAATTTCACTAAGTTGCTACAAAGCACATATATAAAATGCATCAAAGCACAAAATTTCATTCTCTTAAAAGTTTGTGTGAACATATTGATGTTTGTTTTTATTTATCTGAAATATCATTTTGATGCAGCTAATATTAAACATCGATGCAGTTTTTATATGCGCTTTGTAGCCCGCAGCAAGCTCGATGCAAGCTCGCTGCAAACCCGCATCAAGCCCGCAGCAATCTCAAAGACCCATACAAGCACGTTTGGACAACTAAAAGACACTACGTGTGACCTAATCTGGACTCAGACCCGACATGTAACCCTAAAAAGCATTAATTCTTTTATTACAATGCATTAATGTTATACAAATGCAACACATACTGATAGTTGTAAATTAGCACTTGTTTAGGAAAACAAGGCAATTAGGGAAAGTATTAACGAGTAGTTTAGGAAAACCACAAGTTATGAGCCTAAGTGGGGATCGTTCTCAAGGAGGCTTAGTGTGTGTGTAATGAATTGATTATCTTTGTGATTATATTTGTGAGAAAGAAAAATAGAAATGAGATTAGAAGAGAATGACGGTTACAAAGACGGATTACACTAAGTCGAAAAAGGTGTACACGTAAAACCGTAAAAAATTGCTAAAATTAAAATTTTAACCTAAAAATTCCTAAAAATTACCAAAAATTCACAATAATATTCTAAGAGTTTACAAAAAATCCAAACTTGCCAAAACCTTTTAATTAATTAGATAATGACTTGTTAATGCTAATTAAAGCCCTAAAAATCAAAATAAATTATTAAAAAGTCCCAAACAAGATCTTAAAGTTTGTAAACCTCAAAAATACCCTAATTAAGCTAAGAAGTATTTTTCAAAATTTTAAAATCACTAAAAACTATTTTTAAATAATTAAAAACTACTAAAATCAATTAAAACTTAAATAAATTCTAGAAAATAATTAAAAGACTCTAAAAATATTTGGAAAGTTGCAAAGTTCCTAATTAAGTGTCTACAATCTAGGAAAAATTTAAAAACTTAGAAAATCAGACTTTTATTTTTTAACAATAAAATAATATTAAAATATTATTAAAAATCTAAAAATCATAAAAAATTCTAAAAACTTGTAAACTAGCTTAATTTAACCTAAATAACTCAGAAATGAAAGTGAAATTACCTAAATACCCTTAATGGGCCTAGAAAATGGGCTATACCTAAAACAGAACCTTATTGGGCCAAATTTGGGCCCAATATAAAAAAGTGTCCAAAATAAGCCCAAAAAGCACTACTTGACTCAAAATTTGATTTTAAACAACTTTTTCCAAAGGCCCAAAAGCTGAAAGTGTGAAATAAGCTAGCTTATACTAAACAGCTTATTCTTAATGGGCTTTTTGGCCCATTAAGCTATAAGCCAATTCCATAAGTTGAATTTAGACACACAAGCTTCTTTTGTCCTAAATAAGACTTCTGCGAAAAGAAATTTGAAATAAGCCCAAGGAATAAGCCTGGAAATGCAATAAGCAATCTATAGAAAACGACAAAATAGTCGTTTTTGAGTTCTAGGCCACCCCAAGTGCTGATTCAAGTTTCTATAGCTTTTAAATGACTTAGATAAGCAAAATAAACAAAGAGTTTTCAAATAAGCTGACTCAATAAGCTGGAAAAAGAAAATAAGCACTTATGTAAAAGTCAAATAAGTTGGTTTTCTAGCAAAAAGTCAAAGTCAAAGTCTAATAAGCTCCAGTCTACTCAAATGGGTCAAATAATGAAGATCTATCACAAAAAATAAGTTGTTGCAAGTCTGGATAAGCTAAAATAGCTTATTGATAAGCTGAGTACAAGTTTACACTAGCAGGGGCTAGTTTTGGGTGTTGAGCAGTGGGAACTTTTCCCACTGCTTGACTTATAGACTATTTTGTCTTTAGTGAACTTTTTTGGGATTCAGATTACACAAAGGCACCCAAATGATCTTTGGATCATAAGGAGTAAATAACAATCAGAAATTCACAAACACAATCACCCAATTTACACAGATTAATCAATAAAGCACCAGATGTTGCACAGACATGAACAAATAAGCAGAACAGGTTCAATAAGCAATTTTAGCACAATTCAGCCAGCCAAATTCAACCAAATGCATACATAAGCTATACTAAACTTAAATGAACAAGTCTAAACAAAATCCATGCAAAGATTCAAAGAATTAAGCAAGATTCAAGCACCTTAAGTTACTGATGAACACAAGAACATACAATTTTTCACTTTGCTGATGTATTTGACACACAAGCCAGATTCAACACCTCAGATCTATCAAGTGTGTTATCTTAATGATGTTTAAACAGATTTAATCCCTAAACATGCATAAACTCTAGGTTTTCCCAAAATTTTAGGTCAAAAACAGTCAAACTCACAAAGTTATAGCACAATCTATGATTCAAGGTTTCAAACCACAAAACTTACAGCAAAACACTCTCAAACAAGTGTATATCAGATACCAAGCACAAATACTAATTTCTAACAACACAATACCAAGATTCAAACACAAACAGGTAATCCCAAACACCCCTTTAACTTTTCAAAACCAATTTTTTCAAAGGAAAAGTGAGATTCAAGACCACCCAAGTCCAAATAAACACAATAACAACTAAGAACAACAGATTCAAGCAAGAATAAGCCACAAAATACACAAGAACATAGGAAACACTCAAATATCACAAATATCCAAAATATTTTCAGATTTTGGGATTAAGGGTGTGTACCTCATGGATGTACATCCACACCCATGGATTTTGAGCTTATGTGCTAGCAAGAACAAGCACAAGCTTCCACAATAAAGCCTGCTAAGAATCAACAAAGTTAGAAGCACAATTATAAAAATAGAAACTTGAAAAATCCTTGATTGACGCAACTCTTGTCCTCCACACTTGATTATCCCCAAGTTATAAGCCTCACCATACCTTAATCAACACAATTAGGATGCTATGATCAGCCCTATAACCCAAGAATTCCAAGATAGACCAAGAACTTAGCAAAATATCAAGAAAATGAAGAAAATGTGCAAACTTTTGCACACTCCTCTTTTCAAAACAGGTTTTTGATTCAGAAATAACAAAATAAGAACAATAATAAGCAGATTATAAGATGGCACTTGGTCTTTCTTCAACACACTTAACACAATTTCATAAATCTAAAAATAGGATTTACAAGGAAAAACCAAAAGCAACGTACAAATGAGACCCTATGGCTTTATATATAGCCTTACAATGTATCTAGAAAGCTGATAAAGAAGTAAAACCCTAGTCTTGAACTTCCTAAATTGCCCTTGTGTAGTTTGAATAACTTGAATAATCATGTGACGGATTCTTGTTGTGTAGTGATAGCTGGCAAGCAAAAGGTGATCCAAAGGCTTGTATGAAGCTTAGGATGTAAGCTGAATTCTCCAACGTTGTATTGCTGCCACCTTTTTGGCAGTATGCATGAGTGTGGAGCAGGAGAGTCACAAGGAGACAAATGGGGTGATGAGGTGTCCAAGTTTAAGGTTGGGATATGATTAGCAAACCCTTAATCAATATTTTGGACAAAATGGTGGCTTAATTTTGGCTTAATCACAAATACCCAATTTGTATTAAGAACACCAAGAACATGTTTTTTTATCTTGTTTTGGGTTTAAATACATGTTTGGCGCGTGTTTAAACTAATCTGTTAGGATTAGTTAATAAATATAAGTGAGTGGGATCTGATGTGGAAGAAGGGCGAGTTGTGATTGGTTGAAAGGAGTTGGTTGGTCTAGGTTAGACTCTTGTCTGGCCAGCATTAAACCTCCAATTTTGCAATACTTGTCATTTGCATCGCAAACTCTATCAACGCCCAAACTCTTCTTTGTCAACTTTTGCAACTTTACACTTTTGCCCAAAAAACTTTTGTGAAGTAAATTCAGGGGTAATTCTTGCCATTTTGTGATTTTTGAGGGACTGATTTGGCATTTTGTTGATGGATAATGGTCTTGACTTGCATATTTGATATTTTGAAGGACTAAAATTGCCAAGTCTTAATGATTGAGGGACCATTCTTGCCAAATGTTGAAAGTTAAGGGTCCTTTTTGTAATTTTGGAATTTTCAAAGGACCAAACTTGTAATTTCTTGTACTTTGAAGGTCTTCATGATGTGTTTGACTTTGTGGAGGACAATGGTTGACAATTTAGCTTTGTTGAGGGGCTAAACTTGCCAAATCTTCAAAGTGGAAGGCCCTTTTGTAATTTTGACAAACTTTAGGGACCAATCTTGTAATTATGAAGATACAAGGGTATAAAGTGTCAATTCTTCCATATTAGAGGACCCTTCTTCATAATTCTTCAAATCTTCAAGGGTTAATCTTGTAAAATTCTTCATTAGGGCTTGGTTCATTGTGCGGCTTCGTTTCCCGTGTTCGTTTTTGCATGATTCTTGTGATCTTTTGTCATTTTCTCAATATCCGTACCTAAAATACACAAGCAACAAACACAAGCATATATATATGGGTATTTTTATGATATTTAATGCATTTTAAGCCCTATTTGGACGATGAGACTATGTATAAAACCAGTCTCATCACTCCCCCATACTAAACCATTGCCGTGCCCTCACGCAATGCTAGAATAAAGTATCGTAGCATCTCCAAAATTCATTTTATTCACTTTATTGAATGATAAACTAGCTATACTACTACTATTGCTACAACTACTTGCGTTTTAGACATAATGTATGATTTTCATCGCAAAATGGGACGTTTAGGTTCATAGAATAAGAACACGTCAATGCTTCGTTAGAAATAATTTTATCGTCCTCGATTTTCACCCCAATTCCATGCCAAGCGTGCAACGAGATCATTGTCATTATAATTTAGTAATGCTAACACTACTCATATGCCCTAATCACGTACTTATCCTCCCATTATTCCTAAGTTGTATCTCTTATATTTTATGTTGTCTTGTATGTTTCACGAGGAGACATTGTTTGACTTATGCGATAATAGAGATTTAGGTCTAAAAATAGAGTCCTAACGGTGTAACCAAGACCATCAAATCAATAACCCCTCCCAATAGACAACGATGTCAAAAAATTAAGTTGACAAGAAGAATCGATAAACACGGTTTTATAACGGTTTTGAACATGAGACTTATTACCAAGACTTTTATACGCCCCCTTACGGAAGGGCCTTATTATCTTTGATTTACCTCCATCTTTTATTCAACTTCGCCATGAAGCTTTTATTATGACTTCGGTCTTGCCTTGCCTTTTATTATCCACCTCATCGGTAGTTTTATTAGCCAAAGACGTATATCCTCACGCTAAGGCAAATTTTGGATCTTTAAAGCTTCGAAGATTAAGGCTTGATTCACTTTCAATTTTGCATAAATTTTTTGGCCTTCTGGGGCTTCAAATTGTTAGCTTGATTTAGGTGAGCACTTGAAATCTTATTATTGGGTGAAGCTTTTGATTATTTGGGTGCCAATACTTCAAAACCGTGACGCTGGCAATACCTTAATGTCTTCCCAATTTAATTACACGGAAGCTACTAGAAAAGACTAGAAACCCAACAATCCCAACTAAACCGCTAAGTCAATATTTATTAAGCAAAAAATAATTACATGCGAAGGGAGAATAAGCAAACAACGAGAACACATGAGTTTTTGAAAGAATACGAGTACTCTACGTTTAGCATAGTAACTTATAATTAACCCTATCATTTCTCGTCCTCATTTAAGAGACTTAGCCTAATGTGTAGTTAAGGAATCGAAGCTAAGTGCTCAACAGGCACGGTCGAGTCAAAAATTACTCTTATTCTCGCCATCGGAAAACCTACATTCGTGTCTTCAAACACTTATAAAACATGAGAAAAATTTTAAAATTTGGCCATTTTTAGCCTTATTTTGCAACAAAACGATAAACAAAAAGATAAACTTTGGAAAGCGTGAAGGTTTGGCAAGGCAAGTATTTATTCACCCCCCCCCATACTAAAGTTAAACATTGTCCTCAATGTTTCGAGTCTAGGGGTGCAAACACCCCCATACTAGAGACATAGTCGAATGCCTAATCTAGCATGGAAAGGGTGTAACTATTAAATTTAAAGTCGTTTATGAAGTGTGCTATAAACATAAGGTTAGAACATCAAAAGGATATATCATGGATATTGAGAAAGTCTTCAAAGCAAACGATCGAGTGCTCCCATAAAACGAACACGAGAGGCTCCAATCGTGAAGATTATGATCATCAAAAGTTCACAATTCACAAACAACCACGGAACAAAGGTTGGAAGGGCACAAATCCCCACACGTAAGCTACATTAGAAAGCGATAATATGTACATAGGATAAGCATGGGACTCCCCCACGAGGCACCTCGTTTTTTATTACCGAGTCATGAGCTCGACTCGATCCCCTCAATACTAATTATCATTGGGGAAGGTGACTTGGTCGAGGTAGTTCAAGGATGGAACTTCCCCGCCAAAGTAGTGCTTCAACCTATGTCCATTCACCTTGAAATTGGGGCCATCATTTTGAGCTAGCTCGATGGTCCCATATGGAAATACTTGAGTCACGGTGAATGGACCGGACCAACGGGATTTCAACTTACCGGAAAAGATTTTCAAGCGAGAATTAAAAAGCAAAACTTGATCCCCAATGTTAAAAACCCGCTTTTTAATTTTAGAATCATGCAACTTTTTAGTCTTTTCCTTATAAATTAATGAATTTTCATAAGCAATGTCCCTTAATTCATCTAATTCATTTAATTGCATTTTCCGGTGTTTTCCCGCGGTCTCCATATCATCATTACAATGCTTTAGGGCCCAATAAGCCTTGTTTTCTAATTCGATAGGCAAATGACAATTCTTTCCATACACAAGCTTATAGGGAGTGCACCCAATGGGCGTCTTATGAGCGGTCCTAAAGGCCCATAAAGCATCGTCTAACTTATCCGACCATAATTGTCGGTTTTCCCCAACGGATCTCTCCAAGATCCTCTTCAACGCTCGGTTTGAAACCTCGACTTGCCCACTCGTTTGTGGGTGATAAGCCGTAGAAAGACGATGTGTAACCCCATATTTCCTTAGGACCCTTTCTAATTGGTCGTTACAAAAATGGGTTCCACGATCGCTTATGATCGCACGAGAGGTTCCAAACCGAGAAAACAAGCTTTTTGAAAACTGGACTACCACACGAGCATCATTGGTGGGCAAAGCCTTAGCTTCCACCCACTTAGATAGGTAGTCAACCGTAACGAGAATGTACTTATTACCACGAGATGATGGGAACGGCCCCATAAAGTCTATACCCCAAACATCAAAGATCTCATACACTTGGATGATGTTTTGTGGCATTTCATCTTTTTGTGAGGCTTTTCCTTTTCGTTGGCATGAATCACACGACTTCACAAGATCTTGTGCATCTCGGTAAATAGTAGGCCAAAAGAAGCTGGCATCAAACACCTTCTTAGCCGTGAGATTAGCACCGTGGTGACCACCCATGGGTCCCTCATGGCAAGCTCTAAGGATGTTAGAAGCTTCGGTGCCAAATACACAACGTCGTATGATTTGATCCGCACAAGTTCGAAACAAGTAAGGGTCGTTCCAAAATTAGAACTTGACGTCACGAAAGATTTTTGTTTTTCTTGAGTCGTCATGCCCTTAATGATGAAGTTACCCGCATGGTAATTTGCGAAATCCGCAAACCATGGGGTGGAAGAATCAAGCTTAGAGTTCACTACACCAAGTGTCTCGAGCGGAAATGTTTCGGTGATTTCCTTGTGTTCGTAAACACTTTGGTGAGGATCTTCCAAACGAGAAAGATGATCGGTCGCTAGATTCTCGGCTCCTTTTTTGTCAACGATTTTGTGATCAAATTCTTGAAGGAGGAGAATCCAACGAAGTAATCTAGGCTTAGCATCTTGCTTTGCTATGAGATACTTAATAGCCGAATGATCCGTATACACTATGCATTTAGCTAAGACGAGATATGGTCGGAACTTCTCAAATGCATACACCACGGTAAGGAAATCCTTTTCCGTTGTAGTGTATTTTAGTTGAGCCTCGGTCATCGTCTTACTAGCATAGTCAATAGGCAAGAAGTGCTTATCATGACGTTGCCCCAAAACGGCCCCAATAGCGTAATCACTAGCATCACACATGAGCTCAAAGGGGAAGTTCCAATTGGGAGCAACAAGAATGGGAGCTTCGGTAAGTTTCCTCTTAAGGATTTCAAAGGCTCGTACACAATCTTCGTCAAAGACAAAACGTGCCTCTTTTTCAAGAAGATGTGTAATGGGTCGAGAAATCTTCGAAAAATCCTTGATGAATCGACGATAAAAGCCCGCGTGGCCTAGGAAACTCCTAACTCCCTTAACGGTTTTGGGATGAGGTAATTTGGCGATGACGTCTACCTTAGCTTGATGTACCTCAATCACTGCTTTCGAGACCTTGTGCCCTAAGACGATTCCACTCTTAACCATAAAATGACACTTTTCCCAATTGAGCACAAGGTTGGTTTCCTCACAACGTTTCAACATTCTCTCAAGATTCGACAAACACGAAGTGAACGAACTACCAAACACGGAAAAGTCATCCATGAAGACTTCCATCGTCTTCTCGATCATGTCATGAAAAATAGCCATCATGCACCTTTGAAAGGTTCCCGGTGCATTGCAAAGTCCGCATGGCATTCTACGACAGGAAAACGTTCCATATGGACACGTAAATGTAGTTTTTTCTTGATCACGAGGATCGATGGGAATTTGGAAGTAACCAGAAAAACCATCTAAAAAGCAATAGAAATCGTTTCCCGCAAGACGCTCCAACATTTGGTCCATGAAGGGCAAGGGAAAATGGTCTTTTCGAGTGTCTTCATTCAACTTACGATAGTCAATGCACACTCTCCATCCGGTCACGAGTCTAGTGGGAATCAACTCGTTGGCATCGTTTGGCACAACGGTCATTCCTCCCTTTTTAGGGACACAATGAATAGGAATCACCCAAGGGCTATCGGAAATAGGGTAAATCATTCCCGCGTCAAGGAGTTTAAGGACCTCCTTTTTGATGATGTCGTGAATTTTGGGGTTCACCCTCCTTTGACATTGGATTGCGGGCTTGTAATCCTCCTCTATTAATATTTTGTGAGTACAAAACTTGGGATCGATTCCCTTAATGTCGGATAACTTCCACGCAATTTCCCCCTTGTGGTCCTTTAGAACATCGACAAGTGCGGTTTTTTCATCATTCGAAAGTTCCTTCGCAATAATAACCGGCAACTTGTCGCCCTCCTCCAAATAGACATATTCGATGAGGAAGTAAATCTTTCAACTCGAGGATAGGTGGTTCCTCAAGTGAAGATTTGGGCTCGATACTCATAACCTCCTCGGGTGGAGGAAATGGGAAATCGTTAAGAAAATCCTTGATAATCGAGAAGTCCTCATCGTTGTCGAGGTCTTCGTTACAAGTACGTGGAACATCGAATTCTTCCAACGTAAAACCACCACCTTCAAATGGAGTGAAGGTTGGTGTCGAATTATCAAGAATTGGATCTAACATAGTGGGATTGCCACTAGTTTCTTCATCACCAAAACCTAGAACTTCTTGTGAAAATTCCTCGCAAACCACGTCAATCATATCAACGAGGTTTATGGTTGCAATGGAATAAACATGAGAAATTTGAGAGTTTTGAGTTGCGTTTATAACAAGTTCCTCGTCGTTGAAACGTAAGGTGATCTTTCTAGCATGAACATCGATCAAAGCCAAAGACGTATCTAAAAACGAACGACCTAAAATGAGAGGAACTTGAGGATCCGTGGGAATATCAACAACGATAAAGTCTATGGGATAGTATAACTTCCCCTCTCTCACAAAAACGTCTTCCGCCAAACCACATGCGAGAATCGTGGAATGGTCAGCCAACTCGATAGACATTAGTGAAGGAGTAAGATTAGGAAGATTGAGCGACTTGAAGATTGCAAGTGGCATCAAGTTAATGCTAGCACCAAGATTGGCCAAGGCATATCATTCCTCCATATCTTGAATTGCACAAGGGATCAAAAATTTACCAGGATCACCGACTTTTTGAGGTATGCGATTAAGATAAACCGACGAACAACTAGACAATTGGTGAAATTTCTCCTTGTTGTTCAACATACTCTTAAAGTTAGCGGCTAATCGAGGCATCATGACCAAAGCATCGGCGAAACTCACATTAAAGTGCAAATCACGAAACATTTTCATAAAAAACTCAAATTGATAATTGTCGCGCTCTTGACGTTTCTCCTTCCTAAGTCTCGATGGATAGGGCAAAGGTGGTGTGGGTTGAGGCATAGTAGGCATAGCCTTTGGAATCTCGGGTTCCAATGTTGGTAATGGGTCAACCGTAGGTGTGGCATGAGTGGTACTTCGTGGGATTGGGACATGCTCCTTTTGGACCACCACCTCTGGTTCTTCCTCAATTGCTTCCTCCGTAGGAGCAATTGGTTGAGGAGTCGGTTCCTTAAGTGTCTTACCACTACGTGTGGTAATCACTTTCATCTCACCCTTAGGGTTGGATATGGTGTTGCTAGGAAGACTACTCGAAGACGGTTTACACATTATTGCTTCAAAAATAGATGAGATTTTATCTTCAAACATGGATTGCCTTAATACGGCCTCGGTTTGCCTTTTCTCGGCCTTAATCATCTCTTGTTTAATCTCATGTTGCCCTTGTTCCATTTTTTGTTGGTTTTGTTGTAACCTAGTGACATTTCCTTCCATTTTGTTGGTGT
Source organism: Glebionis coronaria (assembly GCA_025667525.1). Classification (NCBI taxonomy): domain Eukaryota; kingdom Viridiplantae; phylum Streptophyta; class Magnoliopsida; order Asterales; family Asteraceae; genus Glebionis; species Glebionis coronaria. The sequence continues at coordinate 608,510,203 of CM046874.1, read as the reverse complement.
GGATCTTAAGTTCATTAGCTAACTCATTTTTCAACTCTTTCTTCAAGTCGTTCTTAAACTCGGATCTTAGGCTAATGATTTCTCTTTGAATATTGTCAAACCTAGCATCATTACCATTAATGTATTCAACAAATTCATTTGGAAGATCTTTCAAAGTTTGCAAACCTTTGTTGTTGTTTTGAGAATCATTTTGATTCTTGTTTGAAACTTGATTATTAGCCCCTTGATTACCATAGTTTCCCTTGTTGAAATTGTTTTTGAAACCAACTTGATTGTTGCGATAGTTGTTGTTAGCATTTTGATTTGAACCAAAACCCGGTGGAGTCAATTGATTAGAGCGGGAAACTTGACCGTTTTGGTTGTAATTTCTCGTGGCCGCGAAGGCACTCGAAGTGTTACCACCGTTGGTAATGCACTCGGAGAAATCATAACCTCCACCACAATACATGCATGAAACCTCAACCGCTTTAGCCGTAGCGGGAGCACTTGGTTCACCAACTTTAAACTCAATCAAAAGTTCTTTTAGCTTATCAAAAATCTTGTTTTCCAAGTTCGCCTCAATTTGGCAAGCATCGATGGTAGTAGACAAAGAAGGTGAAGCCGAAGACGAAGTATTACGAACACTAGACGTGCTACGAGGACTATACACCTTAGATCTATTCTCAATTATCACCAAAGCTTCCTCAACCGTTTTTCATAAAAAATTACCACCCGCGGCGGCATTCGAATAATCCCTTTCATGATCATTAAGTCCATTGTAAAAGGTGTCAATTTGATGCAAGTCGGAAAAACCGTGATGAGGACATTCATGTAACATTTCCTTAAACCTATTCCAAGCCGTTGAAAAACTTTCATTAAACTCTTGTGAAAACTTTGAAATCTCGTTTTTCAAGTGCGTAGTCTTAGAAGGCGGAAAAAATTGGTTCACAAACTTAGACACGAGATCCTTCCACGTCAATATAGAATTGTGTGGCTCTTTCTCTAACCAAATTTTAGCGGGCCCCGCATAGGAATACGGAAAAAGCATCATCTTAATCGAGTCATTCGAGACATCCTTAAACTTGCAAGTGGCGGTAAGACGATTGAATTGGCGGATATGGTTGTGTGGATTGTCCTTCTCATCACCACGGAATTTGTTGTTTTGGATCATCGACAACAAACCCGTTTTCACCTCAAAATTCTCCGCAAGGATAGCGGGAATCACAATAGCCTCTCCATAACCCTCGGTGGGTGCTTGAAGTAACTCCATCATAGTTCGATTCGCCATGGTTGGTGCTTCTCTTACAATGGGTTCGTCAATAGGAGACTCCTCACTAGAAAGATTGGGAGTGGGTGTTTTGTTCTTTCGTTTACGTGCACGTCTTGCTTGATTACGAGTTAGCATAAACGTCACGTACAACGAGGGGACGAGCAAAGAAGATTCTTTTTGGTGTTTTGTATTTTTCAATTTTTTTGTGGTTTTTGATTGTATTAACCTTTTTGGATTTTGGTGAATGTATTAAGTAGACACAAATCTACAAATCTCCTCCTTAATCAAATCTCTTGATTAAAGAAGCCTCAAGGAATGAAAATGATCACGTGAAGTGAACGCCTTCGATGACTTTAGAACGTTGGTGGAACACCAAAATGTTCAAGAGGGTTTAATCAATGGAAACCAAGAAAATATATATGATACTTAGTAATACTTTGGGCGGCAAAACCCTCGATTAGCTGTCACAATCAAATACTCACAAGCAAGCGGGGAAACGAGGCGGCGCGAAGCACTTAAGAGCCTTTTTCCTTAGGATATATTTTATAATATCCGCCTTATACCCACCTGATAGTTTGTATTTTTCAAGATTGAGCTTCACGAAAGTATTTATCTATTTTTGCCTTTTTCTTTGGTTTGAGATTCGAATACAATGATTGGGTAATGACCTCCCAAGTCAAGGTTGTGATTTCTCACGTATTTGGAGTACTTGTGAATTTATTGTTCTACGTATACACTATAGTAATAGTATTCACACAAAAACCGAAAACCGATAATACGTATTAGTAGAGTGCTACTAATACAAATACTATTTTGGTTAGTATATAAAAACAACAATTCAAAATCAAAACACAACACACCTCCCCGGCTGCGGCGCCAAAATGATAGTTGTAAATTAGCACATGTTTAGGAAAACAAGGCAATTAGGACAAGTATTAACGAGTAGTTTAGGAAAACCACAGGTTATGACCCTAAGTGGGGATCGTTCTCAAGGAGGCTTAGTGTGTGTGTAATGAATTGATTATCTTTGTGATTATATTTGTGAGAAAGAAAAATAGAAATGAGATTAGAAGAGAATGACGGTTACGAAGACGGATTAAACTAAGTCGAAAAAGGTGTACACGTAAAACCGTAAAAAATTGCTAAAATTAAAATTTTAACCTAAAAATTCCTAACAATTACCAAAAATTCACAATAATATTCTAAGAGTTTACAAAAAATCCAAACTTGCCAAAACCTTTTAATTAATTAGATAATGACTTATTAATGCTAATTAAAACCCTAAAAATCAAAATTAATTATTAAAAAGTCCCAAACAAGATCTTAAAGTTTGTAAACCTCAAAAATACCCTAATTAAGCTAAGAAGTATTTTTCAAAATTTTAAAATCACTAAAAACTATTTTTAAATAATTAAAAACTACTAAAATCAATTAAAACTTAAATAAATTCTAGAAAATAATTAAAAGACTCTAAAAATATTTGGAAAGTTGTAAAATTCCTAATTAAGTGTCTACAATCTAGGAAAAATATAAAAACTTAGATAATCAGAATTTTAATTTTTAACAATAAAATATTATTAAAATATTATTAAAAATCCAAAAATCATAAAAAATTCTAAAACTTGCAAACTAGCTTATTTTAACCTAAATAACTCAGAAGTGAAAGTGAAATTACCTAAATACCTTTAATGGGCCTAGAAAATGGGCTATACCCAAAACAGAACCTTATTGGGCCAAATTTGGGCCCAATATAAAAAAGTGTCCAAAATAAGCCCAAAAAGCACTACTTGACTCAAAATTTGATTTTAAACAACTTTTTCCAAAGGCCCAAAAGCTAAAAGTGTAAAATAAGCTAGCTTATACTAAACAACTTATTCTTAATGGGCTTTTTGGCCCATTAAGCTATAAGCCAATTCCATAAGCTGAAATTAGACACACAAGCTTCTTTTGTCCTAAATAAGACTTCTACAAAAATAAATTTGAAATAAGCCCAAGGAATAAGCCTAAAAATGCAATAAGCAATCTATAGAAAACGACAAAATAGTCGTTTTTGAGTTCTAGGCCACCCCAAGTGCTGATTCAAGTTTTTATAGCTTTTAAATGACTTAATTAAGCAAAATAAACAAAGAGTTTTCAAATAAGCTGACTCAATAAGCTGGGAAAAGCAAATAAGCACTTATGTAAAAGTCAGATAAGTTGGTTTTCTAGCAAAAAGTCAAAGTCAAAGTCTAATAAGCTCCAGTCTACTCAAATGGGTCAAATAATGAAGATCTATCACAAAAAATAAGTTGTTGCAAGTCTGGATAAGCTAAAATAGCTTATTGATAAGCTGAGTACAAGTTTACACTAGCAGGGGCTAGTTTTGGGTGTTGAGCAGTGGGAACTTTTCCCACTGCTTGACTTATAGACTTTTTTGACTTTAGTGAACTTTTTTAGGATTTAGATTACACAAAGGCACCCAAATGATCTTTGGATCATAAGGAGTCAATAACAATCAGAAATTCACAAACACAATCACCCAAATTGCACAGATTAATCAATAAAGCACCAGATGTTGCACAGGCATGAACAAATAAGCAGAACAGGTTCAATAAGCAATTTTAGCACAATTCAGCCAGCCAAATTCACCCAAATGCATACACAAGCTATATTAAACTTAAATGAACAAGTCTAAACAAGTTCCATGCAAAGATTCAAAGAATTAAGCAAGATTCAAGCACCTTAAGTTACTGATGAATACAAGAACATACAATTTTTCACTTTGCTGATGTATTTGACACACAAGCCAGATTCAACACCTCAGATCTATCAAGTGTGTTATCTTAATGATGTTTAAACAGATTTTATCCCTAAACATGCATAAACTCTAGGTTTTCCCAAAACTTTAGGTCAAAAACAGTCAAACTCACAAAGTTATAGCACAATCTATGATTCAAGGTTTCAAACCACAAAACTTGCAGCAAAACACTCTCAAACAAGTGTATATCAGATACCAAGCACAAATACTAACTTCTAACAACACAATACCAAGATTCAAACACAAACAGGTAATCCCAAACACCCCTTTAACTTTTCAAAACCAATTTTTTCAAAGGAAAAGTGAGATTCAAGACCACCCAAGTCCAAATAAACACAATAACAACTAAGAACAACAGATTCAAGCAAGAAAAAGCCACAAAATACACAAGAACATAGGCAACACTCAAATATCACAAATATCCAAAATATTTTCAGATTTTGGGATTAAGGGTGTGTACCTCATGGATGTACATCCACACCCACGGATTTTGAGCTTATGTGCTAGCAAGAACAAGCACAAGCTTCCACAATAAAGCCTGCTAAGAATCAACAAAGTTAGAAGCACAATTATAAAAACAGAAACTTGAAAAATCCTTGATTGATGCAACTCTTGTCCTCCACACTTGATTATCCCCAAGTTATAAGCCTCACCACACCTTAATTAACACAATTAGGATGCTATGATCAGCCCTGTAACCCAAGAATTCCAAGATAGACCAAGAACTTAGCAAAATATCAAGAAAATGAAGAAAATGTGCAAACTTTTGCACAGTCCTCTTTTCAAAACAGGTTTTTGATTCCGAAATAACAAACTAAGAACAATAATAAGCAGATTATAAGATGGCACTTGGTCTTTCTTCAACACACTTAACACAATTTCATAAATCTGAAAATAGGATTTACAAGTGTTTGAACAAGGAAAAACCAAAAGCAACGTACAAATGAGACCCTATGGCTTTATATATAGCCTTACAATGTATCTAGAAAGCTGATAAAGAAGTAAAACCCTTGAACTTCTTAAATTGCCCTTGTGTAGTTTGAATAACTTGAATAATCATGTGACGGATTCTTGTTGTGTAGTGATAGCTGGCAAGCAAAAGGTGATCCAAAGGCTTGTATGAAGCTTAGGATGTAAGCTGAATTCTCCAACGTTGGATTGCTGCCACCTTTTTGGCAGTATGCATGAGTGTGGAGCAAGGGAGTCACAAGGAGACAAATGGGGTGATGAGGTGTCCAAGTTTAAGCTTGGGATATGATTAGCAGACCCTTAATCAATATTCTGGACAAAATGGTGGCTTAATTTTGGCTTAATCACAAATACCAATTTGTATTAAGAACACCAAGAACAGGTTTTTGATCTTGTTTTGGGATTAAATACATGTTTGGCGCGTGTTTAAACTAATCTGTTAGGATTAGTTAATAAATATAAGTAAGTGGGATCTGATATGGAAGAAGGGCGAGTTGTGATTGGTTGAAAGGAGTTAGTGGGACACGTGGGAGGTGTTGGTTGGTCTAGGTTAGATTCTTCTCTGGCCAGCGTTAAACCTCCAATTTTGCAATAGTTGTCATTTGCATCTGATTGTGGTAAAATTACGTCCTTTTGGAAAAGGAGCGTAAAAGCGGAAAGTATTAAACAAATGATTTTAGGAAAAATCAAGTGTTAATGACCCTTATGAAGTTCCAAGTTCATTTCCCAAGGAGGTATAAGTGTGTGAAAAACTTGTTAAATGTTTGTGATTAATGATTGGTTTAGAAGGGGATGAGAAAGAAGATGACGAAGACGTGAAAATAATTACTACGACGACAAAACGTAAAACCGTAAAAACTACAAAAATAAAAATTAATTCTAAAAATTACCAAAAATTCACCAAAAATCAAAATAAATAAACTAAAAGTTTACCAATGATCAAAACTTTTTCAAACCTTTTAAATAATTAAATATTCAATTTTTAAATGCTAATTAAAGCCCTAAAAATCAAATAAATTATCAAAAAGCCCAAATAAAGATTTTTCAATTGGTAAACCTCTAAAATGACCTAAAAATATTAAAAACTATTTTTAGAAATTTTTAAACTAATAAAAACTATTTAAAATGATTTAAAAACTATTAAAACTTAAAATAATTATAAAAATTAATCTAAAAGAGATAAAATTATTCTAAAAGTTGCTAAATTCCTATTTTAATGTATTAAAGCTAAGAAAAATGTAAAAAGTTGGAAAATGTGAAATTTAAAAAATAATAATAAGATAATATTAAAATAATATTAAAAATCTAAAAATTATAAAAAATTCTAAAAACTTGCAAACTAGTTTATTTGAACCTAAATAATCAAAATATCAAAGTGAAATGACCAGAATACCCCTATTGGGCCCTCAAATGGGCCAAAACCAAAAACAGTCAACCTTAATGGGCTTTTTGGCCCAAAAAGTAAAACTTGGCCCAATTGACTTGGAAAAGCCCTATCTGACTCAAAATTTAATTCTAAGAACAAAACTCTAAAGGCCCAAAAGCTGAATGTGGGCTTATCACAGCTTAATAAGCAAACAGCTTATCCTTATTGGGCTTTTTAGCCCATTAAGCAATAAGCTAATGCCATAAGCTCTAATTTGACACACAACCTTATTTTGGGATGCTTATGAGATCTGTGAAAAGCCAAATAAGCTCTAATAAGCTGGCTGAAAAAGCCAAATAAGCTAGTTTCCTAGCAAAAGCTTAACCAAAAGACTTGTAACCTTCCAGTTTTGTTATTAAGCTAAAAAAAATGATTTCTATTACAAAAGCCAAGTTGTTGCATGTGCCAATAAGCAGTTCTCAAAAATAAGCCAATTTGTGCTTATTTGACCAAAAGTCAAAGTACTCCAAAGTTCACCAAATGATCAGGAATGGTATAAGGGCTTGATATAAGCAATTTTTGTGAAGGACTCTAGGAGGAGGCCTTGTGAATCAAGAGGTCAGTTGACCTTTTGATGGCAGATTTTGGCAATAAGGGCTTAATAAGCCAGATACAAAGCACACCAAATAGCAAAATCCACTCACAAGCAGCACTTAAACAAGTTCCAAGCAGCAAAATCACAAGGCATACACTAGGATAACAAATGCAGACACAAAATGAGGTGGTCACTTTGCTGATGCAAATGACCACTTCAGCCAACTTGGATAAGCTATAGCAATCACAATAAGCTACCAAATTCAACAACCAGATAACCAATAGATAGCTTATCACCTAAACTATTCCCAAACCTGATTTCAGACCTTAGATCCAAGTAACAAAGAAGTTATTGGATCTGATGTGTTTGACCAATTCCAAAAACACTTTTATCAGATTTTTGCAAAACTTCAAATCCCTTTTCCAAACTTTCAAAAACTAAACCAATGACTAAAACTTGTATATTAAGACTTGTTTAGACCACCCAAAACCCAAGAACCAAGGGCTCAAGGCCACAAGGCCTTATGAACCAGTAATCCCAAACAGTCCTTAATCAACCACTTTTCAAACAAACTCCTTAATCCTTCAAACAACCTACTGATTTTAATGATCAAATAGCTACACTAGGTGACAACTAACAGATACCAGCCATAAAACACAAAGCACAAACATAGAATCAACAAATCACATGCCAAAGTACAAAACAAGTAGTAACATGAATTCTTTAGAGGAAATGTAATCAAGGGATTATACCTGCCCTCCACAACATCCTAGGAGAGCCAGCTATGCTCCTTGGACCTTGTTCAACAACTAGAACAAGACCAAGGTACTTCAATAACAAAGATGATGAATGCCTTGGTTGATGTTTCAAAGCAGAAACTCAAGGGCTTGATTTCTTCAACACAATGAACAAACAGCCCAACCAAAGGCCCTAATCCCTTCACAAGCTTGGTGTCAACAAGCTTGCAAGAGCTTATAGCTTATGGTTAAGGATTAGTACACAAGAATAACCAAATTCAGAAACCACTTTTCAAGCTTTTTCAAACTTGATAAACTTACCAAACATAAACGTCCTTGAACCAAATGATTCAAGCACAGTTATAACAACAAATGGAACTCAGAATCACCTTTAAACAACACCAACTTTCAAAAACATAAAAAGGAATTACAATTTTCTCAAAATACCAACTTTTATAAATTTCAAAAAGGAATTACAAGTTTAAAAGGTAAAGACTGGAACAAAGGGGCTCTCACATGTTGAGGTCTCCTTTTATAGGCAAATGCCTGGCTACACTATTCACAAACCCTAGAAGTGAATTCTCTAAAATGCCCTTAAGCTCTTGAGGCTGTTTGTTGTTGATGAGCTGTCCAAAGTGCATCCAAACCGTTTAAAATAGCTTTGTGATGAAGCAATGAGTGTCAGCTGTTGATCTTGACACGTGGCTAAGCTTGGAGAACAAGTTGTGTTTTGATTGGTGGACGGGTTTGAATGGTGGGGCCTCTTGGTGAGTGGGAGTGAGGGTTTTAAGGTTGGGATGAGATTATAGGCGTGTGAATCAAGTGTGGTAAGGGTAATTGAGATTTACCCTTTGTTTAAGTTGATGTAGAATCTGGGTGGTGAAAAGGTGAACAGTGGTGATTTTGATCCGTTTTTGTAGGATTGGAAGTTGTTTGGCGCAATTTTCTTTTGAATGTTTCAGTTGCCCATGTTTAGCCCTTGTGTTTTCAGAAAATAGGTAAAACGTGTTTTTCAGCAACCAAAACACATTTCCTTTGTAAATAACTTTCAGCACTTGGCAATTTTGGCACAAAACTTTGGAAAAGGGTTTCAAAGGGTTGTTTTTGCCATTTTGAGATATTTCAAGGGCTGATCTTGGACAATGTTGATCTTCAAAGGTCTTCAATATGTCTTTGGCTTCATGAGGGACCATTGTTGGCAATTTGAAATTGTTGAGGGACTAATCTTGCCATTTCTTCAAAGTTGAAGGACCATTTGTGTAATTTTGACAAACTTAAGGGACCAAACTTGTAATTATCAATATACAAGGGTTTTAAGTGTCATTTCTTCATTTATTGAGGATCAATCTTGTATGTCTTCAAGTCTTCAAGGGTATTTGTTGAATAATTCATGATCTAAGGCCCGGTTTTTTGTACGGCTTCGTTTCTCATGCCCGTTTTTCCTTGTATCTTGTGATCTTTTGTCTTTTTCATGATATCCATACCTAAAATACACAAGTAAACAAACACAAGCATATATATGGTATTTTATGACATTTTTATGCATTAAAAGCCCGAAAAGAACGATGAGATCATGTATAAATGCTATCTCATCACTCCCCCATACTAAGCCATTGCCGTGCCCTCACGCAATGCTAGAATAAAGTATCTAAGCATCACCAAAGTTCAATTTTATTAACCTTTATTGAAGAGTAAAAGACTTGCAACATACTACGAAGATGTGTAAAGACATAATGTATGATTTTCATCACGAAAGTGACTTTTAGGGTCAAAGAATAGAAACAAGTAAATGTCCCTTAGAGTAAACTTCGTCATCCTTGATTGTCATACATTCCATGCTAAGTGCAAAAACGAGATCATTGTTGGTACAAGTCACAATGCTAACACTACTAATACGTCCAAATTGTGTAATACTTTTTCTCCCCGCAATCCTAGTTATTATAAAAAGAAATGGGTTACTAGCATTTTTTAACTATTTTTCATGGATCACAAGTGATTCATATTGACTTATTTGAGTAGTTATTAGTCCGAAAGCAAAGTAGCACGATTTAATCGATAGTTAGCCGAAGGACAAAATCTTTTAAAACGGCTTCTCGTGTATCTCCTTAAGTTCATATCTTGGCATAACTTGTTTCACGATTTGAGACCTTTCTCTGACCGATATTTGGCATGTACTTCATACTTCAAATCTTGGGAAGACGTTCTTGAAATTATGGTCTTCTCTTCATATATTTGGAATTTCTTCACTTGACGTTTTTGAGAGATTCTTCATATTTGGACCACGACTTCATCATTTTTCTTCAATCTTTACTTTGGATTTTGATATACAACGATCCGCCTCCTTTTCGGACTTGGATATATTTATCCTCATACCTTGTAAGGGTCTTTTTGTCTAGACTTTCTCCATGATCTTTAGGGGAGTAATTGCTTTTCGTCGTGTGTCTCGATCCTTCATATTGATTTAGGAATAATGATACTTCACATCATCTTGGATCTTTAGCAAAAATAGAGCTCCTCATGCCTTGTTAGGGCCTTTTTGGATGATTGCCAATCTTCGCGTCCCGCTTCAATAAGTTATGCCTTGGCTATGAACTCTATTCAACCCCAAGCAACTTTTAAACGATCTTGCGCTAGAGGCTAAGTAACCTTTCAAATCGTACGACCTTACTTATTGCAACTATGATTTATTCCTAATGCATTGATCTTATGGGAAGAAAAATCCACAATTAAAAACATATGAGTTTTTGAAAGAACACTTTCATGTTCTACGTTTAGCATGATCACTTGTCTAACTCTATCATCTCTCGTTCTTCACTATATAAAGACCTCTAATTAAAGAGACTCGTGAATACTTAGCCATGGAAGTCAAAATTAAGCCAAATTTGGATTAGCTTTCAATAAGACTATATCAATTAAAAGTTTTGGGTTTTCAAGCTACATATAGGATCTTGCACTTTCTTGGACTTTTTCAAGTTTAGAGAATGCGTTTTATAGTTCCCTTGATAAGTGACTTTCTAGGATCAATTATAGGAACTTGCGAAAAGTTCTTGTTCTTAACCCGTATGAGTTAAGACTTTCGCGTTTTAAAGCTCCCTATATAAAAGTCTAGCAAAACTTGAATTGAGCGGGTTAAGGAATGTAAATGGCTCCAAATGCCCATCAAGTCAAAAATTAACTCTTATTCTACCCATCGGAAAATATACATTCGTGTCTTTAAAACACTTATGAAAACTAAGAAAAATTTTAAAATTTGGCCATTTTTAGCCTTATTAGCAACTAAAACAAAACATTGAAAATTGGAAAGCGTGAGGGCGTAGCAAAGCAAGTACCTATTCACCCCCCATACTAAAAGTAAACATTGTCCTCAATGTTTTGAGTCTAAGGGTGGAGCACCCCCATACTAGAGACGAAGAATCGAATGCTTAGGATCTAGCATGGAAAGGGTGATCAACAATATATCTAAAGCCGTTTATTAAGTATGCCAAAAGATAATTGTTAGAACAATAAAGGATATGTCATGGATTCGTGAAAAACTTCTTCAAGCAAACGATGGAGGCTCACGTAAACGAACACGAGAGTCTTCAATCGTAGATGACGATGATGATCTAGATAACACAATCACAAACAACCACGAGACAACGAGTTGAAAGGGTACAAGTCCCCTTTATTAGTGAATAGTAAGCATAAAAGATAAGCATGGGATCTCCCCCACGAGGCACCTCGTTTTTGATTACCGAGTCATGAGCTCGACTCGATCCCCTCAATGCTAATTATCATTGGGGAAGGTGACTTGGTCGAGGGCAACCATTGAAGGAATTTCCCCACCAAAGTAGTGCTTAAGCCTATGTCCATTCACCTTGAAATTAGGACCATCATCTTGAGCTAGCTCGATGGTCCCATATGGAAACACTTGTGTAACGGTGAACGGACCCGACCAACGAGATTTCAATTTCCCGGAAAATATCTTAAGTCGAGAGTTAAAAAGTAACACTTGATCACCAACGTTAAAGACCCGGTTTTTAATCTTTGAATCATGAAACTTTTTAGTCTTTTCTTTAAAAATTAATGAATTTTCATAAGCATTATCTCTTAATTCATCCAATTCATTCAATTGTATTTTCCGGTGATCTCCCGCGGTCTTCAAGTCAAAATTTGCATGCTTAAGGGCCCAATATGCCTTGTGCTCCAATTCAATGGGCAAATGACAGTTCTTCCCATAGACTAACTTATAAGGAGTGCAACCGATAGGTGTCTTATAAGCGGTCCTAAAGGCCCATAAAGCGTCATCGAGTTTGTCGGACCATGAAGCACGGTTTTCTCCAATTGACCTCTCTAAAATCCTCTTCAAAGCTCGGTTCGAAACCTCGACTTGCCCACTCGTTTACGGGTGATAAGCCGTAGAAAGACGATGAGTAACTCCATATTTCTTTAGAACCTTTTCGAATTGGTCATTAAAAAAATGGGTTCCACGATCGCTTATAATAGCACGAGGGGTTCCGAACCGAGAGAATAGTTTCTTCAAAAACTTCACGACCACACGATCATCATTAGTAGGCAAAGCCTTAGCTTCCTGATATGAGCTTAAACTCATATCCTTTTATCAACAAATAACCCTAAAACATGAAGCAAAATACCCATTTATCTTGTAAAAAGCAGTGTTATGTGGTATGTTTGTGTTTGTGTGATCTTATGTAGGTAAAAGGATACAATTTCAAGCAAACAAGGAAAAACCAAGCTCAAATGGATGAAAAAGACAAAAGAGGATCAAAAGTGACAAGACTTTGAAGTTCAAGGACCTATCTTGACAAGTTGTGAAAGTTGGAGGACTTAAAGTGCAAATAATGAAAAGTCAAGATTCAAGTCAAACCTGGTCAAACTATCAAGTCAACTCAGTCAAAGGGCTATTTTGTACAAGTTTTGGAAATTAAAGGACCAAAAATGTCAAAGGAATGAATATAGAAGCTTGAAATGGGAATCTGCCAAGTACAAGCGCTTGTTTTGCCAACATTGGAAAGTTATGCAAGTTGAATCCATGTGCATTAGCTCTAAGCCAATCAGAAGCAAGGAAAAAGTAAACATGGATTGCCACTTCACCCTCATTAAAACCCACTACCGCCGTTTTCATTTATTACAAAATCACAACAGTTTCAATCCGTGTGACGCCCTTACAACCAACCAGAAGACGCCACGTGTCCTTCTCCTTCAAAGAAAATATTTACCAGGAACGGGATTTTTATAGAAGCTGTTTCAAGAGAAGATCACAACACCAAAGTTGCTCAATTTTGGAAGACGAATTCAATGGTGCAATCTAATTAACATATCATCCATTGAATCAAAAACACCCAAAATGAGTTCATCACCTTCAAAGTGGGATTTGCAGAATTCCTCCACGTGTCAAGCTATGATTGGCTCGAACACGTCACAAACCCCAACAAAATCTCCTCTCATGCCTATAAATACCTAGCTTGTACTTCATTTGTGATTGTAGCTTAATTTTGTAAAACACATAGTTCTTAAATTCTCCTTTCCCTTTTTCCCTACTTTTCACCTAACTACTCAAGAGTCTGACAAACTCTTGACTCAGTTAGTTAGTTAGTAGATTGTAACCAACTTTTGTAACTGAATTCATCAAATAAATTCAAATTTCATTTTCCCGCCAAATTCTGTTATTCAAATTCCTAGTGATTCTTGTTGATGTTAAGAGTTCTTGTTGCTGTATGATGTATGTTATGATCAACCATTGATCATAGCTTGCATTGGTGAAGAATTGTAGCTGTTTGTTCAGAATTCGAGTTTTATCCATTGTTCTTGAAGAATTTAAGCAGAATGTTGATTCCAGATTGTGTGTAGCTGATTTGTTGATTGAATCTTGTTGAATACTAGTGATAGGTGGTGGTATCACTAGTGCAAGAGAGCTCAGCGCTCCTCTTCTTCCCAAAGGACTTCTACAATAGGTTCTAAGGCTCTTGATTTTTGTTCCTCTAAATCAGTCCTTGCATGCTAAATTTCCTAGTATAAACTTGATGGCTACATGTTATACTTGATTAGTTGCTGTTTGATTGTGTTTGAGTGTTTGTAGTTCAGCTACTTTATACTTGTTCATTTGAGTTCAGTTTTGTAGTTTTTAGCTCATTTTCAGTAATTTTTTAGCTAAACACCTTAATTGAGTTCTAGTTGATATAATTGTGTGATTTTAGTTTGATTAGTTTTCATTTTGTCCATTGAAACAAGTTTGTTATAGCTTTTGAATCAGTCTAAACCATTACTCAATTAGTCTTTGTTAAAGTTTGATCAAATCATTTTAAGGAGTGTTTGGTAGTAGCTATTAAGTGATTTTCAAGTATTAGAAATTGGTGTTTCAGAGTTTGTTTCTAGTCATTAAGTGGTAACAAGTAGTTCTTAGTCATTTGCAAGTCATAAATAAGGTCAAACAGGCAATTGGTTAACAAAAAGTTTGGGTCATACTTGTTTCAGCTTTGTTCTTTGAAACTTGCCAATTTCAATTGATTGTTTCTCTTTCATTACTGGATGAAATTTGCTCAAACTTGTTTCCAGATTTAGCTTACATCATAACCTTTCACATTCTATAAGGAAAATCTACAGTATTTAGAAATAAGCTAGTAATAAGCTTTTTAGCTCAAGCCTGAGCAAATGTCATTCTCTGATGTGAAGTGCATACTGATTTACTAGTTCTCTTAATCCTCTTCATAAAAGTAGTGATTTTCTTTCACAAATCCATTTAGAAAGTGTTGAATATGAAGTTTTGAAATTTTTAGCTTTTTCCAAAAATTGGTCAACGTTTGGTCAACATAAGCTCATTTTAGCTTATTTTGGATATCTAGCTTATTACTGGATGAAATTGGTTCTAACTTGATTTCCCCTTCTTAAAATCAAGTGCTTAATCAGTTTTGAGAATAAAATCGAGTTGTGGATGTTTGGATTAGGCTGTAGCTTATTTTGAGCTTATTGATAAGCACTCAATTGCTTATTTTGGATTTTTAGCTTATTTCCTTGAACACACGTAGCTATAATTGGATTTTAAGAGTTTTGCAAGTTGTTTCAGCTTATTTGGTTGAGTATTAAGCTCAAACGAGCTTAATCTTGTTCTTGTCCCGTTTTTGGTTAAAATTTTAGTTTTATTGCACTTTAGTCCTTGCTTTTCAGTTAGTGTTAATCTTTGGCTAATCTTGCTAGTTTTTAGGGTTTGCATATATTCAGTCCCTTTATTTTGAAAAGTTGTTAAATTCAGTTTGTTAGTTTGTTAGTTTGTTACCATTTGGTTAGTTTGTTATAAATTTTACAAGTTTAGTCCTTCTAGTTAACTGTTTTACATTTTTAGTCCCTATAACTTTTAGAATTTACATTTCAAGCATTTACATTTTATAGGAATTACATTTTCAGTCCTTATAGTTTTAAATTTTGCATTTTTATATTTTGTTTGAATAAAATTTGGAATTTGCAATTTGTTTTACGTATAAGTAGGTTTATATTTTTCATTTTTAAATAGTTTTGTTTGAATTAGCAATAGATTACCAAGCAAGCTTGAACAACCAAAAACAATTATAAATTTGATATTGATTGGACTTTCTATTAGTTAAGAACTGAGAAAACGAACTTGCATTATACACATTTCAAATGGCGCCGCTGCCGGTTCTTTGACTACACGAGAGACTATCGATTGACGGTTTTCATTGGCTTTTGGGATCCGTTCATTTGGTGAACGTTATTTTTTACGTATCATAAATCAAAAACAAATAAAAAATCAAAAATATAAAAATATATAAAAACTAAAAAATTAACAAAACAATTCTTTTCCTAAAGAATTGACCAAAAAAATTAAAAAATCCAAAAAGCAATCTTTTTCCTAAGAGATTGCACCCAAAAATATATATTATTGGATTCTCTCGGTTTTTATGTACATATAGTATTTTCCTTTAAAAACTCATTAATACAAAAATATTTTCCATATATTATTATAAGTAAATACGTATACGTATAAGAACAATCAATCTACATATCTTCCATAAGTATTGCCGAGGCAATACACCGTGTTGAGGGGCGCTCCGGTCCTTGACACGCGTATCGATCAAACAAAATAAATCAAGAATAGATAAATACTCTCAATAAGCAATAATTCGAAGAATACGAACATTTAAGTGAATAGAAAGGCGATGTGCTATAAAATGCCATCTAAGGGTCAATAGGTACTTAAGTGCTTCGCGCCACCTAACCCCCCGTTCACTTGGGAGTATTCTAAGAAGGAAAGCTTCATTGAGGGTCTTGCACCCAAAGTAGTATTACATATATTGTTACTTTCTTGTGGATATTTAATATTGAAACTCGAAGAGGATAATCTTATTCTTTTCAAAGTCACACGAGAGCTTCTCTCTCATTCCTCGTATTGAGTTGCATGCTCACTCGCGGGCGTGCACAAATACCGATTGGTGTACAACCTCTTCCTCCGAAAAGGAAGAAAAAGAGAAAGAGTAAGACCACCACCGTCCACCAAGCCGATCACGAGAATCGTGCTTTATCACCACCACAAGGAGCCATGGCTATTGATAACCGTACTTTGTTTGGACGTATGCAATCCAACATTCATGGATATGTTAGTGCCATTAAGATTCCCGACTTTCCCGCTAACACATTTGAGCTACATACATCTATGATCAATATGGTTTCTGCATCACCTTTCTTTGGAAAACAAAATGAGGATCCCCATACTCATCTTAAGAGATTCCTTTCACTTTGCAACACCATTAAGCATAATGGGGTTCCACCTGATGTCATTAGATTGATGTTAGTGTCATTTTCATTAGATGGGAGTGCTAAGCATTGGTTAGACACCCAACCACCCGATAGTATCACCACATGGGATGATTTTACCACTAAGTTTTTGAACAAATTCTTTCCTCCACAAAAGACTATGGCTTTGAGAAATTTGATTATGGGCTTTACACAAAAACCTAGTCAATCCTTTGGTGATGCTTGGGAAGAGTATAGTGAGTTGTTGAGGCGATGCCCTAACCATGGAATGGATGATCTAAGCCAAATCAATACCTTCTATAATGGCCTTAAACCTCACCACCAAGATTCACTAAATGCTTCCGCGGGAGGGAGTATTCATTTCAAGACATACCATGAGGCTTTGAACATTATTGAGACTAAGGCAATGGTTCAAACAAACGATCCATTTGAAGAAAGAGTTCATGTTATCCAAAATACTTCTAAAACCCCTTGTGAACTCCAAATTCTTCAAGAGATCCTTCAACAAGTCAAACAAGGACAAGAAATGACTCAAGGCATGATTCAAGATTTTAAGAGCATGACATTGAACAATTCCTCAAACAATGTGAATGCCATCACCATTTCTTGTGTTACTTGTGGAGGTCCCCACTCTTATGAACAATGTGACAAGGTGCAAGGGTATCAAGGGGAATGCTATGCTTACCAAGAGGAACACCGTGAACACTTTAAGCCTAACATCAATCCAAATAACCTTTCTTACAAATCCCAAAATTACCTTACTCCACCCGGCTTCCCACCCCAACCACCCACCCAAATTCCACAAAATCCTCCTCAAATTTTAGCAAGGAATCAAGGGCAAAGACAACCATACCAAGGAAATAATTACAAGGCACCCAATCAATTTCAACCTCAAACTAATACCTCTTATCCACCACAACAAGGATTTAATCAACCACTTCCATTTATTCCCAATCAAGCATATGCTCCAATACCAAATCAAGCTTACCCTCAAAATCAAACTCAAGGATATGGGATGCAAGAGACTCAAGAGTATGTTGACAAGAAAATGCGTGAAATTGAGAAGAGAATGAATGACCAAGTGAAACGTACAATGGAGGAACAAATCAATAGGGTTTTAGTGGCGGTAACTCAAAGACCACAAGGGGCTTTACCTTCTAACACACAAACAAACCCTAGGGCCAATGTTAATGCTATTACAACAAGGAGTGGTACAACAACAAAGGATCCTTCACCTCCTAAACCTACTATTGTTCAACCCACTTGTGCTCCTACTTGTGATAAGCCTTCTACTTCTACTCCACCTCCTCAAAGTACTCCTATTCACTCAAACACACCTCCTCCATTACCTCATACTTCTCCTTTACCTTCCACACTTCCCAATGAAGAGGCTAACAAAGACAAATCTTCCACTACAACACCTATTCCACCTACACCCAAACCTACTCTTCCATACCCTTCAAGGTTGAAAAAGGACAAGTTAAAGAACAAAGATGACATACAAGTCTCCAATTTCTTAAGGATGTTCAAGCAACTCAATATCAACATATCCTTTGCGGAAGCTCTTGCTTATATGCCAAAGTTTGCTAAGATGTTCAAGGATTTGCTCTCAAACAAAGAAAAATTGGTTGATTTGCCCAACACATCACTTAATGAAAATTGTTCCGCGGTGTTACTTAAAACCTTACCAACAAAACTTGGAGATCCGGGGCGCTTCTTGATACCTTGTAATTTTCCCGGTGTTGAAAATTGCATGGCTTTGGCGGATTTAGGGGCAAGCATAAATCTCATGCCTTTATCGGTTTGGAAACAACTCTCTCTTCCCGAGCTCACCCCCACTAGGATGACTCTTGAACTAGCCAACCGAACCATAGCTCACCCCGTAGGTATAGCGGAAGATGTGTTTGTAGGTGTGGATAAGTTTACCTTTCCGGCCGACTTTGTAGTGGTCGATTATGACATGGATCCTAGAGTGCCTTTGATTGTTGGTAGACCGTTTTTGAGAACGGGTCGTACCTTGATAGATGTGGCGGAAGGAGAATTAATTATGAGAGTAGAGGATGAGAAAGTGGTGTTTAAGTTAGGGAAAGTTTGTGATAGAAAAGAGGTTAAGGAGTCTAGACCTTGTGAGACGATTAACATTGTGGATGTGCTAGATGAAGTGTGTAATGAACACTTTCATGATGCTTGTAAGAATGCTAGTGATGAGATTCCACATGTTGAAACCGTGGCCTCAATTGCTCCCTCTTTAACACCTTTTGGAGAGAGTGATTTCCTCTTGGAGGAATTTGAGTCCAACTTTCTTGGTGATGATGATTCTCCCATTAATTGGGAAGAAGATATTCTTACAATCCAAAAGTTGCTCAATGAGGACCCTATTCCTTCCCCTATTCCACAAGAGATTACCATTGAGGAACCTTCCATAGTAAAACCTTCCATAGAGAGTCCACCTCCCATTGAACTTAAGGAACTTCCATCCCACTTAGAATATGCTTTCTTAGAAGGAAAAGACCAATTACCGGTGATTATTGCTAAGGAATTGAAAGAGGATGAGAAGGAGCAACTTATTGAAGTCCTTAAGAAACATAAGAAAGCTTTAGCATGGAAAATATCCGACATAAGGGGAATTGATCCACATTTTTGTACTCACAAAATCCTTATGGAGGATGATTATAAACCCGCCATTCAAAACCAAAGGAGAGTTAACCCAAAAATTCATGAGGTTATTAAGAAGGAAGTGATTAAACTCTTAGATGCGGGTATGATTTACCCCATTTCCGACTCTCCATGGGTTAGCCCGGTTCATTGTGTTCCAAAGAAGGGGGGAATCACCGTGGTGCCTAATGAGAACAATGAGCTTATTCCCACGAGACTTGTAACCGGTTGGAGAGTTTGCATTGATTATAGAAAACTCAATGAGGCAACTAGGAAAGACCATTTCCCGCTTCCCTTTATGGATCAAATGCTTGAACGCTTAGCGGGAAATGAGTACTATTGTTTTCTTGATGGCTTTTCGGGTTATTTTCAAATACCCATTGACCCTAAGGATCAAGAAAAGACCACATTCACTTGTCCATACGGTACATTTGCTTACAAGAGAATGCCTTTTGGCCTATGTAATGCACCGGGGACGTTTCAAAGGTGCATGATGGCGATTTTCCATGACATGATAGAGCAAACCATGGAGGTTTTTATGGATGACTTTTCCGTATTTGGGAACTCCTTTAGCTCTTGTCTCACCAATCTTGAGAGAATGCTTAAGCGTTGTGAGGAAACACGTTTGGTGCTTAATTGGGAGAAATGTCACTTTATGGTGAAAGAGGGGATTGTTTTAGGACACAAGATATCCAATAAGGGATTAGAAGTTGATCGAGCCAAAATTGATGTGATTGCTAAGCTTCCCCCACCCACCTCGGTTAAAGGTGTGAGGAGTTTCTTAGGTCATGCGGGTTTTTATAGGCGCTTTATACAAGATTTTTCTAAGATAGCTAGACCGATGACTCATCTCTTGGAGAAAGAGGCTCCTTTCATTTTTGATCAAGCTTGTTTAGAATCTTTTGAGACACTTAAGGAAAAATTGACAAAGGCTCCCGTTTTGGTTTCTCCAAATTGGGAATTACCTTTTGAGCTTATGTGTGATGCTAGTGATTATGCGGTGGGGGCCATCTTAGGACAAAGAGTTAATAAGCATTTCCAACCTATACACTATGCGAGTAAAACCATGACCGGTGCACAACTTCATTACACTACCACGGAAAAAGAGTTGCTTGCTATAGTATATGCTTTTGAGAAGTTTAGACCATACCTTGTGCTTTCCAAGACCATAGTGTATACGGATCATTCCGCTCTCAAATATCTTATGACAAAACAAGATGCTAAGCCTAGGCTTTTGAGATGGGTTTTGTTGCTTCAAGAGTTTAAGATAGAGATTCGTGAAAAAAAAGGGGCCGAGAATTTAGCGGCGGATCATTTGAGTAGACTTGAGCATCCTTTTCAAGGAGATTTCCCACATCAAGAAATCAATGAATCCTTTCCATTAGAGGAGCTCATGTCTATCTCTTCCCAAGAGGATGCCACACCTTGGTTTGCGGATATTGCAAACTATCTTGTGGGCAATGTGCTTATTGAGGGTCTTACTTACCAACAAAAGAAAAAGTTTCTTAAGGAAGTTAAGTATTACTTTTGGGATGATCCATATCTTTTTAGGCAATGTGCGGACCAAATCATTAGACGGTGTGTAGATGGGCCCGAGGCATTTAAAATCTTAGAGGCATGTCATAAAGGACCTACGGGTGGACATTTTGGGCCTAACTACACCGCCAAGAAAGTCTTTGATTCGGGTTACTATTGGCCTTCCATTTACAAGGATGCTCAAGAGATGGTGAAATTTTGTGATGTTTGTCAAAGACAAGGAAAAATAACACAACGTGATGAGATGCCACAAAATTTTATCCAAGAGTGTGAGATATTTGATGTATGGGGAATAGATTTCATGGGACCTTTTCCATCCTCTAAGGGAAACAAGTATATACTTGTGGCGGTGGATTATGTGTCCAAGTGGGTGGAGGCTAAAGCCTTACCTACTAATGATGCTAGAGTGGTTGTAAAGTTCTTGAAACAATTGTTTGCTAGATTTGGTGTACCTCGGGCCATCATAAGTGATCGTGGTACGCACTTTTGTAATGATCAATTCACGAGAGTTATGAAGAAATATGGAGTGAATCATAGACTTTCTACCGCGTATCACCCTCAAACAAATGGTCAAACCGAGGTCACAAATCGTGGTTTAAAGAGAATTTTAGAGAGAACGGTGGGAGAGCATAGAGCTTCTTGGTCGGATAAGCTTGATGATGCTTTGTGGGCGTTTAGGACGGCTTTTAAGACACCAATTGGTTGTACTCCTTATAGGCTTGTCTATGGAAAAGCGTGCCACCTCCCATTTGAGTTAGAACATAAGGCATCTTGGGCTCTCAAGTGGGCTAACTTTGATTTAAACCAAGCCGGTTCACATAGGAAAGATCAAATCAATGAAATGGATGAGTTGAGAGCCAATGCCTATGAGAATTCTTTGCTATACAAGGAAAAAACTAAGAAATTGCATGATGCTAAGATCAAGAATCGTGAGTTCAAAGTTGGAGAGCCGGTTCTCCTCTTTAACTCAAGATTGAAGCTTTTTGCGGGCAAGCTTAAGTCGAGATGGTCCGGTCCATTCACTATTGCTCAAGTGTTTCCATATGGAACTCTTGAGTTGTCCCAAAACGATGGTCCAAATTTTAAAGTGAATGGTCACCGTGTTAAGCATTACTTTGGGGAGGACATTTCCGTTGAAATGGTCCAAGAGGTCCCCATTTTTCCAATGAATTAATTCATTGAGGGACGAGTCGAGCTAGAGACTCATTAACTCAAGCATCGTATAACTAGGTTTAGAGTGTTGTAGGTTAGAAATAACGGCATAGATTTGGAGATAAGTGTAGGGGAGACCTTCTTTTGTCTTCATGCTTGTTTGTAGGGTTGCTCACTCATCTCATGCTTTGGAGCTTATGGAGGAGGCCCTTGTATCCGGTTCACTTCGTTACTATAGTGATTTTTCATTGACACCTTGTGCTTAAACATGATTTCACTAATAGTTGTCCTTTCCTTAACTTGGGTTAAGCAAAGTCTATTCATTGTCATAAGTGTAGGGGAAGTTTTTATACTTCCATGCTCTTAAACATTGAGGACAATGTTTAGCTTAAGTGTAGGGGGGTCTTCTATCGAAGTGACCTTACCTAGAACTTGTCATTGTCTTGCATGATAACATGGAAAATTGAATTTTCAACATTTTTCAAATTTTTAATCTACTTTGGCCAATAAAAATATGCATTCATAATTTTTGCATCAATCATTTTTATTTTGCATAACACATTTGCATTGTATAAATTTCTTCTTTTAGTTTTCATCAAAAAAATATAAAAGGAAAAGTAAAATAAAACATGGTTTTAACAAGTTTAGACTTCTTTGACATATTAGGCCCGCCATGGATATTTTGACTCAACCCGAGTTTGCTTATTTTAGCACTCTCTAGCTAGTATCCTTAACCATGTAGTCCTTCATTGGTCTATTAGGCTAAGCTTCCACCAATTTCATTCTTTGAAATTTTAAATTTGTGGAGAATGGGAAATGATAGAGTTGAAGCAAGTGTAAAAGGGCTAGATAGACTTCATGGCAATTACTTGTGGCTAAACCCTTCTCTTCTCTACCTCTACTTTCTTCGCATGTATATAATTGTTAATAAATAATCAAGTACGGTTTTAATTGGTTTGTAATCTCTTATGCATTTTTGGCTAATCATTTATGGTTGATATGAGTACGTCTTAAGATTCTAAGTTAGCACGTTTTATGTGTACTAGACTTGTGTCATGCTCCATATGTAGCGGGTGTTTTTCCTTTTCTTCTTTGCAAATTTCTTGGTGAGGAATAAAGAAAAATAAGAGCGGCTTATGAAAAAAAATGAGTGGCTAGAAAAAAAAAAAAAAAAAAAAGAAAAAAAAAAAATAATAATGCAAGACTCCCAAGAGGGGCAGTGTGGTGTTAATTATAGTGACTATTGAGTTCCAATATTACCTTGACGGGTTGCGGGGATTCAATAGATTGCTCCAATCCAATATTACCTTGACGGGTTGCGGGGTTGAAGATCCAAAATCTCAAAAAGATGCGGATGTAAATTATTGCGTGAGTTTTATTTTTCTTTCTTTAGCGAGTGTGTAGTTACTTATGAAAGCATGACATGAGGATTTTACACATAAGGCGAATGACTTATTACTCTTAATACGGACTTGTATTAATTGTGAGCGGTTTTTCAAGTAATGGATGAGAAGATTACTTAGGATTAAAACCGTGCTTCCTTATTTTTGGATTTTACACTTCTTATATTTCACACTTGAATAATGACAAATTTGCCACAAGCAATTTGCTCAAATAATAACCGGTTCCACATTTAATTGTCATGAATAAGTTGATGCACTTTTTACTTGTGAATGCAATGATCCCATTTACTAGCTTGGTATGGGGAAAGTGAAACTTGAGGGTGATAAGTGTCCATGGTATCCAAGCCCTAATCCAAGTCATTGAGTTCTTTATGAGTTATTTCCATCAAAACCATTTCAAGAAAAATCAAAAAGATATAGATAGAATTGTATTTTGATTCATTGCATTATTGAAAGTCAAAATCATGCATCATCTAGTTTAGAGTAGTGTAGATGCATCTCATATGGCCAAGGTGGATTAATTATGAGGGAAATGTAAATTTTCAAGCCTTGAAATATAATATTGCATGAGGACATGGCAATGCTCAAGTGTAGGGGAATTTGATATGAGCTTAAACTCATATCCTTTTATCAACAAATAACCCTAAAACATGAAGCAAAATACCCATTTATCTTGTAAAAAGCAGTGTTATGTGGTATGTTTGTGTTTGTGTGATCTTATGTAGGTAAAAGGATACAATTTCAATCAAACAAGGAAAAACCAAGCTCAAATGGATGAAAAAGACAAAAGAGGATCAAAAGTGACAAGACTTTGAAGTTCAAGGACCTATCTTGACAAGTTGTGAAAGTTGGAGGACTTAAAGTGCAAATAATGAAAAGTCAAGATTCAAGTCAAACCTGGTCAAACTATCAAGTCAACTCAGTCAAAGGGCTATTTTGTACAAGTTTTGGAAATTAAAGGACCAAAAATGTCAAAGGAATGAATATAGAAGCTTGAAATGGGAATCTGCCAAGTACAAGGGCTTGTTTTGCCAACATTGGAAAGTTATGCAAGTTGAATCCATGTGCATTAGCTCTAAGCCAATCAGAAGCAAGGAAAAAGTAAACATGGATTGCCACTTCACCCTCATTAATACCCACTACCGCCGTTTTCATTTATTACAAAATCACAACAGTTTCAATCCGTGTGACGCCCTTACAACCAACCAGAAGACGCCACGTGTCCTTCTCCTTCAAAGAAAATATTTACCAGGAACGGGATTTTTATAGAAGCTGTTTCAAGAGAAGATCAAAACACCAAAGTTGCTCAATTTTGGAAGACGAATTCAATGGTGCAATCTAATTAACATATCATCCATTGAATCAAAAACACCCAAAATGAGTTCATCACCTTCAAAGTGGGATTTGCAGAATTCCTCCACGTGTCAAGCTATGATTGGCTCGAACACGTCACAAACCCCAACAGAATCTCCTCTCATGCCTATAAATACCTAGCTTGTACTTCATTTGTGATTGTAGCTTAATTTTGTAAAACACATAGTTCTTAAATTCTCCTTTCCCTTTTTCCCTACTTTTCACCTAACTACTCAAGAGTCTGACAAACTCTTGAGTCAGTTAGTTAGTTAGTAGATTGTAACCAACTTTTGTAACTGAATTCATCAAATAAATTCAAATTTCATTTTCCCGCCAAATTCTGTTATTCAAATTCCTAGTGATTCTTGTTGATGTTAAGAGTTCTTGTTGCTGTATGATGTATGTTATGATCAACCATTGATCATAGCTTGCATTGGTGAAGAATTGTAGCTGTTTGTTCAGAATTCGAGTTTTATCCATTGTTCTTGAAGAATTTAAGCAGAATGTTGATTCTAGATTGTGTGTAGCTGATTTGTTGATTGAATCTTGTTGAATACTAGTGATAGGTGGTGGTATCACTAGTGCAAGAGAGCTCAGCGCTCCTCTTCTTCCCAAAGGACTTCTACAATAGGTTCTAAGGCTCTTGATTTTTGTTCCTCTAAATCAGTCCTTGCATGCTAAATTTCCTAGTATAAACTTGATGGCTACATGTTATACTTGATTAGTTGCTGTTTGATTGTGTTTGAGTGTTTGTAGTTCAGCTACTTTATACTTGTTCATTTGAGTTCAGTTTTGTAGTTTTTAGCTCATTTTCAGTAATTTTTTAGCTAAACACCTTAATTGAGTTCTAGTTGATATAATTGTGTGATTTTAGTTTGATTAGTTTTCATTTTGTCCATTGAAACAAGTTTGTTATAGCTTTTGAATCAGTCTAAACCATTACTCAATTAGTCTTTGTTAAAGTTTGATCAAATCATTTTAAGGAGTGTTTGGTAGTAGCTATTAAGTGATTTTCAAGTATTAGAAATTGGTGTTTCAGAGTTTGTTTCTAGTCATTAAGTGGTAACAAGTAGTTCTTAGTCATTTGCAAGTCATAAATAAGGTCAAACAGGCAATTGGTTAACAAAAAGTTTGGGTCATACTTGTTTCAGCTTAGTTCTTTGAAACTTGCCAATTTCAATTGATTGTTTCTCTTTCATTACTGGATGAAATTTGCTCAAACTTGTTTCCAGATTTAGCTTACATCATAACCTTTCACATTCTATAAGGAAAATCTACAGTATTTAGAAATAAGCTAGTAATAAGCTTTTTAGCTCAAGCCTGAGCAAATGTCATTCTCTGATGTGAAGTGCATACTGATTTACTAGTTCTCTTAATCCTCTTCATAAAAGTAGTGATTTTCTTTCACAAATCCATTTAGAAAGTGTTGAATATGAAGTTTTGAAATTTTTAGCTTTTTCCAAAAATTGGTCAACGTTTGGTCAACATAAGCTCATTTTAGCTTATTTTGGATATCTAGCTTATTACTGGATGAAATTGGTTCTAACTTGATTTCCCCTTCTTAAAATCAAGTGCTTAATCAGTTTTGATAATAAAATCGAGTTGTGGATGTTTGGATTAGGCTGTAGCTTATTTTGAGCTTATTGATAAGCACTCAATTGCTTATTTTGGATTTTTAGCTTATTTCCTTGAACACACGTAGCTATAATTGGATTTTAAGAGTTTTGCAAGTTGTTTCAGCTTATTTGGTTGAGTATTAAGCTCAAACGAGCTTAATCTTGTTCTTGTCCCGTTTTTGGTTAAAATTTTAGTTTTATTGCACTTTAGTCCTTGCTTTTCAGTTAGTGTTAATCTTTGGCTAATCTTGCTAGTTTTTAGGGTTTGCATATATTCAGTCCCTTTATTTTGAAAAGTTGTTAAATTCAGTTTGTTAGTTTGTTAGTTTGTTACCATTTGGTTAGTTTGTTATAAATTTTACAAGTTTAGTCCTTCTAGTTAACTGTTTTACATTTTTAGTCCCTATAACTTTTAGAATTTACATTTCAAGCATTTACATTTTATAGGAATTACATTTTCAGTCCTTATAGTTTTAAATTTTGCATTTTTATATTTTGTTTGAATAAAATTTGGAATTTGCAATTTGTTTTACGTATAAGTAGGTTTATATTTTTCATTTTTAAATAGTTTTGTTTGAATTAGCAATAGATTACCAAGCAAGCTTGAACAACCAAAAACAATTATAAATTTGATATTGATTGGACTTTCTATTAGTTAAGAACTGAGAAAACGAACTTACATTATACACATTTCACTTCCACCCACTTAGAAAGGTAGTCCACCGCGACGAGGATATATTTGTTGCCATGAGATGATGGGAACGGCCCCATAAAGTCTATTCCCCATATGTCGAAAATCTCACACACTTGAATTATGTTTTGCGGCATTTCATCACGTTGAGACGATTTTCCTTGACGTTGGCACGAATCACACGACTTCACAAGTGCGTGTGCATCACGATAGATAGAAGGCCAAAAGAAACCGGCATCGAACACTTTCTTAGCCGTGAGATTATCACTGTGGTGACCACCTGTGGGTCCCTCGTGACAAGCTCTAAGGATATTAGAAGCTTCGGCACCAAAAACACAACGTCGAACGAGTTGATCCGCACAAACCCGAAAGAGATAAGGGTCGTCCCAAAAATAGAACTTGACGTCACGAAAGAATTTTCGTTTTTGTTGTGTCGTCATACCCTTGATTATGAAATTTCCCGCATGGTAATTTGCAATGTCGGCAAACCATAGGGTGGTGTCTTTAGAATTCACTACACCGAGAGTCTCAAGAGGAAATGTTTCAGTGATTTCCTTGTTCTCGAAAACATCTTTGTGAGGATCTTCTAGACGAGAGAGATGATCGGCCGCTAGATTCTCGGCTCCTTTTTTGACAAGCACGGTGACATAAAAATCTTGGAGGAGGAGCATCCAACGAAGCAATCTCGGCTTAGCATCTTGCTTAGCTAAGAGATACTTGATAGCCGAATGGTCGGTATACACGATGCTTTTAGTCAAGACGAGATAAGGTCGAAATTTCTCAAAAGCATAGACCACGGCAAGGAATTCCTTTTCCGTTGTGGTGTACTTTAATTGAGCCTCGGTCATCGTCTTACTAGCATAGTGGATAGGACGGAAATGCTTTTCATAACGTTGCCCTAAGACGGCCCCTATAGCATAATCACTTGCATCGCACATGATTTCAAAGGGTAATTCCCAATTAGGAGCAACAAGAATGGGAGCTTCGGTAAGTTTCCTTTTGAGAGTTTCGAAAGCTCTAACACAATCCTCATTGAAGCTAAAAGGAGCATCCTTCTCGAGAAGGTGTGTCATAGGTCGAGAGATTTTCGAAAAGTCCTTGATTAAACGACGATAAAAGCCCGCGTGGCCTAGGAAACTCCTAACTCCCTTAACGGTTTTGGGATGAGGTAACTTGGCGATGACGTCTACCTTAGCTTTATCGACCTCAATCCCCACTTTCGACACCTTATGTCCTAAGATGATTCCTTGTTTACACATAAAATGACATTTTTCCCAATTAAGCATAAGATTGGTTTCTTCACAACATTTTAACATTTGCTCGAGATTAGATAAACACGACGTGAACGAATTTCCAAACACCGAGAAGTCATCCATAAACACTTCCATCGACTTCTCGATCATATTGTGAAAAATCGCCATCATACACTGTTGAAACGTACCCGGTGCATTACAAAGTCCGAAAGGCATCCTACGATAAGCGAACGTTCCATAAGGACACGTAAACGTAGTCTTCTCTTGATCACGAGGGTCGATAGGGATTTGAAAGTAACCGGAAAAACACTCTAAAAATCAATAGAATTCATTTGCCTCAAGTCGCTCCAACATTTGATCCATGAAGGGAAAGGGAAAGTGGTCTTTACGAGTGGCGTCATTTAACTTTCGGTAGTCAATACACACCCTCCAACCGGTCACAACACGAGTGGGAATTAACTCGTTGTTTTCATTAGGCACAACGGTCATTCCTCCCTTTTTAGGGACACAATGGATTAGGCTCACCCATGGGCTATCGGATATAGGATAAATCATTCCCGCGTCAAGGAGTTTAAGGACCTCCTTTTTAATGACATCGTGAATTTTGGATTCACCCTTCTTTGACTTTGAATTGCGGGTTTGTAGTCCTCCTCCATTAAAATCTTGTGAGTACAAAATTTTGGGTCAATACCCTTAATGTCGGATATTTTCCATGCAATTGCCCCTTTATGAGCTTTAAGAACTTTCAAGAGCTCGGTTTTTTCATCATTAGCAAGACCTTTTGCAATAATAACCGGCAACTTGTCATCACCTTCCAAGAATGCGTATTCAAGGTGAGAAGGAAGATCTTTCAATTCAAGGATAGGTGGTTCCTCGATTGAAGATTTTGGTTCAACACTCATAACTTCCATCGGCGGAAGAAATGGTGGAATAGAAGTATCATCACTAATCAACACCTCATCTTCATTGTCGATTTCATTTGAAGTGAGATCGCCTCCTTGGGATGGAGTGAGATTTGGTGTGGAATTAGCAAGAATCGGATCCAAAATAGTGGGATTGCCACTTGACGAGCTA
The DNA here is from genome assembly GCA_025667525.1 of Glebionis coronaria. Classification (NCBI taxonomy): domain Eukaryota; kingdom Viridiplantae; phylum Streptophyta; class Magnoliopsida; order Asterales; family Asteraceae; genus Glebionis; species Glebionis coronaria. The sequence continues at coordinate 608,480,991 of CM046874.1, read as the reverse complement.
TCGGAAAAACCTAACATTTCTTGTGAAAACTCATCGCAAACCACATCAACGATGTCAATGTGATTGATGGTAGCGATTGCATAAACATGAGAAGGTTTCGAGTTTTGAGTAGCGTTTATAACAAGTTCCTCTTCGTTGAATCTCAAAGTGATAGTTCTCGCATGAACATCGATAAGCGATCTCGAAGTGTCTAAAAATGAACGACCTAAAATTAGAGGAACTTGAGGATCCGCGGGGATGTCAACTACTATAAAATCAACGGGATAGTAGAACTTCCCCACTTTCACGAAAACATCTTCGGCTACTCCACATGCTAAAATCGTAGAATGATCGGCCATCTCGATAGACATGTTCGAAGGAATAAGAGCCGGAAGCGAAAGCGATTTCCAAATGGAAAATGGCATCAAATTAATGCTCGCACCAAGATCGGCCAAGGCGAGGCATTCTTTCATATCTTGTATGTCACAAGGAATGAGAAACTTTCCGGGGTCACCAACTTTTTCTTGTATGCGGTTAAGATAAACTGAAGAACAATTAGCAAGCTTTGAAAGCTTTTCCTTATCGCTCATCATACTTTTAAAAGTGGAAGCGAAACGAGGCATATACAACAACGCGTCGGCTAAACTCACATCAAAATGCACTTGTTGAAACATTTTTATAAAAAGCTCGATTTGTTGTTTGTTACGTTCTTGCAACTTCTCTTTGTTTCGTCTCGAAGGGTAGGGTAAAGGTGGTGTGGGTTGGTCATTAGGCAACGGCCTTGGAAACTCGGGTTCCACAATTGGTATTGGTTCAACCGTAGGTGTGGTTTGAGCGGTACTTCGTGGGATTGTAATGTGCTTCTTTTCGACCATCACCTCGGGTTCTTTCTCGATTTCCTTCTCCTTAGAAGTACTTGGACGAGAGATTGGTTCCTTGAAAGTTTTACCACTTCGTGTAGTAATAACCTTCATTTCTCCCTTCGGGTTTGCAGTGGTATCACTAGGAAGACCACCCGAGGAAGAGGGTTTACACATGATTGCTTCAAACATCTTAGCCATTCGGTCCTCAAATTTTGATTGCCTAGCATCCGCTTTTAATAACTCTTGCTTAATCTCATGTTGTCCTAATTCCATCTTTTGTTGGTTTTGTTGAAGACGTTGGACATTTCCTTCCATTTTGTTTGCATGAGTTTTAAGTTCATTAGCAAGTTCATTTTTTAGCTCGTTTTTCAACTCGGATCTTAAGCTAATCATCTCACGTTGCATGTTATCAAATTTAGCATCATTTGCTTTAGCATAATCCAAAAATTCTCCTTGCAAATTTTTAGTGTGAGCATTTTGAAAACCTTGTGTAGTGTTTTGAAAATCACGGTTTTGATTTTGATTAGTGACTTGTCCATTCCCATTTTGTAATTCCCCTTGTTGTAGTTACGTGAATTGCCTTGGTAATTACCTTGGTTGTTGTTTCGATAATTATTAACATTTTGATTTGGTGGAGCTTGATTTGGGCGGGAACCTTGACCGTTTTGGTTGTAAGTTCCCGTTGCTACATAAGCACTCGAAGTGTTACCATCCGCGGTAATGCACTCGGAAAGATCATGAGCTCCACCACAAGACAAACAACTCTTAGCAACCGCTTTAACCGAAGCGGAATTTGAAGCTTCTTGAGCTTTCCAATGGGACATAAGATTAGCAAATCTATCAAAAAAACGATTTTCCTCATTAGCTTCATCATGTAAGGCATTAATGCTACGAGACGATTGTGACGATGATGACGAACCCAAATTGGCAACACTCGGTGTGTTACGAGGGATATAAACCTTAGATCTATTCTCGATGATTTGTAAAGCCTCATTTGTCGTCTTGCACAAAAAATTACCACCCGCGGCGGCATTCAAATAATCTCGTTCATGATCATTAAGCCCATTATAAAAAGTATCAATTTGATGCAATTCCGTAAAATCATGGTGTGGACATTCATGTAACATTTTTTTAAAGCGTTCTCATGCCATTGAAAAACTTTCATTATTTCTTTGCACAAATCGTGAAATCTCATTTTTCAAATGTGTTGTTTTAGATGGTGGAAAAAACTTGTTCACAAACTTAGAAACGAGATCGGCCCATGTCAAAATCGAATTTGGCGGTTCTTTCTCAAGCCAAATTTTAGCGGGTCCATCTAAAGAGTATGGAAACAACATCATCTTAATGGCGTCATGTGGAACATCCTTAAACTTGCTAGTAGCGGTGAGATGGTTAAAATTCCTAATATGATAGTGCGGGTTGTCTTTCTCGTGACCTCTAAACTTATTTGCTTGCAACATCGACATTAAACCCGTCTTAATCTCGAAATTCTCCGCAAGGATGGCAGGAATCACAATAGCCTCTCCAAAACCCTCGGTGGGTGCTTGTAGCAACTCCATCATAGCACGATTAGCCATGACGACTTCTTGTTCTACAATAGGTTCAACAATTGGAGGTTGTTCAACAATCAACGTCTCTTGATTGGCTTGCTTTTGAAGACGTTTACGAGCTCGTTTTGCTTGATTACGAGTGATCATAAACTTCACGAAGAATGGGAGGTGAGCAAAGAAGATTCTTTTTGAGTGTTTTGTGAATTTTCAATTTTTTTGTGTTTTTGATTGTATTTAATTTTTTTGGATTTTGGTGTATCTTCGTAGACAACAATCTACAAAATCTCTCCTCGAATCAAACTCTTGATTAAAGAAGCCTCAAAGGAATGAAAACGATCACGTGGAGTGAACGCCTTCGAATGACTTTAGAACTTTGGTGAAAACCAAATTGTTCAAGAGGGTTTAATCACAAAGAAACCAAGCAAATATATTATACGTAATAATACTTTGGGCGGCAAAACCCTCGATTAGCCTTCAATCTCAAAATACTCACAAGCAAGCGGGGAAACGAGGCGACGCGAAGCACTTAAGAGCCTTTTTCCTTAGGGTATATTTTATAATACCCGCCTTATACCCACCTTATAGTTTGTATTTTTCAAAATCGAGCTTCACGAAAGTATTTATCTATTTTTGCCTTTTTCTTTTTGTTTGAGATTCGAATACAATAATTGAGTGATGAAATCTCAATTAAGGTTGTGTTTTCACACTTTTGGAGATATTGTTTATTTGTTGTGATACTTAATACAATATAGTAATAATATTTTTACAAGGAAAACCAAGAAAACCGATAATACGTATTAGTAGAGTTCTACTAATACAAATACTATTTATGGTTAATATTAAAAACAACAATACAAATTAATCACGACACACCTCCCCGGCAGCGGCGCCAAAATGATTGTAGTGTTTTACTACTCTTTAGGAAAAGAGAGTAAATAGGGAAAGTATCGAGTGATGATTTAGGAAAATCAAGCACTAATGACCCTTATGAAGTTCGTTTCCCAAGGAGGTATATGTGTGTGAAAAACTTGTTAAATGTTTGTGATTAATGGTTGGTTTAGAAGGGGATGAGAAAAGAAGATGACGAAGACGTAAAAATTACTACTAGAAAGTTAAAACGTAAAACCGTACAAACTACAAAAATAAAAATTAATTCTAAAAATTACCAAAAATTCACCAAAAATCAAATTAAATAAACTAAGAGTTTACCAATGATCAAAACTTTTTCAAACCTTTTAAATAAGTAAATATTCAATTTTTAAATGCTAATTAAAGCCCTAAAAATCAAATAAATTATCAAAAAGCCCAAATAAAGATTTTTCACTTCGTAAACCTCTAAAATGACCTAAAAAGATTAAAAACTACTTTTAGAAATTTTTAAACTAATAAAAACTATTTAAAATGATTTAAAAACTATTAAAACTTAAAATAATTATAAAAATTAATCTAAAAGAGATAAAATTATTCTAAAAGTTTCTAAATTCCTATTTTAATGTAATAAAGCTAAGAAAAATGTAAAAAGTTGGAAAATGTGAAATTTGAAAAATAATAATAAAATAATATTAAAATAATATTAAAAATCCAAAAATTATAAAAAATTCTAAAAACTTGCAAACTAGTTTATTTTAACCTAAATAATCAGAAAATCAAAGTGAAATGACCAGAATACCCCTATTGGGCCCTCAAATGCGCCAAAACTAAAAACAGTCAACACAAATGGGCTTTTGGGCCCAAAAAGTCAAACTTGGCCCATTTGACTTGGAAAAGCCCTATCTGACTCAAAATTCAATTCTAAGAACAAAACTCTAAAGGCCCAAAAGCTGAATATGAGCTTATCACAGCTTAATAAGCAGGCAACTTATTCTTATTGGGCTTTTCAGCCCATTAAGCAATAAGCCAATGCCATAAGCTCTAATTTGACACACAACCTTCTTTTGGGATGCTTATGAGATCTGTAAAAAGAAATTTTGAAAAAGCTCACTCAATAAGCCAGAAATAAGCAAAGTAAAAATTCACAAAACGACAAAATAGTCAGGTTTGAGATTTAGGGCACCTCAGAAGCTCTAGTTTGTTGCAAAAGCTCACAAATAGATTAACTAAGAATAATCAATCAAGAAAATCACAAATAGCCAAGTAGAATAAGCTGTATGAGCAAATAAGCTGGCTGAAAAAGCCAAATAAGCTAGTTTTCTAGCAAAAGCTTAACCAAAAGACTTGTAAACTTCCAGATATGATATTAAGCTAAGAAAAATGATTTCTATTACAAAAGATAAGTTGTTGCATGTACCAATAAGCAAAACAAATTCAATAAGCCTTGAAACCAAGTTTGACCAAAAGTCAAACGCTGATAAGTTGAAATCAAACGCTGACAGGAACAAAATGGACGTTGACAGACTTAATGAAGTGTATGGACTTGTTTTTCACCCTGCTGGTCAAGGTTTGAGTGCAAACCTTGTGAATCAAAGCTTACCAGTTGGGTAAACTTGATGTGTTTTGGCACAAATAAGCCAATAAGCCAGTGGGTTTATAAGCTATGATCAAAACAATCCAAATAGCCAAATAACCTCACAAGCAGCACACAAATAGAATCCAAGCAGCAAAACAACAATCCTTAAACTAGAAATCAAAATGCAACACCAAATGAGGTGGTCACTTTGCTGATGCAAATGACCACTTCAGCAGACTTTTGATAAGCTATAAAAACCACAATAAGCCACCAAATTCAACAACCAGATAACCAATAGTTAGCTTATCACCCAAACTATTCCCAAACCTGATTTCAGACCTTAGATCCAAGTAACAAAGAAGTTATTGGATCTGATGTGTTTGACCAATTCCAAAACCACTTTTATCAGATTTTTGCAAAACTTCAAATCTCTTTTCCAAACTTTCAGAAAGTAAACCAATTACTAAAACTTGTATATTAGGACTTGTTTAGACCTCCCAAACCCTAAGAACCAAGGGCACAAGGCCACAAGGCCTTATGAACCAGTAATCCCAAACAACCCTTAATCAACCACTTTTCAAACAAACTTCTGATTTTTAAACACAACCTATTGATTTTAATGATCAAATAGCTACACTAGGTGACAACTAACACAATCAAACTCAAAAATAACCAGCACAAACACAAGAACTCAAAATCCAAGTACCAAATCCAAAATAGACATAAACATGAAATTTTTTAGAGGAATCTTAACAAGAGGTTATACCTGCCATCCAAAACATCCTAGGAACGCCAGCTATGCTCCTTGGACCTTGTTCAACAACTAGAACAAGACCAAGGTACTTCAATAAAAAATGATGAATGCCTTCGTTGATGTTTCAAAGCAGAAACTCAAGGACTTGATGTCTTCAACACAAGCAGCAAACAACTCAACCAAGGGCTCTAATACCTTCACAAGCTTGGTGTCAACAAGCTTGTAAGAGCTTATAGCTTATGGTTAAGGGTTAGTACACAAAAATAAGCAAAATCAGAACCTTCTTTCAAGCTTTTTCAAACTTGAAAAACCTTACCAAGCATAAACGTCCTTGATCCAAAAGGTTCAAGCACACTTATAACAATCAATGGAACTCAGAATCACCCTTTAAACAACACCAACTTTCAAAAACATAAAAAGGAATTACAATTTTCTCAAAATACCAACTTTTATAAATTTTAAAAAGGAATTACAAGTTTAAAAGGTAAAGACTGGAACAAAGGGACTCTCACATGTTGAGGTCTCCTTTTATAGGCAAATGCCAGGCTACATTATTCACAAACACTAACACTGAATTCTCTAAAATGCCCTTGAGGTCTTCTAGGCGTTTCTTGTTGATGAGTTGTCCAAAATGCATCCAAACCGTTTAAAATAGCTTTGTGATGAAGCAATGAGTGTCAGCTGTTGATCTTGACACGTGGCTATGCTTGGAGAACAAGTTGTGTTTTGATTGGTGGACGGGTTTGAATGGTGGGGCCTCTTGGTGAGTGGGAGTGAGGGTTTTAAGGTTGGGATGGGATTTAGAGTGTGTGAATCAAAAGTGTGTCAAGGTAATTTTGGTTTACCCTTTGTTTTAAGTAAAGGTAAAACTGGGTGGATGAACATGAACAGTGGTAACTTTTGATCCTAAAAAGGTGGGTGGATGTGTTTGGCGCGTGTTTGTGAGATTCAAACTTCTAAACTTGGCAGTTTTGGCCCTTTTTCTTCCTTTCTTTTGTCATTTGTGTTTAAAAGTGTGTCAGCGTCCAAATCCTTTGTAACAACTTTCAGACTTTGGCAAATTTGGCACAAAACTTTTCAAAAAGTGTTTCAAGGGTTGGTTTTGCCACTTTTGCATATTTGAAGGACTGATTTTGGATTTTCTTGATCTTCAAAGGTCTTCAATGTATATTTGTCTTGATGAGGGACCATAATTGACAATTTGGAATTGTTGAGGGACTAATCTTGCCACTTCTTCAAAGTTGAAGGACCTTTTGTGTAATTTTGACAAACTTAAGGGACCAAACTTGTAATTATCAATATACAAGGGTTTTAAGTGTCATTTCTTCAATAAATGAGGATCAATCTTGTATGTCTTCAAGTCTTCAAGGGTATTTGTTGAATTCTTCATGAATTAGGGCCCGGTTCTTTGTACGGCTTCGTTTCTCGTGTCCGTTTTTCCTTGTATCTTGTGATCTTTTGTCTTTTTCATGATATCCATACCTAAAATACACAAGTAAACAAACACAGGCATATATATGGTATTTTTATGCATTTAAAGTCCGAAAAGAACGATGAGATCATGTATAAATGCCATCTCATCATTTGGCAGTCTTCCTCAGTTAGCATACATTCATGATATACTCCATGCCCAACATTCATCAGATGATCGTGAACCACGTTCACAATTGCTCACGTAGCACGTTCACAATTGTTTACGTAGTTCGTCCATATATATTTTCAGCAGCTTGCTCAGATATGTAAATGTTATCTTTCAGGATATTTATACGTACCCTTTCATGTATCCACATGCTATAGCTTGTTCATTCTATCAGATTCAGAAAATCCATCTTAAGTATGGAACCAGAAACTATTCAACATCATCAGAACAAGGTCATCAGGACCAATAATTTTTTTATTATGTTTAGAACTTTGAAGGAATCGTTTCGAGCGGGAGGCCATTCGAAATGGAGGAGTCCATCCGGACCTCTCACCCTTTTCCTTCAATAAATCCAGTTAAGTTCTTTCAGTCATGTCACGTTCAATGTTTACTTCAGTCATGTCACGTTTATACCCTTTCCACAGCATCATGTTCTAAATCAAGGACGAATGATCCTTCAGCTTATATGTCTTTCAGCCTTCATACTCTTTCAGCATATGTGTCCTTTCAGCTTTTATAACTTCATCAGCTTATTACCTTTAATTCGAGGACGAATTTCTCCTTTTAAAGGGAAAGAATTGTAAAACCACAGCATAATCGCATCCTTAATTCGAGGACGAATTATGTTTTTTAGAGGGGAAGAATTGTAAAACCCGTATTTAAAATCCCGAATATTAAATATGTGTAGTCTCAACTTTAACTTTAACTAAACGTAAACAATAAATACGCAGCCTCAACGTATTAAAATATTACGGGGATTAATTATTCATAAAATATTATGTAACTATTTATTCAGATAATAAACAATAATAACTAATCAGGTATAAAGTAATATTTATCTATTCCGTAAATAATTATTACAGTCAAGATTTGAACACGAGAAAATAAACACGAGCATTGCGTTAAATTATCTAAACTTGAAAACAGAAAAGAAAGTGTGTTTGGTTTTATGGGCCGCCTACTATAGAACAAAAAAAGAGGAAGTTGGGACTTTAGCCCATTTTACTAACAAAGAAAAAAACGGGGTAAACCCCCTTGCCTCTTTTCTCACGTACAAACAACAAAATAACATAAAATAAACAAAAGTTAGGGTTAGGTTGCCGTGGCCGCCAACTATAGAAAGAAAAAGAGGTTTCAGGTTTATTTTCATCCTTGATTTGTGTGTATGTGGCATCCCTTTATCAATCTTACAATGGTAATCATCTATTATCTTTTAAATTCTGTTTATATCACGATTTAGTAGTAAAAATTCATACAAACGAAACTATGGTATAATAATCAGGAAAAGAGTGTTGTGTTTTTTCTTAATTCACAAATACCGAGACCATAAGGTCTCGGTATAACTGCTGTGACCAGCCACGACCCAAGCAGGGGCGACGGTGGTGTTTTGTTCATCTACCGCAGCCAAAGATAAACCCAAGCAAGGGAGTCGTGTAAAGGGGGTGTTTGTTTTGAGAGCACAGTAAATAAAATAGGACAGCAGAGGGGTGCTTGGCTTTTCGAATAGCAAAGACAAACCACCAGGGGTGTTTGGGTGTAACTAGCAGAAAGGGGATGTTTAGGATTGCAAACAGTGGGAGCAGAAACAATACCAATAGGAACCACTACATTAGCAGTGGGAACCCCTGCTTTAACAGTGGGAAATAATAACTGAACGGTGGGAAGAAATACATTAACAGTGGGAAAGTTATAACTAACAGTGGGAACTCAAGGAGTGACGTCAGCAAGGGGGTCCACGTGGTGAGCTCGGTTTGAGTAACCCGAGACATGGGTGTCTCGGGGAAGAGTTTTGACTCGGGTTTCAGGGTCACGGAAAATGATAAAACACGAGGCTATTTAATTAAGATTAAACCATTTTTGCAAGTTAGTTTTATAAATAATAAATCAAATGGTTGTTTCACTAATTTAATTAATAGAATTAATTTAACATCAGTTAAATCCTTTTTAATTATTTGGGAACATGTTGTTCTATATAAATGAATTAAATCTCATAGAAACAATTTGGAAACGTTTTATTCGGGAAACCTTCTAATTTAGGAAACTTGCTATTTTTAGCAGGTTATTAATATCAGTATTATAATACCAGAATACAGCATAATATAATAATCAAAATACAATATAATATACAGTTGTCAGAAGTACGAGACACTAATCATTAATGTTATCGAACAGTCAGAACTTATCAGATTATATACAAACAGTAACACAAGAAAAATAAATTAAATTAAGAACATATAAAAATCAGTAACAGTAAACAGTAATCAGATAACTCATCTCAGCGTCCTTTATCTATGTAGTATCCTTGAAGTTAGAGTAGACCTTTCAGCTTCCATTCTTATTTCCATTACTGGACACGAGGTACAGATTTCCCGTCCTTCAGTAAGGACTCCCTTCTATGCATGACTAGGATTCCCCGTCTGCAGCCAAATGTTTTCCCCAGTACATGTTTTAAGCTTATCAGTAATCATTTTAATAACTAGATAAATTTCCTGAGCTTTATATACAAGCATGATCAGTTTATGTACTAGTTACGGAGGTACCGTTTCCATGACACTAGAGGCACCGGTGTCATGACTCCTCTGCGAGGGAGTGATTTCTCGCAGCATCCCATTTATTTAAGCTTGGCCATTTATCAGTATTATCAGCGGGGCGTATGGGTGCATACTAGGCTATCAGTTTACAATTATTAGGTGAATATGGTATGTGCTCTACATCCTTCACATTGGAGTTGATCCCTCCACCCATCACATTATTTAGAGGTCACCCTTCTACAGCATGACGAGGTCACCCCTCCAGTTATTCATGCAACAGTTGTTTCAGCACATGACCTATATAAGATCTTGGCAATTAAAATACAATATATACATGTTTTCAGATTTTATAGATAACAGTTCAGCTTTATTATTTATAAATCAAACTTTTCAGATTTTACACAGGTTTCCACTGAAACTTTACTTATCAGTCTTACAGCTTCAGTATTTTATCATCTGCTTCATTTCAGTATTTCTTATCATGCTTTATATCTGTTCACTGGGCATTATGCTCAGCCGTAGTTTCTTTCATGTTCTAACGGCAGGTACACCAGGACGCTCTTAGGATTTTGAGAGCATGTGCATTTGGATGGAAGCTATCCAGACTTCTTACTTTATGCACTTCTTACATTATTCTGCTTATTTGGACATTGTTTAGTCCCTTCCTTTAGTATTTATGTAAAACCCGCATGCTTTTACCATAAATAGTACCCTTAAGATCATACGTAGTAGATTAAAACTTTCCTTTTATAACATGTTTACGTTTCCCGTATTAGAATTACGAGTATTACGTACGTGTTAGAACACGATAAGTATTTACTACGTAAGAACACACGATAATTATTCCAATAATAATTATAATCACGAACATAAAATCATGAACATGAAATCACGAACAGATAATTATGCACTTACGTAATTATTAATACGACGAAGGTCGTTACGTACAAGTAATATTAATAACATGAATAAATAATAATTACGTAACACGTAAACACGAATACTTAAAACGATTATTATTATTATTACTACGTATATTAAATTACACGACAACTAATTACGTATGTAATGTTCACTTTTATCACATATATAAATAACTATGAGATTCACGACATTTGAAATACACGAATACGCGTAACATTTTAGTCGCGTGTTATTTAAATAAGAGGTGTTGGGCCGTTTAGACAAAAAAAAATAAGGAAGTGGGCTCAAGGCCCACTTTAACTCCCAAACCGTCTATATACAAAAAGGACGGGGGGGGGGGGGGGGGGGGGGGGGCTTGTTTTTTTCTTTTCTGTCGACACAAACACCACAAAATAAAACCCTAGCAGAACCTAAAATCCAGCCGCCACCTCATCTGTTCTTTCTTTTGGTCTTCTTCCTGCCGACGTATGATGAGCAAGAAACAAGAGAACGAGGCTTTAAGATTCAGCAAATCAAGATGATCCGTGTTTTGTTTCTAAAACCCTAAACAAGAGTAAGTAAACCCTAATCTCGTTTTTTATTTATTTCTTGGATTAATTGATCACAAACCAAGAGCTTATGATCATAAAACATGTTAATGAAACATTATACAAAGGGGGGGGGGGGGGGTTCGTTTGTGTGTTGTTGTGTTCGTTTGGCACACAAACCGAGACCATATATGGTCTCGGTGGTAAAAACCAACCACCAGCCGCAACCTTTAAAGGGTGCTGGCTGGGATTGTGCTACCAGGGGAACCCATCGGGGTGTGTTTGTTCTAGCAGTGGGAACAGAGAGCTTATGCTCTCGGTGGAAACTTATAACAAGCAGGGGGAAATCCCCACTGTCGGGGGGGATTGTGCAGGGACAGGGGGGTGTTTGGCAACCAGTTTTAGGAACAGTTTAGGGGCTGTTTGGCTACAAGTTTAAGGGCAGGAAAAAGGGTTGTTTGGTTCGGCTTATTTTTAAAACACAACACGTTTTCATGGGTTTTCATGGGTTGAATTATGACGCGTTTTAATAATATAATACATGGTTACGGGTTATTATTTTACAAGGTAATTAAAATAAAAGAACATGACTTATTATTATAAGATTATTGATTTACAAGGTTTAATTAGATTAATTTGACATGTTACTTAATTAATTTAATTATGACTTAGGTTATTATTATTAATAATAATACATGGATTTTAACCTAAGTATTTATTATTTATATTAGACTATATAATTAATGAATTATTTAACATGCCTTATTATTAATTAATTTACATGACTTAGGTTATATTAATACTAAACATTAATACACGTTTTAACCTAAGTATTTTAACTTATTTAATTAAAAACATGATATATTTAATTAAATACTTTTAACCTATAGTTTAATTAATTTACATGTAATGATTAATAAACTATACCTTATATCAATATGACTTAGAAAATAATCAGAAAACACTTAAGCTTAAATAATTAGCTTATTTAACCAACTTATATCTAATTATGGAAACTTTCTATTTTTAGAAACTTATTTAATTAAGGCAGCTAATCTATTTATGGAAACTTTCTATTTTTAGAAACTTATCTATTTTAAACAGTAATTCTATTTTTGGAAACTTTCTATTTATGGAAACTTTTTATTTTTGTAAACTTTCTATTTTTGGAAACTTTCTATTTTTGGAAACTTTCTATTTTTGGAAACTTTCTATTTTTGGTAACTTTCTATTTTAGGAAACCTGCTATTTTTAGAAAGTTACTTATTATTACACAGTAAGTATAATAATACATGAAATACAAGTAATACTTAATCAGAACAGACAGAATATAAGATAAACACAGTTTAAAGCTTAAAACAGTAAAACATGACATGAACGTATAAAATAAGCTAAGACATGACATAAAACCAGTTACGTATGTAGTAATCAGATACTTATACACGTATGTATTTATGTAGCATTAGTGATACCGAAGTAGGACTCTCCTCCATTCGTCTTCTTCGTTCACTGGACATAAGGTACGGATTCCCGTCCTTTCAGTATGGACATTCTTTCCTTATTAGGATTTCCCCGTATGCAGCCAACTGTTTTCCCGTATTATAAGTTTATATGTTTGATTTGATTATGTTTAATTTAGAATACCTATAGCCATATACATGCATGACCAATTTCACCTAGTTATGGAGGTACCATAACCATAACATTAGAGGCACTGATGTTATGACTTCCCCACGGCAGAGTGATTGCTCGTGGCGTCCCATCAGCTTTTGGCCATATCATTATATTTATCATGTGGGGCGTATGGGTGCATCCTAGTTACATGTTTTCAGCAGATTACTTAGTGTGAATGTGGTGTATGCCTTGCATCCTTCACAAGGAGCTGATCCCTCCTACCCAAAACCAGTAAATTAAATTAGAGGCAGCCCCTCTAATTTGTATGATGAGGTCACCCCTCCAAGTATTCATGCACGGTGGATTTTCATGACCTATATTGGCTAATGGTAAAATATGTTAAACAGTTTTCACAAGATAAACATAAGGCTTTTCAAACTATAAAACCAGTTTTATGAACATGTTCCAGGTTTTCCAGGACTTATACATTTCCGCTTCTATTAAGTCTTTATTATGTTTTAGTCATTTATACTATGTCTATATCTGTGCACTGAGCGTTTTGCTCAGCCGTTACTTTCCTTTCCATGTCCCAAAACGGCAGGTACCCTAGGAAAGACTATAGCATTTGGAGGACGTGCATAGGATGGAAGCTGCTAGAGACTTCTTTTCCTTTTTGCCTTCATATATTTATGCTTGTTTAGTCTTTCATTCATTTCTTTTTCTTTATTGTGTTTTGGGCTTATGTCTGGGAACCGATGTTTGATTCTGGTTATCCCTATGGTCATGTAATGTTTTAGACATTTATCCTTGTATGCTTTGATGACACGCCATAATTACGTGTGACATTCCATTTATCAAAATGGGGTGTTACAATTATGGTATCAGAGCCAAGGCTTCGACCTGTAGGCTCTAAAACTTGACCTGTGACTAGTGGGTAGTCACCAGGAGCTTCCTAAGCCAACGTTTGTTATACCACGTATTGATGTTTTTAGTGCATTGTTGTTTTAACCATGATGTTTTCAGCACCTTGAGGTTTTAACCTTGATGTTTTCATCGATATTGTTTTACTAATATGGATGGAAAACCGTCATTCATATTTAGTTATGTGTCATTGTTTCATGCATAATGTTCCTCGAGAACTGTGGCTATGTGGACTGAACCCCAATAGTTCATAATTAGTCACATAAATTTTTTCTGATAAGTTTTGACAGATGAGTTTCATTATTTATGTTTCATGTATCATTGTTGCAGGGATTATGACTAAGTAATGGTTGGTACAGGACTGGCCCTATTTAGTCGCATGTGCTTTTATCGAAACTTTAACTTTGGGACCGACCCATAGGCGTCCCCTCGTCATGTCTTTTGTTTTGGGACCAACCCATAGGCGTCCCCTCGCACATATAAAGGTTTTGATAAACTACATTACGCATTCATACACTGTTTTTCATGCATAAAATTTTTCTCATGATTTATTGGCATATTTTTTTTATGTCCCCTCATAAGTTACTATGTTTTATGTCAAGTATGTTTTCATACTGTCATGGTTAAACTCAGTTTCATGCTGATTATGTATACACTCCTTCATGTTAAATCGTTTCGTGTTTCTTCATGATAATTCAGTTTCATGTGGATTACGTCTTACGTCTCTTTTGTTATTATGCCTTCATGCAAGACATAGTTGGATTTCTTTGAATTCTACTTTCATGATAGTCATGGTTGGTTTTCATTGATCATGCTGTCAGGCAAATCATCGTTGAATTTTGTGTAACCACACTTTAACGTTTCTCGATATAACCAAAATGATGTCTATGCTAATACTGCCAGGTTATCATAATGGTTTTCCTAACCGTTTAACCGATAAACTTTCCTTAAATCATGATAAATGATCAACACCATACCGATCATTTCATGTGCATTCCACGTGTACTCCACGTACCGTATTTCATGTGCATTACACGTACCTTGATCCATGTGTATTCCACTTGTAATACTTCACGAGTATTCGCTAGTCGATTCTGAATCATCTCAGGCGTATTTTCAATTGCTGATATTCTACAAGATTGCTGATGCCGCTCACAACTTGGAGATGTTACTAAAGGTTGATGTTGTTGACGTTCGGAGACGCTACGAGATGCGGATGCTGTTCACAACCTGGAGATCCTACAAGACGAAGATAAAGGTGTTAGAGCAAAGCAATTGGACGAGAAGATGCTTCACCATCAGACGATTTTCCATCAATCATTGTCCCTAATTCTTAGTTACGTGTCACACGTCATTCGGCTGTCATTTCAGTCATATGAGTACGAACCGATACCAGCCGGCCACTTAGCTGAATAGTTACATGAATCACGGTCATGAGAATGACCGTCATGGAACTGACAGACAGGACGATAGTAACCACTACTATGACAGAAACTATCCTAGAAATCGCAACCGAGGCTCCGGCCGCGGACGTGATCAGACATACAAATGATCAGTAGTCCAACCGATCTGCCAATTCTGGCATAGTAACCTAATATTGTAGTTCTATTGTTTCACGTCTCGAGACACATGTCAAGACACATGTCTCACGTATACTTTCTGAAGACACATGTCAAGACACCAGTCAAGACATATGTCATGCTTATATTTCCAAGACACGAGTCAAGACACATGACTCACGTCTAATTATGGAACACTTCTATGAAATTAAGGGTACCCTCCAAGGGTATATCTATTTTGTTGTGCCATGTATTAATCAGGCCACAAGAATTTCAATACCATTACCGGCGCATCAGTGAGAACTGTCACGTTGCCGATGTCACTTTCATTTCTTTCACCATATTTCATATATTCATGACCATGAAGGACGCCTTTCGTATTCCCACATATACGAAGGTTTTCCTTCAGCTTAAGGATGATATCCAAGCTGCTAACGCATTTCCTCGGACAGACACGAGACGAATTTTATCCTAATTATGGACTATGAACAGCACACCATGCTACGATTCATAATTATGTACAGTAATGTTCAGGCTCCTGAATACATTCAGCTTGATTTTCCATCAGGAAAATCTGTACAAATTATCTATGCTTACAAGCATGTGCGTTGTTAGCCATGGTCGCTAAAATTTTCTAGCTGTCAGTAAGACACGACTACTTAAGTCCTTTTACGCATAGCCATTTGATTATTCCAAAATCTTCCCATACATTCCAGAAGAACTTACAAGGAGAAGGACGGTACCATGAGATTATGTGTCGACTACCGTCGACTTAAACAAATCACCATTCATGACCGTTATTCTCCTCCACGTATTGACAACATGTCCAATCGACCTTATAGTGTTAATCACTTTTCCAAGATTGAACTCATGATCATGCTGCCAACAGTGACGAGTGAAAGAGCAAGACATGTCCATGACTGCTATTCGTACACGACTCGGTCATGCTAGATTTATGATTTTGAATTAGTCTCATCAATGCTCCAACGACATTATAAGAATGAGTTTCCATGAACTCATAGCAAATTCATCAGTGTTTTCATTGAGGATAACCTAATTTCCTCAATGCCTATAGATGAACAGGAAGACCATATCTGCACTATGTTGCAAATTCTATGACAAGAGAAATTTTACCCTGGAAATGTTTCCAATATCAATTCTGGTTGATTACAGTGACACGCTGGATCACATGGATTTGCATGGTTAATCTTACCATGACTCAGCTTATGCGTAAATGAGATAACACTACATTACATTAGGTGTTATAGGAAATCTTACGCTAAGAGAAGTTTAGATTCATAGACTCAGAGTTTCGCAAACTCCTATGTATCAGGTTCGATGAAGCAAGATACAGTTACGTTCATATCTTCATACTTGTCATACAAACAGGCTAAGATAGGACACCAACAGACTAGGATGTTTTCATCATCTGAAATTGTAAATTGAAATGGGACAAGATCTCCACGGCTTTTGGTTACTAGTTTAACGCAAACTCAGAAGAAGCATGATGCTATCGGGGTTATTGCAAACAGTTTGATCAAGTTTGCAGAATCCTTACATCCGCAAGGATTTCAGAACCAACAGATTGATCGGACATGTTCAAGCCAAGGCTCATCCGATCACTTGGCAATCCCTCAGTTATCAAGTCAGACAAAGATTCGCAATTGTGCTCCTTATTTACTTCACGTCTTCATTCTAATTCCACGACTTGCTTTCGCGCTCGCGTTCATGACACTATACACGTTCATGATGACATCTCGGCTTACGATTTTATGTTCATTTTTCTCATTCTGGTAGGTTTTGCAAGAACTTGGGAGACCAGACCAAAGTTTAGTATAACTCCCTGTCCTCAGATAGACGTTTCACGTCATATTCCACGTCTCACCTTGTAGCGTTTGGTGTTATCGCCATTATATTCTATGTTCATGATATGTGTTAAACACAGAATTATTCGTGTTTTTAGTGCTAATATGCCTTCGTTTATGGCATAATAAATAGCATAAGTGTACTTTTAGTGCATATATCGTTTAAAATGTGCTATTTATTATTGTAGGTACGGATATGTAAAAAAGGAACAAAAATCAAGCCAAATAGCCAAAATCGAGCACGAGAAATGAGAAGAGCGCGACAAATCGAGTCCAACGGTGCATTCATATTTTTTTATTGGGCCGACCAGACACCATTTAAATAGTCGGGCCGACCCAATATTAGTTAAATGGGCCTCCTAATCAAAACAACCACTCAAGCCCAGTCTTTTGCTCTAGGCCCGTTTGGAAGTTCAAGCCCATTTTTGCCACAAAATATCTTATCCTCTATAAACAATAGATAAGATGGATCTGAGAATATAAATGGGAAGCATCTCATTTTTTTATGTCCTCCTTTTTTATTCGTATGTAGCTAGGAGCTAATTTTAGATCTAGTTTTTAATTCATATGTGTCTTTTCGGTTCTAAGAGAAAATCTAGCGTAGCATTTTAATTTTTCTGCTTCTTTATTTCTTTTTCGGTTCTACAAGGTAGTGTAGTATTTAAAAACTTATCTCATTATTTTTTCTTTTACTTGTGTTCGATTTTGATTAATGAAAACGAAGATTTGATTTTTGTTATAGTATTTCGGTTAATGAAAGTTTGGCAATCGGTAGAAGAAGTTTGTGTTTTATTTCAATGGTTACGGTAATTTGCAGTTTGTGGTTATATTGTAATGATAATTGATTGTTGATGGACGTTGATGAGCTTTTCGGATTCTGTAGATGAGATTGACTTGTTACAAAATTTGTTGAATATTGAAACTGATTTCAATTCCTTCCTTTCGGTTATTTTCTATTTTTTTTTTTGCTTGTACTTATGCTATAATTGTTTATTTAGTAGATTAGTGATTGTGAAAAACATAAAAAAATAATAATATAACAATTAAAAAAAACGTTTGCCTATAGGAATTTGAACTATTGACCAATCGTATACAAGCTTTATTCTCTACTAGTTTGCTACTAGTTATTTTTTTTGTTATTCTATTCTTACCCTCATCAAATAATGTGTTTTAGAAATGACTTAATTTAAGAAACAGTTTTATCAAATCACTTTTATTATTAGTTTAATTTTTTAATAAGTTTTTAAAATGTCGTTTAGCTTAATTGGCGTTAATGTTTATTGTCCTTTGTTTTCGGTATATCAATTGATAACTTTTGGCGAGGAGCTTAATGGGACTTGTAGCTAAATTATTATATAAAGTTTAAAACTTGATTTGTTTTTATCTTGTAGTTAGTTGATAAAATTGACAACTTTATCCGCTAATTAGTTTGAAAAAAAACTTTGAAAGTAATAGACTTTAAATATAATTTAGTTATTAGATCGGGTGGTTAATTTTCGTCTCCGGTTCTTCGCTCGGGTATCAATCTTATAACCCTTTTCTTATTGTTATTTCAATAGCTTATATATGATTGTTATTTATGTTTGTTTACTATATAGCATCTTTATTATCATTTATTATCATTAGTTGGTATTAGTAGCTTCATACTTGTAGCATTTTTGTCGCTTTATATCGTTTTATATTTTTACTCATTTCAAATTAGAAGTTTTAAATATAAAATTCAACATTTCTTTTATTCGAGCATCAAACTTGAGACATAAACGTGGATTTCCATTCACACTTCGCCAGAAACTACGATAACCTTCGGGTTTATACTCAAAATGACTCTATCAAATGGCGTCGCTACCGACTTTGTGTGTAGCGATGTTTGCGTTGTGTTTTTAGTTGGTGACTTGAAGATCCTTTCGTTTTGAAAGTTTATTTTCGTATTTATATATATATATATATAATTAAAAAAAATTAAAAATCCAAAAAAAATATATAATTTATAAAAACCAAAAATACTTTCTTATTTTATTTTATTTTCTTTATTACTATATATATCATAAAAAAAAGTTTTAAATATTATTCTTCTTTATCCTCTATTCTGTTTAATTCTTTTTCTCAACCCCTCTTATTTTTAATTCTTCATGGATTCATATTGTATAGGGTGTGGGTCGTCCGATAGTCAATCATGTTATTGGTGTTCATGCAAGCGGTGCGGTATGGCTATCCCTAATCACGAATTTGGACATTGTTCATTTTGCAATTGGACCAATTCATACTTCACCTCTAATAACACTATCTCACACTCTCCCATATATGACGATCCATATCCGCAACATGCACCGGGTTTTTCTCAATACCCGTGTTGCAATCATTGTGGGGGCCCTCACGATACTTCTTATTGTCAGCCAATGAATTATTATGAGCTAAATCCGTGTCCTCATTTTTCTTCACCGATGGATTATTATGAACCAAATCCATGTTCTAATTTTTCTCAACCGATGGATTACTATGATCCACATCCGTGCTATAATTCCGTTTTTCAAAATTTTGAGCCCCCACAAAACATCCTCGATCATCAACCTTCTTTGAATCTGAATGACGAAAGACAAGCCCTTCTATTGGAACTTCATGACGGCTTAATTCAACTGAGAGATGCATTGAAGGAGCGACAACGACAACGACAAGAGAAAGTATCTAATCTTAGTTATTATACTCCGCCTCTTGTGCGTTCTTTTTATTACGATGATGACGAGGATAATATTTACAATGTCAATCCATCATGTGAGACTACCACTCCTATTCTCGATTCTTCCACTACGGAGACTGATGCCTCTCTCATCATGGGGGATGAGGGTCTTATCACTATTCCTTGTGATGAGATTCTTATTCCATCCAAAGTGAGCCTACGGTTGCTTCCGATAGTGACGATGAGTGTGAATCTCTTTCTAGTGATGATTCATTACCTCCCACCGACATCTTGGGAGACGATTCTTTGGCTTTCTCTAATCCTCTTTTTGATCTCGATGATGATTTTACTTCTAGTGATGACGAGTCACTATCCGATGAAGACGTTCAGAAGGAAAATTTCAAGATTTATTCGAAGCCTTTATTTGATTTTGATGACGCCTACATCTCTAGTGAGGTGAATCCTTTCTTTGAAGAGGGGATTGAGGACATTGATAGCTCCGACTCTCTTGCTATTGATGAGCATTCTTTGTTAGCCATGCCACCTCCTATCGTAGAGGAGGTGGAAAGATTTGACCCTACCTTCCGTTTGATTCGGTCTGGAGAGGTGACGCGGGTGGTAGATATGTCTTCTGATATTTCTCATATTATGTTGCCACCCCGTCCTACCGCGTGCACACCCAAGCAGGTGATGTATCGCTTTTACTCTCCTCATTTCATACCAGGAAATGAGGATGAGTGCTTTGACCCGGGAGGTGAGATTGACCGTTCTATGATTGACACCTTTACGACTTTGCCGAATTGTGACCATCTATTGTCTTTAGGGGATGATAATTTGTCTCCTTTACCCACCCCACCGCCCGTGGATCAAGACTTCACTTACTTTTCTTATGTCGAGAGGACTTTTCTACCCTTCAAGACTTATCCTCCTGCCTCTCATTTATTATGTTCCTCCGGGACCGAGGATAAGATTTTTGATCCCGGTATTACATTAGAGGCTTCCCCATGGACCATTTAATTCGGGGTCGAGTCAGGCTCGTGACTCGGTTAACAAAAACAAGCGCTTCTCGGGAGGCAACCCGATGATCTATCATTTTTATCTTTTTCTAACATAATTGTAGGGGTGTACTTCCCTCCATGTGTGCTTGTTGGTATTTGTTTTTGTGTGCAGGGTTCCCTTGGATCGAGAAGACTTTCAAAGGGTTGATGTTGCTGTTTTCCATCATCTTCTTCATTCAGTCTCCGATCGATCTTCATGTCTATATCAGGGGAGTACTCAGTTCTCATCTTTATCTATATATATATATATATATATATATATATATATATATATATATATATATATATATATATATATATATATATATATATATATATATATATATATATATATATATATATATATATATATATATGTGATGTTGTTCTCCTTCTTACACTTGGAATTCTAGCATTAGCCTTTTGTGTTCTTAAGTGTAGGGGTAGCACGTTATCACTTTTGAACATTGAGGCCAATGTTCGGTTCTAAGTGTAGGGGGGTTTATATCATATTAATCATATTCATGCCTACTTGTTTGCCCTCCTGCATCCTATTTTGATCAAATGTATGTTTTTATTTTATTTTATTAATAATAATAAAATGTTTTTGACCGTGCGTGATTGACTTGTCCCGTAGGCTAGAACAAAGGGGATCCTGACTCTGCCTGAGTGTTGATCTGGCTGCTCCCTTTACTTTTAGACTAAGCTTTTAGGAATTGTGCAAATGAAAATGCTAAACGTGGAGTAGTTGGTTCTCTTTAGAGCTTATATGAATAACCTGTGGCTTTTCCTCCTAGATTGTAACTAGATTTAATAAGTGTGTTTTTTTCAATCCTTTGAACGTTAAAAATTGTGTTGTTATGCAAAAAATAAATTCTTATGCAATTTTGATATAGAGTCCTAGTTCAACTTTTTATTTAAATTTGAGTGAAAGCATACTTTCTTAAATTTGAAATAATGTTGCGTGAAAGAAAAAAAAAATGAAAAGAAAAGAGAAGAAAAGAAAAAAAAAGAGAAAAAAAAATATAATTCATATAAAAAAATAAAAGAAAAAAAAATAGAAAAAAAAGAATATGAATAAGAGTTGTATGTTTTTGTTGCTTTAATTGTGAGAAACTTGCTTTTTCTCAAATTTAAATCCGAAGTTGAACTAGAATTCGTCAATTTTTTATAAGAGTTTAGACGGTAATTGAGAATGTAGAAGTCAAAGGTCCCGTGAGCTCTGATACTATTCTCGAGGGTGTAAAAACCTAGCCTCCTAAGCTTTGCTAAAAGGACAAGCTGAGAAGAAAGTCGCTACATGGAGTGATCTCTCCTTTGAATCTTCATTCTCTAATTACCATCGTTGTTTTTTCATCTAAGTGTCTTTTATTAGCTTAGCGGTGATTTCAAGATCTTTGATTTCAAAATCCCGCCGATCCCGGTACTATTCTCCGTGGGGTGTCAAAAGCCCGGGCACTTAAGCGATGAGGTTGGGACGTCCTGAGAAGAAAGCCGCTACATGGGAAAGGCCATTTTTGAATCTTATATCTCGTCATTTTCGGTGAGTCTAATACTCCACTTAGATGATTAGTAACCATAACAAATGTCGATTTGAACGATCAAAACTTTGAAAATGAACACACTTGCCTAGTCTTTTATAATTATAGGAGTGAAAAGTTATTTTTATATAGGTTATTAGTATAAGTAGTGTTAGCATTTTGACAAAACGTTTGCACAAGGAATCTTAGCTTAGTTGGGAGTAATAAAAAGAGGATGACGATATTTATTCCCTGGCGACACCCAGTTTGCGTGTTTCCCGTTCTATGATCCTTATACCTTGAATAAAAAGTCGAGTATGGCGGGTCACTTTGAATTTTTATTAACAAAGCAATTTCAAATAAAGTGGTTTTAAATTATTTTTGGATTTAACGTTTGTGATAATAGTTGCTTGGGGGCAAGCAACGTTTTAAGCGTAGGGGTGTGTTAAACACGGAATTATTCGTGTTTTTAGTGCTAATATCCCTTCGTTTATGGCATAATAAATAGCATAAGTGTACTTTTAGTGCATATATCGTTTAAAATGTGCTATTTATTATTGTAGGTACGGATATGTAAAAAAGGAACAAAAATCAAGCCAAAGAGCCAAAATCGAGCACGAGAAATGAGAAGAGCGCGACAAATCGAGTCCAACGGTGTATTCATATTTTTTTATTGGGCCGACCAGACACCAATTAAATAGGTCGGGCCAACCCAATATTAGTTAAATGGGCCTCCTAATCAAAACAACCACTCAAGCCCAGTCTTTTGCACTAGGCCCGTTTGGAAGTTCAAGCCCATTTTTGCCACAAAATATCTTATCCTCTATAAACAATAGATAAGATGGATATGAGAATATAGATGGGAAGCATCTCATTTTTATTCTGTCCTCCTTTTTTATTCGTATGTAGCTAGGAGCTAATTTTAGATCTAGTTTTTAATTCATATGTGTCTTTTCGGTTCTAAGAGAAAATCTAGCGTAGCATTTTAATTTTTCTGCTTCTTTATTTCTTTTTCGGTTCTACAAGGTAGTGTAGTATTTAAAAACTTATCTCATTTTTTTTCTTTTACTTGTGTTCGATTTTGATTAATGAAAACGAAGATTTGATTTTTGTTATAGTATTTCGGTTAATGAAAGTTTTGCAATCGGTAGAAGAAGTTTGTGTTTTATTTCAATGGTTACGGTAATTTGCAGTTTGTGGTTATATTGTAATGATAATTGATTGTTGATGGACGTTGATGAGCTTTTCAGATTCTATAGATGAGATTGACTTATTACAAAATTTGTTGAATATTGAAACTGATTTCAATTCCTTCCTTTCCGTTATTTTCTATTTTTATTTTTTTTTGCTTGTACTTATGCTATAATTTTTTATTTAGTAGATTAGTGATTGTGAAAAAATAAAAAAAATAATAATATAACAATTAAAAAAACGTTTGCCTATAGGAATTTGAACTATTGACCAATCGTATACAAGCTTTATTCTCTACTAGTTTGCTACTAGTTATTTTTTTTGTTATTCTATTCTTACCCTCATCAAATAATGTGTTTTAGAAATGACTTAATTTAAGAAACAGTTTTATCAAATCACTTTTATTATTAGTTTAATTTTTTTTAATAAGTTTTTAAAATGTCGTTTAGCTTAATTGGCGTTAATGTTTATTGTCCTTTGTTTTCGGTATATCAATTGATAACTTTTGGCGAGGAGCTTAATGGGACTTGTAGCTAAATTATTATATAAAGTTTAAAACTTGATTTGTTTTTATCTTGTAGTTAGTTGATAAAATTGACAACTTTATCCCCTAATTAGTTTGAAAAAAAACTTTGAAAGTAATAGACTTTAAATATAATTTAGTTATTAGATCGGGTGGTTAATTTTCGTCTCCGGTTCTTCGTTCGGGTATCAATCATATAACCCTTTTCTTATTGTTATTTCAATAGCTTATATATGATTGTTATTTATGTTTGTTTACTATATAGCATCTTTATTATCATTTATTATCATGAGTTGGTATTAGTAGCTTCATACTTGTAGCATTTTTGTCGCTTTATATCGTTTTATATTTTTACTCATTTCAAATTAGTAGTTTTAAATATAAAATTCAAAATTTCTTTTATTCGAGCATCAAACTTGAGACATAAACGCGGATTTCAATTCACACTTCGCCAGAAACTACGATAACCTTCGGGTTTATACTCAAAATGACTCTATCAATATGTTTCACATGTCATGTTCATTCCACGTTCCTCATATCATGATCAAGATATGTTACACGTATCATGGATCACGATATGTTTACTCATACTACACTCGTCATATCTAAACGTATCACGTTCAAAAATTTTCACGTACTACGTTTCCTTATACCTCGCGCATCATTGCTAATTATTGGTTAAGTTAGAATGTTTTGCACGGCGTTTCAGTTGCCCTTATACTTTAATTCTTATTCCCTCGATCAAATTTTGGGGATCTACCTTACGTTGATAACCAAGAACTTCTTCGTATTCCAAGTCAAGGTCAAGAGGACCAGGATTTATCATTCGTGTCAAGATTTTGTGAAGGAACCGTTCCAAGAGGGAGGCCACTTGGAAACGGACAAGTTCATCCGGACTTCTTATCCGTTTTTCTCTTATCTATTAGATATGTCCTTTCAGTCACGTCACGTTATATGTCCTTTCAAGACATGTCACGTTCCACGTTCCCTTCTACCATGTCATCTTCCTGTCCTTTTATCGTACATACCCTTTCAGTTTGATTCGGGTATGTTCTTCTTTTCCAGTTTACATTATCTATAATTCGGGGATGAATTATTCTTTTTAGGGGGAAGAGTTGTAATACCCGCATGCTTCATTTCAGTATTTCTTATCATGCTTTATATCCGTTCACAGGGCGTTATGCTCAGCCGTAGTTTCTTTCATGTTCTAACGGCAGGTACACCAGGACGCTCTTAGGATTTTGAGAGCATGTGCATTTGGATGGAAGCTATGAACATGAAATCACGAACAGATAATTATGCACTTACGTAATTATTAATACGACGAAGGTCGTTACGTACAAGTAATATTAATAACATGAATAATTAATAATTACGTAACACGTAAACACGAATACTTAAAACGATTATTATTATTACTATGTATATTAAATTACACGACAAGTAATTACGTACGTAATGTTCACTTTTATCACGTATATAACTAACTATGAGATTCACGACATTTTAAATACACGAATACGCGTAACATTTTAGTCGCGTGTTATTTAAATAAGAGGTGTTGGGTCGTTTAGACAAAAAAAAGGAAAATAAGGAAGTGGGCTCAAGGCCCACTTTAACTCCCAAACCGTGTATATACAAAAAGGACGAGGGGGCTTGTTTTTTTCTTTTCTGTCGACACAAACACCACAAAAATAAAACCCTAGCAGAACCTAAAATCCAGCCGCCACCTCATCTGTTCTTTCTTGTGGTCTTCTTCCTGCCGACGTATGATGAGCAAGAAACAAGAGAACGAGGCTTTAAGATTCAGCAAATCAAGATGATCCGTGTTTGTTTCTAAAACCCTAAACAAGAGTAAGTAAACCCTAATCTCGTTTTTATTTATTTCTTGGATTAATTGATCACAAACCAAGAGTTTATGATCATAAAACATGTTAATTAAACGTTATACAAAGGGGGGGTCTGTTTGTGTGTTGTTGTGTTCGTTTGGCACACAAACCGAGACCATATATGGTCTCGGTGGTAAAAACCAACCACCAGCCGCAACCCTTAAAGGGTGCTGGCTGGGATTGTGCTACCACGGGGAACCCATCGAGGTGTGTTTGTTCTAGCAGTGGGAACCGATAGCTTATGCTCTCGGTGGAAACTTATAACAAGCAGGGGAAAATCCCCACTGCCGGGGGGAATTGTGCAGGGACAGGGGGTGTTTGGCAACCAGTTTTAGGAACAGTTTAGGGGCTGTAAGGCTACGGGTATAAGGGCAGGAAAAAGGGTTGTTTGGTTTGCCTTATTTGTAAAACACAACACGTTTTCATGGGTTTTCACGGGTTGAATTATGACGCGTTTTAATAATATAATACATGGTTACGGGTTATTATTTTACAAGGTAATTAAAATAAAAGAACATGACTTATTATTACAAGATTATTGATTTACAAGGTTTAATTAAATTAATTTGACATATTACTTAATTAATTTAATTATGACTTAGGTTATTATTATTAATAATAATACATGGATTTTAACCTAAGTATTTATTATTTATATTAAACTATATAATTAATGAATTATTTAACATGCCTTATAATTAATTAATTTACATGACTTAGGTTATATTAATACTAAACATTAATACACGTTTTAACCTAAGTATTTTAACTTATTTAATTAAAAACATGATATATTTAATTAAATACTTTTAACCTATAGTTTAATTAATTTACATGTAATGATTAATAAACTATACCTTATATCAATATGACTTAGAAAATAATCAGAAAACACTTAAGCTTATATAATTAGCTTATTTAACCAGCTTATATCTAATTATGGAAACTTTATATTTTTAGAAACTGATTTAATTAAGGCAGCTAATCTATTTATGGAAACTTTCTATTTTTAGAAACTTATCTATTTTAAACAGTACTTCTATTTTTGGAAACTTTCTATTTTTGGAAACTTTCTATTTTTGGAAACTTTCTATTTTTTGAAACTTTCTATTTTTGGAAACTTTCTATTTTTGGAAACTTTCTATTTTATGAAACCTGCTATTTTTAGAAAGTTACTTATTATTACACAGTAAGTATAATAAAACATGAAATACAAGTAATACTTAATCAGAACAGACAGAATATAAGATAAACACAGTTTAAAGCTTAAAACAGTAAAACATGACATGAACGTATAAAATAAGCTAAGACATGACATAAAACCAATTACGTATGTAGTAATCAGATACTTATACACGTATGTATTTATGTAGCATTAGTGATACCGAAGTAGGACTCTCCTCCGTTCGTCTTTTCGTTCACTGGACATAAGGTACGGATTCCCGTCCTTTCAGTATGGACATTCTTTCCTTATTAGGATTTCCCCGTATGCAGCCAACTATTTTCCCGTAGTATAAGTTTATATGTTTGATTTGCTTATGTTTAATTTAGAATAGCTATAGCCATATACATGCATGACTAGTTTCACCTAGTTATGGAGGTACCATAACCATAACATTAGAGGCACTGATGTTATGACTTCCCCACGGCGGAGTGATTGCTCATGGCGTCCCTTCAGCTTTTGGCCATATTATTATATTTATCATGTGGGGCGTATGGGTGCATCCTAGTTACATGTTTTCAGCAGATTACTCAGTGTGAATGTGGTATGTGCCTTGCATCCTTCACAAGGAGCCGATCCCTCCTACCCAAAACCAGTATATTAAATTAGAGGCAGCCCCTCTAATTTGCATGATGAGGTCACCCCTCCAAGTATCCATGCACGGTGAATTTTCATGACCTATATTGGCTAATGGTAGAATATGTTAAACAGTTTTCATAAGATAAACATAAGGCTTTTCAAACTATAAAACCAACTTTATGAACATGTTCCAGGTTTTCCAGGACTTATACATTTCCGCTGCTATTAAGTCTTTATTATGTTCTAGTCATTTATACTATGTCTATATCCGTGCACTGAGCGTTTTGCTCAGCCGTTACTTTCCTTTCCATGTCCCAAAACGGCAGGTACCCTAGGAAAGACTCGAGCATTTGGAGGACGTGCATAGGATGGAAGCTGCTAGAGTCTTCTTTTCCTTTTTGCCTTCATATATTTATGCTTGTTTAGTCTTTCATTCATTTCTTTTGCTTTATTCTGTTTGGGCTTATGTCTGGGAACCGATGTTTGATTCCGGTTATCCCTATGTTCATGTAATGTTTTAGACATTTATCCTTGTATGCTTTGATGACACGCCATAATTACGTGTGACATTCCATTTATCAAAATGGGGTGTTACAATTTACTTTTCATGTTTTGAGCTTATGTTTGGATTATCGATGTTTGATTCCAGTATTTCCTTTATGGTCAGTTAATGTTTTAGGACATTTACCTTATACTTTGATGACACGCCATAAATACACGTAACGGTCCAGTTATCCAAGTGGGGTGTTACAACACACGTCTCACGTATATTTTCTGAAGACACATGTCAAGACATCCGTCAAGACACATGTCTCATGTATATTTTCTGAAGACACATGTCAAGACACCAGTCAAGACACATGTCATACAGATAATTTCTCAAGACACGAGTCAAGACACATGACTCACGTATACCTTCTGAACCAGGCCCTCAGTAATTCAGGGTACCCTCTAAGGGGTATACTTATCATGTTGTGCCACGTGTGGATCAGGCCACTAAAATTTCAGGTACCATCACTGGCGTATTACTCATGTTTGGGCACGCAGTGTTCTTTCCGTGTGAGATGGGCGAAACACATTCAGTGTGATCTACCACGTTTACTTCATGTATTGACATGGCACCTTTGTGACAACCTTGGTTTTGAGGTTCGTCACTTAGTCGTATTTTTAGGGTGTTATGTGTTTTATGTGTTAACGTGTTTATTTGGTGTGAATGAGGATGGTTTGGACATCATTTATGAGTACGAAGTGCTCTTAAGTAAATTTACGAATGATTATCTCATGAATCATAAGCTCACATCATAGTGAGTATGAAGTGAAATGAAATGAAATGAAGTGAAATGAAATGAGATCACGCGAAAATTCTGTGAAAGTTGAATAATCGTTTTCGTAGGATTTTGTGTATGTATCATACGTGATATATGTACATTAGATATATTATTTATATTCTATGTATTATAGGAGTTTTATATTTTAGGAAAGTTTTTGAAAATAAAGTTAAGATCGAAAATTACGCAGAAAGTAGAAAAATTAGCGAAAGTGTGTCCGGTTTCGACCCGGAAGTGTATAGAAGTATAGGTAAACATAAATAGAAGAGGGAGAGTGCAAAAAACCCAAATTTAAAGGGGTGGGTCGTGGATAGGCTGTAATGGCCGACTAAAGGAAGGAAACGGGTAGGAAAGGCCCAAGTAGAATCCCTTTTGGGCTCAAACTTGTTAAGGAGGTTACCAAAGCCTATATAAACACCCTAGACCCCTAAAAACGACCCATAACCCTACAATATACCAATATCAGTTGAAACATTCATGGGGGAAGATCAAAACCGCAATCTTGCATAAGGGTTAAAGGTACGCAATTAAAAGTAGCTCGGTTAACTTTAAATTTACGTATGTAACCTAGTATGATGGATTAGGGTTTAGAATTTCTTATTTTTGATTAGGTTTTCATACTAGGAATGATGATTTCTGTAATTAATAATATTAGGGTTCTTAATATTCAATTAATTAGGTTATTATGGGACTTAATGATGATTAAAGGGTTTAATTGTGTTTAAAATTGGAACTTCAATTTGGGCAGAATTTTGAGTCACTAGTTTTGATCATATCTAGAGTTCTACAAAATTTTAATTTTCGAATCTTAGGTCTCTGGAAAGGTAATTGAATTAGCTTTCAAAATCAAGAAATGAGAACTAAACTGGAGGTCGGTAAGTGGGTCAAAAACAGGTTACATCAGTCGTGTGTCAAAACAGTCTTTGGATCAGCTTGTTTTCATTTAATGGTTTGAATTGTATAGGGTACTTAGGTTTATAATTGGAGCTTCAAATTAGCATGATACTTAGATTATATATTAAAAAGAAGATCTGGAGAAGGGCTAAGCAAATGGGATAGGGTAAGACCCTCTGATCATAACAAACATTCCATATGTTCAAAATCGGTAAAATCCAGATAGGCGAAAGTATAAGTTGTATATCGGGGACTTAAGATTAGCTTTGATGTTGGGGCAAGGGCTGAAATTTTAGCTAACACATATAAGTTTATGTGGTTTTCATTGAAAGGATTCTGATTTAGGTTTGGTGGTTGTTTGGCTCATAATATAGAGTGTGAAAAACGGGACTGTTTTGGGTTAAATGTTAACGGGACGAGTTATGAACTAAACTAAGTTAAGGGCTTTATAGAGGGGTGTAAAGAGATGATTATGGTATATAAATGGGGTTAAGTTGTAAGAGAAGGTTAGATATCCATCATAGATTGATGAGCCATTTTGGTATGTGGTTCATGTCTTGATTGTATATGTTTGTGTGTTTAGATTTTGCTAGAGCGCGCATACTTAGAGAAGCTTGTTTAGGTGAGTTTCATAGTCCCATGTTTCTATGATTTATAAATGTTTTTACTTCTAGATGGGATGGAAGAGACACTGTATGGTTTTATAAATAATGCTGTGAATGTTTTTATGGTTTGTGATGGACTTGTGTGTGCACTTATGTGATTAACTGCTATGTGATTCTTGATTGTGTTTATTATTTGGAATGGGGGACGCGTATCGTCTCAGTATTGTGGTTTGACTTGGTACCAAGGGAATGTTAACAAGGCGGGCCTTGGGATTGGTTCATAGGTATATGGACGCCTATGTGACCATGGTGATTGGTATGGCTTGGAGCCTTGGAATTATGGTGATTGGTAAGGCTTGGAGCCTTAGAATTGTGATGATTGGTTAATCTTGAATGTTAGTTGTTATTACATAATTGTAGCACATTGTCCATATGTTCTTTTATTGATGGTTGTTATTCACAGCTTATAACTGATTTGGCTTTGGAGTCTAAACCTATGATTCTCACCAATGTTGATGTATTTTAGTATCTCTTTTAAGTGAGAATGTGGTTAAGCGAGAGAATAGGAGTGACTAGCTTTGGAGGCTTAGGATTGCATTTGGAGGAACCCCTTTTCCTCTTAGCCTTTATTTTATGTTTGAATAAGTGATACGTTGTGGACACCTATATGTTGATATGTGAATTTGTATGTCTTTGGTAAGAGGTAGACCTGTTACCTACTTACCTAGACGCCTGCATTGTTTGAGATATTGTCATGACATTGTGTCACCCATTTATGATATTTCCATTACGTTTAGTTATCTCTATAGACACGCTATTGTTGTGATGATATCCATACGTCACGCCCTATATTCCGCCATGGTGGGGTGTGGCAGAATGGTATCAGAAACAATGGTTATAGAGAATTAGGTTGCCTAGTCTCGTAGCCTAGTCTATAACTTAAGGGTCCCTGTATATAGGCGTCATAGGACTATGTGCGCATTATATTAATTGAAGTTTTTTCTAGATGTTATTGGTTTTTATTTAAGTTGTTTTGTTGAGTTTTGACTAATATGGATTGAACCATAGTCGTTCATACTTAGTCACTTATTTTTCTTGAAATTTAGGCTAGTATGGATTGAACCATAATCGTTCATACTTAGCCACATGTTATGTTCTTTTCGAGTTTTGACTAGTGCGGGTTGAACCATAGTCGTCTACGCTAGTCATGGTTGTATTTTGTGTAAATTGAACATAATAGTACATAACTTGGTAAATGGTAGTTTCCGTCTTTTGTGTATTTTCACAAACATTGTTAAGTTATTTTGTGTACCTGATGTATAGTATTTTTCTTTTGATGTTTAAGTCATATTCCCTAAGAATCATGTGGTGATTCGAGTTACTAGGAGTAGGTGGATAAGAAGGATTTTAAGTTTTTTCCACTATTATAGGCAACATGACTTATAACTAAGTATGATGTTGTTTTGGAGTTTGTCTATGCTGTTTTAGCTAGACTATGGATTTATGTATTCCAAAAGTTTGACTATGTTATTTTAATAGATGGATTTTTGGACCTTATTGGTTATGTGGTTATGAGCTTATGTGAGATAGATTTATGTGTTATATGTTATATTGATTCTTATAAGTGTCATCATAAGAGGGAGTGCATTGGGGAAAGGGTAATTAGATATGTATGGTTGCTAACATAGTTATACAAGTACCACAACTTCAATGGGTTCCTAAGTATGATTGCATGAAAGAGGGTTAGTACTATGATGAGATGTGGATTTTGGGTATATGTATAATATATGGGTTTATGTAACAATTGCCTACGATATGGCTAATTTTTTAGTGTGTTATATGTTTTGGGTTATAGTCATGTTGTGTGATTATGGAGTCACACGATATGGACTGGTTTTAGTGATGGGTTTTATGCCTTGTTGTTAGATGGTGATTACTCGTATGGAAAACGAGTTTATGACGCGATTGATTGATTTGACATGTATGGTAACGAGTATGTTTTGTGTGATTTAATAGGTATATATATGCGGATGTATATATACTAGTATGTGTTAAGTTAGGATATATGGTCGTTCATTAGTTATTATAACTTGAATGTACCTTGTGTTTTCTCGTGGTTTATGGTGCTGGCGTTTGATGGAGTTCTAACGACGTTTTGAGTCTTTTGATGTGTGTCTACATTCGGGTATATATTTTAGTTAATGAGAAATACTAAATTTTTTTGCAAATAAGTCTGGCAAATTATAGGAAAACGATTTTGAAAATAATTTGTAAGTGTATGGTATGATATCGTGACTTACATATCTTTTCTTTAAGTTTATGGTAGTAAGTTATAAAAACAAAATTCTTGAAAATAATTGGATTAGTTTTCTAGGTAACATGTGATCATACTTTTTAAAGGGGTAAAGATATTTTACAATAATTTTCTTAAGTGGAGTTAAAATTTTAGAAGTATTTAAATAGACGGAAAGAGTAAAAAGGGAGATTTTATTATAGTAATGATAATAGTAACACCACACCTTGTAAACGTGTAATAGTTTAGTTATAACAAGCCTAAATAGATTACATAAAATAATAATAATAATAATAATAATAATAATAATAATATAGAATAAAATGAATAAAAACACTCTATTTTATAAACATATATTGGTTTCATAATAACAAGTGAAATAAGTAAACAAGATAATGGTTAGAATAAGATTGTAGTTAGAGTGAGTTTTAGTACACTAACAGAGTTGTGCTCTTTGATAATAAAGGGAATGGTTAAAAATGAGTATGATTGGATTTTAGTAGTATTGAAGTTTGGTTCTTATGAGAAGTAACTAATTGGGATGAAAATTTAAAATTTTCTAAGGTATTGAAATTTTGTAATACTAATAATGATGAGTCTAATTTTTCGTTGTTGGCACACTCCATTGATCTTTCGGATTACATTGTTTCGTTTTCAGTTGTTTTGGCTAGGGTTCGTTATGATTGACTTTTCGGTTTATCCTATATTTTATTTTGGGACGCGATTGTTTGGAGTTCTTTTGGTACACGTCATGGTTGATTTACTTATGCGGTTGTGGAAACGTTAGGGTGGGATGATAGAGTTGGGTAGTATTACTTATGGTTAGATATTAGAATGGAGAGATGTCTTTTGGTTTAAAGGTTGTGTTGAGAGAATAATTAAGATTTGTAGAGTTGAGAAATTTAGATTGGTTAGGGGTATAAGGAAGTAAGTAAAGTTGGTTGACTGGTCGTGGGAATGAGATGACATACTATGAAAAGAGGGTTGAAGTGCCGTTAGGGGATTGATGAAAGTGCTAGCAGATGTGAGGGTGGAGTAGAAAGTTTATACTAGTGGAAAGATTGGGAAACAAATGCTAAGGTATTGGCATAGCTATGGAGACAAGGTAGTAGTAGAAATGTGGAGAAAGGAGCTGCAAGGACTACGTACCGGCTGTAAGACGAATACAAGAGATCTCAGAGGAGCCGCAGAAGATGCAAGGACTGGATTAGTGACAAGTACAACGTTGGGAATTTTCGTATGGTTTGAGATGAAAAAGGAAAAAAAATGGGGAACCGGAGTTGAGCTACGAAGGGCTGGACCAGTGGATCGTGATGGAGTGACTACACAACATCGAAGTTAAAGGACTTGTGGAAGTAACAAAAGGGAGTCGCGTGACTACACGGAGATAGAATTTCATGATAGTCGATATCGAGGGATGAGTAGTGAAGCTTGAGCTGAATAAGTTCGTGGACAAGTGATTTAGAGAGTCGGTTTTGTGAAGGTGTTATGAAAGATCTTTGGAAGAGACAATTATGCATTATCCAATGCACTATCGATTTCCATAGATTTGATGAATGGAGTATGGAATATATGTTGGACGAGATAGTGTAGGAATTAGGGAGAACCAAGGAAGGAGAGAACCAAGTATTCCTAGAAGATGATGATTGAAAGTACCTCATGATAGGTGCAAGGTCAAAATAGAAGTATGAGACTTGAGTAAGAATTTATAATATGGCTTGGTTTATAAAAATGGAAACTAATATGGGTATAAGATGAGAGTGTGATCCGCATGGAATCACAAGAAACTCTAGTGTGTCCCTATTAGGAGGGAGTAGGAGAACTAGTCGTGAGGAAAACAAGTGAAGCTACTTGGACAATTTTGACGTATAAATGACTTGAAAGACAGGAAGCATAACATCGTGATGTATGCCATGAGCTGAGGAACAAGAAAGAAGTGTGGATAGATGTGAATCATGAATGAAATAGGTCGAGATAGGAACCAAAGGTAAAACTTTGGTATAGCCTAATGAGTAGACTAAAGCACAAAGCATGCTAATATTGTTGTAGTGTGGAAAAGGGAATGGCACTAACCTATACTGTTTTAATGGAAGGCTTAGTATCGATAATCGGATGGATGAGGAGTTATACATGGTAGGTGTCATGGGAGACGAAGGGCTTGGTCTAACTGAGACAAGATGAGGAGCGCTATGACCTTGAAGGTAAGACATTGTGCAGGTATAAAGGAAGTGTTGAGTATCAAGGAAAAAAAATCCTTCATTGAGAAAAGTGAGAAAAGAAGTGTATATGTGATACTAATTAGCTATCCGAATTTGATGGAAGTAGTTGTAGCATGGGTTTGGACGGCAGTTGATAGAATAACTGAGATAACCGTCCTTTTGGTGATGTGTATAGATCATAAGTTGATTTAGATTGGAAGAGCCTTGTTGTGATGAACTAATGGATATGTGAAAGACCGTCATAGGTCACTTTTGTAAGAAATTGGAATTTTTAAGTAGTTTGGGGTACGGACTAAAGGGAGTTGATTAACATGATTGGATATGAGTATATCCAGCTAATTCGAAAAGGATGAGCAAGTGAGAGATTTATACAACCTTAGGAGTTACACTGAGGGCATGAGTGATTGATTTAGAGGGAGTTAGGAAACTCGTTAGCGATGGCTGAGTTTTTATATAATGATAGTTATCATACTAGAAGTCGATAAATGCCATTTGAGGCACTATATGGAAGGATAGGGTGAGTTGTCCTTATTGTGGACCAGAATTGGTGAAAGAGGCTACTAATATAATAATGGTGTTTGTGGAAAGGATGAGAGCGACAAGAGATGATAATTGAAAAGGAGGAAACCACTAGAATTTAGTGACAAAGTTATGTAGGAAGTTTCACCCATAGTAACGCGCGACATGTTTTGGTAAAAGGGAAAAGTTGATGTCGAGTTTTATAGGTCCATTTATAATCTTTGGAAAGATTGGACCAATAGCTTATGGGTATAGAATTACCTAGGTAATTGAGTAGTGTACATGATATATTTCATGTATTAAGATTTGGGAAATATGGTTTGAGAATGCAAATTTGCATGTACAGTTATTCGAGATTAGTGTTAATAAGAGTCTTCGATTTGTCAAACAGTCATTTGTGAGATTTATGGGCTGTGAAGTCAAGAGTTTGGGAATGAATTCAAATATTGTTGGTTAATATATGTGGTAAATTAAGACATGAACTAAAGTACACATGAAAATGAGAGGAGTTCAGTTAGAACAAGTATCCTCATGTGATTTGTTGATTGTGTGTTTGATCCTAAGGAGTAAATCTCGGGACGAGATTTCTATTAGGATGGAGTGATGTGACAACCGTGGTTTTGAGGTTCGTCACTTAGTCGTATCTTTAGGGTGTTATGTGTGACTATGTGTTTTATGTGTTTACGTGTTTATTTGGTGTGAATGAGGATGGTTTGGACATCGTTTATGAGTACGAAGTGCTCTTAAGTAAATCGATAAATGGTTATTTCATGAATCATAAGCTCACATTATAGTGAGTATGAAGTGAATTGAAATGAAATTAAGTGAAATGAAATGAAATGAAGTGAAATGAAATGAGATCACGCGAAAATTCTGTGAAAGTTGAATTATCGTTTTTGTAGTATTTTGTGTATATATCATACGTGATATATCTACATTAGATATATATTATCTATATTATATGTATTATAGGAGTTTTCTATTTTCGGAAAGTTTTTGAAAATAAAGTTAAGATCGAAAATTACGCAGAAAAATCGAAAATTTAGCGGAAGTGTATCCGGTTTCGACTCGAAAGTGTATAGAAGTATAGGTAAACATAAAATAGAAGGAGGAGAGTGTAAAAAACCAAAATTTAAAGGGGTGAGTCGTGGATGGGCTGTAATGGCCGACTAAAGGAATGAAACGGGTAGGAAAGGCCCAAGTAGAGTCCCTTTTGGGCTCAAACTTGTTAAGGAGGTTACGAAAGCCTATATACCTAACATCAGTTGAAACATCCATCACGGAAGATCAAAACCGAAATCTTGCATAAGGGTTAAAGGTACATAATTAAACTAGCTCAATTAACGTTAAATTTACGTATGTAACCTAGTATGATGGATTAGGGTTTAGGATTTTTTTTATTTTGGATTAGGGTTTCATACTTGGAATGATGATTTCTGTAATTAATAATATTAGGGTTCTTAATATTCAAATAGTTAGGTTATTATGGGGCTTAATGACGATTAAAGGGTTTAATTGTGTTTAAAATCGGAACTGCGGTCTGGGCGGAATCTTGAGTCATAAGTTTTCATCATAACTAAAGTTCTACAAAATTTTAATTTTCGAATATTATGTCCCTGGAAAGTTAATTGAATTATCATTCAAATGCAAGACACGAGAACTAAATTGGAGGTGGGGGAAGTGGGTCAAAAACAGGTTACATCAGTCGGGTGTCAAAACAGTTTTTGGATTAGCCTGTTTTCATTTAATGTTTTGAATTGTGTGGTGTACTTAGGGTTAAAATTGGAGCTTCAAATGAACATGATACTTAAATTATATATTAAATAGAAGATATGGAGAATGGCTAAGCAAATGGGATAAGGTAAGATCCTCTGATCATAACAAACATTTCATATGTTCAAAATCGGTAAAATCTGGATAGACGAAAGTATAAGTTGTATATCGGGGACTTAAGATTAGCTTCGATACTGGGGCAAGGGCTGAGATTTTATCTAACACATATAATTTTATGTGGTTTTAATTTCAACGAATGTGATTTAGGTTTGGTGGGCGTTTGGCTCATAATATGAAGTGTGAAAAACGGGACTGTTTTGGGTTAAATGTTAACAGGACGAGTTATGAACTAAACTAAGTTAAGGGCTTTATAGAGGGGTTTAATGAGATGATTATGGTATATAAATGGGGTTAAGTTGTAGTAGAAGGTTAGATATCCATCATAGATTGATGAGCCATTTTGGTATGTGGTTCATGTCTTGATTGTATATGTTTGTGTGTTTAGATTTGCTAGAGCGCGGATACTTGGAGAAGCTTGTTCAGGTGAGTTTCATAGTCCCATGTTTCTATTATTTATAAATTTTTTAACTTCCAGATGGGATGGAAGAGACACTGTATGGTTTTATAACTAATGTTGTGAATGTTTTTATGGTTTGTGATAGACTTGTGTGTACACGTATGTGATTAACTGCTATGTGATTCTTGATTGTGTTTATGATTTGGATCGGGGGACACGTACCGTCTCAGTATTGTGGTTTGACTTGATACTAAGGGGATGTTGACAAGGTGGGGCCTTGGGATTGGTTCATAGGTGTATGGGTACCTATGTGACCATGGTGATTGGTAAGGTTTAGAGCCTTAGAATTATGGTGATTGGTAAGGCTTGGAGCCTAGGAATTGTGATGATTGGTTAATCTTGAATGTTAGTTGTTATACATAATTGTAGCACATTGTCCATATGTTCTTTTATTGATGGTTGTCATTCGCAGCTTATAACAGATTTGGCGTGGGAGCGCTATGACTCTCCCCAACTTTTTTGTTGATGTGTTTTAGTGTCTCTTTCTAGTGAGAATGTGGTTAAGCGTGAGAATAGGAGTGGCTAGCTTTGGAGGCTTAGGATTGCATTTGGAGGAACCCCTTTTCCTCTTAGCCTTTATTTTATGTTTAAATAAGTGATACGTTGTGGACACCTATATGTTGATATGTGTATTTGTATGTCTTTGGAAAGGGGTAAACCTGTTACCTACTTACCTAGACGCCCGCATTGTTTGAGATATTGTCATGACATTGTGTCACCCATTTATGATATTTATATTTCATTTAGTTATCTCTATAGACACGCTATTGTTGTGATGATATCCATACGTCGCGCCCTATATTCCGCCATGGTGGGGTGTGACAACCTTCATCTCTTGATCATATATCAGATATATCAACGCCCATAAAAGACGCCTTTCGTATCACCCCAGGTGTACATAGGCTTTTCTTTCAGTTTGACGACAAGATCCATTCTGCTAACGCACTTCCCTTGGTCATATGCGAGTTTGATATGATTCTGAGCATGGGCTGGTTAGCAGCACATCGCGCTACGATTGATTGACATTCATATCAGGTCACATTCAACGATATTCAGGCTCCTGAATACATTCACCATGGTTTTCTACCAGAAAACCTTTACAAATTCTTTCTGCTTTACAAGAACGTGCGTTATTATCCCATGGCTACGAAGATTTTCTAACTACCATTTATGACGCAATTTATGAAGGTCCTTAAATCCATGATCCGCCGATATTTTTCGAGTTTCCGGATGTAATTCCAGAAGAGCTTCTGGGTATTTTTCCTATCCGCGAGGTGGAGTTTAGCATCGAGCTTGTTCCGGGAGCAGAAACTGTCTCCAAAGCTCCTTATCGCATTGCTCCCATTGAGTTAAAGGAGTTAAAGGATCAACTGTAAGAATTGTTGGAACTAGGTTTTATTCGTCCGAGTGTATCGCCATGGGGTACACCGGTTCTGTTGTCAAGAAAAAGGACGGTACCATGAGATTATGTATCGACCATCGTGAATTTAAACAAGATCACGATCCATAATCGTTATCTCCTCCACGTATTGATAATTTATTTGATCAACTACCAGACTCTAAACACTTTTCCAAGATTGATTTACGATCCGACTACCAACAGTTGCGAGGGAAAGAGCAACAGTTGCGAGGGAAAGAGCAGGAAATTTCCAAACTACTTTTTGCACACGTTATGGTCATTATGAATTTGTGATTATGACTTTTTGTCTCACGGATGTTTCAGCTGTAATTATGGACTTGATGAATCGAGTTTTCCATGAATTCTTGGACAAGTTCATTTTTGTTTTCATCGATGACATCTGGATCTTCGCTAAGTCTAGAGAAGAGTATGAGGATCATCTTCGCACGGTATCGCAGATTCTTCGAAAGGAGAAACTGTATGCTAAGTTTCCAAATGTGAATT
This sequence comes from Glebionis coronaria, assembly GCA_025667525.1. Taxonomy (NCBI): domain Eukaryota; kingdom Viridiplantae; phylum Streptophyta; class Magnoliopsida; order Asterales; family Asteraceae; genus Glebionis; species Glebionis coronaria. The sequence goes on along the minus strand of CM046874.1, from coordinate 608,441,073 downwards.
CTAGTTAATTAAGGTGGCATTTTTGGGCCACAATGTTTCAGCAGAAGGGATTACCAAAGATCCGGCAAAGGTGAAGTCTATCACCTAATGGTCAAGACCGACGTTTGTAATTGAAGTATGTGGTTTTCTGGATTTAGCTAATTACTACCGCGGAATTTTTGAAAGTCAGTAGATTAGTGATAATCTATGATCCTAACAAGTGTGGTTATTGTTTCTAGAGAGAGAAACTAGAGAGAGAAAGTTAGGGAAACTATGTTTATTATGATGTGTAAAATGCACAACCAACCCCCTTTCCATGAAGGAAAGGGGTTTATATACCCAAGCCTAGGTGGGCTTGGGCCTACAACCCATGGACAAGCCCATGGGTTGGTAAGTTACTTAGTTTTATACCTTGAACTAACTACGAACTAATTACATTTAATAATATTATTGGAGTGACCGATACTTCTAATATACGTTAAAAACATATTTCCAACAATCTCCCCCTAAGGGACGTCACTCCAAATTACAAAGTTCTAAACCTAGCATACTATACTAAGTCTTCGTTCTTGAGCTCGTAGTCGTTTCTCTATTCTTATTTTCTTTTTCTGCTTGTGAATATGTTGTAATAATCTTTGAGCTTTGGCTTGAAACATGTTCTTTTAACTTTGACTTGTCATGTAGCTTGAGATCAACTTCACGTGCAGTCTTTGCCTTCTTGTGATATCTAGCCTCCTCGTGACTTCATGTCCCACATACTTATACTTTTTTTGAATTCTTGAAAGTTTGAGAGTTTGTTACAACGGAAGTCTTTATGTTGAACTTTCTTGAATTTTGTTGAAATATTGATGCAGAAAATATAAGCATGTGAGAACGACTTCATTTGGTACACCGCAACGCCACCGTCTTCAAATGCACCAACATAATAAGACACAAATAAAATGGATTTGACATTTTATTCTGATTCGGTAGCATTTTACCTCCGGTCGTTGAAGACCTTTGGACGATATTGAATATCGTACTTGTGACAGGTAGCTCTAATTAAAGATCTTCTTGACAAGACTTCGCGGGTAAACCCGTTTTCTTTATTCGACCGTCTAAAGATGACAGCGAACATAAAAAGTGAACCATTTGGATAAATTATCCTAATGGTTGAAGCAGTCAATTCATGAACCGGGAACAAGTGAATTTCAATTAAGATTTTCACCATCGTTGCTTTCCTGTTGTCACGAGCTCGATATGCTTATAGAATCTTACTTGTCACCTACCGCAGTGCTGTTTAATGTTAACACTGTAAGGATTTCCACTCATCATTGTAAACAGTAAATAGTGTCACTTTGAGTGTTCTGGCAAGATCACTTGGATAATGCGTAGAGGCCCTGGAACAAGTTTGAATTCAATTAAGAATCAAACCATTGTTTCTTTCCAGTTATCACAAGATTGGTTCTTAAAGAACCGCACGTGTCACCTATCATGAGCTTGTTTGATGTTGGCTCAAGCAGGATTTCCATCTTCATTGTAATACTTTCGTATCACTCAAATGTTCTAGCAATATTACAAGAATATTGCGTAGGACTAATAAAAATCTTTCTTGCTTTTAAAAAGTATCCTAATGAGACTTTTGATGATCTCGTGGCTCTAGAATCAATAGTGCATTTTGATTTAGTGAGTGGAGGCTGGAGAGGATTTCCACCTTTTCAATATCAATTTATTCGGAGTGAATAAACCGATAGATAACGTGTTGAACTCCGTGACAATAAAACAAATATATTTTGAGATACATTTGAGTTAGCTGGGAGGGGTTGTGCATCGCATCACTGGGTCCATGATACTTTATCATCTTCAAAATGTGTTGACCCGGTTTTTGCCTAAGTTGTAAGGAGGGCTTCTTCCTTTACACCCTTTATATTTACATTTCTTTTTCATTCTTCAACCCCTTCAATGCTTACCAATACATCATCACTATCACCTTTTTGTTATTGTTGCAGTGCTAACATCAGTACTTGGTCGTCATTCTGCTACGTTCAGAATCCATTCCCCATCTTTTCTAAGGACTAATATTTTCTAACTATGGAATTGTCCTTGGGAAGATTCATCCGGTTCTGAAAGAGTCATTGGACTAATACCTAATCCTACCACCCTTTTGTCACCAAAGTCGTCATGAGTTAAGTGTGTTTTGGGTAAGTATTTTTCACCATGAAAATTCCTTAAAATCACTGAGGTACTTGTGATATAAATATCAAGAGTTTTTTTGTACCTTCACTGTTTTTGTTATCAAAATGCTCCCCCTTAACATGTGCAAAACACATGTCAAGTTGGATTTTCCATTAAGTCTTTTTTATTTTTAGCCACATATTTTTACAAGTCTCCTTAATCCCATTTTCTCCCCTTATCCAAAATGTTAACCATTAATATTTTGGATATTAATGGATTAACCGGTCTTTGGGTAAAAAATGAAATCGTTGTTGGCCATAGAACATATTAATGCTCCCCCTCAAGTTAATGAGACTTATTTGTAGTGCTTGAGTACGATATATTTTGAAAGATGTAGAATCTCAAGAGAAATTCTTGAAAAGATATCATACTTTCACACTACAGCAAGCCACAAAAGCCGAATATTCACAGTATATACATATTCACAAGTTATGGAGTTGACCTGAGATAGTACAACCCACATTAAATGGATCGGTCCATTATCCTATGGTGATCTCCATATGGTCTGCCACCCACGAATCGTTCTAAGCTTCTCATTAAACGTCTTTCCCTCAGCTTTTCTCCAATTTTCTTGATCATGTAGGTGGCACTTTTTATGGATCCTCCGTGCGACGCTACTTTAACCTCGGGATGCTTCTTGGTGACGTTGAGATGCAACAAAATGTCCCGTACTTGTTGAAGAGTCCTGTCACTAAACTTGTGAAGTTCTACGACTCTCATGAATTTCTTCTGTCTAGATCCATTTAAGTAGAAAGTACCTGGAACCGGGTTTTTAATACTTGTGTAGGGACATTTGTTACGATGCTGATTAGGAACTTCAGTGTATGGAGAAGTGAGATTCGGCTTCCTCTGATAACTTTCCACGCCAAGTTGCAAGTCTTCAACTCTCTTCTTGATCACAATCTGACGTGTATACATACGAAGAGCTGAGGTCAAAGCAATGACTTCTTCAGAGTCCAAATGTGTGACCTTTTGTTAAGTCATCAGAAGTAACATGTATTCAATGTCTTCAAGATGAAGAATTGAGAAATATCCTTCCGTGATGGTGTAGATTTTGTTGTCTTCTCTTTTGATTCTGATCTCTGTCAAATGATGATAACCGACCTTGGGTTGAATCCTCGCTCGTAGAATGCTTTTGATTCGAAGCTGAGAGACGACTTGAGGACCTGATTTGAACCCACATGCATAGCTGTAAGCTCGTCGCACGGTTTCGCCCCAATGCGATGCACCCAATTCGACATAGTGATCATATTTAGGAACAATTTTCCTGATCCAGAGACGATCAACTTTTTCCTCAATCCACGGTATTGACCCCCAATTTGTAGCTTTGACTAAGGTTAATGATTTCGCATATTTGTTTGCTCCATTGACCAAATAGTCGATGTCACGGCTTACAAAGAAGTCGAGTGTGATTTGAGCGTTATCTGCTACTCTCGGGAGAGGAGCCTTTGTAGTTTTGTGAAGACTATGTTTTGAGGAGTGTTCATTTCTTTTAAAAGCTCATTAGCATTGTACTCACATTCCATTTTGCTGATCTTGGAATTGGCAAGGAAGATGGGATCATTGTGTGCTCTCACAACCATAGCAGAGGTTATATTATCAGTCCCACAGTGGTAAACTAAGAAGCCAGATAAGTCGATGGGATTACTGAGGAGTTGGGAGAAATAACTTTCATTAGCTTGAGTAATTGGACGAATAGCAGCAGCTTCCGTGACCCAAGGTTGCTCAGATGCATTTTCATCTATAGTGATTGTATCTACCCACGTCGGATCACTTGATTCTGGAATGTCAAGAACTGGTTCAGTGTCTGGAATATCCGTTACTTGTTCAAATGCTGGAACTGGTTGAGTTTCTAGAATATCCTACACCGGTGCAGATTTTGAAACTTCAGGTATTGGCTGATCAGGTTCCGGGAGGGGTTGTTCTAGTGCTTGTGTTGTAGATGTGGTAGCTGGGGAAGATAGAACTGGAGCTGATGAGGCTGCTTTAGTAGCATTTATATCATGGAGTCGTTTGGTGCGTTTTCCTTGTTGAGGTGTCTCGATTTGTTGAGGTGCCTCGGCTACAGGAGTGGTTTGATCTTTGGTAACATCCTCCTTTTAGAGACTTGTCACCTTTTCCTAGAGTTTGATCATCATTAGTAGCATCATCACCATCCGACTTATCTTTGTTTGTGTTATCATCATCCGCGTCCTCATCTTCATCCCTTTTCTCTTCTTCATCTTCCTCATCCTCATCATTGTTACTTTCATCCATACTGTCATCATTGTTGTCACCATCACCATCACCATTATTATCACTGTCATCGTCATCGTCATCATTATTATCAGAAGATTCATTAGGTTTGTCTGATTCACCCTCTTCTTCATTGTCTTCATCTTGTTGTAGACTATTATATGGGACGACTGTGCCATGCTTTTCAAATCTATCAGTATCTTCATCCATAGCCGTCTTAAGAGCCTTGTGAAGTGCTTTTTGAGCTGGTGTTGGTTGAAGGACCCGATTTGAACCATACGAGCGTGCAAAAGCTTCTTCAACTCGTAGTCTGTGAGCCTTTGAGTAATTAGATAGTCTGACTTCTGAGTGTCTGAAGACTTGATCATCAATTTGCTTGCAGCAATCTTTTTCATCTCGTCTCGCAAAGCAAGGCATACCGTGTCAAGAGATTCTTGAACCTTTTCATCGATTGAGTCAAGAAGTGTTTGGTTTTCATTGGCAAGTTTGTTTTTCTCCTCTCTGTACTTCCTTTTCAGTTCTCGAAGAAGAGTGATCTTTTCTTGCATATTGGCCGCTTCAGCTTCTTGATTTGATTTTTAGGACTGTTCACTTTGTTATCGACGAGCTAATTCTTCTTTCAGGCTTACGGTTTCAGCGTCTTGTGCTTTCATACGTTCTTCCATCTTTAGCATGAAGTCTTCAACAACTGATGATTGGGAGGTGTTTGGTACAGGTTATACGGTTAATAAGACAACAGTCGATGGAGTTGTCATTATGGTGCTGATTACTAGTGTTGTGACCATAGTGATAGGAACATTTACCATGTTTGGATTTGTTGAGGGATCTGTGTTGGTAACTTCAAATTCTAGACCAGTAAGGTTTAAGTATGTACCTACCGGATCCGACACTGAAGTAGATTTGGTTACACTCGTCTCCTTGTTGATGTCACTGATCTTTGTCTCCATATGGACCATCTTTGTTTGGACGAGTTGAATATCATCGATAATTGTTTCGTGTTGCTGATTATCGTCTTTATCATGAACTGGCTCGTCCATGTAAGAATCGGGTTCTCCAAATTCAACAATGTCAGATTCTTCGATTTCCTTTGACATCTTTCCTGATTCACTACCTCCTGTCTCTTGTCTACTTCGCTGGAAAACCTGCTTTAATTTCTTCAGTTGTTGTCTTTCAGTCAAAAGAAATTTTTGTTCTTCTGTATCTTCATCCATGAGAAGTGACTTCTTTCCCTTAGTCCTTTTCTCCCATAAAGCCACGATTTTTGTTCTTTTACCTTTGTCTTGTGTTGGTGTATCAACTTTTGAGGATTTAGGTTCCTTTCTTTTGTCTTTGGGTTTTGGTGCAATGAACTCTCCAGAAGCTACTTTTCTTGCTTGTTCTTCATTTTCTTTCAGAAGTTTCTTGTAAGTAGAGCTGTTTTTTATTTTCTCATTCAGCAGGAAATTTACCTGTTAGATGCCTTGGTGTTCTTCTTATTTCCTCTGGGCTTCGGTATCGTGATTGTAAAATTTTGGTTGAGAAGCTTGAAAATGGGGTTAATGATTGGCGGAATAAGTTTCTTTCTCTTGCAGGGAGAGTGCAACTTATTCGTTCTGTTCTTTCGTCAATGCATATTTACTGGGCGTCTGTATTTATTCTTCCTGTTAGAGTTATCTATGAGCTTGAGCAGATTATGCGTGGTTTCTTGTGGTGTCAAGGAGAGATGAAGCTGGGTAAAGCTAAAGTAGTCTGGAACACTGTTTGTAAGCCTCTGATTGAAGGTGGTCTAGGTATACGTAGGTTGGATGAATTTAATGCAGCTCTAATGACGTCACATGTATGGAGTATTCTTTCTAAAAGAGAATCTATATGGGTCCGTTGGATTTATGATTATAAATTGAAAGATAGAAGTTTCTGGGGTGGTCCATGTCTTGGTAATGTTAGTTGTTGTTGGCGTAAGCTTCATCAGATTAGGAGTATGATTCGTCCGTTTTTTTGGCACCAAATTCATGATGGTAGAGATACTTCTATGTGGTTTGATAAATGGGCTGATGAGTGCCCTATTCGGGATACTATTTCTGTCAGACATATTAATCGTTCAGGTTTTGCTTTATCGGACAAGGTAAGGGATCTAATTATGAATGGAGCTTGGAAATGGCCGTTGGACTGGTATGATCGATTCCCGAATATTGTTTCTATTCCGGTTCCAATGCTTTGTGATAATCGTAGTGATAATATGGTTTGGCGAGACCATAATGGGATTAATCGGCCGTTTTCTGTGGTTGTTGCATGGGAGTCTATACGGATGAGGTCGAATAATGTTGATTGGTTTCATGTCGTTTGGTATCCGAAGTGTGTTCCGAGACATGCGATTCATATGTGGTTAGTTCTAAAGCAGAAATTGAAAACAAGATCGCCTTAAGCAATGGGATGTTGGGCCTCATGTTGATCTTTCTTTGATTAAGTGCCCTTTGTGTAATCAGGTCCCTGACTCGCATAATCATCTTTTCTTTGAATGTTCTTATTCTACACAGGTATGGTTACAATTGCGTGGGAGGTGTGATATGCACAATATTTCTCCGCGTATGATTGATATTGTGGAGTTTATTAGACCCTTAGCTAAGGGGTGTACGGTTGTTAGTACCATTGCTCGGGTTGTGTTAGCGGCTTCGGTCTACTTCATTTGGAGAGAGCGAAATAATAGGCTTTTTAACAAGAAGTCTTTGACGGTTGCTAAGCTTGTGACTTCAGTTTGTGATACGGTTCGGCTCAAGCTCCTCACTTTTAAATTCAAAAAAATTTCTTCCGTTCTTTAGTGATTCTTGAAGATTGGAAGATCCCTAAGGTGTGTATTGATCAAGATGGGAGTGCTGGGTAAGGGCTGCACTCTTTTTCCCTTTGCGGGGTTTTTCCCATTGGGTTTTTCTCGTAAAGGTTTTTTAAGGAGGCGGCCTTACTTGGATCTTTTGCTCTCTTTATGTTGCTGCTGGTATGGTGAGTTGGTTGCATGGTTCCAAGACTTTTTCTTGTTGGCATTTGCTAATGTTTCATTTATGTCTATTAGTAGAAGTATGTATTAGGGTTTTGGTGTTTCATATCCTTTGTTAACAAGCTGCCCGTTGCTTGCGGTTAATGTGGTATCTTAGCCACATTCCTTTGTACTTCAACGTTTTTTTGGTTAATATATTTACCGGGGTAACCCTTTACCAAAAAAAAGATTATCCGGAACTGGAGTTGGAATTCCTTGATATAGACTCTTAGTTCATTCTTGTTTCATGTTTACCAAAAGAAAATCATCATCATCTGAATTGTCGAAGAATCCTCCACGTCTATCGATAGCTTTATCGGCTTTCATAAAGTGATTGATGATGAGCTTTGTGAAGCGTGGAAACTGAAGATGTTCAGATTTCTTCTTGGTGTTTCTGAAAGCTTGATAATGAAATTCTTCCCACAGTAGAGAAGCATAGTCTAAGTTGAGGCCCTTGTAGATCCCCCAAAATATTCGAGCTTGAGAGTGTCAAAGAATCTACGCCTCTAGATTTTCCAGTCAAACACCGGATGGGTATGCTAAAAATTGCCTTCCATGGTTGTCCGAGCATAGAAGTGTTAAACTTAGACAAATTTGGCAATTCTTCATCATAACCGAGAGACTGAATCAACTCTATAATTTCGTCTTTGTTTGGACCGTGAACATAATTTTCCCCTTTGGCTAAAGGAGGGAATCCAAAGATTTGTCGAAACTAATCAAGCGAAAATACCTTTTGATGTTGGTTAATGTTAAATGAAAACTTCGTGTTTGTTATGGCCTTTATGGATGTCCAGAACTCATACATGTAGATTTCTGGAACAGAAGCCGTCACCCTCAGTGCATTTTTGATTGGTGAGAGATCAAGTATGTCGATGGCCACCCTGAATGCTGCCTGTGATGGAACATAACCTTCTTTCAGTCTGAGATTGTTTGCAGTGAGTTCAAGACGTTTGTCTTTTGGGACGAGTGTAAGGTCGATTTCACTTTGCTGAGCTTGAGTGCGAGACATGATTGATGCTTAAGATAAAACATACAAGTTGATACACACAACAATATATCGTTATACATTTAAACCTTAAAGTGTGGCAAAAACCAATTACAACACTAAGATGATAACATAGCATAAACCAACTAACACTTAACATCCCACAAAGCCCAACACATAATATTGCAAAACACTATATATCCCAAAATATCACAAGTAACCAAATTCGGAATGTGTTACCAAATAAGATTTCGGAATGTGCATGTGGTGGATTCCAGAATCCATTTCAAAAGAATTTCGAAATGTATGTCGAAAAAAAAGAATTCAGAATCTTCATGTAAAGAATTCGGAATACATGTACAATAAATTCGGGATCTGTTATTTTTAAGAATTCAGAATCTGTTATATTACAAATATTTTGGAATCCACACACATTTACAGAATTCGGAATACATGTACAATAAATTCGGTGCTTTTTTAAGAATTCGGAATCTGTAATATTACAAAGATTTCAGAATCCACACACATTTACAGAATTCGGAATACATGTTCTAGCAAAGAATCCGGAATCCTCATTTGTGTACAGATTTCGGAATACCTAAACTTTTAAGATTTCGGAATCTATTTTGCAAAGAATTCGGAGTAAGTGTTCATGTTTAGATTTCGGAATCCTACACAAGTAAGATTTCGGAATATAATAAACGTTTAAGATGTCATAATACATGTTCAATTAAGATTTCGGAATCCGTAATCTATTATTCATCAGTCATGCACCAAACTAAGGCCTATTCATCGTGTTCTATGACATTTTAAGGCAAAACAAAGCACACCTCATCTATATCTAATCCCTATCAACATTTCCCCCTTATCAATTGAGTTTTACGATAAAAATTTTTTCTTACAAACCCTAATTAATTAGAGAGCATAGACGAACTTAAGGGAAAATTGATTATAGACATATGAAACATGTTGTACCTTAATTTTGATTCGAAAACAAAAGATGCAGTCACAAGTTTGAAGCTTCGTTGAAGTTATCAATGACATAAATAGTTTGTGTTTGTGTGTTTTTTGAATAAACGAAAAATAAAGAAGAAGGGGGGTGTACTTTGACTTAGGTAAAAAATATTCCAAATTTACAACTTAGGCCCCCTGAATTATTTATAATTCCATTTATAGTTAATCAATGTTAATTTAACGCCCGTTAAGAAAAAAACTTAACATTCGTTATCACTTAAACGTTATATTAACTATTTTCCAACACACCTAACTTGTTGATCCCAAACTCATATCTTAGACCATAGCTTGTTTAAGGGTTGTGATAGAAAGAATAAATTCAATCTAACACTAGAGAAACTTTGCAATACAAAGTAACTAAACAAGATGCGGAATGTAGTGTTTAACACAAGAACAAATGTTTAAACCAAACGTTAAACTTTAATATATCAAAGATATACGAATACCCAATAATGGTATTAGGGTTACAAAACCTTAAAGTATGAAACAAAAAATGAACAGAGAAAGATATATTTTTCATAACAACCTAGTGAGTCCTTTTATAGCATAAGGACCCATGTACAAGATCACTACTAACAAACTAGGAAACTATCTTGGAGTAGTAACTGAAACGCGTCATAATCTCTTCTAAGTTCATCTTAGTAGAAGGGTCTTTGACTTCCAGCAGGGGAACCAATCCCCCTGCCTTTGTTTTTTGGCAGGGGGAACTTACTCTAGTAGGGGAAACTCTGACCATCTAGCAGGGGGAACTAATACTCTTATATTTATTCCCAACAATCCTCCCCTAAACTTGTGCTTTAGTCTAAAGACAAGTTTCTAAATAAATTCTAGTTGATGAGGATGCTTACAAAGTTCCTGGCCAAAGTTGACTATACATTAACCTTACCAAATCATAAGCAACAAGTGCTTTAGCATCTACAGTCAAATTAGCCTGTGCCAGCTTCTTCAAGGTCTCTTGAGTGAAAGGATAATAATGATGATTAAGCAAATAAACACTTACACCTTCCATGGCTACCTCATAAACCCCAGAACTGGTAAACAACTTCCAATACAACAGATTTCCCCTATTTACTGCATCAAAGATAGGATCAAACATCTCATGCTCATACATCCTGTGCATGCAGTCCCAAATCACCCAGTCCTTCTCTACACCATCCATAGTAGGAGGGTTTGCAGCAAATGTCTTCTTCAAAAGCTTCCATAGATCATCTAAGTCCTCACTGTCTAATGTTTGAAATATCAGATCTAATCTTAATGTTTGTGATGTATTGTCAGCTCTTGTAAGCTTCCACCAAGACATCCCCTATGTTCATAAACATCATACTCTACTATGGCATACTTCTTCCCAAACTCACTGGGTGGGATTTCATCATTCTCTTGCACAATCAGCTGCTTATCTATTTCTTCATTGGAGGGATGCTGAGTCTCCTTAGTAACTATACCAACCTTTTCCATCCTTTTTAACCTTTTGACTACTCTCTGTGCATTGAGAACAGATCTCTTAATTGCTAGAAAAGTTGCACCTGTTTGGGATGATGCACCTACTTGGGATGATGCACCTGCTTGTGTTGTTTCCACTACTGTTCCTTCAGCCTTTCTTTTTCTAGACTCCCTAGCTCTCTGCATCATCTCATTTTTCCTCCTGAGATACTCAACCTCTTCAAGAGTGTTTATAACTATGAAGTCATCCACATTTGTCTCTCTTAGAACTGGTCTAACTGTCTTCTCTATATCCTCAAAAGTCATGTTTTTGAAGTGAGCATCAGTCCACCTCTTGTGTCTTTTGAGCATAACCTTGCAGTGTGCCAGCCTCCCCTTTTCAGACTTTAAAAATTTTTCCTTCTGAATCTGACTCACCCTTCTTTCAAGATATTTCTTTTGATATTTGAACACCAAAAGAGTCAGTTCATACCTGTCTTCCAAAGTAGCATTCACCAACCCCTTTTCCCCATTGATCTAGAAATTCTTGAACTTGAGGTACCCTTTCATCTAGCTCTCTATGCATGATTTCAATCTCTTTAAGCGTTTCTTTGGACCTCATTTTTTGCATTCTCTGATCTTGCATGTGTAGCTATTCTTATTGAAGTCTGAGAGCTACATGTTCATCATATTCTTCTTGAGCCCTTAGTTGTTCAGGCGTTTTGTGCTTGTACTTTCTCTTGGGCTGTTCAATCATTTTCCCCTTTCCCTTGTCTTTTGGATCCACTACTAGTTTTGCTTTTGGTGCAGGTTCTCCAATTTTTATTCCCTTCTGAGCTGGTTGCCTTCTATTCTTCCTAACAAATGTTTGAGTAATAGGTTTAGCAGGGGAAGACTTACAGCAGGGGGATCAACCTTAACAGGGGAAACTTTTGTAGAAGTAGGGGCTTCTCCTTGATTTCCCATATTCAGCAAGGCTTGGGCAATATATTTTGTAGCACTCCCCTTATCACTTCCTTTCTCATCACTTGCCATCTTTTTTTGTCCTAGATCCTGTACACTAGGAAATGCATACCACTGAGTAGATTCTTTTGTGTGAGGAACTTCCTCTCCATTGGAAGCATCCTCATCTGTAGAGACAATAAGCTTAGGCTTTCTCCTCCCCTCAAGTGTAGCAAGTCTGGTCTCCAAATTGTTGATAACGAGACCTTGCTTTTTGACAGTTTGTACAAGTTGTGCATTTTGCTCTTGCAAACTAATGCACATAGTCATCAATTCCAAGATGGATAGTGGTTTCAGTCTGCTCTCAACTCTAGGAGGAGATTTCTCCCCTCTTTGAGTATCACTGAGTGAGTGAGAGCACTTATTTATGGTGTCGCTATCCTGCTCATCTCTTTGGGATGAGACAATAGTGGCAGCCAACCCCCAGTATGCTCCGACCTTTTGGAGACTCTCCTCTCTGCTACTTTTGAAGATTCACCAAGCAAGGGAGACCTGGCAAATCTTGTTTTGGTTCTCCTTTCATGTTTTGGATCAGCAGGGGGTAGAGAGCTGGCAGGGATATCATCAGTTTTTACAGGGGAATCAGATGGTGTGTGTGTGGCTACTTTTGTTTTAGCTGCTTCTTGTCTTATTTGTTTCATCATTATGGGAGTGAGCGGAACAGCCCTGCCAGAAAATTATGGAGTTGGTACAGCAAGTGTGGTAAACAGTTTGGTAGTATGTTTAGTGGCTGTAAAATGGTGTTTGTGTTTGATAGGACCATGTTGACTCATATTCAGCAAAAGTTGTGTAAACCTTAGATACATACAAAATTTAGAACTGCTTGTAACGTTTTTGACCATTCCTTTGAAAATCATTTGAGAAAAACAATACTTTCGCCCTGTTGCTAAGCATATCAGGGCAGAAGCAACCTCACTTCCAAATTCATTAAAAGCGGTGGTTTTAGGTGACGAACATTGTAAAATTGTATGAATCAAATATTTCCAATGTGGGGCAAGCTGACCTTTAGCAAACTTACACTTTTGATTTTCAGAAAGAGTGTACCCCAACTTTTCAAGGCCCTCAAAAATTTCGGCATCAGGTAGGTTAGTAATCCCATCCTCATCATCTAAGACAAGCTTATCTTTAATGGAGGCAAGTGTAATCACCTTGGGATGGCCATCTACCATGCTCTAAATTGTTACCTCTCCATCCACTGTTTTGGTCATGGAATTAGACCAAAATTCTTGGATATGTGAGGTGTAAATCCTGGGATTAATGAGAAGAGCTACTCTAAAATATGATGATTTTAGAAAAGCCACTGCATCAGTGAATTCTGCTGTTTCATCATGTAAAAGGGTAATTTGATTTTAGCAACAATTTTGAGAGACATGATAAGTGTTGAAAATGTTTGAAGGTTTATAGTTGTAAAAGATTAGTAGGATTTGATCGAAAGAGTGAGTTAGGCCTGCTGGTTAAGGGAATTGAGCTTATATAGGCGAATTGAAGAGCTATGATTGGACCAAATTTTCAAATTGCAAAAATATCAGAAATAAATCTTGATAAGAAAGTAATTTATTTGAAATAATAAAGAAAAGGTTACCAATCAGCGAAGAAAGCGCCTTAAATATCTTTTGAAAAGAATAAAATATTCCCTAACCAAAAAGTTAGCAAGCGGGCCCAACGGCTATAAGCATGGCAACGGTATTGTCGGTCAACGGTCAAATAGGGGAATGTTGAACTAGAAAGGGTATCAAAAATGAAAGCAGGGGAAACTTCCCTAAGGATATTAGACTAATCCTGAATAAATCAATGCTAAATGGCTCTGCTATAATGCACACCCTTGTAAACACAAGTTAGATACATAGAAACTCAAGAGTCCTCCATTCAGCAAAGTTCTAAATAGAAAGAGTTAACACATAAGCAACCCTGCACCTAGTTAACCCAAGAAAATAAGCATACCCCAGTCTCCATCCCTACCATTCCCTTACTATGGTTAGTTGGTCTTGGCAATATGTACTAAAAATCTTAATTTAGACAGCAAGCTGGTGAATAAAGAATTTTAAGTACACATTACACTGGGTTTCAGAACTCTAACAGGCTTTGCAGCATGTCTTTATCGTCCTGAACCCCTATTCACCAGTGGATATGATCTAGAATCATATACGAGTATCCTAAGGATACCCTAAATCCTAAAGGTGTGACCTAACCTCCCCTGAAACATAGTGCATATACCTGATCCTCCCATAGTATAGTATGCGCCATTTGGATCTCTGCATTGTTAGTCGAAAGACCAAATATAACCAATTTAAAAAGAACAAACCCAACTTAAGAGAAAACCTCTTAGCGGGGGAAAATGCCTTAGCAGGGGGATGAACCCCAGCAGGGGAATCTTTGTTCAAAAGTAGTGGAATGAAGAAAAATGGAAAAAGGGACTAACATATGTACAACAACAGCAATAAAGCAATCCTGAATATACAAGACAAATTAGACATCAATTTTTAGGGAGTGACCATTCCAATACTTGCCACCAAGTACCGAAACCTCCCTACATCAAAAGCTTTTGTTAAAAGATCAACAACATTAAGTTCTGTATCAATTGCCTCTGGGACAATCAATCCTTTTTCAAAACAATCTCTAATAAAATGATGTCTGATTTCAATATGTTTGGTCTTGCTATGAAAAATAGGATTTTTAATAATGCAAATTTTGCTTTTATTGTCAATAAATATCTTGGTTTTAAGAAAATTGTACCCATAATCAAGTAGTTGGTTCTGAACCCAAAGAAATTGTCCACAGCATGCAGCAGCTGCTACATACTCAGCTTCAGTTGTGGATGTGGCCAGAATAGTCTGCTTTTTACACTGCCAAGATATAAGCATGCTTCCCAAAAACTAACATCCACCTATTGTAGACTTCCTATCATTATTGTCACCAACATAATCACTATCTGAATATATGATACCAGCTCAAATGGTGCCTCCTTGGGATACCAAAGTCCTAAAGTTAGATGATACTTTAGATACCTAAAAATTCTTTTAACAGCCAATAGATGACACTCTGTGGGTGCCACTTGGTATCTTGCACATAAGCAGACTACAAACATGATGTCCGGTCTTGAACCTGTAAGGTACATGAGAGATCCAATCATAGACCTATAGGTCCTGACATCAATAGGCTTCTCTGGGCCAACTTTGCCCCAAGGATTCTCCTTATCCATTGGAGTGGATACTTTCTTTCCTTCACACATTCCAAACTTCTTCACAATTTCAGCAACATACTTGTCTTGTGAGATAAATATCCCATCCTTCCTCTGCTGAACTTGTAACCCCAAAAAGAAGTTAAGCTCACCCATTGCACTCATTTGAAATTTATCTTGCATCAACTTGGCAAACTCTTGGCTAGCACAGAGTTTGTGGATCCAAAGATGATGTCATCCACATATACTTACACCAATAGAAAGTCACCCTTTTGTTTCTTGATAAACATGGTCTGGTCAATTTTCCCCCTGTTGAAGCCATTATCCAACAGGTATTTAGAGAGAGTTCCATACCAGGCCCTGGGAGCTTGATGAAGTCCATACATAGCCTTCTTCACCTTGTACACTTTGTCTGGGTGTTATGGGTCTTCAAATCCTGGAGGTTGCATAACATAGACTTCTTCATCAATGGTGCCATATAAAAAGGAACTCTTAACATCCATTTGATATACTGTGAAGTCCATGAATGAAGCATAAGCCAAAAACAATCTAATGGCTTCAATCCTGGCTACTGGAGCAAAGAATTCCTCATAATCAATACCTTCTTCCTGAGTATATCCCTGTGCTACCAGTCTTGTTTTGTTTCTGACTACAATACCCCTTTCATCCTTTTTGTTCCTGAGCACCCACTTTGTCCCAATGGCCCTTGCCCATTTTGGAAAATCTACCAGAATCCACACTTCTTGAATGTCAAACTGTAAGAGTTCTTCTTGCATAGCTTCAACCCAGCTTGGATCATTGAGAGCTTGAAAGATCTTCTTTGGCTCTTCTTGTGACAAAAAGGCAGTAAACAGACGACATTGCATACTGTCATGGTTAAACTTCATAGTAATGTTGGCAATGAAGCTGTGTTCCTTTGCTGAATACCTTGTTTGTCTGGGAGTCTCAAGATCACCTATGATTTGTGATTGGGGGTGATCTTTATTGATTTTGTAGGTAGGCTGCATGCTCATGATTACTTCTGTTTCATCCTCTTCCAAATCAATATTTATGGGACTATCTTGATTGGGAAAGAACTCCTCAAAAGAGCTTCCAAATGATACTGCATGGGTTTTTTCAAGATGGGAGTGCTGGGTAAGGGTCGTACTCATTTTCCCTTTGCGGGGTTGGTCGCATGGTTTCAAGACTTTTTCTGGTTGGCGTTTGCTAATGTTGCATTTATGTCTATTAGTAGAAGTATGTATTAGGTTTTGGTGTTTCATATCCTTTTGTTAACAAGCTGCCTGTAGCTTACGGTTAATGTGGTATCTTAGCCACATTCCTTTGTACTCCAACGCTTTTTTGGTTAATATATTTACCGGGACAACCCTTTACCAAAAACAAATACTGCATGACTGAGGGATGGATGCTGATGAGCTAAATGCAGCTCTGAATAACTTGGACCTCCATTCCTAATTATTCTTCTTCCATTGTTGGATATGAGTAAACCACCAGAGATAGGTGAAGATGAGGAAATGAGTGGGGATTATCTTTCTTCATCATTAACATCATTGATAGCTGGTTCTTTATTAGCAGGGGAAACATTTGGTCTAGTAGGGGAATCCTGGATTCCACTGCTTTCAGCCATTCCCCTGCTTTCAGGAGTTGACTTAGCAGGGGAATGGATTGACTGCTCCTTCCTTTGAGATGTATCATCTTCTTCACCTGTTTTTGTAGCAACATCATCAATGGGAAACAATGAGGGTACAGTCATGTACCTCATTGGTGGCTTCTCCACAGTAGTTGGTTCTTTTGTACCTGAAATGTTAGCATTCTGCAAAGCAACAGGCACATAATTCATGGATTTTGAAAGTACTTCAATGTCAAAGAACCAATCAGGACCTGTTTGTAACTCTTCAGGCTTGTCTTCAAGAAAATCTACATGGAGATTTTCTGTCACTTTGCTTGTCTTCTTGTTGAAGATCCTATATCCCTTGCTGTTTAATGAATAACCAATAAAGTACCCATCATCCCCTTTTTCATTGAACTTGCCTAAATTGTCAATTGTGTTCAGAATGATCACATGACATCCAAATAGTCTAAAGAAGTCAATCAAAGGGGGTCTGCCATTGAACAGCTGATAAGGGGTCTTGTTATGTGCCTTAACCACCAAGGCCCTGTTTTCAACATAACAAGCAGTGGCTACAGCTTCAGCCCAAAAGATAACTGGAAGCTTGGAATCAAATAGCATGGTCCTTGGAGCTTCAATAAGTGTCCTGTTTCTTCTTTCTGCAACTCTATTTTGTTGAGGTGTTCTTGCTATACTTTCATCCCTCTTTATTCCTTTGTTTGTGCAAAAAGTGTCCAGTTTCTTGTTTCTGAACTAACCACCATTGTCTGATCTCATGGTCACTACCTTCATACTTTTGGAAAGTTCAATCTGAATGATAAACCCTATGAGTACATCTGTTGTGTCACTCTTTTCAAACAGAAAGAATGTCCATGTGAACCTTGAAAAATCATCAGTAATCACCAGGCAGTACCATTTCTTCATTATGCTTGCTACAGAAGTAGGACCAAACATATCCATGTGCAGTAATTCCAATGGCTTGGTGGTAGACAGGCTTGTTTTTTACTTGCAAGAGGCTCTGTGTTGCTTCCCTTTCAGGCAAGCAACACAAGTATGATCATTGGCAAAGGACTTGGAAGGACGACCATGAACCAAATTATAATTGACCAGTTTATTCATGTTCTTGAAATTAAGATGACCAAGTCTTCTATGCCATTTCTTACATTCATCAACTGAAGCTTTGGCAATGAAACAATTTTCATTATCTTGAAGAGAGATGTCCCTGAGATCAATTGTGTACATATTCTTTTGTCTTGGAGTTCTGAGCACAATAGGAGTGTTTCGTGGTAAAACAAACTCCTTCCCTAACACAAGACATTCAGTATCTGTAAACAGGACAAAGTTCTTGTTATCAGTCATTTGGGACACACTGAAGAGATTGTACTTTAGCTCTTTCACTAAGTAGACATTAACAAATGTCATCCCATTGGTAACAATAGTTCCTTTTCCTGTGATTGTTCCATGCCCATCTCCAAAAGAAACACCATTATTGTCATGCAGGGGAACAAAGTTAGACAGATAGGATTTACTTATTGATCCCAAACTCAGATCTTAAACCATAGCTTGTTTAAGGGTTGTGATAGAAAGAATAAATTCAATCTAACACTAGAGAAACTTTGCAATACAAAGTAACTAAACAAGATGCGGAATGTAGTGCTTAACACAAGAACAAATGTTTAAACCAAACGTTAAACTTTAATATATCAAAGATATACGAATACCCAATAGTGGTATTAGGGTTACAAAACCTCAAAGTATGAAATGAAAAATGAACAGAGAAAGATATATTTTTCATAACAACCTAGTGAGTCCTTTTATAGCATAAGGACCCACGTACAAGATCACTACTAACAAACTAGGAAACTATCTTGGAGTAGTAACTGAAACGCGTCATAATCTCTACAAAGTTTATCTTAGTAGCAGGGTCCTTGACTTCCAGCAGGGGAACCAATCCCCCTGCCTTTGTTATTTGGCAGGGGGAACTTACACTAGCAGGGGAAACTCTGACCAACTAGCAGGGGGAACTAATACTCTTATATTCATTCCCAACACAAGTAACGTATTTAATCGAATATGCCTTAATGCCAGTTATCTCTAAGTCCAAATTAACTACACGTGACGGTCTACAACATTGTCCAATATCCACTTAGCACGAAAAATACACGACATATAACATTTGGCCGTTTAATTTTTCAGAAAAGACTTTTGAAGACGAATTTTGATGACAAAGATGATTTGAAATTTTCTCCCCCTTAAACAATGACCCATTTCTATTTAAAAAGTTGTAGTCATTGTTTAAAGAGTCAAATACTTTTGAAGACATTTTCTGTTTAATGATTTAAAGAAACGATTATGGTGGCAATAAGATTTCTCTTAGTAAACAAATAAATGCACTGATGCGTACACAAATTTGTGTTAGACCAACTTATAAAATAAACTTGATCCCTTGTATGAATCTAAAGTAAACCATACCCGAGAAAATTAATTCCCGTTGTGAGCCAACGTTTTCCAAAGAAATACGTGACTTTAATGCGAAAAACGGATTGCAGTCCGAAATAACTACAAGCCATATGGGCATGTTTTAGAATATGTACAACTTTTATACGAACTCTATTTATGGTGTCGTGTCAATTTTAATCGATATTTCTAAGGCCGTAAATATTATCGTATAAAACACATGCCCTTTTAAAATGAAAAATATATTTGGATTTTCTTGATTTTATATTTTTTATGGTTTTTGTAGCTTTTATATTTTTGTATTTTTCTTTTTGGAGGTTTAAATATATACATGATCACAATAAAAGGATACTCGTTAATAGTTTACCACTACTATTCTACAGATTCTTCTGCCAACTCCTGAAGAGTCGCTGGTGAGAATGATTTCATGCCCAGCTTGTCGATCAAAAACTCAATACGTCCTTGATCTAAAGCCTTTGTAAACATATCAGCCTGCTGATACTCAGTGTCGACAAAATACAGCTCGATTACTCCATTTTCCACTTGTTCTTTGATGAAATGGTAGCGTATGTCAATATGCTTCGCCATGGAGTGTTGAACGTAGTTGCAGCAAAAAGGGCAATGGCGCTTTTGTTGTCGCAGTACATCGGAATTTTGTTGAATCCAAGATCGTAGTCAGTCAATTATGATCTCATCCAAAGAACTTGAGCACAACAACCGGACATGGCAATGTATTCTGCCTCCGTACTTGATATCGCATCGCTTTTCTGCCTTTTGGATGCCCAACTAATCAATCTATCTCCATGTAGTTGCACACTTCCAGATGTGCTACGTCTAGTATCTTGACACCCAGCGTGATCCGCATCTGCATATGATATTAGTGCAATAGAGGAGTCCTTCGGATACCATAGACCACGATGAAGTGTTCCTTTAAGTTGTCGAAAGATCCTTTTCACAACATGTAAGTGATTTTCGGTAGGTCGAGCCTGATACCGGGCACACATGCATATAGCAAATTGCAAATCAGGCCTGCTAGCAGTCAGATAGAGAAGGGTGCCGATCATTTCACGATAAAGTTTAGGATCGACAGCAATCCCATCCCTGTTGTGACAATCCGTCAATTTATGGTTGATATTTTATTCTCAAATATTATTTGAAAATGTTATTTTAATGTTATATTATGAACTCACTCATTTATGGGAAGAAATTTGGATTTACGTCTTGAAGTAGCATCGACTACGTCTAAACCGAAGGATTCTACGTTACGTGCTTACGTTTACATACACCGTTTGGGTGACAGTCCGACATTTCAGGAAATAAATTTATCCGTAAATATTATTTTGGGATTTTAAATTTGAGTTGGTTCATAAACTCACAAATTTACGAGAAGAGATTAGGACTTACGATTATAATTTAACGTCCTTCACGACTAAACCAGAAACCTTAGGATTACATATTTATGTTTTCGAACTCCGTTTTTATTGATACAATTTTTATTAGATTCGTTTTGTGTCGTTGATTCATAATTTATAAAAACGTTTTTCGTAAAACGACTCGAGGGCACGCAAATCGAGGAAACTAGAATCGAGGAGTACCCGTAAATTAATAGGGATGGGACAAGTTTACACTTGCCCACCCCTATACAAGTGGCTTCTAACATAAGCTTTACCACCCTTTGGTGGCAAGCAAACATGCACTAAATGGACACATGTCCATCTAGTTTCACCAAAACCACAAAACAAGCTCCCAAAACTATTTCTCTCATTCTCATTCATGCAAACCACTTTATTTTCTCTCTACTATCTCCTTGAACGTCCCATATACATCAAAAACACCACCATTCATCAAAAATCTTAACCACAAATCATATGTATAAGTTGCATATGATGATAACCCATTGAACACATGATGATTTGAGGTGATCTTAACAACTAAAAAGGAGTTTTCATGAGGTTCAAGGGATGATTTCTTAGAGGTGTTCATCCATTCAAAGAACCCAAGAAGTTTCCTTGCTAAAGTTGAAGATCTGGTAACAAGAACCAAGTCTTGTTCATCAAAAACTCATCTTTTCATCACTATTGGTGGTATAGAGATTGTTTCTTCCTATCCTCTTGTTATTTTTGATTATTTAATCTTGTATTTCTTTTACTTATGTATATGTATATGATGATGAATGATGATTAAAAATATTGTGTGGGGATTTGGTGTTGATAAACATGCTTAAAAAGATGAAAAACTATAAGAAACAAGGCTAAAATCTTGTTTAAATTGTTGGCTGTATAAAACAGTAAAGAATCATATGATGAACTGATAAAAATGGCATAGATTAATGGATATACAGTAAGTAATATGTCTTGTACACATGTGAGAGTTGGCCATGCAATGGAATCATTAGGATGAGTGAGATATGATCAAAACAAGTTTAAAGTACAAATCTGAGTTCACTGTTTTGGACGATTTTTAGAAAATACTTAGAGGATGATTCAACAGTAGCTATAGGAGAGTTAAATGGAGCACATATCATGTAGTTTATGTCATAAAAATTTGAGCTTCTATCTCCATATAGAACTCTAGATATGGCAGTTTTGGTGAAGATGAAAATAAAAATCAGATTTTGGAAATTAAAGTATAATAGTATTATATAAACACTCAAATAAAAATAGTATAAAATATAAATTAAAACCCACTAACTTATATAATACATTTATATAAATATGTATAAGGATAAATAAGTGGACATTTTATAAAAATGGTAACTTGTTACGTTTTAAAAGTTATAAAACTATAAACATGATTTTTACGACTTTTTCGGCTATTACCGTAAAATTTACGTTTTTGTTAAATAAAACTTAGACGGTTGGACCCGTCTAATGTGAACTTTGTAAAACTCATATACCGATATATAAACATATATAACAAGTAAAAACCGATAAAACTCGAACTATATAACATACGAACATTAACGGACTAAGTTAACATTATTGGACTAATAATACAACAAAATGGGCTAAAACACTTATAAACTTATTTATTGAGCTTAAACCATTTTGGCCCAACATGTAAAGTATAAATACTGATAATACAAGTATGAAATGGATTAATACAAGTTAATAAACTTATCATATATATATAAAATCGACACATAACACAAAAATGAGTAAATGAGAATATGTAAACCCACTTGATCATCATATATATATAAAATCATCATATGTATACATAATCGTTATTTTTATAAAGTCATTGGACATGAGTCTAAGACGAGTATTATTTGTCTAGGTTTCCGTGATTGAAGCACGTACCGTACGTCCGAATTGCCGATAACCCGCCTTCCCACATCAACGTGAGTTCGTAGCCTCGCACTCTTTTAAATGTTTTTATGAAATGTTTTATAAACCCGCGAGGGAGATAACATGTTAGTTTTTATATAATAGGACACCATTTGTCCCGATTGTTTGTTTATTGATTTGGACCCAAATGATTGTATGACCCGATTGTATGACCCGATAAATGATTAAAGGACCCGATAGATGAAATAAAATGGATTATTAAAGTTAGGTTATGTCACTAAAAGTCTCATTAGCATGAATTGTGAACTACCGGGATTTGGTAGACGCTTATGCATATAATAGTACTATTTGGGGACGATCACCCCAGTTCGCGCCTTGACGGTTGATCCCCGTTGTGCCACATTGATTGGTAAGCGAATTTATGTATGAGAAGATTTCCATAGCGTGACCTTTGTGACGACACGCTAATTTAGATGGGCAAATTGAGTATCGGGTTAGCTACCCATTGTTTGTTTTAGTAAGGTAACAATGTCATGCGGCTTATAATAATCCAAATTAACGAAATACTACTATACGCACCGAATTACGATGTATTGCCTGACTAGCAATACGGGGTCATACTACTGATTTTATGTTCGTGTTTTGGTTTTATATAACCATATTCATATAACGGTTTTTATTTAATCTATACAACGTTATAAAACGTATTGTATGATGTTTTTACGACATTGGCTCGTATAATGATTTTTAAGGCAAATGCCTATATTATGACCTTCGATAAGGATTTGTATAAAAATGACTTTGGCTATTTTATGGCCTATTACAATGATTTGTACGAAATGATTTTTGGTAATAATTTTATACCAAAGTTATATTGATGGAAATTATTAAACTCTATGAATTCACTCGGCGTTATCGCTGACCTTTTCTTTTAACATGTTTTATCTCAGGTACTTGAAGGTAATTCTCGGGAAGACAACAAGAATTCATGGCCCGCACCTAAATACTTATTTCCATTCAAATGCTTTGTAAAACCTGTATTAATTACAATGACTTGGGACCTATGTAACTTTGATATTTATGAATGGAAATGCTTTATTAATAAACGACGCGATTTTTAAGCGTTGTCTATGATGTGAGTAATGTGCTATCCCGTAACACCAACGAGTCTTCCGTTGTATTGAGTTGTATAAACTTGGGGGTGTTACAGTTTGGTACCAGAGCTCTCGTTATAGAGTACGAAAGATTTTTAAAACTAAGGTTTTGAATAAAACATTTCAAAATCTTTTAACTATAAACATTTTTCTAAAAATGTCTAAAAATCTTTTGACTATAACGGTGCTGAAGAATTCCCGAGTTACCGACAAGGCCAGACTGAGAAGTGTTATTTTAATATATATATATATATAACTTGGATTATATATATATATATATATATATATATATATATATATATATATATATATATATATATATATATATATATATATATATATATATATATATATATGATGTAATTTTATTACATGATTGTTTGATAATTATTTTGATATTTATACGAGGTATTTATACGACGTAGATTGTCACAAGGAACCCTAAATCCCCTAGTAAATTAATCGAAGCTATTCTCGTAAGAATTCTAGCTATCCTAGATCTAAATCAAGTTGTGGATATTTATGATCCCAACAAATGGTTGATATTCGTAAGAAATGTAGATATTAGTTGATTGCGATATTGAAAAAGAATTGGCGAGATTAAATCTGATAACGATGTCATGACGATCTTTTCTTATAGAGTGGAGTTTGACAAAACATTACCACCTAGAAAGATGTCATCTGATTCGTTTTCATCCAATTCTTAAATCGAAATCGAAAGGGTGAATGTTGCACTTGAGGCTGTAATTGGAACCATTACCCAAAAGCCTCATGCCACTAATACCTTTCCGAGAAGTCTAATTGAATGATCGAGTCATTTCATACTAGTGACTCATTTGATAATTGTTGTTGTAAGAGCTATAGGATTGAAAATTAAGTGTTGTTCTCATCGAGCTTTTATTGCACTTTGAAGGTATAAGAAAAAGGTTGAAAGTATTGGAGAATAAGGTAGGATATCGTATTGAGTATAAAATTTGTTAAAACTTGAATAAAGAAAAAAATTTAACCCGTATGGAATATGAGATTGATAAGAGGAAATTATTAAGTCATGTGATTGAATTATAAGGTTTTAAATGATTGTAGGTTCGTGTTAAGGGTTGTTCCTAGACCATTGTCTACTAACGAGGATGCCCAGTGTCCAAGAAATAAATTGAAGAAATCTTCTTCTAAATTGGGACCGATGGATCTTCCAGGACAGGTGGGACACCTGATGACTCTTGTAGGTTAGTATTCATTGTGGTATCTTTTAAAAATCCCTAACTTAACTGAGATAGCAGTTGGTAGGATGAGTTCTGAGAATTGTATGACATAGTGACACGTAATGTGTTACGGTACAATTTTGACTTGTTTGTGATTAATGAAAATACTACCGTTGATTGCTAAATCCTACATGTATCGATGATATCTATCTTTTCTTGCTTCTTCCTAATGCTCGCATTAGTGATGCAACCATTGAACAAGTACTCATCTTGAATTGAGTTACGTTGTGGACTATTCTTTTTGAGTGCCATCGAGGTCATGAACCTCATGATTATTTGGCTAAGCTCATTTCCTAGCATATTGTAGTTAGTTCTTGGTGAACAACTTTTCATCACTCTTTTGCAGATCACTAATTGTTTTATAAAGATAAAACAGTATTCCTTGAGAAAAATTGAATTCCCATCACTAAAAGGATTATTCAAAGTGAGATTTATAAGTAATCGTTATCGAATGAAGTTGTTTATAAAGTACTTTGGAAAACTTAACTGTTTTCATAACAAAGAGAATCTTTGTAAATTTATTATTGATTCTTATTTAAGAATTAAGCATGAAAATGTTTTTATTATAAACATGATGATAAAGTTTTGACGAACTGAGTATTGCATCGTTAATCTTGAAATTGTATATAGTTGCGCACCTACATACAATATGGAAGTGACCATGCAAGGCTGATTAGTAGTCACCATGAAATAAATAATAAACACTAAATTTTCTTTGAAGATTGTGAAGGATTGAAATTTTATGAGATCTGCAAGAAGTGAAAACTAAGGACATAATGTTAGGGACACCTACATATGTGCCTAATAACTGACTTTTGGTTGGTTAATAAAAAGGTTTTGCTTACAAGATCTTCCTTTGCGTTGCTCGTACCCAATTGATAAATATCGTTGTTTCGTTCTCGGTATCTTCTCGAATCGATCACGGTCAAAAGTGGAATAATTGTAATTGGTGACTAAAAAGGGGGAGCTTTGGTCTAAATCTACTAAAATTTAAGAACTAGAAGTAATTAAATTAAACTAAAAATTATAACTGAGAATAAGTACCTTAACAACTGACTGGAAAACTCTATTCTGGATCCCTATGCGGAATGTACTGCTTTACTCGGAATGTTTCCCTTACTCGGAATAATTAAGGCCATGCGGAACAAAAGTCTTATGCGGAAAGTTTCACTTATGCGGAATAATTTGAAAGAACCTCTATTCGGAAAGTCTAGTTCTGTTCGGAAAGTTTAGCTCTATTCGGAATATCTGAAAAATGAGGCTATGCGGAATAATTAAAGAAAAACCTTATGCGGAAAGTATGCTCTATGCGGAATAATTATCTTAATCGGAATATTTGCTCTATTCGGAAAGTTTGGGCTATTCGAAATATTTGGAAAGACAGCTTTACTCGGAATAATTTTAATATTCCGAATAACCAGGAGAAAGAAACCCTACTCGGAATATTTTAAATATTCCGAATAAACACACTCCCAGAATCCTTATTCGGAATCTAGGGAGCTCAGACACTCGAAGGCGAAGAACAGGGGATATAAGAACACGAATTCAATACTAAAAATCACCAAATTTTTAACCAAAACTAAAACCAATTTTACCACTAATCCTTTACTCATAGAAAGCTTGAATCCAAAACGACAAAATTGCAAATCCCACTTACTTTTGACAATCAAATCGAAAGAATTAAACTTAAGAGCTACGAATCAAAAAGTGATGAAGAACAAGATGATAGAAAGATTAAAAGAAGACTTGTATTAATGATTTAAGATTCAACAAACAAATGGAAAGATCAAACTTACAAGATTGGAAGAAATTGAACAAAGAAGAAAACCTCTCCTTAAGGGAGATGGTTCCTAAGAACTAGGAAAAACTAAAACAGAAAAGGAAGATGAGAGAGAGGCCGGATGTGTGAATGGGAGGAGTACTTATAGGCTTCTCCCTTGGTTGGTGAGTGGGCTTTCTTCCTTTCTTTTTGTCTTCTCGTCTTTTCAGAAAAGTTGACGTTTTCGATTCTGATTCGGGATTCGTCGACGATTAAATTCAACTCGTCTTTTAATTTCTTCGATTAATAGACTTGAGTTTCTTTGACACATGTAAATCTTCCGTCTTTGGTCCTTTTCTTCGATAAATCTTCAAATAGGCCCATTGACTTCAAATCTTTTGCATCTCTTGGACTATAGACTTCATCTTATCGTCTTTTTCCTCGATAAAACCCGTGCAATCCCATGTTTTCTCCAATATTTATCCGGTTGGCTCTGAAAACATAACAAACATACAAACCACACATAATTCCAAACAAATGACATTAAATACGCGTTTTGGTCTTGTTTTAGCAAGAAATAAGTGGTAAAAGGATGGGTGTTTTCACACCTATCAAATCCCCTACACTTAACCATTGCCATACCCTCATGCAATGCTTAGTGATAAAGCAACTTTACACTTTTCTCATAATTAATTAACCTTGGCCTTATTCAAATACTACTAAACAAAAATTAAAGCACTAAGAGAAATTAAAACTTTTAAAGTAAACAAAAGGATAGAACATAGCTATGTGGAAATAACTTGTAAAGAGATCGAGGACTTACATTAGGGCTTTGGTGCTGCGAAGATTTATCACCCTCAAGTTTCACGTTCCCCAAACTAAGCTTAAAAACGAGATCATTGTTATTATAAGTTAGCAATTCAAACACTTACACACATGGCTTAATTAAATGCTTAAACTCCCTTAATCCTAGGTGTATCTCTTATATTTTATTTTTGTCTTAGAATGATCATGAAGATGCATTTTTGGACTTATTTCGATAGTTTATTTAGGCTGAAAGCAAAGTAGGACGATTTGATCAATAGTTAGCTAAAGGACAAAATCTCTTAAAACTGCTTCTCGGGATATCAAAAAGTTCATATCTTGACATAACTTGGTTCACGATTTGAGACCTTTCTCAGGCCGACATTTGGCATGTACTTCATACTTCATATCTTGAGAGACGTTCTTGAGATAATGGTCTTCTCATCACAATAGAGTTTCTTCACTTTGGAGACTTTTGAGGAGTACTCCAACTTTGTTGACCACGACTTCATGATTATTTCTTCAATCTCTATTTGGGATTTTGAGATACAACGATCCACCTCCTTTTCGGACTTGGATGTATTTATCCTCATACCTTGTTAGGGTCTTTTCGGATAGACTTCTCCATCATCTTAGTGGGAGTTGATTGCTTTTCGTCGTGAGTCTTGATCCTTCATATTGACTTTGGGAATAATGCTTTTCACATCACTTTGGATCTTCAGCAATAAAATGGAATCCTCATGCCTTGTTAGGGCCTTTTCGGACTCGCCAATCTTCGCGCCCCGCTTCATAAGTTATGCCTTGGCTATGAACTCTCGTCATTACCGAGCAACTTTTAAACGATCTTGGGCTAGAAGCTAAGTAACTTTTCAAATCGTACGACCTTACTTATTGCAGATAAGTTATTAGCAAGTGATGGGAGAATAGGCAAATAATTACACACAGTGAGCTTGCGCAAGAATACCGACTTATAATTGACTCTATCATTTCTCGTCCTCCACAGTTTAAAATCTCAAATAATGAGACTCGTGGACACTTAGCCTAATAAACCAATTAAGGTCTACATGGTTAAGGATACTAGCTAGAATAAACTTGAATAAGTCTATTCGGGTTGAGTCAAAATAATCGCAACGGGCCTAATATGTCAAAGATTTCAAAACTAGCTACACCACTTTATTAATATTTTAACTTTATTGCGGGATATATACATATGAAAGCAACAATAAAAATTTAAAAATTACGACAAAATGGCCAAAGTTAATAAAAAATTTGAAAAATGTTGAAAAACAGGATTTTCTGGTTAAATGAAGGCATTTTCATGGAAAAGTCCACTTAAAACTTCGATAGAAGTCCCCCCTACACTTAAGATAGACATTGTCCTCAATGTTTAAGCATGTGGGAAAAATCTCCCCTACACTTATGACATTGTGCACGTTGGTTAACTCAAGCTAAGGAAGAGACGATTAAAGTGATCAATTTCAAATGTGAATATGAAGATAATTGAATCACGATAGTGGAGAGATAGAACCAGTATTGTGGATAACATGGGAGCACGGTTCTTCAAAGATTCCAAGAGTGCAATAATCCCTGTAATCACATCACCATCCAAAAACAAGCAACCTATATAGCTCCCCCTACACTTATGATGAAAAACGGGAAAGGGGGATAGATACTCGGGCTGCCTCCCGTGGAGCGCTTGTTTTTGTTTACCGAGTCGCGAGCCTGACTCGGTCCCGAACTAATTCAAGGGAAACGTGGTGAGGGATGGAATCATCTCCTTAGAGATGTCCTCACCAAAGTACAATTTCAAACGTTGGCCATTCACCTTGAAGTTGGGCCCATTTGGCTGAGAAAGCTCAATGGTACCATAGGGAAAGACATTGGCGATGATGAATAGACCAGACCAGCGGCTCTTCAACTTGCCTGAGAAGATCTTCAACCGAGAGTTAAAGAGTAAGACTTGATCACCAACGTTGAACTCTCGGTTCTTGATTTTAGCATCGTGGATAATCTTGGTCTTCTCCTTGTAAATCAATGAGTTCTCGTAAGCTTGATTCCTCAATTCTTGTAGCTCGTTGAGTTGAATCTTTCGAAAATCACCGGCTTTGATGATGTCGAAGTTAGCCCACTTCAAGGCCCAGTATGCCTTATGTTCCAGCTCGATGGGGAGGTGGCAGGCTTTCCCGTACACAAGACGATAAGGTGTACAACCAATCGGCGTCTTATAGGCGGTACGGAAAGCCCACAGAGCATCATCAAGTTTATCGACCCACGCGGCACGATGCTCTCCCACAGTACGTTCCAAAATTCTCTTCAATCCACGGTTGGATATCTCGGCTTGACCGTTGGTTTGAGGATGATAAGCGGTGGAAAGACGGTGATTGGCACCATACTTAGCCATGACTCTTGCAAATTGATCGTTGCAAAAATGAGTCCCGCGGTCACTGATAATAGCACGAGGAACACCGAAACGAGCAAACAGTTGTTTCAAGAAATTACAAACCACCTTCGCGTCGTTAGTGGGTAAAGCTTTGGCTTCAACCCATTTAGAAACGTAGTCGACAGCGACAAGGATGTATTTGTTGCCTTTAGAAGACGGGAATGGCCCCATAAAGTCGATGCCCCATACATCAAAGATTTCACACTCTTGTATGAAATTTTGAGGCATCTCATCCTTATGTGTGATCTTGCCTTGTCGTTGGCAAGCATCACAATGCTTAACCATTTCGTGAGCGTCACGATAAATGGTTGGCCAGTAGAATCCAGAATCAAACACTTTCTTAGCGGTGTAGTTGGGACCAAAGTGACCACCGGTGGGTCCTTTGTGGCAAGCTTGGAGAATATCAAAAGCTGCCAGTCCGTCCACACATCAACGAATGATCAGATCAGCACATTGTTTGAATAGAAAAGGGTCATCCCAAAAGTAAGTCTTAACATCGTGCAAGAACTTCTTCTTTTGTTGGGATGTTAACCCTTGGATGAGAACACCACCCGCTAAGTAGTTTGCAATATCGGTAAACCACGGGGTGCCATCAAGATTGAGATTTATAGACATTAAGGTCTCAAGGGGAAAAGAGTCATTGATCTCTTTGTTCGGATGGTCCCCTTGATATGGATCCTCAAGTCTGCTCAGATGATCCGCGGCCAGGTTTTCAGCACCCTTCTTGTCACGAATTTCAATGTTGAATTCTTGAAGGAGTAAAACCCAGCGGAGAAGTCTTGGCATAGAATCATTCTTAGTCATCAAGTACTTCAACGCGGAATGGTCCGTGTATACGATGGTGGTGGATAAAACAAGATAGGGGCGGAATTTTTCAAAATCATAGACAACAGCTAAAAGCTCTTTTTCGGTCGTTGTATAATGCAATTGAGCCCCCGTCATTGTTTTGCTAGCATAGTGGATTGGTTGGAAGTGTTTATTCACTCTTTGGCCCAAAACCGCACCAATAGCAAAGTCGCTAGCATCGCACATCAATTCAAAAGGCAGCTCCCAATTGGGGGTGACCAAGACCGGTGCCTTAGTTAGCTTATCCTTGAGAAGATTGAAGGCTTCGAGACACTCTTTAGAAAAGATAAAAGGAGTATCTTTTTCCAAGAGGTGGGTCATCGGGCGAGCGATTTTAGAGAAATCCTGAATGAATCGACGATAGAAGCCCGCATGACCCAGAAAACTTCTCGCACCCTTCACGGTTGAAGGTGAAGGTAATTTGGCTATGACATCAACTTTAGCACGGTCGACTTCAAGACCGGCCTTAGAGATTTTGTGTCCTAGCTCAATGCCTTCTTTTACCATAAAGTGGCATTTTTCCCAATTCAGAACAAGGCGAGTGTCTTTGCACCGCTTAAGCATACGTTCCAAATTGGCAAGGCAAGAAGAGAAAGAATCCCCGAAGACCGAGAAATCATCCATGAAGACTTCCATGGTTTGCTCAACCATGTCATGGAAGATAGCCAACATGCACCTTTGGAAAGTCCCGGGGGCATTGCATAAGCCAAAAGGCATCCTTTTGTAAGCAAATGTGCCATAGGGACAAGTGAATGTTGTCTTTTCTTGATCTTGGGGATTGATGGGTATTTGAAAATAACCCGAGAAACCATCCAGAAAGCAGTAATATTCATTACCCGCTAGACGTTCAAGCATTTGGTCCATAAAAGGTAAAGGGAAATGATCATTTCTCGTGGCATCATTGAGTTTGCGGTAGTCTATACAAACTCTCCACCCAGTAACGAGACGGGTAGGAATTAACTCGTTGTTTGCATTGGGCACAACGGTAATTCCGCCTTTCTTAGGCACACAATGGACTGGACTAACCCATGGTAAATCCGAAATAGGGTAAATCATACCCGCATCAAGAAGTTTGATAACCTCTTTTTTGATGACGTCATGGATTTTAGGATTCACCCTTCTTTGGCTTTGAATTGTGGGCTTAAAGTCGTCCTCCATGGGAATTTTATGTGTGCAGAAATGAGGATCAATTCCACGGATGTCGGAGATTTTCCAAGCGATAGCTCTTTTATGCTTCTTCAACACAGCGACAAGTCGGGCTTTTTCGTCTTCTTTCAGATCCTTGGCGATGATGACCGGTAACTTCTCGTCGTCTTCTAGGAAAACGTACTCAAGATGAGGCGGTAGGTCCTTAAGCTCGAGAGTAGGAGGATCCTCAGTAGATGGTGAAACTAACGATGGATCATCATTAGTCACCTCTTTAGGGGTGGGAGGAGACAATGGGTCCTCATTGAGAAGTCTCTCAATAGTACTGATGTCTTCATCCCAATTGGTGGACAAATTATCATACTTAATATCGAGAGGACCCAAGCTAGCTTCGAAATCATCCAAGTCACTTTCTCCAAAAGGAGTCAATGCCGAAGCAATTGAGGCAACTGTCTCAACATTGGGTAGAGAAGAGAGAGTACTTTTGCAAGCATCATGAAAATGTTCTTCACAAGCCTCATCGAGAACATCAATAGCATTAACACTCTCATATGAATAAGGTTGCTTAGAAATCTTACCCATGTTGAAGACAATTTGATCGTCACCAACTCTCATGATTAATTCGCCTGCGGCTACATCAATGAGAGTGCGACCGGTCCTCGGGAATGGACGTCCAACGATTAATGGAACACGAGGGTCCATCTCGTAGTCAACGACGACAAAATCCGCCGGGAAGGTGAATTTATCAACGCCAACAAAGACATCTTCGGCTATCCCCACTGGATAAGCAACCGTACGGTTGGCTAATTCCAAAGTCATTTTAGTGGGGACTAGCTCGGGGAGAGATAATTGCTTCCAAACACTTAAAGGCATTAAGTTTATACTGGCACCTAGATCGGCTAGGGCCATGCAATTCTCTACTCCCGGGAAGTTGCAAGGAATCAAGAAGCGACCCAGATCACCAAGTTTGGTGGGCAATTTCCTTAAGAGCACTGCGGAGCAGTTCTCATTAAGTTGGGTCTGAGCAATGTCAAGAAGCTTTTCTTTATCACTTAGAAGATCTTTAAACATCTTAGCATATTTGGGCATGTGAGCGAGAGCCTCGGCAAAGGAGATGTTAAAATTCAATTGTTTAAACATTTTTAGAAAGTTGGAAACCTGAATATCATCCTTGCTCTTTTGCTTCTCTTTCCTCAACCTTGAAGGATAAGGGATATTGGATGAAGAAGAAGGCTTTAAGGGAATAGGATCACTCACAATCACGGGTGGTGGGGAAATGGGGATAGAAGGTGAAGGAGGTGAGGAAAGTTGCTCGGTTTCCTTGTTCACAATCACGGGTGGAGGTGTAGGAAGCTCGGGTTCCATATAACCTTTTCCACTACGAGTGGTGATTGCTTTCATCTCCCCTCTTGGATTCGCAACGGTATTACTCGGAAGAGTACCCGAAGAAGAGGGTTGATTACCCTGGATGAGCGAACCAATCATATCACGAAGGTGAACAGCTTGATTATTAAAAGAGTTTTGCATGTTGGCATTAATAGCATCGCTGTGTTTGGCCATATCATTCCGTAGCTCGGCTCGAATATCGCTCCCTTGTTTCACCATGTCATTCTTCAAATTGACAAATTGACTCTGAAGATTCGTTACCATCTCACGATTAGTCTTCATGAACGACTCGACGTCGGGATTCACTGCCATCGGTTGATTGAGAGGTGGAGTTTGGTAAGCTTGAGAATTTCCTTGAGTTGGGTAGGTGTTTCTTTGGGATGGATATTGATTTTGAGCACGAGGTTGGGATTGGTTGTTTCAGTTATAGCTTTGTTGTTGGTTTTGGTTTGCAGGAGGGAAACCGGGAGGAGCAAGATAATTGTTGGAACGATAACTTAGCAAGCTACGATCTCCTTGAGGACGAGCTTGATAGCCTCCCGTGGGATATGTACCGTATGCCGCGTTAACGTTTTCAGAATAATTGCCTTGAGTAGAAGGACAATCATTATAAGAATGGGGACCACCACATGTGTCACAAGAAATAACAACGGCTTTAGCTTGTTGAAAGTGGTTTGTGGCTATGGTCATGAAATTCTTGTTCATTTCAGCGAGTTGTCGAGAAATTTCAGTCATCTCAGGATTGGAAGTAGTAGAAGAAACATTGACTCTCGAGTTAGATCTTGATGACGCGGATGAATCCCAATTCTTGTGGTGAGTAGTCATGTTTTCAATCAACTCTCGACACTCCTCTGGTCTCCTTTTCATAAAAGTACCACTGGCGGCGGCATTGATCGTGTCACGATCGCGAAAGGTGAGACCATTGTAGAAGGTATCAATGAGAGTGACGGGGAGCATATTGTGATTAGGACAACGGTCGATCAAATCATTGTATCGTTCCCAAGCATCGAAAAGCGATTCATCATTCCCTTGCATAAATCCACTGATTTGGTTACGGAGGTTAGTGACCATGGATGGTGGGAAGTAGCGCGATAAAAAGCGTTGAGTCATGTCGTTCCACGTATGAATAGAATTCTTAGGAAGACGGTCAAACCATTTTTCGGCATGGTGAGAAAGCGAGTGAGGAAAGAGTTGGAGGCGAAGGTCATCCATAGAAACACCGGGGGATTTCATGCTTTGGGTAATGGTTATGAATTTGTCGAGGTGTTTGTTGGCATCATCATCCGGAATTCCGCGAAATGGATTCGTTTGTACTTGCTGGATCATGTGATGCTTCAATGAAAACTCCTGAGCCGTGACATGCATCGGTGCAATCGGGCCTCCACGTCCGTTCATCGTGGGTTGACATAGCTCCTCCATGGTGCGTAAGTTGGGTAAAGGTAGATTATTCATATTTTGGTGGGGTGGGTTATTATTGTTGTTGTTATGTTGGGGGGTGGAATATTGTTGTTGTTGTTGTGTACACCGGCCATGTCTAATTGTTCGAGAGTCTCGGGCTCTGAATAAGACGTGGATCGAGTACGCATACACTAAAAAGAAAATGCAAGAGAAAATATTTTTGGTTTTTATAGGTTTTTTAATGTTTTTGTATTTTTGAAAATTTTATATTTTTATGGGTTTTTTGAAAATTTCTTTGTGCTTGAAAATAACGTTCCCGAAAGAACGGATCCCAAAATCCAATTTTTCTCACAAGAAACCGTTGATCCTTACGAAAAGAGCCGGCAGCGGCGCCATTTTAATAACTGACTTTTGGTTGGTTAATAAAAAGGTTTTGCTTGCAAGATCTTCCTTTGCGTTGCTCGTACCCAATTGATAAATATCGTTGTTTCGTTCTCGGTATCTTCTCGAATCGATCACGGTCAAAAGTGGAATAATTGTAATTGGTGACTAAAAAGGGGGAGCTTTGGTCTAAATGTACTAAAATTTAAGAACTAGAAGTAATTAAATTAAACTAAAAATTATAACTGAGAATAAGTACCTTAACAACTGACTGGAAAACTCTATTCTGGATCCCTATGCGGAATGTACTGCTCTACTCGGAATGTTTCCCTTACTCGGAATAATTAAGGCCATGCGGAACAAAAGTCTTATGCGGAAAGTTTCACTTATGCGGAATAATTTGAAAGAACCTCTATTCGGAAAGTCTAGTTCTGTTCGGAAAGTTTAGCTCTATTCGGAATATCTGAAAAATGAGGCTATGCGGAATAATTAAAGAAAAACCTTATGCGGAAAGTATGCTCTATGCGGAATAATTATCTTAATCGGAATATTTGCTCTATTCGGAAAGTTTGGGCTATTCGGAATATTTGGAAAGACAGCTTTACTCGGAATAATTTTAATATTCCGAATAACCAGGAGAAAGAAACCCTACTCGGAATATTTTAAATATTCCGAATAAACACACTCCCAGAATCCTTATTCGGAATCTGGGGAGCTCAGACACTCGAAGGCGAAGAACAGGGGATATAAGAACACGAATTCAATACTAAAAATCACCAAATTTTTAACCAAAACTAAAACCAATTTTACCACTAATCCTTTACTCATAGAAAGCTTGAATCCAAAATGACAAAATTGCAAATCCCACTTACTTTTGACAATCAAACCGAAAGAATTAAACTTAAGAGCTACGAATCAAAAAGTGATGAAGAACAAGATGATAGAAAGATTAAAAGAAGACTTGTATTAATGATTTAAGATTCAACAAACAAATGGAAAGATCAAACTTACAAGATTGGAAGAAATTGAACAAAGAAGAAAACCTCTCCTTAAGGGAGATGGTTCTTAAGAACTAGGAAAAACTAAAACAGAAAAGGAAGATGAGAGAGAGGCCGGATGTGTGAATGGGAGGAGTACTTATAGGCTTCTCCCTTGGTTGGTGAGTGGGCTTTCTTCCTTTCTTTTTGTCTTCTCGTCTTTTCAGAAAAGTTGACGTTTTCGATTCTGATTCGGGATTCGTCGACGATTAAATTCAACTCGTCTTTTAATTTCTTCGATTAATAGACTTGAGTTTCTTCGACACATGTAAATCTTCCGTCTTTGGTCCTTTTCTTCGATAAATCTTCAAATAGGCCCATTGACTTCAAATCTTTTGCATCTCTTGGACTATAGACTTCATCTTATCATCTTTTTCCTCGATAAACCCGTGCAATCCCATGTTTTCTCCAATATTTATCCGGTTGGCTCTGAAAACATAACAAACACACAAACCACGCATAATTCCAAACACATGACATTAAATACGCGTTTTGGTCTTGTTTTAG
The DNA here is from genome assembly GCA_025667525.1 of Glebionis coronaria. Lineage (NCBI taxonomy): Eukaryota > Viridiplantae > Streptophyta > Magnoliopsida > Asterales > Asteraceae > Glebionis > Glebionis coronaria. The sequence goes on along the minus strand of CM046874.1, from coordinate 608,404,567 downwards.
CAAGAAATAAGTGGTAAAAGGATGGGTGTTTTCACACCTATCAGTGCCTGTAGCATCTATTCTTCTGAGTCGAATTTACTCATCTGTGGAAATTGTCTTATTTAACAATTGACGATTCTTTCTTGTCCAATTCTCCCGTAGTGAGATTCTTAGGAAAAGTATCTGATTACCGAGTGTTGATACCCGACTGGATGTATCGACGTTCTTATCATTTCTCTTGATTAGATTTCATTTGAATGACCTGGGTAACGATCTGAGGAGCTTTCGAATGCGTACTCAAATTATGAAAACATGGGATATATACATATTCGTTAAATGTTTTCGTCTGTATCTGGTTTGAAATTCTATCGCGTAGATTATGCGTTGACCTTACTCTTTTAATAGTAGTTGTGTCTCCATATATCCCTGAACTTGTGAAGGATTATGAGTTATTATTAGGCTTTTGAGAAGTTCACATCTTATCGACGACAATAAAACTGAAAAGTTGATAGTGCCAGTAGAATGGATTGATTGATTATGACATGACGACATTGTCTTAATTGATGGGAACTCGAATCGAATTCCCCTAAATGATAAGATGTTGATTAATATTAGCTTTTTGGTGTGGTGAAAAAAAGTTCGATTCTCAGAATCCTCTCGAATTGATCTCAGTTAAAAGTGGAATGATTTGTTCTTGGTGACAAAAAGTGGATTTGGTTTTCTATTCTAAATAAATGAAGCAAATAAAGATTAAAGCCGGAAACAGAAGATCAAAAACAGTTTAAATGATAAAGCAGAAAAATACCCTTACTGAAAATGAGTGCTATACGGAATAAATGGAAAAGATGCCCTATTCGGAATAAAAGAACTCTATTCGGAAAAATAACCTTATACGAAAAAATCAGCTTATGCGGAAAAAGGGTGCTATTCGGAAAAATATCTCTATGCGGAATATTATACCCTATGCGGAAAATTACTCTATGCGGAAAAGATGCCCATTCGGAAAGAGAATACTATGCGGAATAATTGCCTTATGCGGAAAATAAGGCTATTCGGAAAAACATCACTATGCGTAAAAATCAGCTATGCGGAATATATAAAATATTCCGAGTAAAGGAAATGTAAACACCCCTATTCGGAATATCCAGGATTCCGAATAAGGGAGATATAAAATCGTCTGTTCGGAAAGTTCTGGAATGAAAGAACAGTGACAGTAGCGAAGAACAGGGGACACGGTTTTAAATCCAAAATCAACTCCGATACTTAAAAAGGTTTTACCAAATCAAACACAAACCATTTAAATACCATAAGTAATAAATCCCACCAATAAAAACACTATATCAACAACTTTTTAAGATCAAACTAGAATCAAATAAAAACTTAAGAACTTGAAATAGAAGATGATGAAGATCAAGATGAATGAAAAGATGGAATAGATTGATTAATATAAAAATAACAAGAGTAATGATTACACTTACAAGATTCGAAAAAGGAGAAATGAAAAAATCACCAAACACCCTAATGGTGTTTGAGATGCTACGAACCAAGAACTAGGAAAAAGAAAAATGAAGCTAACTCCCTAATTGTGTGAAGGGAGTATCTATTTATACTCCTAGTGGTTGGTTGGTGAGTGGGCTTTCTCCCTTTCTTCTTGTCTTCTCGTCCTTTCAGAAAAGTTGACGTTTTCGATTCTGATTCGGGATTTGTCGTCGATTAAATTCAACTCGTCTTTTAATTTCTTCGTTAAATAGACTTGAGTTTCTTCGACTTATGAAAATCTTCCGTCTTTAGTCCTTTTCTTCGATAAATCTTCGAATAGGCCTAGTGACTACAAATCTTTTGCATGTCTTGGACAATAGACTTTATCTTGAGTCTTTTTCTTTGATAAAACCCGTGCAATCCCATGTTTTCTTTAATATTCATCCGGTTAGCTCTGAAAACACAATAAACACAAAAACCACGCATAATTCCAAACAAATGATATTAAATACGTGTTTTGGTCTTGTTTTAGCCCGAATTAAGTGGTAAAAGGATGGGTGTTTACACACCTATCAAATCCCCTACACTTAACCATTGCCATGCCCTCATGCAATGCATAGTGATAAAGCAATTTTACATTTTTCTCATAATTAATCAACCTTGGCCTTATTTAAATTCTACTAAATAAGAATCAAATTACTAAGAGAAATAAAAACTTTAAGATAAACAAAAAGAATGGAAATAACTTGTAAAGAAATCAAGGACTTACATTAGGGCTTTGGTGTTGCGAAGATTTATCACCCTCAAGTTTCACGTTCCCCAAACTAAGCTTAAAAACGAGATCATTGTTATTATAAGTTAGTAAATCAAACACTTACACACATGGCTTAATTAAATGCTTAAACTCCCTTATTCCTAGTTGTATCTCTTATATTTTATTTTTGTCTTAGAATGATCATGAAGATGCATTTTTGGACTTATTTCGATAGTTTATCAAGGTGAAAGCAAAGTAGGATGATTTGATCAATAGTTAGCTAAAGGACAAAATCTCTTAAAACTGCTTCTCGGGATATCAAAAAGTTCATATCTTGGCATAACTTGGTTCACGATTTGAGACCTTTCTCGGGCCGATATTTGGCATGTACTTCATACTTCATATCTTCGAGAGACGTTCTTGAGATAATGGTCTTCTCATCATAATAGAGTTTCTTCACTTGGAGACTTTTGAGGGGTACTCCAACTTTGTTGACCACGACTTCATGATTATTTCTTCAATCTCTAATTGGGATTTTGAGATACAACGATCCGCCTCCTTTTCGGACTTGGATCTATTTATCCTCATACCTTGTTAGGGTCTTTTCGGATAGACTTCTCCATGATCTTTATGGGAGTTGATTGCTTTTCGTCGTGAGTCTTGATCCTTCATATTGACTTTAGGAATAATGCTTTTCACATCACTTTGGATCTTCAGCAATAAAATTGAATCCTCATGCCTTGTTAGGGCCTTTTCGGACTCGCCAATCTTCGCGCCCCGCTTCATAAGTTATGCCTTGGCTATGAACTCTTATCATTACCGAGCAACTTTTAAACGATCTTGGGCTAGAAGCTAAGTAACTTTTCAAATCGTACGACCTTACTTATTGCAGATAAATTATTATCAAGTGATGGGAGAATAGGCAAATAATTACACCAAGTGAGCTTGCGCAAGAATACCGACTTATAATTGACTCTATCATTTCTCGTCCTCCACAATTTAAAATCTCAAGTAATGAGACTCGTGGATACTTAGCCTAATAAACCGATTAAGGTCTACATGGTTAAGGATACTAGCTAGAATAAACTTGGATAAGTCTATTCGGGTTGAGTCAAAATAAACGCAACGGGCCTAATATGTCAAAGCCTTCTAAACTAGCTACACCACTTTATTAAAAATTTTTGACTTTATTGTGGGATATATACATACGAAAGCAACGATAAAAATTTAAAAACTACAACTAAATGGCCAAAGTTAATAAAAAATTTGAAAAATGTTGAAAAATAGGATTTTCTGGTTAAATGAAGGCATTTTCATGGAAAAGTCCACTTAAAACTTCGATAGAAGTCCCCCCTACACTTAAGATAAACATTGTCCTCAATGTTTAAGCATGTGGGAAAATTCTCCCCTACACTTATGACATTGTGCACGTTGGTTAACTCGAGTGAAGGAAGAGACGACTAAAGTGATCAATTTCAAATGTGAATATGAAGAAAATTGAATCACGATAGTTGAGAGATAGAACCGGATTTCGGATAACACGGGAGCACGGTTCTTCAAAGGTTTCCAAGATTGCAGTTATCCCTGTAATCACATCACCATACAAACACAAATGACCAAAATAGATCCTCCCCTACACTTAGGGGGTTAAAGGGATAGATACTCGGGCTGCCTCCCGAGGAGCGCTTGTTTTTGATAACCGAGTCACGAGCCTGACTCGACCCAAAATTAGTTCATGGGGAACGTGGTGAGGGAAGGAATCACCTCCTGAGAGGTGTCCTCACCAAAGTACAACTTCACTCGTTGGCCATTCACCTTAAAATTCGGTCCATTAGGTTGAGCGAGCTCGAGAGTACCATATGGAAAAATTTGGGCGATGGTGAATGGGCCGGACCAACGAGATTTGAGCTTGCCCGAAAAGATTTTCAACCGAGAGTTAAAAAGTAAGACTTTGTCTCCAACATGGAACTCTCGGTTTTTGATCTTGGAGTCGTGAATGAGCTTAGTTCTTTCCTTATAGATCAAAGAATTTTCATAAGCCTCATTACGGAGTTCATTCAGCTCATTGAGTTGGATCTTGCATAGGTCACCGGCTTTGTTTATATCAAAATTAGCCCACTTCAAGGCCCAATAAGCCTTGTGCTCCAACTCAATGGGGAGGTGGCACGCTTTCCCGTACACAAGACGATAAGGCGTACAGCCGATCGGGGTCTTGTAAGCAGTACGGAAAGCCCACAAAGCATCATCGAGTTTATCAGCCCATGCGGCACGATGCTCTCCCACGGTTCTTTCAAGAATTCGCTTCAGCCCTCGGTTTGATATTTTAGCCTGGCCATTAGTTTGTGGGTGGTAGGCTGTGGAAAGACGATGGTTTACACCGTACTTAGCCATGACTCTAGCAAATTGGTCATTGCAGAAATGAGTCCCACGATCACTAATAATGGCGCGAGGCACACCGAATCTAGCGAATAAAGCTTTCAAAAAGTTACAAACCACCCTTGCGTCATTAGTAGGTAAGGCTTTGGCTTCAACCCACTTAGAAACGTAGTCAACGGCAACAAGGATGTATTTGTTTCCTTTAGAAGAAGGGAATGGCCCCATAAAGTCGATACCCCAAACATCAAAAATTTCACACTCTTGAATGAAATTCTGAGGCATCTCGTCTTTATGTGTGATTTTGCCTTGCTTTTGGCAAACATCACATCTTTTAACCATATCGTGAGCGTCACGATATATGGAGGGCCAATAAAATCCCGAGTCAAACACTTTCTTTGCGGTGTAGTTGGGACCAAAGTGACCACCGGTGGGTCCTTTGTGGCAAGCATCAAGGATTTCAGACGCTGCCGGTCCATCAACACATCGACGGATAATCAGGTCGGCACATTGTTTGAATAGGTAAGGGTCGTCCCAAAAGTAAGTCTTAATGTCGGTGAAGAACTTCTTCTTTTGTTGAGACGTCAACCCTTCCTTGAGAATTCCACCCGCTAAGTAGTTTGCAAAGTCCGCAAACCACGGGGTTTCATTCGGCTTCGAGTTTATAGACATTAAGGTCTCCAAGGGAAAAGAATCATTGATTTCTTTGTTTGGGTGATCCCCTTGGTAAGGATCCTCAAGTCTGCTGAGATGATCCGCGACTAAGTTTTCTGCTCCTTTTTTATCGCGAATTTCGATTTTAAATTCCTGGAGCAGCAAAACCCAGCGAAGAAGTCTTGGTTTAGAATCTTGCTTTGTCAACAAGTACTTCAGCGCGGAATGATCGGTGTACACAATTGTAGTAGAAAGGACAAGATAGGGGCGAAATTTTTCAAAAGCATAGACAACAGCTAAAAGCTCTTTTTCGGTTGTCGTATAATGCAATTGTGCCCCAGTCATTGTCTTGCTAGCGTAATGGATCGGTTGGAAGTGCTTGTTCACTCTTTGTCCAAGAACCGCTCCAATAGCAAAATCACTAGCATCGCACATCAACTCGAAGGGAAGCTCCCAATTAGGGGTAACCAAGACGGGTGCCTTAGTTAGATTATCCTTAAGTGAGTTGAAGGCTTCAAGACACTCTTTGGAGAAGATAAAAGGAGTATCTTTTTCCAAGAGGTGGGTCATCGGGCGAGCGATTTGAGAAAATCTTTGATGAATCGACGGTAGAAGCCCGCATGACCCAGGAAACTTCTCACACCCTTCACTGTTGAAGGTGGAGGCAACTTCGCGATAACATCGACTTTAGCACGGTCAACTTCAAGACCGGCTTTCGAGATCTTATGTCCAAGCACGACGCCTTCTTTTACCATGAAATGGCATTTTTCCCAATTTAGAACAAGGCGAGTGTCTTCGCACCTCTGTAGCATACGTTCCAAATTGGCAAGGCAAGAAGAGAACGAATCCCCGAAGACCGAGAAATCATCCATGAAGACTTCCATGGTTTGTTCAACCATGTCATGGAAGATAGCTAACATACACCTTTGGAAAGTCCCTGGCGCATTACATAAGCCGAAAGGCATTCTTTTGTAAGCAAAAGTGCCATAGGGACAAGTGAATGTAGTCTTCTCTTGATCTTGGGGATCGATGGGAATTTGGAAATAACCCGAGAAACCATCAAGAAAGCAGTAATATTCATTACCCGCTAAGCGTTCAAGCATTTGGTCCATAAAAGGTAGAGGGAAATGATCCTTTCTCGTGGCATCATTGAGTTTGCGGTAGTCTATACAAACTCTCCACCCAGTAACAAGACGAGTGGGAATCAACTCGTTGTGTTCATTGGGAACAATGGTTATTCCGCCCTTCTTGGGCACACAATGGATTGGACTAACCCATGGGGAATCTGAAATAGGGTAAATCATACCCGCATCAAGAAGTTTGATAACCTCTGTTTTGATGACTTCATGGATTTTTGGATTCACCCTTCGTTGGCTTTGAATTGTGGGCTTAAAGTCGTCCTCCATGAGAATTTTGTGTGTGCAGAAGTGAGGATCAATTCCACGAATATCCGAAATCTTCCAAGCGATAGCCTTCTTATGATCTTTCAACATGGCGACAAGTCGAGCTTTCTCTTCATCCTTCAAATCCTTAGCAATGATGACTGGCGACTTCTTCTCTTCTTCGAGGAATACATACTCAAGATGGGGCGGCAACTCCTTAAGTTCTAAATCTGGAGGATTTTCGACGGGAGGCGTATTCGAAGTCGGAGTATCGATGGCAATAACAGTGGGAGATGGAGGGGAAGGATTGTCTTCTCTGAGGAGGTTTGCAATGAAACTGAGATCGTCATCCCAATTGGTAGTAGAATCGTCATTGTCTTGCTTCACATCTTCCAAGGTGGTTTCCAAATCTTTCCAAAGGAAATCACTTTCTCCAAATAGAGATAGTGATGAATCGATAGAGGAAACGGTCTCAACATTGGGAAGAGAGGTAGGAATATTTTTACAAGCATCCTTGAAGTGTTCTTCACAGGCCTCATCAAGAACGTCAATACAATTAACACTCTCGTAAGAATAAGGCTGTTTAGAAAGCTTTCCCATGTTGAAGACTACTTTATCGTCACCCACTCTCATGATAAGCTCACCGGCTTCAACATCAATGAGAGTGCGACCGGTCCTCAAGAATGGACGACCAACAATGAGTGGCACACGGGGGTCCATCTCGTAGTCGACGACAACAAAATCGGCAGGGAAGGTGAATTTGTCGACTCCTACAATGACGTCTTCGGCTATCCCCACTGGATAAGAAACCGTACGGTTAGCTAATTCCAAAGTCATTTTGGTGGGAACTAGCTCTGGGATAGATAATTGCTTCCAAACACTTAGAGGCATGAGATTAATACTGGCACCTAGATCGGCTAGGGCCATGCAATTCTCTACTCCCGGGAAATTGCAAGGGATTAAGAAACGACCCGGATCACCAAGCTTTGTTGGCAATTTCCTTAAGAGCACTGCAGAGCAGTTCTCATTAAGTTGGGTGTTGGCGATATCGAGGAGCTTTTCCTTGTCGCTCAGAAGATCTTTAAACATTTTGGCATACTTGGGCATGTGAGCGAGAGCCTCAGCGAAGGAGATATTGAAATTCAGTTTTTTGAATATTTTAAGGAAATTTGAAACCTGAATATCATCCTTGCTCTTTTGCTTCTCTTTCCTCAACCTTGAAGGATAAGGTATATTGGAAGAAGAGGAAGGCTTTAGAGGAATAGGGTCACTCACAACCACGGGTGGAGGAGGGGTAGAAGGAAGAGGTGGAGAAATTGGGGAAGGAGAAGGAGGAGGAATAGGAGCAGGTGACTCGTTCTCCTTAGTCACAATCACCGGTGGAGGTATAGGAAGCTCGGGTTCCTTGGTACCTTTGCCACTTCGAGTGGTGATTGCTTTCATCTCCCCTCTTGGATTCGCAACGGTGTTACTCGGAAGAGTACCCGAAGAAGAGGGTTGACTACTTTGGAAAAAACTATCCATCATGTTCCTTAAATCATTAGTTTGGCTATCCAACGTATTTCTCATATCTGCTCTCAAATCATTTCCTTGCTTGACCAAGTCGGCTTTCAGGTTGAGCACCTCTCTCTGAAGATTTCCCACTATCGCATCGTTAGTCCTCATATAAGTTTCCACTTCTTGGTGAAGAGCGGTGGGTTGGTTGGGAGGAGCATTGTATGCAGGTGGTTGGTAAGCAGGTTGTTGGTAGACTTGGTTGTTTCGTTGAGGTGGTTGTTGCTGCTTGTGAGGTGGGATGTATGGTTGTCGAGGTTGTTGTTGTTGTTTTGGGTTGGCAGGAGGGAAACCAGGTGGTGAAAGATAGTTGTTGCTGCGGTAGCTAAGCAAGTTACGGTCACCTTGGGGTCTAGCTTGATAAGCAGGTTGTTGATAGGTGCCATATGCTGCATTCACATTCTCAGCAGGGTAATCTTGGGTGGCGATACAAGTTGTGTAAGAGTGTGGACCACCGCATATCTCACAAGGTTGGCTGACAGCGTTCACTTGAGCGTTTTTGGCGTTGTTGCTGTTGTTGTTACTGACGGTGTGGGTGACAAGCGATTCAAGAAGCGTAGTGATTTTGTCTAATCGCTTGTCGCTGTCATTAGTGCTAGCACTAGCAACATTGGTCCGAACACTCTTGGTTTGCACACGAGATTTGTTCTCAATGATATCCCAAGCAGCATTGGAAGTCTTAGCCAATAAATTACCCCCCGAGGCACTATTCAGTGAATCTTGATCACTCATGCTTAAACCATTGTAAAAAGTATTGATTTGATGTACTTTGGTAAAACCATGTTGTGGGCATTTTCTTAAAAGATCTTTGAAACGATCCCAAGATTCACTGAACGACTCATCGTACTTTTGTTCAAAGTTTATAATCTCATTCCGCAAAGCGGTAGTACGAGAGGGTGGAAAAAAGTAATTTATAAACTTTGTTTCCAAATCCGTCCACGAGAGAATACTCTGTGGCGGTTCCTTAGCAAGCCAATGCCGGGCTTGTCCCTCTAAAGAAAAGGGAAAAAGTTGTAACCTTATAACTTCTTGTGGAACCCCATTGAACTTGACCGTGTTGGTGAGTTGTAGAAATCTCTTGATGTGGTCGTGTGGATCATCAATGGTTCGTCCCAAGAATGGTTGAGCGGAGAACATCTGGATAAAGCCTGACTTTAGCTCGAAATTGTTGGCGGCAATTGGTGGTATAACAATTGGATCCGTGTTGCCATCTACATGAGCTTGAAGCAGTTCAATCATCGGGCGATTATCCGGAAGGGGCTCATTGTTGTTATTATTGTTCATGTTGTTGAAAGGCAGGTTGTTGTTGTTATTATTGTTGTTCGGAGGTGGTATGTTATTGTTGTTTTGTACACCAGCCATGTCTAAGTTATCGAGAGGCTCGGGCTCTTGATAAGACGTGGATCGAGTGCGCATACACCTGCAAAAGAACGAACAAAGAAAAAAAAACAAAGCAAAAATATTTTTGGTTTTTTTATGGTTTTTTACTTTTTAGGATTTTTGAAAAATTTATATTTTTTAGGATTTTTGAAAATTTTTGTGAAAAAGTAACGTTCACGGGGAACGGATCCCAAAATCCAAGTTCTCACAAAAAACTTTTGATCTTAACGAGAGGAGCCGGCAGCGGCGCCATTTAATATTAGCTTTTTGGTGTGGTGAAAAAAAGTTCGATTCTCGGAATCCTCTCGAATTGATCTCAGTTAGAAGTGGAATGATTTGTTCTTGGTGACAAAAAGTGGATTTGGTTTTCTATTCTAAATAAATGAAGCAAATAAAGATTAAAGCCAGAAACAGAAGATCAAAAACAGTTTAAATGATAAAGCAGAAAAATACCCTTACTGAAAATGAGTGCTATACGGAATAAATGGAAAAGATGCCCTATTCGGAATAAAAGAACTCTATTCGGAAAAATAACCTTATACGGAAAAATCAGCTTATGCGGAAAAAGGGTGCTATTCGGAAAAATATCTCTATGCGGAATATTATACCCTATGCGGAAAATTACTCTATGCGGAAAAGATGCCCATTCGGAAAGAGAATACTATGCGGAATAATTTCCTTATGCGGAAAATAAGGCTATTCGGAAAAACATCACTATGCGTAAAAATCAGCTATGCGGAATATATAAAATATTCCGAGTAAAGGAAATGTAAACACCCCTATTCGGAATATCCAGGATTCCGAATAAGGGAGATATAAAATCGTCTGTTCGGAAAGTTCTGGAATGAAAGAACAGTGACAGTAGCGAAGAACAGGGGACACGGTTTTAAATCCAAAATCAACTCCGATACTTAAAAAGGTTTTACCAAATCAAACACAAACCATTTAAATACCATATGTAATAAATCCCACCAATAAAAACACTATATCAACAACTTTTTAAGATCAAACTAGAATCAAATAAAAACTTAAGAACTTGAAATAGAAGATGATGAAGATCAAGATGAATGAAAAGATGGAATAGATTGATTAATATAAAAATAACAAGAGTAATGATTACACTTACAAGATTCGAAAAAGGAGAAATGAAAAAATCACCAAACACCCTAATGGTGTTTGAGATGCTACGAACCAAGAACTGGGAAAAAGAAAAATGAAGCTAACTCCCTAATTGTGTGAAGGGAGTATCTATTTATACTCCTAGTGGTTGGTTGGTGAGTGGGCTTTCTCCCTTTCTTCTTGTCTTCTCGTCCTTTCAGAAAAGTTGACGTTTTCGATTCTGATTCGGGATTTGTCGTCGATTAAATTCAACTCGTCTTTTAATTTCTTCGTTAAATAGACTTGAGTTTCTTCGACTTATGAAAATCTTCCGTCTTTAGTCCTTTTCTTAGATAAATCTTCGAATAGGCCTAGTGACTACAAATCTTTTGCATCTCTTGGACAATAGACTTTATCTTGAGTCTTTTTCTTTGATAAAACCCGTGCAATCCCATGTTTTCTTTAATATTCATCCGGTTAGCTCTGAAAACACAATAAACACAAAAACCACGCATAATTCCAAACAAATGATATTAAATACGTGTTTTGGTCTTGTTTTAGCCCGAATTAAGTGGTAAAAGGATGGGTGTTTACACACCTATCATTGATTATCAAAAGTTATTTAAATAATTCTTGATGGATGACCTTATCCTGCATTTAGACTTGAAATTATACCATGAATGGTTGTGAACTAGTCATAGATATTATAATCTAGAAAGAACCTAATATGAATGTATTAAAAGATGTTTCTTTTATCTGAAACTTTAGGAGGTATTTATTGGTGAATTACCTAGACTTTTGCCATTAAGGCAAGTTGAAATTGGTATTGATTATATTCCCGGTGCTGCACCTGTGGCTTGTGCACTGTACGTCAGCACCTTCTAAATTTGAAGCGTTACCGTACAACTGAGAGAGTTGTCGGAGAAAGATTTTATTCTACCGAGCTCGTCATCATGAAGAGCTATGGTGTTATCATTCCTTATATATATAGATTACTGTGAACTGAGTAAATTGACAATCGAAAACGATATCCATGACTCGAAATGGAAGATTTGTTCAATCATTTACAAGGTTCTAGCGTATGTTCTAAAGATTTGATCCATGGCATGGTTATCATCAACTTCGCATCTGCGAAAAAGATTATGTATTCCAATCACTACATCCGGTACTTGTAATGAACATTATGAGTTTCACGTGATGTCGTTTGGATTGACTAATACACATGTAGTATTCATAAATTTGATGAATCACGTGTGTAGGCTGTAAAATGATAAATTCATGCTCGTGATCATTAAGGACTATTTGTTTATTTATAAGAATAAGAAGGAGTTAATAATTATTTATAGATCGCCCTGAATTGACTGAACAATAAAAACCTGTACCTTGAATATTTAACATGAGATTTAAAACTTAATCCTTTACATTATTTGACCGTGTGATTAATAAGATAATGGAATATATTGACTCTTTAAAAATTAAGAGCCCTTTTAAGAATTTGGGTTTTACCAAAAATAAAATGCAAATATGTTTTAACAAATGTTTTAACAAAGGATTTTTAAGGGATTATTCCCTTATGCACAAATCATTTAACTAAACTCCTGTTTAGGGGTAAATGTTTGTGCATACCTCAAAACAACCTAAGAGGGATTGAGGAAACATTTAAACCATGACTTGAAATTTGAAACGATACTTTTTGCTTTTCAACTAAGAAAATTTTGACCAAAATATAACCAAAGATTTTTCAAATATTTACGAATCTTATTAATTAGTTTCGATAAATCAGCAAAAATCGTGTTAATAAAATTTAAATTTATTTTGAACATTTATTATAAATTGATCGAACTAAGAAGAACTAAAATTTTTACGATATGTTTCATAAAAATTAAATATTTATTATTTAATTAGTTGTAATAATTATCGACGCTTTAGACGTCGGATTGAGTAAAACGGATAAAAATGATAGTTAAGAAGAAACTAAAACATAGAAGAAAGAATTTTCAAATAAATACGGTCATGTTATATATATTTAATCAGGAGAAAGTGAATGTAGATACTGACATATTATATAGAAAGTATAAAGATTCAATTAAGATATATTTCTTAATAATGACTGTGCAAAATAAATTGCCGAACAATATAAAAATAAACGATGTTTGTAAAAAGGATAATATAGATAATAAAAGGAGTTCGCATCTAATGTGAACCATTAGAATTGAGAAGCCAATGACATTAAATGTATAAAATACTGTTTGTGGTTGCCTAAACATGGAGATTTTGAGATGTAGTCATCTCGTAAGTATAAGTATTTTATTCATGATATTTTTGACTAAATGTATCGTTGTCTAAAGAAGTTGTACTAATGAAAAAAAAATTATGAAGACAGACATTGCCTCATACGTTAGTAAACGTCTAGCTATTACAAAGGTCATCATCTGAATTTGATTCGATTTGGGTCATCGTCGACAGACTGACCAAATCTGCTAATATCATTCTTTTTAATGATAGATTCTTGATGAAGAAATTGACTCTTTTGTATTTAAAGAAGTTGTGTAAACATGGTGTACCTGTATCAATCATCTCTATCAAGATCCTCACTTCGCGTCGAATTTCTAGAGGTTTGCTAAGAAGTCGCTGAGAACGAATCTTGATGAGAGTACTGTGTACCACCCCAATCGAAGGGACGAGGTAAAGTAACGATACAAAATACTATAAGTACTGTTCTATGTTTGAATGATTGACCTTTGGTAATAGACCGTATAATCGTTTTCCTTTTGAGAGATTATCATTGAAAATTTTCGTATAGGATCGAGATCGAATCTTGTGAGGATAAATATTAGAGCATCTGTAAGTAGGAGTTGGGATGAAGACACCCGACATATACCCATTGTGAGTTGGACATGTCTTTTAGGTTTAAGGTTTTCTATGATGGCGAACCTAACCTTACAAAATATCCGACCCGCGAGACCTGAAATGATTGTTGAAATTAGGATCTGATTATTGACTGCCCGTAGTGGGCAGGAGGTTATGTGAATATGAAATGTAGATCTTGAAGTGCCAGATGGGTAGCGAAGTTATGCAAAAAAATATTAACCATGGAAAAATGAATTGATGATCTGAAAGGTCATGGGATATAAGTCCCCGTTGTATGGGACCATTGAGATGATGTAAAAGATTGGTTTGAAAGGCATATAAGCTGGATCTACCCTAGGACTTCAAGAGCTGCGTGAATTATGTTTCGTATATCGAACTTGATAAAATATCTATCAAGTGAGAATCTGATCACTTCTTGATAAAGTTTAGATCGGCGAAAAGTTGCATTCATCAAAACACCGTGAACATCATGGATAGAGAAAGTAAGTCAACATTAAGCTTGATCTTATTCTCGTAGTTATGTTTGATGAAACTCGCGTATTGTAATGAATTACAGTTGTAAGAAAAGACCGAATGTGGAGGAAATACCCACATGGCTTTAACTCTATAAGAAGCGAGTAGTAAGGTAAGATGATCTTTGAGTACAAAGATCCTGTTTAGGGGTAAATGCTGTGACAATCCGTCAATTTATGGTTGATATTTTATTCTCAAATATTATTTGAAAATATTATTTTAATGTTATATTATGAACTCACTCATTTATGGGAAGAAATTTGGATTTACGTCTTGAAGTAGCATCGACTACGTCTAAACCGGAGGATTCTACGTTACGTGCTTACGTTTACATACACCATTTTAGTGACAGTCCGACATTTCAGGAAATAAATTTATCCGTAAATATTATTTTGGGATTTTAAATTTGAGTTGGTTCATAAACTCACAAATTTACGAGAAGAGATTAGGACTTACGATTATAATTTAACGGCCTTCACGACTAAACCAGAAACCTTAGGATTACATATTTACGTTTTCGAACTCTGTTTTTAATGAGACAATTTTTATTAGATTCGTTTTGTGTCGTTGATTCATAATTTATAAAAACGTTTTTCGTAAAACGACTCGAGGGCACGCAAATCGAGGAAACTAGAATCGAGGAGTACCCGTAAATTAATAGGGATGGGACAAGTTTACACTTTCCCACCCCTATACAAGTGGCTTCCAACATAAGCTTTACCACCCTTTGGTGGCAAGCAAACATGCACTAAATGGACACATGTCCATCTAGTTTCACCAAAACCACAAAACAAGCTCCCAAAACCATTTCTCTCATTCTCATACATGCAAACCACTTTATTTTCTCTCTACTATCTCCTTGAACGTCCCATATACATCAAAAACACCACCATTGATCAAAAATCTTAACCACAAATCATATGTATAAGTTGCATATGATGATAACCCATTGAACACATGATGATTTGAGGTGATCTTAACAACTAAAAAGGAGTTTTCATGAGGTTCAAGGGCTGATTTCTTAGAGGTGTTCATCCATTCAAAGGACCCAAGAAGTTTCCTTGCTAAAGTTGAAGATTTGGTAACAAGAATCAAGTCTTGTTCATCAAAAACTCATCTTTTCATCACTATTGGTGGTATAGAGATTGTTTCTTCCTATCCTCTTGTTATTTTTGATTATGTAATCTTGTATTTCTTTTACTTATGTATATGTATATGATGATGAATGATGATTAAAAATATTGTGTGGGATTTGGTGTTGATAAATATGCTTAAAAAGATGAAAAACTATAAGAAACAAGGCTAAAATCTTGTTTAAATTGTTGGCTGTATAAAACAGTAAAGAATCATATGATGAACTGATAAAAATGGCATAGATTAATGGATATACAGTAAGTAATATGTCTTGTACACATTTGAGAGTTGGCCATGCAATAGAATCATTAGGATGAGTGAGATATGATCAAAACAAGTTTAAAGTACAAATCTGCGTTCACTGTTTTGGACGATTTTTAGAAAATACTTAGAGGATGATTAAACAGTAGCTATAGGAGATTTAAATGGAGCACATATCATGTAGTTTATGTCATAAAAATTTGAGCTTCTATCTCCATATAGAACTCTAGATATGGAAGTTTTGGTGAAGATGAAAATAAAAATCAGATTTTGGAAATTAAAGTATAATAGTATTATATAAGCACTCAAATAAAAATAGTATAAAATATAAATTAAAACTCACTAACTTATATAATACATTTATATAAATATGTATAAGGATAAATAAGTTGACATTTTATAAAAATGGTAACTTGTTAAGTTTTATAAGTTATAAAACTATAAACATGATTTTTACGACTTTTTCGGCTATTACCGTAAAATTTACGTTTTTGTTAAATAAAACTTAGACGGTTGGAGGCGTCTAATGTGAACTTTATAAAACTCATATACTGATATATAAACATATATAACAAGTAAAAACCGATAAAACCCGAACTATATAACATACGGACATTAACGGACTAAGTTAACATTATTGGACTAATAATACAACAAAATGGGCTAAAACACTTATAAACTTATTTATTGGGCTTAACCCATTTGGGCCCAACATGTAAAGTATAAATACTGATAATACAAGTATGAAATGGATTAATACAAGTTAATAAACTTATAATAGGCTTATTGGACCTAAAACACGTAAATAGGTAAAACTAGAAAACTAGTATAAAAGTTATCGACACATAACACAAAAATGAGTAAATGAGAATATGTAAACCCACTTGATCATCATATATATATAAAATCATCATATGTATACATAATCGTTATTTTTATAAAGTCATTGGACATGAGTCTAAGACGAGTATTATTTGTCTAGGTTTCCGTGATTGAAGCACGTACCGTACGTCCGAATTGCCGATAACCCGCCTTCCCACATCAACGTGAGTTCATAGCCTCGCACTCTTTTAAATGTTTTTATGAAATGTTTTATAAACCCACGAGGGAGATAACATGTTAGTTTTTATAAAATAGGACACCATTTGTCCCGATTGTTTGTTTATTGATTTGGACCCAAATGATTGTATGACCCGATTGTATGACCCGATAAATGATCAAAGGACGCGATAGATGAAATAAAATGGATTATTAAAGTTAGGTTATGTCACTAAAAGTCCCATTAGCATGAATTGTGAACTACCGGGATTTGGTAGACGCTTATGCATATAATAGTACTATTTGGGGACGATCACCCCAGTTCGCGCCTTGACGGTTGATCCCCGTCGTGCCACATTGATTGGTAAGCGAATTTATGTATGAGAAGATTTCCATAGCGTGACCTTTGTGACGACACGCTAATTTAGATGGGCAAATTGAGTATCGGGTTAGCTACCCATTGTTTGTTTTAGTAAGGTAACAATGTCATGCGGCTTATAATAATCCAAATTAACGAAATACTACTATACGCACCGAATTACGATGTATTGCCTGACTAGCAATACGGGGTCATACTATTGATTTTATGTTCGTGTTTTGGTTTTATATAACCATATTCATATAACGGTTTTTATTTAATCTATACAACGTTATAAAACGTATTGTATGATGTTTTTACGACATTGGCTCGTATAATGATTTTTAAGGCAAATGCCTATATTATGACCTTCGATAAGGATTTGTATAAAAATGACTTTGGCTATTTTATGGCCTATTACAATGATTTGTACGAAATGATTTTTGGTAATAATTTTATACCAAAGTTATATTGATGGAATTTATTAAACTCTATGAATTCACTCGGCGTTATCGCTGACCTTTTCTTTTAACATGTTTTATCTCAGGTACTTGAAGGTAATTCTCGGGAAGACAACAAGAATTCATGGCCCGCACCTAAATACTTATTTCCATTCAAATGCTTTGTAAAACCTGTATTAATTACAATGACTTGGGACCTATGTAACTTTGATATTTATGAATGGAAATGCTTTATTAATAAATGACGCGATTTTTAAGCGTTGTCTATGATGTGAGTAATGTGCTATCCCGTAACACCAACGAGTCTTCCGCTGTATTGAGTTGTATAAATTTGGGGGTGTTACACATGTCCTTACCTAACTTGGATCTCTCCACCATTGGAGTATCCACGGGGTCACAGTTTTCAAAATGATACTTTTTTCAAAGTTCAAGAGCATATTTAGATTGATTAATGAAGATGCCTCTGGGATTCTAAGAAATTTGTAACCCTAAGAAAAATGAGATTTTCCCATCATCGACATCTTAAAACTGAAGGTTTATATGGTTCATAAAAATTACACAAAACCCTAAACGAGATCAAAGCATACATAGCGGAAGCGATTTAACAAGATCATAATAATAACACAATTATAATTAATCGAATTATGGTTACATACCTTTATGCTTAAGGAAATCCACAAGACGAAGAACGAATCACCAATTCGGGTTTATACCGTATATCACAAAGATATAGTCTAAAGCAAGACTATATTACGATCTTGTACACACGTAATACAACGAGCTAACCGTGATTCTAGCACGTATAAAACGAGCTATATCGATAGTATAAAATCTACCCAACAACCCTAGAGAGGGGCTAGGACTATATTTAAACTAAAACCGAGCACCAAGAAAAAACCACACCGAAACCCTTCGTGGGGTAGGTGTTGCGATCGGCTAGAAAAAGAGGAGAAGGAGAGATTCAAGTTATGATGATTATGAGGGGTAAAGGGTTGTATTTATAGGCCTAGAATATATGTAGCCCAAAAAAAGTAAAAGGGCAAGTTTTTGCCTTCCCCTTTTAAGCCTAACCTACCCACGAACACCCCCTCATGGGGTGTTCCGGAACCTTCCATCCTTCTTCCTTTCGTATCCTCTTTCTATATATATATATTTAACATTCGTTAATAATTAACTCTTAATTAATTAACGATTGTTTAAGTTATATAGTTATATAGCTCGATTTAATTATATAAATATGATATATATATATATATATATATATATATATATATATATATATATATATATATATATATATATATATATATATATATATATATATATATATATATATATATATATATATATATATATATATATATATATGTATATATATTAAATAAATTAATAAATATAATAAATATATTCATTAATTAAATTAACTCTTTACGTATAGTGTGCAATCCCGTAATCTCGAGTTCGATCCTATCACACGACTATTAAATATAAGTCCATAAACTTTCAGCTCCCACTTGGACATATTTAGAATATAGTGAGGTCTAGTTACATTTAGCAATGTCTTTAGTACAACTCGATTAAGGTCTCCTGGATAAAATCTTTTAATAATTCATCATTATTATTATCCTTTTATTTCTAATACAACGTCAATAAGGATATGGATCTCAGTCATTCCTTTCATTAACCATTTCTGTTTCTCGTTCACAGATTTAGCAAGATTACCAAAACAAATTTGGGTGTGGCCACACAAACATCTTACTTATCCCACGAGGGGCCCAGCTATATTAAACTCCAAAACGAAATTGGAGGAAATAACTTCCCTATTGACTACGAGCAAAACTTATGAATTTTGCAACACTTCCGGAAATAATCCTTATAGCTACCAGTTACGTTTAGCGTTAGATTATGCCACACAGATGCACTATAGTCATAACAGTTTTCTGGTATCTCAAGTCTAAGGATAACTATTTATGATTTACTTAATGACAAAGATCCATAAAGTAAAATCATATAGTTGGGATACGTCCAATATTCGATTCATCGAACATCATCTAAAATCGATTAATATACTTTCAAGTATACTCTATCGCTATTTTGATTTGTCTTAATTTAATAATATTTCCATATAATTAATCGACAACGAACATTAAGCATAACATTTATTCATGCATTAAAACATGTAAAATAGGATACAAACTTAAATAATAAGAATAAACGAAACCTAATCTTTGTTTTATTAAATAATAATGTCTTAACATCCTTTATCCAAATAGTAATCACATATTTATTGCATGAGTTCGCTAACTAGTTGCAGCCTAATCGTCTTGGCATGCTTAACTACCTTTGGTATAGGCATAGCCTTAGTTAAAGGATCAACTACGTTATCATTTGTGTGAACTTTTATTAATTTTATTTCACGAGCTTCAACTTGTTCTCGTACGTAGTGATGTCTATGTTTAAAGTGTATGGCGCCTTTCATGACTCCAAAATCATTGGCGAATGTTATTGCGGCAGAATTGTCACAATACGTATCGATAGGTTCTTTTATTAAGGGCATCACACCAAGATCTCCAATAAACTTCCTAATCCAAACAGCTTCTATTGCAGCTTCTGAAGTAGCCATGTACTTAGATTGAGTAGCATGCATTGCAATCATTGTCTGTTTATTGGTCTTCCAGTCAACTGCTCCTCCATTGATAACAAAAACGTAACCCGTCTGAGACTTCGTATCGTCTTTATCAGATTGCCACGACGCATCACAGAAACCTGTCACATTTAGTTCTGTGTCTGGTTTCCCTCCAAATATCAGGAACATATCTTTCGTACTCCTCAAATACTTTAGAATATGTTTAACAGCAGTCCAGTGGAGGTTCCCTGGATTTTGTTGGTATCTACTGACTAGGTTTTGAGCAAATGCCACATCAGGCCTTGTGCATCTAACAACATACATTATAGATCCTACAACCAAAGCGTAAAGAACCTTCTGCATGTATACCTCCTCTTCAGGTGTTGATGCATCCATCTCATGATTCAAATTATGCTTAACTTCCATAGGTTGAAAACCTTTCTTGGAATTATGCATGTTATACTTCTTCAATATCTTATCTATATAAGCATCTTGACTTAGACCAATTAATCGTCTTTTCCTATCCCGATAGATCTAAATTCCCAAAATGTATGCATCTTCTCCCAAATCCTTCATAGAAAAACATTTACCAAGATAATCCTTAACATCTTTAATTCTTGGAATGTTACTTCCCATGATTAATATGTCATCAACATATAGGACTAGGAATACTACATCACTCCCACTAGCTTTGCGATATACACATGGCTCATCACGATTATGAATAAATCCAAACTTTTTGATTTCTTTGTCAAATCTTTTATTCCATTGACGTGATGCTTGCTTCAAACCATAAATGGTATTTGAAGTTTGTACACATGTCCTGGATTCTCAAGATCAACATACCCTTCTAGTTGCTGCATATAGATGTCTTCATCTAAGCGACCATTCAAGAAGGCAGTTTTAACATCCATTTGCCATATCTCATAGTCATAGTATGCTCCTATAGCTATGAGAATCCTAATAGCTCTTAAGTCTGCTACCGGAGAGAATGTCTCCTCGTAGTTTACGCCAAAAGTTTGAGTAAAACCTTTAGCTACTAAACGAGCTTTATAGGATTGTACTTTTCCGTCCATGTCGGTTTTCTTCTTGTATATCCACTTTTGTCTCACTACTTTAGCATTCGGTGGTGGTTCTACAAGAATCCAAGCATCATTTGCTTTCATGGATTTCATTTCCTCATCCATAGAAACCATCCACTTATCCTTATTAGGATCAAGTATGGCGGATTTATAATTACCAAGTTCACCAAGATCCCCTACTTCACCATCATCCTCTATGTTAAGACATATATTGCTATTTGTGTTTTCAATCCTTGCAGATCTACGTAGTGGAACAAATTCCGGTGGAGCCGCCAGACTTTCTGGTTCTACAGGAATTACATCGCTAGTGTTTTCAGAAGGTAATGTATCTATATGACTCTCTTCAAGATCATAATTTCTCGCACTGAACTCTTGATTTATAAGATCAGATTCAAGGAAGTCTCCATACCTAGCAACAATTACTTTATTCTCAGGTGGATAATAAAAGCAGTAACCCATAGTTTCCTTAGGGTATCCTACAAAGATACATTTCACAGATTGTTGTTGGAGTTTGTCACCTGAGTCACGTTTCACATACGCCTCGCAACCCCAGACCTTTAAATCAGATAAATATGGCTTCTTGCCATGCCATAGTTCATATGATGTCTTCTCGACCTTCTTTGTGGGAACCATATTTAAATTACGAACAACAGACTCTAAAGCATAATCCCAAAAGGATAAAGTCAAAGTTGTAAGATTAAACATAGATCGCACCATATCTAATAATGTATGATTTCTCCTTTCGGATACACCATTTTGTTGTGGAGTATAGGAAGAAGTAAGATGCTGAACAATTCCATTCTCACTTAGATAATATATAAACTCTTGACTTTAATATTCACCACCTCTATCAGAACGAAGAGCTTTAATCTTCTTTCCTTGTTGCAGTTCTACTTCTTCTTTAAACACTTTGAATGTTTCAAGTACCTCATGTTTATGCTTAAGTAAATAAACATAACCATAACGGCTATAATCATCCGTAAATGTTAAGAAGTAGCTAGCACCTTTCCTTGACAAATGTCTAAGTAGCCCGCACACCTTAGTATGTATTAAACCAAGTAGATCAGTAGCTCTTTCAATATTACTATTAAAAGGTTTCTTGGTCATCTTGCCAGAGATACAAGACTCACATGTATCAAATGATTCATCATTGATATTTTCCAAAAGACCTTCACGTTGAAGCTTTTGTATACGAGTCTTCCCAATATGGGAAAGTCTACAATGCCAAAGATAAGAAGAGTTCTTGTCAAACTTTCTCTTCTTATTCATGCTAAAGACAGATTTATCATTCTTGTATTCATTATCATACATGTCTATTTCAAACACACCATTCACAGAAATTGCATTAAAATAGAAAATACCATTTTTCCAAACAAAAATTACATTATTATCAATCGTGTGAACGAATCCATTATTTAACAAACGAGAAAAGGAAATAACACCCCTAACAATTGTAGATGCATAATGACAATCATTTAAAATCAGTACTAAACCCGAAGGTAAAACTAGATTAAATGTTCCTATAGCTTCAACCGCTGCTTGTGCGCCATTGCCCACTTGCAGAAATTCTTCCCCATAGGAAAGCTTCCTTTCCAAATTAAGTCCGTGCAGGGTATTATAAATGTTAATACCGCACCCCGTATCATATACCCAGGACTTTAATTTGTATGTTATGTTGAATAATTCACTCATAAATACAGTACCTGAAGCTGCAGCGCTCTGCTCAGACTTCTTCTTTATTTCTCGCAACTCTTTGAGGTAATGAGGGCTATTCCTCTTCCAGTGACCACTTGCCTTGCAATGGTGACAAGTCTCATCCCTCTGAGATCTACTCTTCTTGACAAAGTTCTACTTAGGTTTTGAGTAAGTCGTAACTTGTTTGCCCTTATCACCTTTGCCTTTGCCTTTCTTCTTGTTCGCTTGCGATTTTAGCTTACTCACTCTACCCTTTTGTATGGTTAGTACAGAAGGCGTAGCAGTAGATGCCTTGTCTTTTAACCCCTTTTCATAGTCAACGAGCATTGCATGAAAATCATTAACTGTCTTCCCCGTGCAATGCATATTATAGTTTCGAACAAAATCATTGAAGTCCTTGTTAAGGGACCTATTGATCAAGTTGATAGCCATATTATGGTCATAGGGTTGTCCTAGTGCAATGATCTGTTCCATATAACCCCTCATCTCCAAGTAGTGGGCCCTTATAAACTTTCCTGGAGCTTGCTTGTAGCTATGCAAAGCATCTACCAAGTCGTAGATCTCCACAGCTTGCGGGTTTTCGAACATAGCCTTGAGCTCATCAAGCATTCACTTTGGTGAAAATAGCTCATACTTATGTTGAAGTGGAGAAGCCATTTTACCAAGCATTAAGCAAGCCGCCTCTGAGTGCTTCTTAACATTAGCAGCGTGTTCAAGCCTTTGCGCATCAGATGCTCCTTCAACAAGATCCTCCGGATAGGGAGTAGTCAAGATATCAATAGTACCCGCTGCTCTCAAGACAATTCTTAGCAAGCGATACCAGTAATTGAAGTTTGGGCCAGTAAGTTCAGGACGTTCAAAGAAAGCTTTGAATGCGGAACTTATAGTGTTATTGGTGGGTTGATCCATTTCTATAGAAATAAGTTCAAATATTAGTATTTCCGATAACAAAATACTTTCAAGAAAATAAAATTACTCTGGTATAATAACCATATTATTTTCCTTGAATTCTAGAACTATATTGACATAGATCCATGATGAGATGGCATTTATACATGATCTCATCGTTCTTTTCGGGCTTTAAATGCATAAAAATGTCATAAAATACCATATATATGCTTGTGTTTGTTTACTTGTGTATTTTAGGTATGGATATCGTGAAAAAGACAAAAGATCACAAGATACAAGGAAAAACGAACACGAGAAACGAAGCCGTACAATGAACCGGGCCCTAATCATGGAATTTTCATCAAATACCCTTGAAGACTTGAAGACAAACGAGATTGATCCTTATTTATTGAAGAAATGACACTTAAAACCCTTGTATATTAATAATTACAAGTTTGGTCCCTTAAGTTTGTCAAAATTGCAAAAAGGTCCTTCAACTTTGAAGAAATGACAAGATTGGTCCCTCAACAAAATCAATTTGTCAATTATGGTCCCTCATGAAGATTAAGAAGCAAAGAAGACCTTTGAAGATCAATAAAGTTCAAGATCAGCCCTTGAATTATTCAAGAATGGCAAAAACAACCCTTGATAAGCCTTTTCCAAAGTTTGGTGCCAAAAATGTCAAAGTGTGAAAGATATTTATCAAAGGAACACGTTTTTAGGGCTGGAAAACATTGTTTGCCAAAAATCTCAAAAGAAGGACCAAAGTTGCCATACTCAAACATTCAAACACAAAAAACGCGCCTAACACATTTCTTCCCCCAAAATCGGATCTAAAGGAGTTACTGTTCACTTTCACCCCACCCAGAAATTACCCCAACTTAAACTTGGGTAAAAACCAATTAATCTTGCCCACGTGTGATTCACACACGCAGGAACCTTTCCCACACCTAAAACCCTCAACCCACTCACTGTGGACCCTACCCCCAAATTCCCTTTCACCCAATCACATCACACCTTGATCCCCAAGTACTGTGACGTATCCCAAATCAACAGTTGAGGTTTATTGCTTACTCCCAACGCACAAACAAACGGTTTAGATCAAATTTGGACAACTCATCACTCAAAAACGTCAAGGGCATTTTGGAGATTTTGTAGTGATTAGGGTTTGTGTTTTATGATTCTAGTATGTTCTTAAGAGTAGTATAAAAGGAGGTCCAGTATTGTGGTAACCCCTTGTTCCAGTTTTCAAGCTTTGCACTTGTAATTCCTTTTTTATTAAATAAAAGTTTGGTGTTTGAGAAAATCAAGTGTAATTCCTTTTTATTCTTTTAAAAAGTTGTGTGTTGTGTAAAAGCTTGATTCTGAGTTCCATCTTTAATTTGGTTAAGTAACTTTGATTTTCAAAGTTATTTAAAGGTTTTCTGAAATTTTGAGATTCTTGGTGAGAATCTGTTTCAGGTTTTGTTGTTAAGAAGTTTGATGTGATTGGTTATTTAGTGTTTTGAAAACATATTAAGAAGGTTTGAAAAGTTTTTGGAAGGTTTTAAGAAGAAAGGAAAGAAACAGAATATATATATTTGTGTTTTTTTTTCTTTGATTTTATTAAACAGGTTGATTGATACTGGTTGATTTAGTTCTGCACCAACCCCAGTTGGTATTGGAGGTGGATTTGCATCCACTAGGGCCTTGGATGTAAGGCCCTAAGGTATCTTCTTGTTTCCATTTAGAAATTTCAGAAAAAAAAATGAGTTACATGTGATTTGTTTGATTAAGTGTTCTTTGTTTGTTAAAGCTGCTTGATTTATGCTCTTTGGTGTTTATATGCATGATAGATGTCATATGGATCAGTTTGGATAGGTTTAGGAAGCTTTTGATTTGAAAAAGTGTGAAACTGAGATTTAAAAGGGTGTTTGGATAAGTGATTTAGCAGGGCAAAATTCTTGATTTGTGATTTTCAGAGGTGTTAGATAGGTGTTATAGGTGTGAGTTAGGTTGCTTGTAGGAATTAGATGGAATTGGATCAGATTTAAGCAAGTTTGTGTGTTAAAAAAGGAAAAACATATAGCAAAACCTGCATGATCACTTTCTGCTTAAATTTCATAACAAAATGGTGCTAGATCTTTGAAATTTGTTAAGTGTTAGGGTGATTTAAGGTTTGTTTTGGCTTGTATGGTGATTGGTAAGTTTGTGTGCTAAGTTTGGGAGCTTGAATCTCATTGGTGTGCATTTTGCTTAACAAAAAGTCCACCAGACCTGCTCTAGTATCACAGAAACTTGACATTGCCCTTGTGTGCTTTGTTTTGATCATATTTGAGTGCTAGTTGATTGCTTATTGCTTGTAATTGACTCCTTGTGCTTCAATAAGCACAAGGGTGCCCCCATTGTCCAATATCATCCACCAAATAAGCATCAAGCCAAGCCCCTCTTGGCTAAATCCTCAAGCAAAACACAAGCATAACCTGCTTGTGTTCAAAGTTGAACCTGGCTACGTTTTTTATTGCAATTGTGCTTAAATCTAGCTAAAAAGGTGTATTGGATTGAGTTTACTAGCTTGCAAGTATCACAATTGGTTTGGAAAGCAAAAAAAAATAAAAAAGGAAAAAAGTGTAAAAAACTCACCCGTAGCAGGACTCGAACACTAGACCTCTCGCTGGAGGGTTAAGTGTCCTACCGCTAATCTAGAGGGTTTTTTACGTTAGGGTTTGTTTTCATTAGTTATTTAATACGTTTCTGTTTTTCTAGCTTAAAATAAAAGCCGTAGCTTATTTACCATTTTCCAGCTTATTTGCTTTTTGTTTTTGGCTTATTTGAATTTTCCTAGGACCATTATAGGTTTATAGATTTTTCCAGCTTGGTTTCATAATTTTCCCTTTATTTATTTATTTTCTACAATTTATTTAATAGCCGTTTTTTATAAAATCATTAAAAAATAGAAAAAAGATTTTTAATTTTTAGGAAAAATAATTTTTAGCTTTTTAAATAATATGTTGAGGTTTACATCTAGTTTTGGTTTTATAAACTTTAATTTTTAATTTTATATTATTTTAAGGTTTTTTATAAACTTTAAACATTTTTATAAAATTATTAAAAAGGGTTTAGGAACTTTAAATTGTGTTTTTCTCTTAGTTAGATTATTTTAAGATTTTAGAAATTTTTTAGAATTAATTTTAGAAACTTTTTATTTTTAGCATTATTTTAATATTATTTTATTATTAAAATTTCAAAGTTTTATTTTTCTTTATTTTTCATTTTTCCTAGATTCTTTAGCATTAATTAGGACCTTTTCCATTTTTAGAATATTTTTATAGCTTTTAGATTTATTTTTATAATTATTTTAAGTTTAATTAGTTTTTAATCATTTTAAATCATTTTTAGAGTTTTAAAAATAGTTTTAATAGCTTTCAATTTTTAGAAAATTACTTATTAGTCTTCTAATAATATAAGTTAAGTAATTATTCAATAAAATCATATTTTAGACATTTGAATTAGTTATATTTAATTTTAGGGCTTTAATTAGCATTTAAAATTAAATATTTAATTAATAAAAGGTTTTAAAATATCTTTGTTGGATTTTTGTCTTTATTTATATTATTATTGACTTCTTTTTAGTCTTTTTAATTATTGATTTTGTTTTTGGTCTTAGTATAAATTTTTAATTTTGGGTAGTTTTTCACGACTTTACGTCTTTTACGTCGTAGTGTAATTTTAACGTAACCGCCTTTTCATCTTCTCATCCCCATTCTTCTCAATATTAATCTCAAACAATTACAAGTTAGAACACACACATATACCTCCTTGGGAAACGAACTTTCTCTCTTTTTAAGTGATTAAGGGTCATTTGTGCACGGTTTTCCTAAACCGTCGTACTTAATACTTTCCACTATTTTGTGTTGCTTTGTTTTTCCTAAAATAAAGTATACATAAAAGGACTACAATCATTTTTGGCGCCGCTGCCGGGGAGGTGTGTTGTGCTTTAATTTGGAAGCTTTTGTTTTTGATATTATCCATAATAAGTATTTGTGTTAAGTGGAACTCCTTTAACACGTATTATCGGTTTTCTTGGTTTTTCTTGTACAAATATTATTTAATATATTGTATTAAGTATCACAATCAAAATACAATATCTCCAAAAGTGTGAAAACACAACCTTAATTGGGATTTGATCTCCTAATTATTGTATTCGAATCTCAAACAAAAAAGAAAAGGCAAAAATAGATAAATACTTTCGTGAAGCTCGATTTTGAAAAATACAAACTATAAGGTGGGTATAAGGCGGGTATTATAAAATATACCCTAAGGAAAAAGGCTCTTAAGTGCTTCGCGCCGCCTCGTTTCCCCGCTTGCTTGTGAGTATTTTGAGATTGAAGGCTAATCGAGGGTTTTGCCGCCCAAAGTATTATTACGTATACTATATTTGCTTGGTTTCTTTGTGATTAAACCCTCGTGAACAATTTGGTTTTCACCAAAGTTCTAAAGTCATTCGAAGGCGTTCACTCCACGTGATCGTTTTCATTCCTTTGAGGCTTCTTTAATCAAGAGTTTGATTCGAGGAGAGATTTTGTAGATTGTTGTCTACGAAGATACACCAAAATCCAAAAAATTAAATATTATCAAAAACACAAAAAAATTGAAAATACACAAAACAACCAAAAAGAATCTTCTTTGCTCACCTCCCATTCTTCGTGAAGTTTATGATCACTCATAATCAAGCTAAACGAGCTCGTAAACGTCTTCAAAAGCAAGCAAGTCAAGGATCGTTGATTGTTGAAGAACCTCCAATTGTTGAACCTATTGTAGAACAAGAAGTCGTCATGGCTAATCGTACTATGATGGAGTTGCTACAAGCACCCACCGAGGGTTTTGGAGAGGCTATTGTAATTCCCGTCATCCTTGCGGAGAATTTCGAGATTAAGACGGGTTTAATGTCGATGTTGCAAGCAAATAAGTTTAGAGGTCACGAGAAAGACAACCCGCATTACCATATTAGGAATTTCAACCGTCTCACCGCTACTAGCAAATTCAAAGATGTTCCACATGACGCCATTAAGATGATGTTGTTTCCATATTCGTTGGATGGACCCGCAAAAATTTGGCTCGAGAAAGAACCGCCAAATTCAATTTTGACATGGGCCGATCTCGTTTCTAAGTTTGTGAACAAGTTTTTTCCACCATCTAAAACAACACACTTAAAAAATGAGATTTCACGATTTGTGCAACGAAATAATGAAAGTTTTTCAATGGCATGGGAACGATTTAAAGAGATGTTACATGAATGTCCTCACCATGATTTTTCGGAATTGCATCAAATTGATACTTTTTATAATGGGCTTAATGATCATGAACGAGATTATTTGAACGCCGCCGCGGGTGGTAATTTTTTGTGCAAGACGACAAATGAGGCTTTACAAATCATTGAAAATCGATCTAAGGTTTATAGCCCTCGTAACACACCGAGTGTTGCCAATATGGGTTCGTCATCTTGGTCACAATCGTCTCGTAGCATTAACGCCTTACATGATGAAGCTAATGAGGAAAATCGGTTTTTTGATAGATTTGCTAATCTAATGTCCCATTGGAAGGCTCAAGAAGCTTCCAATTCCGCTTCGGTTAAAGCGGTTGCTAAGATTGTTTATCTTGTGGGGGAGCTCATGATCTTTCCGAGTGCATTACCGCGGATGGTAACACTTCGAGTGCTTACGTAGCAACGGAACTTACAACCAAAACGGCCAAGGTTCTCGTCCAAATCAAGCTCCACCAAACCAAAATGTTAATAATTATCGAAACAACAACCAAGGTAATTACCAAGGCAACACACGCAATTACAACAAAGGGAATTATCAAAGTGGGAATGGACAAATCTCTAATCAAAATCAAAACCGTGATTTTCAAAACACTACACAAGGTTTTCAAAATGCTCACACGAAAAATTTGCAAGGAGAATTTTTGGATTATGCAAAAGCAAATGATGCTAAATTTGATAACATGCAACGTGAGATGATTAGCTTAAGATCCGAGTTGAAAAACGAGCTTAAAAATGAACTTGATAATCAACTTAAAACTCATGCAAACAAAATTGAAGGAAATGTCCAACGTCTTCAACAAAACCAACAAAAGATGGAATTAGGACAACATGAGATTAAGCAAGAGTTATTAAAAGCGGATGCTAGGCAATCAAAATTTGAGGACCGAATGGCTAAGATGTTTGAAACTATCATGTGTAAGCCCTCTTCTTCGGGTGGTCTTCCTAGTGATACCATTAACAACCCGAGGGGAGAATTGAAGGTTGTTGCTACACGAAGTGGTAAAACTTTCAAGGAACCAATCTCTCGTCCAAGTACTTCTAAGGAGAAGGAAATCGAGAAAGAACCCGAGGTGATGGTCGAAAAGGAGCACATTACAATCCCACGAAGTACCGCTCATACCACACCTACGGTTGAACCAATACCAATTGTGGAACCCGAGTTTCCAAGGCCGTTGCCTAATGACCAACCCACACCACCTTTACCTTACCCTTCAAGACGAAACAAAGAGAAAGCACAAGAAAGGAACAATTATCAATTTGAGCTATTTATGAAAATGTTTCGTGATCTACATTTTAACATAAGTTTTGCCGATGCTTTAATCATGATGCCTCGATTCGCCGCAAACT
The DNA here is from genome assembly GCA_025667525.1 of Glebionis coronaria. Lineage (NCBI taxonomy): Eukaryota > Viridiplantae > Streptophyta > Magnoliopsida > Asterales > Asteraceae > Glebionis > Glebionis coronaria. The sequence continues at coordinate 608,374,335 of CM046874.1, read as the reverse complement.
TCAAAAGTATGCTTAACAACAAAGAGAAGTTACAACAATCGTCTAGTTGTTCATCGGTTTTCCTAAGCCGCATACCACAAAAAGTCGGTGATCCCGGTAAATTTTTGATTCCGTGTGCTATTCAAGATATGGAGGAATGCTACGCCTTGGCCGATCTTGGTGCTAGTATTAATTTAATGCCTCTCGAGATTTTCAAATCGCTTTCACTTCCGGCTCTTACTCCTTCGAACATGTCCATCGAGATGGCCGATCATTCTACGATTATGGCATGTGGAGTAGCCGAGGACGTTTTCGTTAAAGTCGGAAAGTTTTACTATCCCGTTGACTTTATCGTTGTAGACATTCCCATCGATCGAAAAGTTCCTCTCATTTTGGGTCGTTCATTTTTGGATACATCAAGAGCTCTTATCGATGTTCATGCTCGAAAAATCACCCTTCGTTTCAATGAGGAAGAACTTGTCATCAATGCAACACAAAACTCCAATCTTTCTCATGTATATTCTATTGCAACTTTAAACCATGGTGACTCGACCAATGTCGTTTGCAAAGAATTTTCACCAAGAGTTTTAGGAAATGTCTCCAAAAACAATTTACCATTTCCTCCGCCGGTGGAGGTTATGAGTGCAAAGCCTACAAAGAAGAAACCGTCAATACTTGAATCGAAAAATTCTTCGCCTCACCTAGAACATTCATTCTTGAAAAGTGTTGATAAGTTGCCGGTTTCTACGGAAGATCTTTCGGATGATGAATATGTTGACCCCGATGGGGAGGTTTTCTTCGTCGATAAACGTTTTGAGAACTTGCCACCACCAAAACCAAAACGGTTTCAAAATGTGAGAATTTTTAGTGTAACTAACATCGTCTTAGAAACACCGAATATTTTCGACATAATCAAAAAGGGTTTTCATAAGGAGAGTTTAAAAGATAACAAAGGAAAAGATCTTAAATGTGATTTAATTGATTTTTCTACAAATCTAACTCCGTCATCACCACGTGATTTGAGTACTACAAACTCGTCTACTCCTTTTGACGATGTTTTGTGTGGTTCTAGTATGGGGGAAGCCCCTTATGTTCCCTCATCCTTGTCCACCGAGGACGAGATATTCGATCCCGGAATTTCATGTAAAGGGAAATCTCGGTCTTCCACCGATGCAATAAATGGAAACTATATCTATTTGCTTGGTGCGAGTCTACCTCGAGTAGCTCAAACGTTTGTCTTACCAATTGTCTCACCCTTCTACTTCTCATCTATTTTCTTCAAACTCTTTGAGTTTATGGCACATGTTGAAGTGGCGTTAATTTGTTTTTCCAATGAAAATGAGAACGCCATCTTCGACCCCGGTATTTTGCATCATCGAAGGACTTAGTCCTTTATACCGGTTGCTTTTTGGGCCTTGTTTATCATGTAAGCCCCACCAAAAATTGACCATACCTTGATTATCCCTAAATGTTCACATTTTGAGGGGATCGAGTCGAGCTCATGACTCGGTAATCAAAAACGAGGTGCCTCGTGGGGGAGATCCCATGCTTATCTTTATGCTTATTATTCACTAATAAGGGGACTTGTACCCTTCCAACTCGTTGTCTCGTGATTGTTTGTGATTGTGTTATCTAGATCATCATCATCATCTACGATTGAAGACTCTCGTGTTCGTTTACGTGAGCCTCCATCGTTCATTTGAAGAAGTTTTTCACGATTCCATGACATATCCTTTATTGTTCTAACAATTATCTTTTAGCATAATTAATAAACGGCTTTAGATATATTGTTGATCACCCTTTCCATGCTAGATCCTAAGCATTCGACTTTTCGTCTCTAGTATGGGGGTGCTCCACCTTTAGACTCGAAACATTGAGGACAATGTTTACTTTTAGTATGGGGGGGTGAATAGATACTTGCTTTGCTACGCCCTCACGTTTTCCAACTTTCAATGTTTTGTTTTGCTAATAAGGCTAAAAATGGCCAAATTTTAAAATTTTTCTTAGTTTTCATAAGTGTTTTTAAGACACGAATGTATATTTTCCGATGGGTAGAATAAGAGTTAATTTTTGACTTGATGGGCATTTGGAGCCATTTACATTCCTTAACCCGCTCAATTCAAGTTTTGCTAGACTTTTATATAGGGAGCTTTAAAACGCAAAAGTCTTAATTCATTCGGGTTAAGAACAAGAACTTTTCGCAAGTTCCTATAATTGATTCTAGAAAGTCACTTATCAAGGGAACTATAAAACGCATTCTCTAAACTTGAAAAAGTCCAAGAAAGTGCAAGATCCTATAGGTGGCTTGAAAACCCAAAACTTTGATTTGATATAGTCATAATGAAAGCTAATCCAAATTTGGCTTAATTTTGACTTGCATGGCTAAGTATTCACGAGTCTCTTTAATTAGAGGTCTTTATATAGTGAAGAACGAGAAATGATAGAGTTAGACAAGTGATCATGCTAAACGTAGAACATGAAAGTGTTCTTTCAAAAACTCATATGTTTTTAATTGTGGCTTTTTCTTCCCATAAGATCAATGCATTAGGAATAAATCATAATTGCAATAAGTAAGGTCGTACGATTTGAAAGGTTACTTAGCCTCTAGCGCAAGATCGTTTAAAAGTTGCTCGGGGTTGAATAGAGTTCATAGCCAAGGCATAACTTATTGAAGCGGGACGCGAAGATTGGCGATTATCCAAAAAGGCCCTAACAAGGCATGAGGAGCTCTATTTTTGCTAAAGATCCAAAGATGATGTGAAGTATCATTATTCCAAAATCAATATGAAGGATCGAGACACACGACGAGAAGCAATTACTCCCCTAAAGAATGGAGAAAGTCTATCCAAAAAGACCCTAACAAGGTATGAGGATAAATATATCCAAGTCCGAAAAGGAGGCGGATCGTTGTATATCAAAATCCAAAGTAAAGATTGAAGAAAAATGATGAAGTCGTGGTCCAATATGAAGAATCTCTCAAAAACGTCAAGTGAAGAAATTCCAAAATATGAAGAGAAGACCATAATTTCAAGAACGTCTTCCCAAGATTTGAAGTATGAAGTACATGCCAAATATCGGTCCGAGAAAGGTCTCAAATCGTGAAACGAGTTATGCCAAGATATGAACTTAAGGAGATACACGAGAAGCCGTTTTAAAAGATTTTGTCCTTCGGCTAACTATTGATCAAATCGTGCTACTTTGCTTTCGGACTAATAACTACTCAAATAAGTCAATATGAATCACTTGTGATCCATGACAAATAGATAAAAAATGCTAGTAACCCATTTCCTTTTATAATAACTAGGATTGCGGGGAGAAAAAGTATTTCACAATTTGGACGTATGAGTAGTGTTAGCATTGTGACTTGTACCAACAATGATCTTGTTTTTGCACTTAGCATGGAATGTATGACAATCAAGGATGACGAAATTTACTCTAAGGGACATTAACTTGTTTCTATTCTTTGACCCTAAAAGTCACATTTTGGTGATGAAAATCATACATTATGTCTTTACACATTCTCGTAGTATGTTGCAAGTCTTTTACTTTTCAATAAAGGTTAATAAAATTGAACTTTGGTGATGTTTAGATACTTTATTCTAGCATTGCGTGAGGGCACGGCAATGGCTTAGTATGGGGGAGTGATGAGATGGCATTTATACATGATCTCATCGTTCTTTTCGGGCTTTAAATGCATAAAAATGTCATAAAATACCATATATATGCTTGTGTTTGTTTACTTGTGTATTTTAGGTATGGATATCGTGAAAAAGACAAAAGATCACAAGATACAAGGAAAAACGAACACGAGAAACGAAGCCGTACAATGAACCGGGCCCTAATCATGGAATTTTCATCAAATACCCTTGAAGACTTGAAGACAAACAAGATTGATCCTTATTTATTGAAGAAATGACACTTAAAACCCTTGTATATTAATAATTACAAGTTTGGTCCCTTAAGTTTGTCAAAATTGCAAAAAGGTCCTTCAACTTTGAAGAAATGACAAGATTGGTCCCTCAACAAAATCAATTTGTCAATTATGGTCCCTCATGAAGATTAAGAAGCAAAGAAGACCTTTGAAGATCAATAAAGTTCAAGATCAGCCCTTGAATTATTCAAGAATGGCAAAAACAACCCTTGATAAGCCTTTTCCAAAGTTTGGTGCCAAAAATGTCAAAGTGTGAAAGATATTTATCAAAGGAACACGTTTTTAGGGCTGGAAAACATTGTTTGCCAAAAATCTCAAAAGAAGGACCAAAGTTGCCATACTCAAACATTCAAACACAAAAAACGCGCCTAACACATTTCTTCCCCCAAAATCGGATCTAAAGGAGTTACTGTTCACTTTCACCCCACCCAGAAATTACCCCAACTTAAACTTGGGTAAAAACCAATTAATCTTGCCCACGTTTGATTCACACACGCAGGAACCTTTCCCACACCTAAAACCCTCAACCCACTCACTGTGGACCCTACCCCCAAATTCCCTTTCACCCAATCACATCACACCTTGATCCCCAAGTACTGTGACGTGTCCCAAATCAACAGTTGAGGTTTATTGCTTACTCCCAACGCACAAACAAACGGTTTAGATCAAATTTGGACAACTCATCACTCAAAAACGTCAAGGGCATTTTGGAGATTTTTTAGTGATTAGGGTTTGTGTTTTATGATTCTAGTATGTTCTTAAGAGTAGTATAAAAGGAGGTCCAGTATTGTGGTAACCCCTTGTTCCAGTTTTCAAGCTTTGCACTTGTAATTCCTTTTTTATTAAATAAAAGTTTGGTGTTTGAGAAAATCAAGTGTAATTCCTTTTTATTCTTTTAAAAAGTTGTGTGTTGTGTAAAAGCTTGATTCTGAGTTCCATCTTTAATTTGGTTAAGTAACTTTGATTTTCAAAGTTATTTAAAGGTTTTCTGAAATTTTGAGATTCTTGGTGAGAATCTGTTTCAGGTTTTGTTGTTAAGAAGTTTGATGTGATTGGTTATTTAGTGTTTTGAAAACATATTAAGAAGGTTTGAAAAGTTTTTGGAAGGTTTTAAGAAGAAAGGAAAGAAACAGAATATATATATTTGTGTTTTTTTTTTTTTTTTGTTTCTTTGATTTTATTAAACAGGTTGATTGATACTGGTTGATTTAGTTCTGCACCAACCCCAGTTGGTATTGGAGGTGGATTTGCATCCACTAGGGCCTTGGATGTAAGGCCCTAAGGTATCTTCTTGTTTCCATTTAGAAATTTCAGAAAAAAAAAATGAGTTACATGTGATTTGTTTGATTAAGTGTTCTTTGTTTGTTAAAGCTGCTTGATTTATGCTCTTTGGTGTTTATATGCATGATAGATGTCATATGGATCAGTTTGGATAGGTTTAGGAAGCTTTTGATTTGAAAAAGTGTGAAACTGAGATTTAAAAGGGTGTTTGGATAAGTGATTTAGCAGGGCAAAATTCTTGATTTGTGATTTTTAGAGGTGTTAGATAGGTGTTATAGGTGTGAGTTAGGTTGCTTGTAGGAATTAGATGGAATTGGATCAGATTTAAGCAAGTTTGTGTGTTAAAAAAGGAAAAACATATAGCAAAACCTACATGATCACTTTCTGCTTAAATTTCATAACAAAATGGTGCTAGATCTTTGAAATTTGTTAAGTGTTAGGGTGATTTAAGGTTTGTTTTGGCTTGTATGGTGATTGGTGAGTTTGTGTGCTAGGTTTGGGAGCTTGAATCTCATTGGTGTGCATTTTGCTTAACAAAAAGTCCACCAGACCTGCTCTAGTATCACAGAAACTTGACATTGCCCTTGTGTGCTTTGTTTTGATCATAATTGAGTGCTAGTTGATTGCTTATTGCTTGTAATTGACTCCTTGTGCTTCAATAAGCACAAGGGTGCCCCCATTGTCCAATATCATCCACCAAATAAGCATCAAGCCAAGCCCCTCTTGGCTAAATCCTCAAGCAAAACACAAGCATAACCTGCTTGTGTTCAAAGTTGAACCTGGCTACGTTTTTTATTGCAATTGTGCTTAAATCTAGCTAAAAAGGTGTATTGGATTGAGTTTACTAGCTTGCAAGTATCACAATTGGTTTGGAAAGCAAAAAAAAATAAAAAAGGAAAAAAGTGTAAAAAACTCACCCGTAGCAGGACTCGAACACTAGACCTCTCGCTGGAGGGTTAAGTGTCCTACCGCTAATCTAGATGGTTTTTTACGTTAGGGTTTGTTTTCATTAGTTATTTAATACGTTTCTGTTTTTCTAGCTTAAAATAAAAGCCGTAGCTTATTTACCATTTTCCAGCTTATTTGCTTTTTGTTTTTGGCTTATTTGAATTTTCCTAGGACCATTATAGGTTTATAGATTTTTCCAGCTTGGTTTCATAATTTTCCCTTTATTTATTTATTTTCTACAATTTATTTAATAGCCGTTTTTTATAAAATCATTAAAAATAGAAAAAAGATTTTTAATTTTTAGGAAAAATAATTTTTAGCTTTTTAAATAATATGTTGAGGTTTACATCTAGTTTTGGTTTTATAAACTTTAATTTTTAATTTTATATTATTTTAAGGTTTTTTATAAACTTTAAACATTTTTATAAAATTATTAAAAAGGGTTTAGGAACTTTAAATTGTGTTTTTCTCTTAGTTAGATTATTTTAAGATTTTAGAAATTTTTTAGAATTAATTTTAGAAACTTTTTATTTTTAGCATTATTTTAATATTATTTTATTATTAAAATTTCAAAGTTTTATTTTTCTTTATTTTTCATTTTTCCTAGATTCTTTAGCATTAATTAGGACCTTTTCCATTTTTAGAATATTTTTATAGCTTTTAGATTTATTTTTATAATTATTTTAAGTTTAATTAGTTTTTAATCATTTTAAATCATTTTTAGAGTTTTAAAAATAGTTTTAATAGCTTTCAATTTTTAGAAAATAACTTATTAGTCTTCTAATAATATAAGTTAAGTAATTATTCAATAAAATCATATTTTAGACATTTGAATTAGTTATATTTAATTTTAGGGCTTTAATTAGCATTTAAAATTAAATATTTAATTAATAAAAGGTTTTAAAATATCTTTGTTGGATTTTTGTCTTTATTTATATTATTATTGACTTCTTTTTAGTCTTTTTAATTATTGATTTTGTTTTTGGTCTTAGTATAAATTTTTAATTTTGGGTAGTTTTCACGACTTTACGTCTTTTACGTCGTAGTGTAATTTTAACGTAACCGCCATTTCATCTTCTCATCCCCATTCTTCTCAATATTAATCTCAAACAATTACAAGTTAGAACACACACATATACCTCCTTGGGAAACGAACTTTCTCTCTTTTTAAGTGATTAAGGGTCATTTGTGCACGGTTTTCCTAAACCGTCGTACTTAATACTTTCCACTATTTTGTGTTGCTTTGTTTTTCCTAAAATAAAGTATACATAAAAGGACTACAATCAATCCATTACATTAGTTTTTTTGGTAAAGGGTTGCCCCGGTAAATATATTAACCAAAAAAGCGTTGAAGTACAAAGGAATGTGGCTAAGATACCACATTAACCGCAAGATACAGACAGCTTGTTAACAAAGGATATGAAACACCAAAACCCTAATACATATTTCTACTAATAGACATAAATGCAACATTAGCAAACGCCAACAAGAAAAAGTCTTGGAACCATACGACCAACTCACCATACCAGCAGCAACATAAAGAGAGAAAAAGATCCAAGTAAGGCCGCCTCCTTAAAAAACCTTTACGAGAAAAACCCAATGGGAAAAACCCCGCAAAGGGAAAAAGAGTACAGCCCTTACCCAGCACTCCCATCTTGATCAATACACACCTTAGGATCTTCCAATCTTCAAGAATCACTAAAGACACTGAAGAAATCTTCTTGAATTTAAAAATGAGAAGCTTGAGCCGAACCGTATCACAAACTGAAGTCACAAGCTTAGCAACCATCAAAGACTTCTTGTTAAAAAGCCTATTATTTCTCTCTCTCCAAATGAAGTAGACCGAAGCTGCTAACACAACCCGAGCAATGGTACTAACAATCGTACACCCCTTAGCTAAGGGTCTAATAAACTCCACAATATCAATCATACGCGGAGAAATATTGTGCATACCACACCTCCCACGCAATTGTAACCATGCTTGTGTAGAATAAGAACATTCAAAGAAAAGATGATTATGCGAGTCAGGGACCTGATTACACAAAGGGCGCTTAAGCAAAGAAAGATCAACATGAGGCTCAACATCCCATTGCTTAAGGCGATCTTGCGTTTTCAATTTCTGCTTCAGAACTAACCACATATGAACCGCATGTATCAGAACACACTGCGGAAACCAAACGACATGAAACCAATCAACATTATTCGACCTCATCCGTATAGAATCCCATGCAACAGCCACAGAAAACGGCCGATTAATCCCATTATGGTCTCGCCAAACCATATTATCACTACGATTATCACAAAGCATTGGAACCGGAATAGAAACAATATTCGGGAATCGATCATACCAGTTCAACGGCCATCTCCAAGCTCCATTCATAATTAGATCCCTTACCTTGTCCGATAAAGCAAAACCTGAACGATTAATATGTCTGACAGAAATAGTATCTCGAATAGGGCATTCATCAGCCCATTTATCAAACCAAATAGAAGTATCTCTACCATCATGAATTTGGTGCCAAAAAACGGACGAATCATACTCCTAAGTTGTAGAAGCTTACGCCAACACCAACTAACATTACCAATACATGGAACATCCTAGAAACTTATATCTTTCAATTTATAATCATAAATCCAACACACCCACAGAGACTCTCTTTTAGAAATAATACTCTATACACGCGACGTCATTAGAGCTGAATAAAATTTATCCAACCTAAGTATACCCAGACCACCTTCAATCAGAGGCTTACAAACAGTGTTCCAGACTACTTTAGCTTTACCCCGCTTCATCTCTCCTTGACACCACAAGAAACCACGCATAATCTGCTCAAGCTCATAGATAACTCTAACATGAAGAATAAAAACAGACGCCCAGTAAATATGCAATGACGAAAGAACAGAACGAATAAGTTGCACTCTCCCTGCAAGAGAAAGAAACTTATTCCGCCAATCATTAACCCTATTTTCAAGCTTCTCAACCAAAATTTTACAATCACGATACCGAAGCCCAGAGGAAATAAGGGGAACACCAAGGTACCTAACATGTAAAGTTCCTTCCGCAAATGGCGTGAGATTAAGAAAACTAGATTTAATCCCGCTAGGCACATTACAAAAATAAGCAGTACTCTTGGGAATACTAGGAACCAACCCAGAAACATTCTTGAACTCCTCCAAAGTATCCAAAATAACAGAGACAGAATCCAGATGACCCCTAGCGAATAAGAACAAATCATCAGCAAAACAAAGATTTACTAACCTCTGCTTCTCACAATGATGATGATAACGAAAATCCGCAGCTATAGCCACCTTTCTTTGTAACATGAGAGTTAAAACTTCCATAACAAGAGTGAATAAGTAAGGAGATAAAGGATCCCCTTGTCGCAGCCCCTGTTTACCATTAAACCAACCATACAAATTACCATTAATACAGACCGGATAAGATGTGGTAGAAACACAACTCATTATCCAATTGATCAGAGTTGGATGAAAAACAAAACCAACAAGAATACCTCGAAGAAAACCCCAATCCACCGTATCATAAGCTTTCTAAATGTCAATCTTAAACGAACATCTAGGTGGACCAAAATGACGATGGTAGTTTCTCATTAACTCTTGCGTAAGGAGAATATTATCCGAAATCCTTCTTCCCGGGACAAATGCAGATTGATTAACACTCACTAAATCACCAAGGTCACCTTTAATGCGATTAGCAATAATTTTGCTAATACATTTAAAACTAACATTACAACATGATATAGGACGATAATCATTAACAGTACTCGGCGTAGAAACCTTAGGGATTAAAGCAATAATAGTATGATTAACTTCCCGAAGCAATTTACCATTACGAAAAAAATCCTGAATAGCACACGTGAAAGTATCACCCACCGTATCCCAAGCCTTTTTGAAAAAGGCAGCAGTGTAACCATCAGGACCCGGAGCTTTATCGTCACACATTGAAAACAATGCACTTTTTATCTCCGCATCAGATACCAACCGAATCATGGATAACGCCTTGGAACCATCAAGAGTATTAGTAAACAGATTATGAGTATCAAGTGGAATAGTAATACCTTCAACGCCAAGGAAAATCTCATAATGAGAGACAAATGCAGTCGAAACCGCTCCAGCTTCATGAACAACATTAGACATATCCTTAACAATATAAATCCTATTTCGATCATTTTTACTTTTGACAACGTTATGAAAATACGCTGAATTAGAATCCCCCGCTTCCAACCACTGGATCTTAGACTTCTGCCTCAAAAAATGTTCCTCATCCAGAACAGCTTCCTTGAACGCAAGTAATAAATGAGCATGATCCTCCCGAATTGACGAGTTAGATGAATTTGAATCAATGGCTTTTTGAATCTCATCCAATTCATCACGGAGCAGATTGACACGTGTATGCAAATTACCTTGTTCATGCAACAATTTCTGAAACGGGGTTTTAAGACCCTTAAGCCTTTTAACCATTTGAAACATTGCACAACCATGAACCTCCAAATTCCAGCCATTTGCAACGATCTCCTGAAACCTATCCTTATGAACAAGAAAATTATAAAATTTAAAAGGCTTAGGTTTAGGTTTAGACACCGTAGGTAAACGAAGCACACAAGGGGAGTGATCCGAGATCCTATAAGGCTGAAAGATAGAAAAAGAACCAGGAAACTCATCCATAAACATCGTATTAGACATAATTCTATCAATCTTTTTAAGTATACCATCAGCACCCTGTGGCTTCTCATTCCATGTGAAATGGAAGCATGTAGCATTAACATCAGTGACTTCCATACTCCGTACACAATCTTTAAATTCACGCATAGCAATATTAGGACGATACCCACCACATTAATGATCTTCAAGATTAAGCGCATCATTAAAATCACCAAGAACAACCCAAGGTTTACCCCGCATAAAAGAGCATGAGCAATAAGATTACTCCACAAAACACGTCTTGATAAGCATTATCTGCATAAACAAAAGAACAAAACAATGTTCTATTATCCAAATGAGTATTGATTTGACAGTGCATAACCTGATTCGTAATTGACAAAACCATAACATCCACATTATCATCATTCCAACCAAGAATAATACGCGTACCTTTAGAACATATTCCCCTATTAGACGTCCACTTCCAACGACGACATATTTTCTTACAAACATCATGAACACAAGTAGATCCATTACATTATTTGATCTGCTAGTAATGAATGTACTCAATGTAGCGACTTGTCGAACAATTCAATTGACAAACAATTTTCAATTTCTAGATTTTTAAGGTTTTTACATTGCCAAAAAAAATGTTTTGCATTGTAAACATGTTCATATCTTCGAAATGCATTAAGTTTTCTGATCTCACTGAGTAACTTAATTAAGTCGTCTAATCTGATAACGTAAAACCATCATACGAATTCTGATTCAACGAAAGGATTTTCTCTCCTTCATCCAAAAATCTCATTTGATGACGAAGTAATTTCAAGTGTTCGTCAATTAGGAGCATTCGACTTAAATTTTAAGGGTATAAATTTTGATGTCAAAATCAATTTATGGAGAAGCATGCATACAACTCCATAGCATACTAATAAACATTTAGTAAACTTTTTCACCAGATTAAATTTCTTCATAAATTATGTTGCGGTATTGGTTAAACCAATTAAAGAATTTACCCACAACTATTCACAACGTACTTTTTCTAGAACTCGGCTACGCACATAGCAACACCCTTATTCATTTGTGTTTCGAATGTGAATTTGTGGTAAATCACCCTTAAGGTATAATTCAATTAATAATCGTAGGTAATTTCAATTTGACGCACAGGCGAGACGGGAATTTGGTCAGCGACTAATGACATAACACCTCCTTCCTTAACCGGGTACATGACCAGCGGTGCGTTAAACCCACTTTATAGTTTTTCAAAAGGAGTAGGCCGTTGGATTATTATTGCAATTCACCAATCAACGTAATTTAATGTAATTTAAATCTCTAACAAATGATTATTTTTAATATGATTTAGTCCATATTATTTCTTTTCATTAAAAAAACCCTTGTTTACAGCAATTCAACAATTTTTAATATAAACAAGTAAAAAAACAAAATCATAAACACATAATAACAATTTATATGTGCAATAAATTAATCAAATAGCCACATGCATACGATTTATTCAATAATCATCAAATCTAGGTCTTTATATTCATATAAAAGTCTTCTCTAATTCTAGATTTATTGAATCAAATAATCACGTAGCACATAAAATCATATAAACATATAATTTTACGATCCATAAAAACATGCACGTTATTATGAATTCCCCACAAGTCTTAACAATTAAATCTCTTTAGATCGTAACCATACATGACATAAAAATTAATCATGCAATTTAATCTAAAATTATCCCACATGTTATTTAGTGTTTCAAAACAATTCTTTTTGTTGTAAAAATTCAGCCAAAACCCTAATTTTAAAAAAACAAAACCCTAATTTTAAGAAAACCTAAAAAACATGTAGTTTTGACTCAAAAATATTATTACTTAAAAAAATTTGGATTTCGATAATTATAACATGTTAAAACGGCTCTCGATGACACTAAAGGTTTATATAGTTCATAACAATTACACAAAAACCTAAACGAGATCAAAGCACACATAGCGGAAGCGATTTAACAAGATCATAATAATAACGCAATTATAATTAATCGAATTAGGCTTACATACCTTTACGCTAAAGCAAATCCACAAGACGAAGAACGAATCACCATTTCGGGTTTATACCGTATATCACCAAGATATAGTCTAAAGTAAGACTATATTACGTCTTGTACACACGTAATACAATGAGCTAACCGTGATTCTAGCATGTGTAAACCGAGCTATATCGATAGTATAAAATCTACCCAACAACCCTAGAGAGGGGCTAGGACTATAGTTAAACTAAAACCGAGCACCAAGAAAAAACCACACCAAAACCCTTCGTGGGTTAGGTGTTGCGATCGGCTAGAAAGAGAGGAGAAGGAGAGATTCAAGTTATGAAGATTATGAGGGGTAAGGGGTTGTATTTATAGGCCTAGAATACATGTAGCCCAAAACAAATAAAAGACAAGTTTTTGACTTCCCCTTTTGTGCCCTAACCGACCCACAAACACCCCCTCATGGGGTGTTCTAGAACCTTTCATCCTTTTTCCTTTTGTATCCTCTTTCTATATATATATTTAACATTCGTTAATACTTTTTTTGGTAAAAGGGAACTCTCCCCGGTAAATTATATTACACCAAAAAAATGAAGTACAATTGGAATGTGGCTGACATACCACATTAACCTCAAGCACAAGTCGCTTGATAAACACCTAACACTAGTGTATATGACATGCCATACACACTTACCAACTAGAGACAAACCATTAAATTACAACTTAGACTTGTCCCTATTATCATAAAATCGATTAGCAGCTTCATCATAAATATTCTCTACTTCTTCCTCATCTGATTCATTTAACACATCAAAACCATTAGCAGTAACAAGACCACTAGTATTCCTAGGAGTAGATATTGGAACCGATGTAGACGATGAAGGAATATCAGCAGCCTTAGAAGGCTTTTTTTGTACCACTTTAGGTGGTATATTAACTTTAGGAACATAAAGAGTGTTCTTTCCCACATGGATACCTCCATTCTTCTTCTTACCGCGTTTACTCTTACGAGTAACAGTTTGAAAACCATCATTAGCTTGTGCACCAACATTATGCACACCAACAATGTTAACAGTATCAGGACTAACCTTAACCAATTTGGGGCAGATCACATGATCATGATCAAAAGTTTTACAATGCTCACAACGTAGAGGTGTCCACTCATACTCAATAGTAACCGTTTCCGTAGTATACCCAGAACCATCAGAAAGAAGGACACCAAAGGTTATTTTCTCTTTTAGAGCATCTTCCGCCTTAACCTCAATCAAACATCGTGCAAAGCTGCTCCGACCCCAAGATTCGGTGCACATAACACTAGTGTAAGAATCTAACATAAGGGGTTTACCAATTTGAGATGCAATAATACTCAAACCATCCTCCGAGAAGACCTAAATTAGAACGTCATGAATCTTAACCCACAACGGAATTTGAGTGAGTTCTTCCTTTTGTAATCTCATATCATGATGCCATTGCTTAAGAACAATAGGCACCTTACGTATCATCCACGGCCCATTCTCGAGCACATCCTCCATACCCTTTTTAGTGCTGAACTTGAAGAAGAAAAAACCCTTCGCATGCAACATAATCCGAGTAATCCCATATTTGGCCCAGTTTTGTCGAACGAAATACTCTACAACCGGGAAAGCAAGTCCTTTACCAAGAAAGTACCCATAAAGAGTATTATCAAAACGTGTACCTACCTCACTTACTATCTTAGATGGCATAGTAAAAGCAATCCCCGCATCCTCCTTTGGTTCACTGTTTCCACAAATCGAAAGTTAGATTTCTTCACACTCACCGTATCCAAACCTGCATTTAGGTCCGAATCCTTCAAAACATCACCACTTGTATTTTCCTCGACACCTGCTAAACTACCCTCAGGCTCGACAATCTGTGGTGAACCCAAAAGGCCTGAAGATGCAGCCTTATTCTGAACATTCGACACCATAACATGTTCATGATTATGCGCAGATTGCATAGCATCAGCAACAACATTCGTATAACCTACATTCACATTATCGTCGAACGAAACACTATTTTTCTTAACAGCAATAGGTGACGCATGGTGACTGCCCTCCATAACACATGTCGTGGATTCAACCTGACCAACAGTCAACGAAGTAGCAGCCCTAGGGTTATTAGAACCCCAAGCATTCATCGTTTATTGGGCAGCCACATTTGTGTTACATGGATTCGTTGCGCGTAGAGGCAAACGAACCCTAGTAGGATTGCCCACGTGAGAGGATCCAGGTTTCTTAAGAATGGACTTTATAATTTTGGGGACAGTAGGTTGCTCTACATCCTTGCCATCCTTACGTTCAGAATCCATGTCAACCCCGTCTTAGATGGCTGACGATACAACCCTCCCAAACAGCAGCAATCAAGAAAACCCTAAAAAGCACCAGCAACCAAAACAAAACCCTAGGAAAAACCCTAAAAAACGTCTAAAAACCCAAAGAACGAGCGATTGTATATAAATTAGAGATTCAGATACAAGAGACAACGTTTAAAGGATTAGAGAGACAAAAATTAGAATTGAAATGAAGTAATAGAGCTTCAGAACAAGTGGCGGCTAGACCTAGGGTTTTTTCTGCCATTTTTAGGGTTTTTCTGCCTTAAAATTTGTCCTTGCAACATTCGTTAATACTTAAGTCTTAATTAATTAACGATCGTTAAAGTTATATAGTTATATAGCTGGATTTTATTTTATGTATATATATATATATATATATATATATATATATATATATATATATATATATATATATATATATATATATATATATATATATATATATATATATATATATATATATATATATATATATATATATATATATATATATATATATATATATATATATATATATATATATATATATATATATATATATATATATATATATATATATATATATATATATATATATATATATATATATATATATATATATATATATATATATATATATTAAATAAATTAATAAATATAATAAATATATTTATTAATTAAATTAACGCTTTACGTATTGTGTGCAATCCCGTAATCTCGAGTTCGACCCTATCACACGACTATTAAATATAAGTCCATAAACATTCAAAAACGTGTGGACATGATTTTCTCAAAACGATCAGACAATTTTTGTGTAGTGGCTGCAAATATCATATCGTCAACATAAATGTGTACCAGTATCATGTTGTTGCCTTCCTTGAGAATGAACAATTTCAGGTCCACTTTGCCTTTGGAGAAGCCTTCCAAGATGAGATAAGGCGATAGGAGACCGTACCACGCGCGTAGAGCTTGTTTCAACCAATAAAGAGCCTTCTTAAGCTTGTACACATGATTAGGATACTCCGAGTTGACAAATCCATTTGGCTGGCTAACATAGACTTCTTCCCTTAATTCATCGTTGAGAAATGCCGTCTTAACATCCATTTGGTAGACGATCATGTTCATGTGAGCAGCATAAGTAAGAAAAAGTCTAATAGCCTCCAATCTTGCAACGGGAGCAAAGGCTTCTTCAAAGTCAATACCCAATTCTTGTTTGTAACCTCGAGCAACCAATCTAGCCTTATTCTTTAAAATTCCACCCATCTCATCGAGTTTGACCTTATATACCCACAACAAAGTAAGAATATTAACGTTGTCGGGTAAAGGAAGTAATTCCTATACTTCAAGTCGTTGGAATTCATTTAGTTCCTCTTGCATGGCTTCAATCCAAGATGATTGTGTCATCGCTTGTTGCCATGTTTTAGGTTCAACCTCGGATAGAAACGCATCAAAGTAGCAGTATAATGCATGCTCTTATAATTGATGGCGTGTAGAGACTAGTCTTTTGATGTCACCTATAATATTTCTGATTGGGTGATCCTTTATCAACTTTGTGTTGTGATTTTCAATCCTGTGGGGTCTGGAGTAAATCGTTGTGGGAGCTTCCTCTGAGGTAGACGCACCGTTAGGGATTTCGGGTATAGGTAAACCAAAGAATGAAAGTTCTCGTAAGTGAGCAAATTCTAAGTTGTGATCATTGTTATCCTCTTCAACATCATCAGGAATGAGTGGGGGTGTTGATTCTGGTGTATTTTGAGAATTGTTGGGGGATGGTGCATCCGGTTCATTAGTGAGTGTAGATGCATCAGATTGATTTCCATTATCTTGAGCAGCAACTTCAGGAATCGGAGCTACTGCTGCAGGGGATGGAACATCATCACTAGGAGGATCAAAGAATTCATCAAACATCGGTTGAAATAACTCATCCCACCCGGGCCTTAAAGGTGGTGTAAATGATGGGGTAGTAGGATTGTTGGGAACTAGTCCGGAAGTAATAGGTACGGTTCCCATCTCATGAAGCGCGGGTTCAGAGCTGCGTTGCTCAGAAGCCATAGCTGTCAGCTCATCAAAATCGACATCCATAGTTTCTATTATCTTGCCAAGATGACGGTTATAAATCTGATAAGCTTTCTTTGCGGGTGAGTAACCAATGAAAATTCCTATATCAGCCTTCGGTTGAAGTTTGCCCAAATTCTCACTATTAGTATTTGGATAACAAAGTGCACCAAACACATGAAGAAATGAAATATCGGGTTTATGTCCATAAAGAAACCTATATGGTGTTTTTCCGTGGCGGATACAAATAATAGAGCGGTTTTGGGTATAACATGCGGTTGCCACTGCTTCAGCCCATAAGAATAAAGGAGCATTCACATAAATTAACATAGTTCTAGCAGCCTCCATAAGTGTAAGATTACGTCTCTCTACGACACCGTTTTGTTGTGGAGTGCGAGAAACTGATGTTTCATGTGAAATGCCGACCTCTTCATAGTAGTCCCGCAGAGTCTGATTAACAAAATCAGTTCCATTATCAGTTCGAATGCGGCGAACAGTTGAATTAAGACGCACTTGGATCATCTTAAGAAATTTGATAATAATTGCGGGTGCCTGATCCTTGGTCGTTAAGAACTTTACCCATGTAAAACTTGAAAAATCATTCACCATGACGAGGATGTAGTTTCTACCACTCACACTGGCCGTACGCATTGGCCCGCAAAGATCCATGTGCAAAAGATGCAGTATTTCCTGGTTGGTATCTTCAGCTTTGGGTTTGTAAGACTTTTGGGTGCTTTTCCCCAATGAACACGCGGAACATAAATGATCCTTGTTAAACTTGAGCTTTGGAAGACCACGAACAAGTTCGTTTTTAGCCAAATGGTTAATAGCATCAAAGTTAAGATTAGATAACCATCGATGCCACAACCAAGACTTGGTCTTAGATGCTTTGGAGAGAAGACATACATGAGAAGCGGCCATCATATTTTGAATAGACAATGTGTAGAGATTATCCCCTCGAGAACCTTTTAACAAATTGTTTCCTGCTAAGTCACGAATGAAGCAAGTATGTTGTCGAAAAGCAACCTCAAGGTTGGAATCACAAAATTTTCCTACTGAGAATAAATTATGACCGAGTCCTTCCACATAATATACCCTTGAAATCTGATAGTAGTATGAATACGTGTTTTAGGAAAAATAACGTAAGTATTAAGCGTACGTTTAGGAAAACGTAAACACTTATGACCCTTATGAGTTCGTTCTCGAGGAGGATTAATGTGTGTGTTAAACTTGTAAAATTTGAGATTAATATTGATGAGGAAAAAAAGGAAAAGTAAAAACAATAACGGTTACGATTAATTTTAAACTACGACGAATAATAAAAACGTAAAACGTAAAACGTGACAAATTTAAAAATTTAATCTAAAAATTTATTAAAATTAAAAACAAATCTAAAATAATATAAATAAGAATAAAAATTTAACAAAAATATTTTAAAATTTACTTCTAATTTAATATTCAATTTTAAATGCTATTTAATGCCTTAAAGTTAAATAAAATTAAATATAAACCCAAAATATAATTTTATCAAATAAGAATCTTACTTATATTATATTGACTAAAAAGTATTTTTCTAGACTTTTTAAAACTGATTTACTATTTTTAAATGACTAAAAACTGAATTTAAATTAAAATAATGATAAAAACTAATTAAATAATCAGAAAAATAAAATTACTTTTCTAAAAATCCTAATTTAATCAAAAAGTGCCCAGATATGCAATACAATGAGATCTGATGGATTTAGAAAATGTTTAAAACAAGTATGAGTTAACAAATCTTCACCAATCACATATTATAAGCAAATGAACTATAAATCTACCCTAATCATAGCAAGAGACCAGGTTTCATGTATTGAATCACAAGATTAAAGCTTGTTTGTGGCTTAGGTGACTGCTGATGCAACAAGCTAGCAAATAGGACAAGTTGCTGATATAGTTGGTAATAAAGTGAGATTTAAGAAACAAAATCAACTTAACAGATTGTACAAACATAAAATTTTTAACACTCAACCTTAAACCTAGGTCCTATCTAGCTGTATGACCAAGATTCACCTTCCAAGAATCTAAAATAGACCTATTTCAGATTGTTATGTAATTTAGGTATTTGATGAGACTGCTTTTATACATGGTCTCATCGTCCAAAACGATGAAAATATCATAAAAAGTGCCATATATATGCTTGTGTTTGTTCAATGTGTATTTTAGGTACGGATATCGAGAAAATGACAAAAGATCACAAGAATCAAATAAAAAACGAACACGGGAAACAAAGCCGCACAATGAACCGGACCCAAGTGTTGAATTTCCAAGAAAAGTCCATGAAGAATTGAAGATGTACAAGAAAGGTCCTTCATCATCGAAGAAATGACACTTTATACCCATGTATATGCATAATTACAAGTTTGGTCCCTAAAGTTTGTCAAAACTACAAAAAGGTCCCTCAACTTTGAAGAATTGGCAAGATTGGTCCCTACAAAATTAAGACTTGTCACTTTTGGTCATCCTCAAAGTCAAACATCCAAGAAAAGACCTTCAAAATTCAAGACATGTCATGAATGGTCCTTCAATTTTCAAGAAAGTACAAAACATACCCTTGAAAATACTTTGGGAAAGTATTTGTGGCCAAAGTGAAAATTTTGAAACTTGTTTACAAAGGGAATATACAAGAACAATGGCCAAACTTGGTTTACACATCTTTTGGAAATATCAGGGCTAAAGCTGGCAGACACACAAACTTACTAGACCACTCTCAAGCCGCCACCTCACCCACTCACACCCCTCCACCAATCAGAACCCACCAACCTGCCACCTCACACCCCACTAACTAATATTATTAGCTAATTTTTCAAACGGTTAATTAATAATATTTTTTAGGCGCTAAACACTTTCAATGCCCCTAATCAAAATTAAACACACACTCCTCACATACTCAAGAACACATAAACCCTAATCTTCTAATCACCTCACATCAAAGGGAAAACTACTAATCTGCTCCAGTTCGTTAATTAGCAATACTAAGACCACAACCCCACCTTCAGAATGGTTGCCACATCAGCCATGTGGTCTCCCCAAACCTCCCCTGACCCACGAACCAGCTCCAAGACAAAACCATGCACAGTAAATCAACGACTCATGGCTTGGCTTCATCTCTACGCATGTTTAAACGGCTTTGATCAACTTTCACAACTGGCATCCAAGCAAACTGCCAAAAGTATCACATGGGAGCTCATTTGACCAACAAAGATTTAAAATTCCAAGCGTATTTCTAGAAATAGAGGCATTAGGGTTTACATTTCTTAGCGTTTTTTAAGCCTATAAATATAAAGGCATTAGCAGTTTACTTCTTTGTTCTTGGTTTTTTTCTTTAGTTGGTCACAAACGTGTAACTCTCCTTTTTATGAATGAAAAGTAAAGTGTTGTTTTGTTGACAAAAGAAATCCAAGTTACTTTCATTATTATTGTTATTGCTCTCATTTACTTGCTTTTAATTTATCCTCAAAGTTGTTTTAAGTTTAATGCATTGTTGTTTCAGAAAAGTGTTTCAAAAAATCTTTGATTTTTCCAAAAGTTCTAGTTCAGGCATTTGAGAATTCTTGAACTCTAGGTTGATCATATCACCCTGATAAGATTTTATCAAGGTGAAGTGAGACCTCTAGTTTGGGTAGATTAAAAGTTGTAGGGATTAAAAATTCTTTGGAAAAATCTGTTTACTTTTTTTTTATTTGCTTAATCTGTTACTTGATCTAACCCCTTTATTCTTTGTTAATCTCATCATAAGCTGGTAGCTTGTGGTGTTGGTTCACTAAGGAAAAAGGATTGTATGCTTTTTTTTGTTCCACAACAACCATATCAAACCAAGTGTCCAACCTTGGCTGTTGTAGTCTTGGTTGCCACATCAGTTCATCCAAGACACCCCTAGCTTGACCTAGTTGTTGGTCAAGCTTAGGGGAGCTTAGCTGACCTCCCATAGGAGGCCATTGGGAGGAGGTACCTGCTTTCTTTTCTCTCTTTTTAATTTTTGTGCTAGATGATTGAATCTACTATGTGGTTTTCTGATAAGCGATTTTAGGTGTTGTTGGTTCAGTTAGGTTATTTGAAGTTTGTTTTAATTAGATACTTGTGTTAAAAAGATTGGATCTCAAAAAAATCTTTGAAAAATTTGCTTATCAGTCTAAAAGGGTGTTTGGATTTGCAGTTTGTACAAGTGATTTGGAATGAACTGAGTATCTAAACATGGTCTTGGCTTTGTGTCTCAAGTTAAGATAATGTCATTGTGGTACTTGTGCATTTGGTAGAGTTTTGTTGGCTTAACCGGCTTAAAACACTTGCTGAAATCATAAAACCTCATTTTGTTGCATGTTTGTGCACTAATTGAATTTACTGTATCAATTGGCTAGTTGATTTGTGCTGTTTTTTCTTATTTGTGACTCCCTACAACTCAATGGTTGTAGGGGTGCCTTGATTGTCCAATATCACCAAGTAAATCAAGCTCAAAAGAGCATTCTTAAATCAAGCAGTGGGAACTCCTTTCCCACTGATGCTAGCCACTGATAGTGTAAAATCTAGGTCAGCTTATTAATAAGCCATTATAGATTATCTCATTGTGCAACAACTTACTTTTTATAATCAATCTTACTTTTCTCATCTAATTAGCTAATCTGGAAGTTTTCAGCTTTTGGGTTTAGGATTTGACTAGAAAACGAATTCATTTGTCTTTTTCATTAGTTCTTATTTATTGTTTCAGCTTATTTGGCTTAGCTTATTGGTGATATTTTGATTGATTAGTCTTAGTTAAGTTATTTAGAACCTTTTGCAAGTAAAATCAAGTCTTGAAGTGGTCTAAGTATAAAAAACGACTATTTTGTCCTTTTGTGAAAAGATACTTGGCTTATTTCTGGCTTATTTAGTGTGCTTTTTCAAAATTTCTTTTAACAAACATCTTTGTAATCCCAAGAGAAGGATGTGTGTCAATTTTCAGTTTATGTCATCAACTTATAGCTTAATAGGCTTATTGGCTCATTAAGATTAAGCTGTTTGACTATTAAGATGTGATAAGCTCACTTTCAGCTTGTTGGCCTTGAGAGTTTTTTGTTTAAAACCAAATTTTAAGCTAGACTAGAGTTATTGGGCTTAATTGGTTGACTTTTGTCTTATTGGGCCAAAAAGCCCATTTATTTGGACTGTTTTTTTATTTTGGCCCATTTGAGGGCCCAATAGAGGTATTTAGGTAATTTCACATTCATTTTCTGATTATTTAGGTTAAATTAAACTAGTTTCCAAGTTTTTTAGAATTTTTTATAAATTTTCGATTTTTAATATTATTTTAATATTTAATTTTAGTTTTTAATTATTGATAGGTGTGTAAACACCCATCCTTTTACCACTTAATTCTGGCTAAAACGAGACCAAAACACGTATTTAATATCATTTGTTTGGAATTATGCGTGGTTTTTGTGTTTATTGTGTTTTCAGAGCCAACCGGATGGATAATTGAGAAAACATGGGATTGCACGGGTTTTACTGAAGAAAAAGACTCAAGATAAAGTCTATTGTCCAAGAGATGCAAAAGATTTGAAGTCACTGGGCCTATTCGAAGATTTACTGAAGAAAAGGACCAATGATGGAAGATTTATATAATTCGAAGAAACTCAAGTCTATTAAACGAAGAACTTAAAAGACGAGTTGAATTTAATCGACAACAAATCCCGAATCAGAATCGAAAACGTCAACTTTTCTGAAAAGACGAGAAGACAAGAAGAACGGGAGAAAGCCCACTCACCAAC
The DNA here is from genome assembly GCA_025667525.1 of Glebionis coronaria. NCBI lineage: Eukaryota > Viridiplantae > Streptophyta > Magnoliopsida > Asterales > Asteraceae > Glebionis > Glebionis coronaria. The sequence goes on along the minus strand of CM046874.1, from coordinate 608,351,332 downwards.
CAAAAGACAAGCCTATAAAAGGAATCCCCTCACACACATAGTGCCAGTTAGTCTTTAGTTTTTCTCTCCTCCCCCTTTTTCTCCCTTTTAGTTCGTATCATTACCATCACCACTAGGGTGATTGGTGATTTTAATCTTTGATTTTCTAATCTTGTAATTTCAATCTTTGTTTTATCTTGTCAAAACATCAATAATCAATACAAGTTCTTGTTTAATCTTTCCATTTCATCTTGTTCATCATCATTTTTCTTTTCTAGTTCTTAAGTCCTTATTTTCTTGATTTGATCTTCAAAAGTTGTTGGGTTTTGTGTTTTTGTTGATGGGATTTGTAGTTTATGGTTAGTAGATGCTTTGTGATTAGTTTATCTAAGTTTTTGGTGAAAAACATGGTGATTTTTGGATCAAAATTGGTTTCCTTGTTCTTCGGGTAAACGACTGTTTTTATGTTCCCAGGTTCCGGAAGAACACCAAAAGTTCGGGATGAACATACCCTTTAAAAGTTCCGAATGAGTTTTGTTTAAAAAGTTCCGAACGAATTGAAAGTTCAGAATGAGTGTAAAGTTCCGAATGAATGTCTTTTTGAAAAGTTCCGAATAAACTTTCTTTTAAATCTTCCGAATGAATGTCTTTTTGAAAAGTTCCGAATGAGTCTAAATGTTCCGGATGAGTAAATCTTCCGAATGAACCTAAATCTTCCGAATGAATTAAAAAGTTCCGGATGAATGTTTATTTCCCAAAGTTCCGAATGAAGGTTTCCTTTCCAAAAAGTTCCGAATGAGCTTCCTTGTCAAAACTTTCGAGTCAGTCTAAAGTTCCGAATGAACCTAAGTTCCGAATGAAGCAAAACTTCCGGATGAACAACTAAATCTTCCGAATGAGTTTATGTTAAGAAAAGTTCCGAATCAAGGTGTTCCGAGTGAAAAGTTCCGGATGAGCAAAGTTCCGGATCAATGACATACTTCCGAATCAATTTCTTTTGAGGATTTCTGAGGTTGCTTTACTGTTTCTTTATTTCACACTTATATTTTAAATTTTAACTTTAATTTTAATTCAAGTTGCTATTAATTGTCATTAAAGTAATTCTCTTTAATTTAAGTTTACATTTTAGAGCATTTGTCATTTAGTAGTCTTAGAAAATCCAAACCCCTTTTTTTAGTAACCAAGAACAATCATTCCACTTAAGACCGAGATCAATTCGAGAGGATTCCGAGAGTAAAATTGAACCCAATGAAAAAGCTTGTATCAAATGGCGCCGCTGCCGGCTCTTCTCGTTAAGATCAAAAGTTTTTTGTGAGAACTTAGATTTTGGGATCTGTTCCCCGTGAACGTTACTTTTTCATAAAAATTTTCAAAAAATTCCTAAAAAATATAAAATTTTCAAAAAAATACAAAAAAATTAAAAAAAAAACATAAAAACCAAAAATATTTTTTCCTTGTTTTTCTTTGTTCGTTCTTTTGCAGGTGTATGCGCACTCGATCCACGTCTTATCAAGAGCCCGAGCCTCTCGATAACTTAGACATGGCTGGTGTACAAAACAACAATAACATACCACCTCCGAACAACAATAATAACAACAACAACCCGCCTTTCAACAACATGAACAATAACAACAACAATGAGCCCCTTCCGGATAATCGCCTGATGATTGAACTGCTGCAAGCTCATGTAGATGGCAACACGGATCCAATTGTCATACCTCTAATTGCCGCCAACAACTTTGAGCTAAAATCAGGCTTTATCCAGATGGTCTCCGCTCAACCATTCTTGGGACGTACCATTGATGACCCACACGACCACATAAAGAGATTCTTGCAACTCACCAACACGGTCAAGTTCAATGGTGTTCCACAAGAGGTTATAAGGTTACAACTTTTTCCCTTTTCTTTAGAGGGACAAGCCCGGCATTGGCTTGCTAAGGAACCGCCACAGAGTATTCTCTCGTGGACGGATTTGGAAACAAAGTTTATCAATTACTTTTTCCCACCCTCTCGTACTACCGCTTTGCGGAATGAGATCATAAATTTTGAACAAAAGTACGATGAGTCGTTCAGTGAATCTTGGGATCGTTTCAAAGATCTTTTAAGAAAATGCCCACAACATGGTTTTACCAAAGTACATCAAATTAATACTTTTTACAATGGTTTAAGCATGAGTGACCAAGATTCACTGAACAGTGCCTCGGGGGGTAATCTATTGGCTAAGACTTCCAATGCTGCTTGGGACATCATTGAGAATAAATCTCGTGTGCAAACCAAGAGTGTTCGGACCAATGTCGCTAGTGCTAGCACTAGTGACAACGACAAGCGATTGGACAGAATCACTACGCTTCTTGAATCGCTTGTCACCCACACCGTCAGCAACAACAATAGCAACAACGCTAAAAATGCTCAAGTTAACACTGTCAGCCAACCTTGTGAGATATGCGGTGGTCCTCACTCTTACACCAATTGTACCGCCACCCAAGACTACCCTGCTGAAAATGTGAATGCGGCATATGGCACCTATCCTCAACCCGCCTATCAAGCTAGACCTCAAGGTGACCGTAATTTGCTTAGCTACCGTTCCAACAACTACCTCTCACCACCCGGTTTTCCTCCTACCAACCTAAACCATCAACAAAACCTCAACCGCCCTCCTCAACAACAACAACAGCCTCGACAACCATACATACCTCCTCACAAGCAGCAACAACCACCTCAACGTAACAACCAAGTTTACCAACAACCTGCTTTTCAACCACCCGCATACAATGCTCCTCCAAACCAACCCACTGCATTACACCAAGAGGTTGCAACCTACATGAGGACCAATGATGTGATCATTGAAAATCTCCAACAGGAAGTGCGCAATTTGAAAGCAGACTTAGTCAAGCAAGGAAACGATTTGAGAGCCGACATGAGAAATACGTTGGATAGCCAAACTAATGACTTGAGGAACATGATGGCTAGTTTCTTCCAAGGTAATCAACCCTCTTCTTCGGGTACTCTTCCGAGTAACACCGTGGCGAATCCAAGAGGGGAGATGAAAGCAATCACTACTCGAAGTGGCAAAGGTACCAAGGAACCCGAGCTTCCTATACCTCCACCGGTGGTTGTGACTAAGGAGAACGAGTCACCTGCTCCTATTCCTCATCCTTCTCCTTCCCCAATTTCTCCACCTCTTCCTTCTACCCCTCCTCCACCCAAGGATGTGAGTGATCCTATTCTTCCAAAGCCTTCCTCTTCTTCCAACATACCTTATCCATCAAGGTTGAGGAAAGAGAAGCTCAAAAGCAAGGACGATATTCAGGTTTCTAACTTTCTTAAGATGTTTAAACAACTGAATTTCAATATCTCCTTCGCTGAGGCTCTCGCTCACATGCCTAAATATGCGAAAATATTTAAAGATCTGCTGAGCGAAAAGGAAAAGCTCCTCGATATTGCCAACACCCAACTTAATGAGAATTGCTCTGCAGTGCTCTTAAGGAAATTGCCAACCAAGCTTGGTGATCTGGGTCGTTTCTTAATCCCTTGCAATTTCCCGGGAGTAGAGAATTGCATGGCCCTAGCCGATCTAGGTGCCAGTACCAATCTTATGCCTCTAAGCGTTTAGAAGCAATTATCTCTCCCAGAGCTAGTCTCCACCAAAATGACTTTGGAGTTAGCTAACCGTACGGTTGCTTATCCAGTGGGGATAGCCGAAGACGTCGTTGTAGGAGTCGACAAATTCACCTTTCCTACTGATTTTGTTGTCGTCGACTACGAGATGGACCCTCGTGTACCACTAATTGTTGGTCGTCCATTCTTGAGGACCGGTCGCACTCTCATTGATGTTGAAGCCGGTGAGCTTATCATGAGAGTGGGTGACGATAAAGTAGTCTTCAACATGGGAAAGTTGTCTAAACAGCCTTATTCATATGAGAGTGTTAATTGTATTGACGTTCTTGATGAGGCTTGTGAAGAACACTTTAATGATGCTTGCAAAAGTATTCCTACCTCTCTTCCCAATGTTGAGACCGTGTCCTCCATTGATTCATCATTGTCTCTATTTGGAGATACTAATTTATTTTGGAACAATCTTGAAGATACCATGGGAGATGCGAATTTAGCTACTAATGATACTCCCACCGATGGGGATGAAGACATGAATTTCTTTGACACTCTTCTCCACGAAGACACTATTTCTCCTCCATCTCCCACGGTCATTGTTATCGATACTCCGACTTCGAATACGCCTCCCGTCGAAAATCCTCCGGATTTAGAACTTAAGGAGTTGCCGCCCCATCTCGAGTATGTATTCCTTGAAGAAGAGAACAAGTCGCCAGTCATCATTGCTAAGGATTTGAAAGATGAAGAGAAAACTCGACTTGTCGCCGTGTTGAAGAAGCATAAAACAGCTATTGCTTGGAAGATTTCTGATATTCGTTGAATTGATCCTCACTTCTGCACACACAAAATTCTCATGGAGGACGACTTTAAGCCCACTATTCAAAGCCAACGAAGGGTGAATCCAAAAATACATGAAGTCATCAAAACAGAGGTTATCAAACTTCTTGATGCGGGTATGATTTACCCTATTTCGGATTCACCATGGGTTAGTCCAATCCATTGTGTGCCCAAGAAGGGCGAAATAACCGTTGTTCCCAATGAACACAACGAGTTGATTTCCACTCGTCTCGTTACTGGGTGGAGAGTTTATATAGACTACTGCAAACTCAATGATGCCACGAGAAAGGATCATTTCCCTCTACCTTTTATGGACCAAATACTTGAACGTCTAGCAGGTAATGAATATTACTGCTTTCTTGATGGTTTCTCGGGTTATTTCCAAATACCCACCGACCCCCAAGATCAAGAGAAGACAACATTCACTTGTCCCTATGGCACATTTGCTTACAAAAGAATGCCTTTTGGCTTATGTAATGCGCCCGGGACTTTCCAAAGGTGCATGTTAGCTATCTTCCATGACATGGTTGAAAAAACCATGGAAGTCTTCATGGATGATTTCTCGGTCTTCGGGGATTCCTTCTCTTCTTGCCTTGCCAATTTGGAACGTATGCTTAAGCGGTGCGAAGACACTCGCCTTGTTCTAAATTGGGAAAAATGCCATTTTATGGTAAAAGAAGGCATCGTGCTGGGACACAAAATTTCCAAAGCCGGTCTTGAAGTAGACCGTGCTAAAGTCGATGTTATCGCCAAGGGGTTAAGTCCATATATTGGTAATGTACTCTCCGTCGTTTACACATATAGGTAATGTACTAATTTTATTACTAATCTAGCTATAAAAACCGGCTAATGTTTTTTAATATAGGTAATGTGACCGGCTAGGACAGGTTACAACTTGAAAATAACCTCCACGTCATTTACTTATATACTTTTATCTGACGTGGATATACTACATGTGTTATTAACTGATGTCATGGATATACCTTATATAAATCCAATGCCCAGCCACCTTTTTGGTGAGTACAATCGATCTGCCTCATCGAAAACTTGATCTTCGTAGCCTTGTATGAATCTCATCTTCAAAATCCCTGACATGATAGTTTAGCCATTTCTCATGTTCATTTAAATAACTTTCTGATATCACGCGTTGCCCATTGAATACTAAAAACTAAAATCGAGTTGGCTTGACGTTCTAGCCTCACACTTGTATTTGTAACCACCTATAACTTCCTGCTGGAGATTTGAACTATATATCCCCTTCTATTTGTAACCACCATATTTGTTACAGGTATGCAATTGAGTGGAATCTGTTTACACCACAACCTTCAACAATTATTAACATTTAATTGGTTACATCAAATTACGTTGGTAAATGAATATAGCGCGACATATCTTAGCCGATAATACAAAAGGACTCAACGAGTGAACTAATAGTTAATTGGTATTTATTTATATAAGGTATATCCATGTCATTGGTTAATAATACATGTGTTATATCCACGTCAAATAAAAATAAATAAACAAATGACGTGGCGGCTATTTTCGAGTTGTAACATGTCCTACCCGATCACATTACCGATATTAGAAAAGATTAGCCAGTTTTTATAGCCATATTGGTAATAAAATTAATACATTATCTAAATGTGTAAACAATAAAGAGTACATTATCAATACATGAATTTAACTCTATCGCCAAGTTGCCTCCACCTTCAACCGTGAAGGGTGTGAGAAGTTTTCTGGGTCATGCGAGATTTTACCGTCGATTCATCAAAGATTTTTCTCAAATCACTCGCCCGATGACCCACCTCTTGGAAAAAGATACTCCTTTTATCTTCTCCAAAGAGTGTCTTGAAGCCTTCAACTCGCTTAAGGTAACAAAGGCACCCGTCTTGGTTACCCCTAATTGGGAGCTGCCTTTCGAGTTGATGTGCGATGCTAGTGATTTTGCTATTGGAGCGGTTCTGGGACAAAGAGTGAACAAACACTTCCAACCGATCCATTACGCTAGCAAGACAATGACTGGGGCTCAATTTCATTACACGACAACCGAAAAAGAGCTTTTAGCGGTTGTCTATGCCTTTGAAAAATTTCGCCCCTATCTTGTCCTTTCTACAACAATTGTGTATACCGATCATTCTGCGCTGAAGTACTTGTTGACAAAGCAAGATTCCAAACCAAGACTTCTTCGCTGGGTTTTGCTGCTCCAAGAATTTAAAATCGAAATTCGCGATAAAAAAGGAGCAGAAAACCTAGCCGCGGATCATCTCAGCAGACTTGAGGATCCTTACCAGGGGGATCATCCGAACAAATAAATCAATGATTCTTTTCCCTTGGAGACCTTAATGTCTATAAATTCGAAAACTGATGAAACCCCGTGGTTTACGGACTTTGCAAACTACTTGGCGGGTGGAATTCTCAAGGAAGGGTTGACGTCCCAACAAAAGAAAAAGTTCTTCACCGACATCAAGACTTACTTTTGGGACGACCCTTACCTACTCAAACAATGTGCCGACCTGATTATCCGCCGATGTGTTGATGGACCGGCAGCTTCGGAAATCCTTGATGCTTGCCACAAAGGACCCACCGGTGGTCACTTTGGTCCCAACTACACTGCCAAAAAAGTGTTGGATTCGGGATTCTATTGGCCCACCATTTACCGTGATGCTCACGAGATGGTTAAACATTGTGATGTTTGCCAAAAACAAGGCACGATCACACATAAAGACGAGATGCCTCAGAATTTCATTCAAGAATGTGAAATCTTTGATGTTTGGGGTATCGACTTTATGGGGCCATTCCATTCTTCTAAAGGAAACAAATACATCCTTGTAGCCGTTGACTACGTTTCAAAGTGGGTTGAAGCCAAAGCTTTACCTACTAATGACGCAAGGGTGGTTTGTAACTTTTTGAAAGCTCTATTCGCTAGATTCGGTGTGCCTCGCGCCATTATTAGTGATCGTGGGACTCATTTTTGCAATGACCAATTCGCAAGAGTCATGGCTAAGTACGGTGTAAACCATCGTCTTTCCACAGCCTATCAGCCACAAACTAATGGCCAGGCTGAAATATCCAACCGAGGACTTAAGCGAATTCTTGAAAGAACCGTGGGAGAGCATCGTGCCTCATGGGCTGATAAACTTGATGATGCTTTGTGGGCTTTTCGTACTGCTTACAAGACCCTGATCGGCTGTACGCCTTATCGTCTTGTGTACGGGAAAGCGTGCCACCTCCCCGTTGAGTTGGAGCACAAGGCTTATTGGGCCTTGAAGTGGGCTAATTTTGATATTAACAAAGCCGGTGACCTACGCAAAATCCAACTCAATGAGCTCAATGAACTTCGGAATGAGGCTTATGAAAATTCTTTGATCTATAAGGAAAGAACTAAGCTCATTCACGACTCCAAGATCAAAAACCGAGAGTTCCATGTTGGAGACAAAGTCTTACTTTTTAACTCTCGGTTGAAAATCTTTTCGGGAAAGCTCAAATCTCGTTGGTCCGGCCCATTCACCATTGCCCAAATTTTTCCATATGGTACTCTCGAGCTCGCTCAACCTGATGGACCTAATTTTAAGGTGAATGGCCAACGAGTGAAGTTGTACTTTGGTGAGGACACCTCTCAGGAGGCGATTCCATCCCTCACCACGTTCCCCATGAACTAATTTTGGGTCGAGTCAGGCTCGTGACTCGGTTATCAAAAACAAGCGCTCCTCGGGAGGCAGCCCGAGTATCTATCTTTTTATGTTTTAATCCCCTAAGTATAGGGGGACTTCTATACGTGTTTGTCTTTGTGTGGTGATGTGATTACAGGGATTAGTGCACTCTTGGAAACTTTGAAGAACCGTGCTCCCGTGTTATCCGAAATCCGGTTCTATCTCTCAACTATTGTGATTCAATTTTCTTCATACTCACATTTAAAATTGATCACGTTAGTCGTCTCTTCCTTAGCTTGAGTTAACCAACGTGCACAATGTCATAAGTGTAGGGGAAACTTTTCCCACATGCTTAAACATTGAGGACAATGTTTATCTTAAGTGTAGGGGAGACTTCTATCGAAGTTTTAAGTGGACTTTTCCATGAAAATGCCTTCATTTAACCGGAAAATCATATTTTTCAACATTTTTCAAATTTTTTATTAACTTTGGTCATTTAGTCGTAATTTTTAAATTTTTATCGTTGATTTCATATGTATATATTCCGCAATAAAGTCAAAAATATTAATAAAGTGGTGTAGCTAGTTTAGAAGTCTTTGACATATTAGGCCCGTTGCGTTTATTTTGACTCAACCCGAATAGACTTATCTAAGTTTATTCTAGCAAGTATTCTTAACCATGTAGACCTTAATTGGTTTATTAGGCTAAGTATCCACGAGTCTCATTACTTGAGATTTTAAATTGTGGAGGACGAGAAATGATAGAGTCAATTATAAGTCGGTATTCTTGCACAAGCTCACTTGGTGTAATTATTTGCCTATTCTCCCATCACTTGCTAATAAATTATCTGCAATAAGTAAGGTCGTACGATTTGAAAAGTTACTTAGCTTCTAGCCTAAGATCGTTTAAAAGTTGCTCGGTAATGATAAGAGTTCATAGCCAACGCATAACTTATGAAGCGGGGCGCGAAGATTGGCGAGTCCGAAAAGGCCCTAACAAGGCATGAGGATTCCATTTTATTGCTAAAGATCCAAGGTGATGTGAAAATCATTATTCCCAAAGTCAATATGAAGGATCAAGACTCACGACGAAAAGCAAACAACTCCCATAAAGATGATGGAGAAGTCTATCCGAAAAGACCCTAACAAGGTATGAGGATAAATAGATCCAAGTCCGAAAAGGAGGCGGATAGTTGTATCTCAAAATCCCAAATAGAGATTGAAGAAATAATTATGAAGTCGTGGTCAACAAAGTTGGAGTACCTCTCAAAAGTCTCCAAGTGAAGAAACTCTATGAACGATGAGAAGACCATTATCTCAAGCACGTCTCTCAAGATATGAAGTATGAAGTACATACCAAATATCGGCCCGAGAAAGGTCTCAAATCGTGAACCAAGTTATGCCAAGATATGAACTTTTTGATATCCCGAGAAGCAGTTTTAAGAGATTTTGTCCTTTAGCTAACTATTGATCAAATCGTCCTACTTTGCTTTCAGCCTAAATAAACTATCGAAATAAGTCCCAAAAATGCATCTTCATGATCATTCTAAGACAAAAATAAAATATAAGAGATACACCTAGGAATAAGGGAGTTTAAGCATTTAATTAAGCCATGTGTGTAAGTGTTTGAATTGCTAACTTATAATAACAATGATCTCGTTTTTAAGCTTAGTTTGGGGAACGTGAAACTTGAGGGTGATAAATCTTCGCAACACCAAAGCCCTAATGTAAGTCCTTGATCTCTTTGCAAGTTATTTCCATGTAGCTATTCTCAAGTGAAAATGGTTTTCTATCCTTTCGTTTCCTTTAAAGTTTAATTTCTTTTAGTACTTTAATTTTTGTTTAGTAGTATTTGAATAAGGCCAAGGTTGATTAATTATGAGAAAAGTGTAAAATTGCTTTAACGCTAAGCATTGCATGAGGGCATGGCAATGGTTAAGTGTAGGGGATTTGATAGGTGTGTAAACACCCATCCTTTTACCACTTAATTCTGGCTAAAACGAGACCAAAACACGTATTTAATATCATTTGTTTGGAATTATGCGTGGTTTTTGTGTTTATTGTGTTTTCAGAGCCAACCGGATGGATAACTGAGAAAACATGGGATAGCACGGGTTTTACTGAAGAAAAAGACTCAAGATAAAGTCTATTGTCCAAGAGATGCAAAATATTTGAAGTCACTGGGCCTATTCGAATATTTACTGAAGAAAAGGACCAAAGATGGAAGATTTATATAAGTCGAAGAAACTCAAGTCTATTAAACGAAGAAATTAAAAGACGAGTTGAATTTAATCGACAACAAATCCCGAATCAGAATCGAAAACGTCAACTTTTCTGAAAAGACGAGAAGACAAGAAGAACGGGAGAAAGCCCACTCACCAACCAAAAGACAAGCCTATAAAAGGAATCCCCTCACACACATAGTGCCAGTTAGTCTTTAGTTTTTCTCTCCTCCCCCTTTATCTCCCTTTTAGTTCGTATCATCACCATCACCACTAGGGTGATTGGTGATTTTAATCTTTGATTTTCTAATCTTGTAATTTCAATCTTTGTTTTATCTTGTCAAAACATCAATCATCAATACAAGTTCTTGTTTAATCTTTCCATTTCATCTTGTTCATCATCATTTTTATTTTCTAGTTCTTAAGTCCTTATTTTATTGATTTGATCTTCAAAAGTTGTTGGGTTTTGTGTTTTTGTTGATGGGATTTGTAGTTTATGGTTAGTAGATGCTTTGTGATTAGTTTATCTAAGTTTTTGGTGAAAAACTTGGTGATTTTTGGATCAAAATTGGTTTCCTTGTTCTTCGGGTAAACGACTGTTTTTATGTTCCCAGGTTCCGGATGAACACCAAAAGTTCCGGATGAACATACCCTTTAAAAGTTCCGAATGAGTTTTGTTTAAAAAGTTCCGAACGAATTGAAAGTTCCGAATGAGTGTAAAGTTCCGAATGAATGTCTTTTTGAAAAGTTCCGAATAAACTTTCTTTTAAATCTTCCAAATGAATGTCTTTTTGAAAAGTTCCGAATGAGTCTAAATGCTCCGGATGAGTAAATCTTCCGAATGAACCTAAATCTTCCGAATGAATTAAAAAGTTCCGGATGAATGTTTATTTCCCAAAGTTCCGAATGAAGGTTTCCTTTCCAAAAAGTTTCGAATGAGCTTCCTTGTCAAAACTTCCGAGTCAGTCTAAAGTTCCGAATGAACCTAAGTTCCGAATGAAGCAAAACTTCCGGATGAACAGCTAAATCTTCCGAATGAGTTTATGTTAAGAAAAGTTCCGAATCAAGGTGTTCCGAGTGAAAAGTTCCGGATGAGCAAAGTTTCGGATCAATGACATACTTTCGAATCAATTTCTTTTGAGGATTTCTGAGGTTGCTTTACTGTTTCTTATTTCACACTTATATTTTAAATTTTAACTTTAATTTTAATTCAAGTTGTTATTAATTGTCATTAAAGTAATTGTCTTTAATTTAAGTTTACATTTTAGAGCATTTGTCATTTAGTAGTCTTAGAAAATCCAAACCCCTTTTTTTAGTAACCAAGAACAATCATTCCACTTAAGACCGAGATCAATTCGAGAGGATTCCGAGAGTAAAATTGAACCCAATGAAAAAGCTTGTATCAATTATTTTTAATAGATTTAATAGGTTTCAAATTTTGGAAAAATACTTTTTAGTTTTGTTAAGTCATTTTTAGGTTTACAAGTAGAAAAATCTTTATTTTGGCTTTTTATTAGTTTATTTGATTTTTAGGGCTTTAATTAGCATTTAAAAATTAAATATTAATTAAATAAAAGGTTTGAAAAAGTTTTGATCATTTGTAAACCCTAATTGGATTTTTAAGAATTTTTTTGTGATTTTATAGGAATTTTTAGAGTAAGTTTCATTTTTACCTAGATTTGCGTGAATACACGTTTTTCGTCTTAGTGTAATTTTTAACCGTAATCCGTCATTTTCTTTTCCCCTTTTCTCATAAATATTAAATCTCAAATTAGACAAGTTTAACACACACATTAATACTCCTCGAGAACGAACTCACAACAAGAGTCATAAGTGTTTATGTTTTCCTAAACGTACGCTTAGTGCTTACCATACATACCTTGTTTTCCTAAACAAGTGTATTTTTACTCCTATCATTTTGGCGCCGCTGTCACGGAGGCGTGTTGTGTTAAATTTGAACAATTTTGTTTTTGATATTATCCATAAATAGTATTTGTGTGATTAGCACTCTAATCATACGTATTATCGGTTTTCGTCTTTTGTGAATATTATTACAATATTGTATTACGTATCACAATAAATTCACAATATCTCAAAAAGTGTGAAAACGCAACCTTAATTGGATTTTATCACTCAATTATTGTATTCGAATCTAAAGCGAAAGAAAAAGGCAAAATAGATAATTACTTTCGTGATGCTTAATTTTGATTAACACAAACTATAAGGTGGGTATAAGGAGATAAAGGTCTAAGGGAAAAAGGCACTTAAGGGCTTCGCGACGCCTCGTTTCCCCCGCTTGCTTGTGCGTGTTTTGAGAAAGAGGGCTAATCGAGGGTTTGCCGACCAAAGTATTATCTACGTATCATATATATTTGCTTGGTTTCAAAGATTTAAACCCTCTTGAACGTTTTGTTGTTCCACCAACATTCTAAAGTCATCGAAGGCATTCACTTAACGTGATCGTTTTCATTCCTTGAGGCTCCTTTAATCGAGAAATTGATTCGAGGAGTGATTTGTAGATTTGTGTCTACGTAATTCGCAAGAAAAATCCAAAAAAAAGTAAAAACAATCAAAAGCACAAAAATTCAAAAAAAAGTAAAAACACCAAAAAGAATCTTCTTTGCTCACCCCACGTTGTACGTTACGTTTATGCAAACCCGCTCCAAAGCAAAACGTGCACGTAAACGTCGTCAAAAGGAAGGAAACCGAACTCCTTCTAGTGAAGAATTTCCCATTGTCGAACCCATTATAGAACAAGAAGCTTCCATTGCTAATCGTACTATGATGGATTTGCTTCAAGCACCCACAAAGGGATATGGAGAAGCGATTGTGATTCCCGCTATCCTTGCGGAGAATTTTGAGGTTAAGACCGGCTTATTTTCCATGATCCAAGCTAACAAGTTTCGTGGTGACGAGAAGGACAACCCTCATAACCACATTCGCCATTTTAATCATCTTACGGAGACTTGCAAGTTTAAGGACGTCTCGAATGACGTGATTAAGATTATGCTTTTTCCGTATTCCTTAGCGGGGCCCGCAAAAATTTGGTTAGAGAAAGAGCCACCCAATTCTATATTGACGTGGAAGGATCTCGTTTCAAAGTTCGTGAACCAATTTTTCCCGCCCTCTAAGACTACGCATTTGAAAAACGAGATTTCAAAGTTTTCACAACAATATAATGAGAGTTTTCAACGGCTTGGAATAGGTTTAAGGAAATGTTGCATGAATGTCCTCATCACGGTTTTTCCGACTTACATCAAATCGACATGTTTTATAATGGATTGAACGATCATGAACGAGATTATCTTAATGCCGTCGCGGGTGGTAATTTTTTGTGTAAAACGGTCGAAGAAGAATTGACAATCATTAAGAATAGGTCCAAAGTTTATAGCCCTCGTAACACACCGAGTGTCAACAAGGCTTCGTCTTCGCCTTCATTGTCACCAACCATTGATGGTCAACAAATTGAGCCTAATTTGGAAAACAAATTGTTCGATAAGCTTAAGGGATTTTTAAAAGAGTTTAAAGTTGGTGAACAACCCACTCCTGCTATGGCTAAAGCGGTTGAGGTTTCTTGTGTTTATTGTGGTGGAGCTCATGATTTCTCCGAGTGCATTACCGCCGGTGGTAACACTTCGAGCGCCTACGCGGCCATGGGAACTTATAACCAAAACGGTCAAGTTACGCGCACTAATCAACTGACTCCACCGGGTTTTCTACCAAATCAAAACAATCAAAATGCTAACAATTATCGCAACAATCAAGGTGGTTACCAAGGAAATCAAAGGAACAATTACAAGGGTAATAATTACAACAATGGGAACCAAGGGACTAGTAGTCAATTGCAAAATCAAAATCAAAATCGTGATTTTCAAAATGTCAATCAAGGTCTTTCAAATGCATTTTCAAAAGATATTCCAAATGAGATTTTGAGTTACTTTAAGGCTAATGATGATAGGTACACGAATATGGCAAATGACGTGATAAACCTAAGGACTAAGTTTGAAACTCATAGTAACAAAATGGAAGGAAATGTGGTTAGGCTCCAACAAAATCAACAAAAAATGGAATAAGGCCAACATAAGATTGAGCAAACTTTGCTTATGTGGGAGAAAAATCAAAAGACTGAAAAGAACAAGATAAGCAAGAACGAGCAAAATCGGAAAGTATACTTTTAGATGCTATTATGATGAGTAAAGCCTCTACTTCTGGTTGTCTTCCTAGCAACACCATTTAAAACCCGGAGGGAGAGATGAAAGTGATTACCACACGTAGTGGTAAGACCTTTAAGGAGCCAACTCCTCAACCAATTACTCATACGGAGGAGGAAATTGAGGAAGAACCTGAGGTGGTGGTCGAAAAGGAGCACGTTTCGATCCCACGAAGTACTGCTCAAACCACACCTACGGTCGACCCTTTACCAAGCCTGGAACCCGAGATTCCAAAGGCTATGTCTATTCCCCACCCAACACCACCCTTACCTTATCCATCGAGACTTCATAAGGAAAAATTGCAAGAACGTAACAATTATCAATTTGAGCTTTTTATTAAGATGTTTCGTGATTTGCATTTTAACATAAGTTTCGCCGACACTTTAATCATGATGCCTCGATTTGCCGCCAACTTTAAGAATATGTTGAACTATAAAGAGAAATTGCAAAAATTTAGTCATTGTTCATCATTTTTTCTTAACCGCATACCTCAAAAAGTCGGCGATCCCGGTAAATTTTTAATTCCGTGTGGTATCCAAGATATGGAAGAATGCTACACCCTGGCCGATCTTGGTGCTAGTATTAACTTGATGCCTCTTGAAATATTTAAGTCGCTCAATCTTCCAAATCTTACTCCAACAAAAATGTCTATCGAGATGGTCGATCATTCTACGATTCCCGCATGTGGAAAGGCCGAAGACGTTTTTGTGAAAGTGGGAAAGTTCTATTATCCGGTAGACTTTATCATAGCTGATATTCCCATGGATCCTCAAGTTCCTCTTATTTTAGGTCGTTCATTAATAGATACGTCGAAAGCGATTATTGATGTGCATGCTAGAAAAATCACTTTACGCTTCAACGACGAGGAACTTGTTATAGATGGACTCCAAAACTCCAAACTTTCTCATGTTTATTCTATCGCGACTTTAAACCATATTGATTTAATCGATGTCGTTTGCGAGGAATTTTCACAAGAGATTTTAGGTTTTGTCGATGAAGAAAATAGTGGCAATCCCACTATGCTCGATCCAATCCTTGATAATTAGACACCATATTTTACTCCATTTGAAGGAGGTGCTTTTACTTTGGAAGAGTTTGATGTACCTAGAACTTATAACGAAGACCTCGAAGACGATGAGGATTTTTTGATTATCAAGGATTTTTTAAACGATTTTCCATTTCCTCCGCCAGTGGAGGTTATGAGTATTGAGCCAAAATCTTCAATCAAGGAGTCACCAACTCTCGAATTGAAAGATCTTCCTCCTCACCTCGAATATGTATTCTTGGAAGGAGACGATAAGTTGTCGGTTATTATTGCGAAAGACCTTTCCGATGATGAAAAAACCGCACTTATCGTTGTCTTGAAGGCTGACAAAAGGGCAATTGCGTGGAAATTATCCGACATTAAGGGTAATTAGTGTGAAAACACTTATCCTTTTACCACTTATTTCCAATAATAACAAGACCAAAACGTGTATTTTATGTCGTAAAAGTCTGAATTATGTGTGGTTTGTGTTTTTATTGTGTTTCAGGATAAAAATATGAAAAAAGGAGAAAACACGGGCTATCACGGGCTTTTATCGAAGAAAACGAGAAAAGACGAAGTCAAAAGATCAAGAGTGCAAAGAGAACGGAAGTCCAAGACCTATTCTGATGATTTATCGAAGAAAAAGTCTAAATACGGAAGTTTAATGAAGTCAAAGAACTAAGTCTATTTAAAGAAGAAAATTATAAGACGAGTTCAATTTATATCGAAAAATCCCGAGACGACGTCGAGAAAGACAAAGAATTTAAATTGAGTCGAGAAGAGAAGAAAGAAAAAGGAAGCAACACATGCACCTCCCCACCTCCTATATATACCCTCCTAATGACACATTAGGAGGGTGTTAGTTAGTTAATTAGTTCATTTTTCAATTTTAGTAGTTCAGTTTTTAGAGAGAGAAAGTGTTTAACTTTCTCTGACTAGGAAAATTTCATCTTTTATTTCTTTCTTGTGTGAATCAAATCTTTACTTTTAAAAAGTTTAATCTTGTTTTGATCTTAATCTTCTTCTACCTTTCTTTATTTTTAAGTTGATTTTTGATTCGTTATAATCTTGATCTTGTTTAATCTTGATGTTTATGAGATCAAAAAGTTTATCTTTTGGTTTCTATCTAAGTTTTATACGGATTAAGCTTTGAGCTTATCATGCTTATTGACTTATTTTGTGTTTAGCTTATTTACTTTTTAGTTTTCTTAAAAGGTTTCGTCTTTTTATGATTGTTTGAAAAGGTTTGCTTATTTAAAGTTTAAAAAGTTCTTATTGCGATTATTAGCTCTTTTCATTATAAGTTTGGTAAGGATTCGGATTGTGCTTTTTTTTTAAAAAAAAAGCTTATTGGTTTGCTTATTAAGTTTTACATTCTGTCGGAAAGGGTAAACCCTTTTCCGACCATTATTCCGACAGTTTCATCGTTATTCCGATCATTACATCGGATTAGGGTTTGTTCTTCCGATTGATATTCCGACTAACATTCCGACGGTAGGGTTATTTGATATTCCGATTGTTTTCTTTTTGGTATATTCCGATAGGTTGTTTTCCGACAGAGTGTCATTCCGATAGTTTTTCATGTTCATTATTCCGATTCCTTTGTGATTATTCCGACGGACTATTCCGACGGTCTTATTCCGATCGAATTCCGACACTGTTATTCCGATGGGATTCCGGTAGGTGTATTCCGACGGATTGGGTTTAAGTTCTTGTTTTTACAAAGTTTTATGTTTTGAATTCACTTTTAAGTTTGTAAGTTTTTAAGTTTTTAATCATTTATTTTTAACTTGTAATTTTAGTTTAATTTTTAAAGCTTTTATTTTACTCAACGACATTTTCATACTTCCTTTTAGTTTAAAATAGATAATCAATCCATTTTATTTTCCACCAAGAACGACTGAGTCGCACTCTTAGCTAGTAATCAATTCGAAAAGACTGGAATTTCGAACTTTCAAACTAGGTGAAAACCTAGTATTAAATGGCGCCGCTGCCGGCTCTTTTCGTTAAGATTAACGGTTTTTAGTGAGAGACGCGTTGAATTTTGGGATCCGTTCATTTTTGAACGTTACCTTCCTTGCTTAAAAATTTTCAAAAATCCATAAAAATTAAAAAATTTCAAAAATTCAAAAAAATAGAAAAACATAAAAAAAACCAAAAATATTTCATGTCTATCTTTCTTTTCTTTTTGTAGGTGTGCATGCGTACCCGTGCTCGTAAGAAGAAAGTAATTCAAGCCGATGTCGAAACTCCACCTATTGTCACCATGGACAATCGACCAATGATCGAGCTTTTGCAATCGCAAGTAGAGGGCAACACCGATGCTATTGTCATACCCGAGATTGGAGCTAACAAATTTGAACTCAAATCCGGTTTCTTTCAAATGGTCTCTGCTCAACCATTCTTGGGGCGTACACTTGATGATCCTCATGACCATATCAAAAGGTTCCTTCAACTCACTAATATGGTCAAGTATAATGGGGTTTCACAAGAGGTGATTCGCTTGCAACTTTTTCCTTTCTCCTTAGAGGGACAAGCCCGACATTGGCTTGATAAGGAACCGCCACAAAGTATTCTTACATGGTCGGATTTAGAAACCAAATTCATCAACTACTTTTTCCCACACTCACGTACTACTGCTTTGCGGAATGAAATCATTAACTTTGAACAAAAGTAAGGTGAGACATTTAGTGAATCTTGGGACCGTTTTAAGGAACTTTTAAGAAAGTGTCAACATGGTTTCACAAAAGTACATCAAATTAATACTTTTTACAATGGTTTAAGCATGAATGACCAAGATTCACTAAATAGTGCCTCGGGGGGTAACATTTTGGTTAAGTCTTCTAATGCCGCGTGGGATATTATTGAGAATAAGTCTAGAGTGCAAACTAAGAGTGTTCGGACTAATGTGGCTAGTGCTAGTACTAGTGACGCCAACAACAGAATTGATAAGCTTACTTCGATTGTTGAAACACTTGCTCTACAAACCGCTAACAATACCAAAAGCATCAATGCGCAAGTTAATGCTTTGAGTCAGTCATGTGAAATATGCGGGGGTTCTCATTCATACACCGATTGTCCTTTGACTCATGACAATCTGGAAAATGTGTATGCCGCTAACGGTAACTTTTCAACGGGAGGCTATCAAGCACGTCCTCAAGGTGACCGCAATTTGCTCAGTTATCGTTCAAACAACTTCCTTTCACCACCCGGTTTTCCTCCTCAAAACCAAAACAACCTCAATCGCAACAATCAAAACCAAACTCGAGCTCCAAATCAATATCAAACCCAAAGAAACCCATATCCACCTCAAGTAAACAACCAAGTTTACCAACAACCCGCTTATCAACCACCTGCCTACCATGCTCTTCCTCCCACCCAACCTGCCGTATTTAATCACGAGGTTGAAACTTACATGAGGACTAATGATGCGATAGTGCAGAATCTTCAGAGGCAAATCATCAACTTGAAAGGAGATATGGCGAAACAAGGAAATGATCTTCGAGCCGATATGCGAAACTCTTTGAGCAGTCAAAAGAATGACTTAAGGGATATGATGGACAGTTCTTCCAAAGTAATCAAGCCTCTGGTTCGGGTTCTCTTCTGAGTAACACTGTTGTTAATCCAAGAGGGGAGATGAAAGCAATAACCACTCGAAGTGGAAAAGGTTTAAAGGAACCCGAGATTCCTACACCTACACTGGTGAATGTGACAATGGAAAACGAGTCCCCTTATCCAATTCCTCCACCTTCTACTTCCACCCCTCCACCACCCAAGGATGTGAGTGAGAATTCCATTCCAAAGCCTTCATCTCAACCCAATATACCTTATCCCTCAAGGTTGAGGAATGAGAAGTTGAAGAACAAGGATGATATTCAGGTTTCTAACTTTCTTGAAATGTTTAAACAATTGAATTTCAACATATCCTTTGCCGAGGCTCTCGCTCACATGTCGAAGTATGCTAAAATGTTTATAGATCTTCTCAGTGATAAGGAGAAACTTCTTGATATCGCTCAGACCCAACTTAACGAGAATTGCTCTGCAGTGCTCTTAAGGAAATTACCTACCAAACTTGGTGATCCGGGTCGCTTTCTTATTCCTTGCAACTTCCCCGGGGTAGAGAATTGTATGGCCCTAGCCGATCTAGGTGCTAGTATAAACTTAATGCCATTAAGTGTTTGGAAACAATTATCTCTACCCGAGATAGTCCCCACATGAATGACATTGGAATTAGCTAACCGTACGGTTGCTTATCCGGTGGGGATAGCCGAAGATGTCTTCGTCGGTATCGACAAATTCACCTTTCCGGCGGATTTTGTTGTCGTTGACTACGAGATGGACCCTCGTGTTCCATTAATCGTTGGACGTCCATTCTTGAGGACCGGCCGCACTCTCATCGATGTAGCCGCGGGCGAATTAATCATGAGAGTTGGTGACGATAAAATCGTCTTCAACATGGGTAAACTTTCTAAACAACCTTCTGAAAACGAGAGCGTTAATTTCATTGATGTTCTTGATGAGGCTTGTGAAGAACATTTCAAAGACGTTGTAAAAGTGGTTCTTCTTCTCTACCCATTGTTGAGATCGTTGCCTCTATTGCTCCCTCACTAACTCCATTTGGAGAAAGTGACTTCCTTTTAAAAGAATTTGAAGCTACTTTAGGGGATGTGGACTTACAATATGACGATTCTCCCTCCAATTGGGATGAAGACATTCGTACCATTGAGAAACTTCTCAATGAGGACCATATTTCTCCACCATCTCCTAAGGAAATCTCTATCGATGATCCAAATTTGACTACGCCTTCCATCGAAAATCCTTCGGATTTAGAGCTTAAGGATTTACCGTCTCATCTCGAATAAGTTTTCCTTGAAGACAATAAGAAGTTACCCGTCATCATCGCTAAGGACTTGAAAGAAGACGAAAAATCCGACTTATCGACGTGTTGAAGAATCATAAGAAGGAAATTGCTTGGAAAATTTCCGATATCCGCGGAATTGATCCGAACTTTTGTACTCATAAAATTCTCATGGAAGATGACTTTAAACCCGGAATCCAAAGCCAAAGAAGGGTTAATCCTAAAATTCATGATGTCATCAAGAAAGAGGTTATCAAACTTCTAGATGCCGGAATGATTTACCCTATTTCGGATTCGCCATGGGTTAGTCACGTCCATTGTGTGCCTAAGAAAGGCGGAATAACCGTTGTTCCCAATGAAAACAATGAGTTGATTCCTACTTGACTTGTCACGGGTTGGCGAGTTTGCATAGACTATCGCAAGCTCAATGATCCCACTCGAAAGGATCATTTTCCTCTCCCTTTCATGGATCAAATGCTCGAGCGTTTAGCGGGTAATGACTACTATTGCTTCTTAGACGGTTTCTCCGGGTATTTTCAAATTCCCATCGATCCTAAAGACCAAGAGAAAACCACATTCACTTGTCCTTATGGAACATTTGCTTACAAAAGAATGCCTTTCGGCTTATGCAATGCTCCTAGGACTTTCGAAAGGTGTATGATGACTATCTTCCATGACATAGTTGAAGAAACTATGGAAGTCTTCATGGATGATTTCTCGGTCTATGGTGATTCTTTCTCTACTTGCCTTGCCAATTTAGAACGTATGCTCAAACGGTGTGAAGACACTCTGTGACAATCCGTCAATTTATGGTTGATATTTTATTCTCAATATTATTTAAAACATTATTTTAATGTTACATTATGAACTCACTTGTTTTTGGGAAAAAAATTGGATTTACGTCTTGAAGTAGCATCGACTACGTCTAAACCGGAGGATTCTACGTTACGTGCTTACATTTACATACACCGTCTTTGGTGACACTCCGACATTTTAGAAAATAAATTTGTCTGTGAATATTATTTTGAGATTTTAAATTTGTGTTGGTTCATAAACTCACAAATTTACGAGAAGAGATTAGGACTTACGATTATAATTTAACGTCCTTTACGACTAAACCGGAAACCTTAGGATTACGTATTTACGTTTTCGAACTCCGTTTTTGATGAGACAATTTTTATTAGATTCGTTTTGTGCCGTTGATTCATAATTTATAAAAACGTTTTTCGTAAAACGACCCGAGGGCACGCAAATCGAGGAAACTAGAATCGAGGAATACCCGTAAATTAGTGGGATGGGAAAAACTAATTTATCCCACCCCACTATACACATGGGACGGCCACACAACTCCAACACACCAACTTGGTGTCAAGTCTTAAACAAGCTACATAACACTTGTCATCTTAGCTTAATAAGTTAGCCAACAAACCACAAAAACCACCTAGCCAAAACCATTCACTCATTTCTCTCATGCAAAAACAACTAAATCCTCTCATTTCTCTCTATCATTGCCGTCCCACCACCACCTTAAACACCCCATTTGATCTAAATTTATCCATAAAATCTTATGTTATTCTTGCACAAGATGATGCCCTTTTGAAGCCCTATTGATTGGTGGTGATTATAACATCCAAGAAGGAGTTTCTATGGAGTCTTGGGGCTGATTTTTCACAAGGAGTTCTTGAAGAATGGTGGTCTTGAAGATGGTCTTGGTTTATCACAAGTTGTGTGATCAAAATCCATGTCTTGATCACAACCTACATCATCATGGTGGTATAAAGATTGTTCTCCTCATCCTCTTGTTATTTTGATTATGTAATCATGTATTTTCTTCTTAAATGTATATATGTATGATGATATATGATGATAAAAATAGTGTGTGGGGATTTGGTGTTGATAATCATGGGTAAAAAGATGAAAAATTATAGGTAAAAAGGTTAAAATCATGCTTAAAAATGATGGCTGTATAAAACAGTAAAGAACCATGTCATGAACTGATAAAATGGCATAGATTAATGGATATACAGTAAGTAATATGGCTTTTAAACATGTGAGAGTTGGCCATGCAATGGAATCATTAGGATGAGTGAGATATGATCAAAACGAGTTTATAGTACAAATCTGAGCTTACTGTTTTGAACGATTTTTAGAAACTACTTAGAGGCTGATTCAACAGTAGCTATAGTTGAGTTAAATAGAGCACATATCATGTAGTTTATGTCATTAAAATTTGTGCTTCTATCTCCATATAGAACTCTAGATATGGCCGTTTTGGTGAACATGAAAATAAAAATAAGATTTTGGGAAATTAAAGTATAATATTATTATATAAGCACTCAAATAAAAATAGTATAAAATGTGAATTAAAACCAACTAACTTATATAATACATTTATATAAATATGTATAAGGATAAATAAATGGTACATTTTATAAAAATGGTAATTTGATAAGTTTTATAAGTTATAAAACTATAAACATGATTTTTACGTCTTTTCGGCTAATACCGTAAAATTAACGTTTTTGTTAAATAAAACTTAGACGGTTGGACCCGTCTAATGTAAACTTTTATAAACTCATATAATTATATATAAACATATATAACAAGTAAAAACCGATAAAACCCGAACTATACAACATATGGACATTAACGGGCTAAGTTAACGTTATTTGGACTAATAATACAACAAAATGGGCTAAAACACTTATAAACTTATTTATTGGGCTTAACCCATTTGGGCCCAACATTTAAAGTATAAATAATGATAATACAAGTATGAAATAGATTAATACAAGTTAATAAACTTATAATAGGCTTATTGGACCTAAAACACGTAAATAGGTAAAACTAGTAAACTAGTAAGAAGTTACCAATACATAAACACAAAAATGAGTGAATGAGAATATATAAACCCACTTGATCATCATATATATAATCATCATATGTATATATAATTGTTATTTTTATAAAGTCACTGGACAAGAGTCTAAGACGAGTATTATTTGTCTAGGTTTCCGTGATTGAAGCACGTACCGTACATCCGAATTGCCGATAACCCGTCTTCCCACATCAACGTGAGTTCATAGCCTCGCACTATTTTAAATGTTTTTATAAATGTTTTATAAACCCGCGAGGGAGATAACATGTTACTTTTTATAAAATAGGACACCATTTTTCCCGATTGTCTGTTTATTGATTTGGACCCGAATGATTGCATGACCCGAAGAATGATTAAATGACCTGATAGATGAGATAAAATGAATTATTAAAGTTAGGTTATGTCACTAAAAGTCCCATTAGCATGAATTGTGAACTACCGGGATTTGGTAGACGCTTATGCATATAATAGTACTATTTGGGGACGATCACCCCAGTTCGCGCCTTGACGGTTGATCCCCGTCGTGCCACTTTGATTGGTAAGCGAATTTATGTATGAGAAGTTACACAAGCGTGATTATTGTGACGACACGCTAATTTAGATGGGCAAATTGAGTTTCGGGCTAGCTACCCGTTGTTTGGTTTAGTAAGGTAACAATGTCATGCGGCTTATAATAATCCAATTTACGAAATACTGCTATACGCACTGAATTACGATATATTGCCTGACTAACAATATGGGGTCTTACTATTGATATTATGTTAGTGTTTTGGTTTTTCATAACCGTATTCATATAACGGTTTTTATTTTACTTTATACAACGTCATAAGACGTATTGTATGATGTTTTTACGACATTGGCTCGTATAATGATTTTTAAGGCAAATGCCTATATTATGATTTTGATAAGGATTTGTATAAAATGACTTTAGCTATTTTATGGCATATTACAATGATTTGTACAAAATGATTCTCGGTAATAATTTTATACCGATGTTATATTGATGGATTTTATTAAACTCTATGAATTCACTCGGCGTTATCGCTGACCTTTTCTTTTAACATGTTTTATCTCAGGTACTTGAAGGTAATTCTCGGGAAGACAACAAGAATTCATGGCCCGCACTTAAATAACAATTTCCATTCAAATCTTTTGTAAAATTGTATGAAATGACCATGACTTGGGACCTATGTAACTTTGATATTTATGAATGGAAATGCTTTTATTATTAAACGACGTGATTTTTAAGCGTTGTCTATGATGTGTCTAATGTGCTATCCCGTAACACCAACTAGTCTTCCGCTGTATTGCATTGTATAAATTTGGGGGTGTTACAGTTTGGTACTAGAGCTCTCGTTATAGAGAACGAAAGATTTTTAAAACCAAGGTTTTGAATAAAACATTTCAAAATCTTTTAAGTATAAACATTTTTCTAAAAATGTCTAAAAATCTTTTGACTAAAAGGGTGCCGAAGAATTCCCGAGTTACCGACAAGGCCAGACTGAGAAGTGTTATTTTAATATATATATATATATATGTATATATATATATATATATATATATATATATATATATATATATATATATATATATATATATATATATATATATATATATATATATATATATATATATATATATATATATATATATATATATATATATATATATATATATATATTGTAATTCTATTACATGATTGTTTGATGATTATTTTGATATTTATACGAGGTATTTATAAGACGTAGATTGTCACAAGGAACCCTAAATCCCCTAGTAAATTAACCGAATCTATTCTCGTAGGAATTCTAGCTATCCTAAATCTAAACCAAGTTGTGGATATCTATGATCCCAACAAAATGATTGATATTCGTAGAAATGTTGATATTAGTTGATTGTGATATTGAAAAAGAATTGGCGAGATTAAATCTGATATCGATGTCATGACGATCTTTCCTTATAGAGTGGAGTTTGACAAAACTTACCACCTGGAAAGGTGTCATCTGTTTCAGTGTTACCCAATTCTTAAATATGAAATCGAAAGGGTGAATGTTGCACTTGAGGCTGTCATTGGAACCATTACCCAAAAGCCTCATGCCACTAATACCTTTCTGAGAAGTCTAATTGAGTGATCGAGTCATTTTATACTAGTGACTCATTTGATAACTATTGTTGTAAGAGCTATAGGATTGGAAATTAAGTGTTGATCATATCGAGCTTTTATTTCCCTTTTAAGGTTTATGAAAAAGTTTGAAAATATTGGAAAATGAGGTAGGATATCGAATTGAGTATAAGTTAATTGGAAACTTGAATAAAGTAAAATTTAACCCGTATGGAATATGAGATTGATAAGAGGAGATCGTTAAGTCATGTGATTGAATTATAAGGTTTTAATTGATTATTGATTCGTGTTAAGTGTTGTTCCTAGGCCATTGTCCAATGATTAGGATGCCAAGTGTCCAACAAATAAATTGAAGAAAATCTTCTTCTGAATTGGGACCGATGAATCTTCCGGGACAGGTGGGACATCTAATGACTCTTGTAGATTAGTATTCATTGTGGTATCTTTTAAAAATCCCTAACTTAACTGAGACATCAGTTGGTAGGATGAGTTCTTGGAATTGTATGACATAGTGACACGTAATGTGTTGCGGTACAATTTTGACTTGTTTGTGATTAATGAAAAGACTACCTTTGATTGCTAAATTCTACATGTACCGATGTTATCTATCCTTTGTTGCTTCATCCTAATGTTCGCATTAGTGATGCAACTATTGAACAAGTACTCATCTCGATTTGAGTTACGTTGTGAATTATTCTTTCTAAGTGCCATCGAGGTCATGAACCTCATGATTAAGTGGCTAAGCTCATTTCCTGATATATAGTAGTTAGTTCTTGGTGAACAACTCTTGATCACTCTTTTGCAGATCACTCATTGTTTTTATAAGATACGATAGTATCCCTTGGGAAAAATTGAATTTTCATCACCATATGAATTATTTAAGGTGAGACTTATAAATAATAGTTATCAAATGAAGTTGTTTATAAGACACCTTAGAAAACTTAATTTTTTTCATAACAAAGAAAATCCTTGTAAATTTATTCTTGATTCTTATTTAAGAATTAAGCATGAAAATGTTTTTATTATAAACATGAACATAAAATTTTGACGAACTGAGTATTGCATCTTTAATCTTGAAATTGTATATAGTTGCACGCCTACATACAATTTAGAATGGACCATGCAAGGCTGATTAGTAGTCACCATAAAACAGATTAATAAACGCTAAGTTTTCTTTGAAGATTGTGAAAGATTAAAATTTATGAGATCTGCAAGAAGTGAAAAATAAGGACATAGTGTTAGGGACACCTACATATGTGCCTGTAGCATCTATTCTTCTGAGTCGAACTTACTCATCCGTGGAAATTGTCTTATTTGACAATTGACAATTCTTTCTTGTCCAATTCTCCCGTAGTGAGATTCTTATGAAAAGTATCTGATTACCGAGTGTTGATACCCGATTGGATGTATCGACATTCGTATCATTTCTTTTGATTTGATTTCATTTGAATGACCTGGGTAACGATCCGAGGAGCTTTCGAATGCGTACTCAAATTATGAAAACATGGGATATATTCATATTCGTTAAATGTTTTCGTCTGATCTGATTTGAAATTCTCTCGCGTAGATTATGCGTTGACCTTACTCTTTTAATGTTAGTTATGTCTCCATATATCCTTGAATTGTGAAGGATTATGAGTTATTATTGGTCTTTTGAGAAGTTCACATCTTATCGACGGTAATGAAACTGGAAGGTTGATAGTGCCAGTAGAATGGATTGATTGATTATGACATGACGACATTGTCTTAATTGATGGGAACTCGAGTAGAAATCCCCTAAAAGATAAGATGTTGATTATCAAAAGTGATCTAAATAATTTTTGATGGATGACTTGAAATTATACCGTGAATGGTTATGAATTAGTCATAGATATTATAATCTAGAAAGCACCTAATACGAATTTATTAAAAGATGTTTATGTTATCTGAAACTTTAGGAGGTATTTGCTGGTGAATTACCTAGACTTTCGCCATTAAGGCAAGTTGAATTTGGTATTGATTATATAACCGGTGCTGCACCTGTGGCTTGTGCACTGTACGTCAGCACCATCTGAATTAAAGGAATTACCGTACAACTGAGAGAGTTGTCGGAGAAAGATTTTATTCTACCGAGCTCGTCATCATGAAGAGCTATGGTGTTATCATTCCTTATATTTATAGATTACTGTGAACTGAGTAAATTGACAATCGAAAACGATATCCATAACTCGAAATGGAAGATTTGTTTGATCATTTACAAGGTTCTAGCGTATGTTTTATAGATTTGATCCATGGCATGGTTATCATCAATTTAGTGTCCGCGAAAAAGATTATCTATTCCAATCACTACATCCGGTACTTGTAATGAACATTATGAGTTTCACGTGATGTCGTTTGGATTGACTAATACACATGTAGCATCCATAAATTTGGTGAATCTCGTGTGTAGGCTGTAATTTGATAAATTTATGCTCGTGATCATTAAGGACCATTTGTTTGTTTATAAGAATAAGAAGAAGTTAATAATTAATTATAGATTGCCCTAAATTGGCCGAAAAATAAAAACCTGTACCTTGAATAATTAACATGTGAATAAAGGTTTAATCATTTACATTAAATGACCGTGTGATTAATAAGATAATAGAATCTATATTGACTCTTCAAAAATTAAGAGCCCTTTTAAGACTTTGGGTTTTTTCAAAAAGAAAGTGCAAATGTGTTTTGACAAATGTTTTATCAAAAGGATTTTTAAGGAATCATTCCTTATAACTAAAACATTTAACTAAACTTCTGTTTAGGGGTAAATATTCGTGTATACCTCAAGAAAACCTAAGAGGGATTGAGGAAACCATTTAAACCATGAATTGAAATTTGAAACGACACTTTTTTCTTTTCAACTAAGAAAATTGTGACCAAAGTATAAATAAAGATTTTTTCGAACGTTTACGAATCTCACTAATTATTTTCAGTAAATCAATAAAAATCGTGTTAATTAAATTCAAAATTGTTTTGAACATTTTATTATAATTGGTCGAACTAAGAAATTTAAACTTTTAACGTTTACGTTTCATAAAAACTTAATATTTATTATTAATTTACTTGTAATAATTATCGACGCTTTAAAACGTCGGATTGAGCAAAACTGATAAAAATAATAGTTGAGACGAGACTAGAACTTAGAAAATATGAAGAAAGAAATTTTGAATAAATACGGACATAATAATTATATCATCAGGAAAGATGAATGTAGATACCGACACATTATATAGAAAAGATAAAGAATCAATTAAGATGTATTTCTTAATAATGACTGTGCAAAATAAATTGCCGAACAATATAAAAATAAACAATGATTGTAAAAAGATAATATAGATAATAAAGAGGGGTTCGCGGCTAGTGTGAACTATTAGAATTTAGAAGCCGATAGCGTTAAATGTTTTAAAGGCCACTTGTGGTTGCCTAAATATGGAGGATTGTGAGATATAGTCATGTTGGATTCTCGTAAGATTAAGTATTCTATTCATGTCATTTCTGATTAAGTGTATCTTTTTCTAAAGAAGTTGTACTGATGGCAAATTATGAAGGCAGACATCGCCTCATACATTAGTAAACGACTAACTATTGCAAAGGTCATCATCTGAATTTGATTCGATTCGGGTCATCGTCGACAGACTGACCAAATCTGCTAATATCATTCCTGTTAATGATAGATTCTTGATGAAGAAATTGACTCTTTTGTATTTAAAGGAGTTATGTAAACATGGTGTGCCTGTATCGATCATCTCTATCAAGATCCTCGCTTCGCATCGAATTTCTAGAGATTTGCTCAGAAGTCATTGAGAACGAATCTTGATGAGAGTACTGTACCACCCCAATCGAAGGGACGAGGTAAAGTAACGATACAAAATACTATAAGTGTTGTTGTATGTTTGAATGATTGACCTTTGGTAATAAACTGTAAAATCGTTTTCCTTTGGAGAGATTATCATTGATAACTATCGTATTAGGATCGAGAACGAATCTTGTGAGGATATATATTAGAGCATCTGTAAGCAGGAGTTGAGATGAAGACACTCGACATACACCCATTGTGAGTTGGACATGTCTTTTAGGTTTAAGGTTTCCTATAATGGCGAACCTAACCTTACAAAATACTTGACCCGCGAGACCTGAAATGATTGTTGAAATTAGGATCTAAATATTGACTGCCGGTAGTGGGCAGGAGGTTATGTGAATATGAAATGTAGATCTTGAAGTGCCAGATGGGTAGCGAAGTTATGCCAAAAATTTTAACCATGGAAAAATGAATTGATGATCTGGAAGATCATGGGGTATAAGTCCCTGTTGTATGGGACCATTGAGATGATGTAAAAGATTGGTTTGAAAGGCATATAAGCTGGATCTACCCTAGGACTTTAAGAGCTGCGTGAATTATGTTTCGTATATCGAACTTGATAAAATGCCTATCAAGTGAAAATCTGACTGTTTCTTAGTAATGTTTAGATCGGCGAAAAGTTGCATTCATCAAAAACCTGTGAACATCGTGGATAGAGAAAGTAAGTCAACATTAAGCCTGATCTTATTCCCGTAGTTATATTTGATGAAACCCGTGTATTGTAATGGATTACACTTGTGAGAAAAGACCGAATGTGGAGGAAATACCCACATGGCTTTAACTCTATAAGAAGCGAGTAGTAAGATGATCTTTGAGGACAAAGATCCTGTTTAGGGGTAAATGTTGTGACAATCCGTCAATTTATGGTTGATATTTTATTCTCAATATTATTTAAAACATTATTTTAATGTTACATTATGAACTCACTTATTTTTGGGAAGAAATTTGGATTTACGTCTTGAAGTAGCATCGACTACGTCTAAACCGGAGGATTCTACGTTACGTGCTTACGTTTACATACACCGTCTTTGGTGACAGTCCGACATTTTAGAAAATAAATTTGTCCGTGAATATTATTTTGAGATTTTAAATTTGTGTTGGTTCATAAACTCACAAATTTACGAGAAGAGATTAGGACTTACGATTATAATTTAACGTCCTTTACGACTAAACCGGAAACCTTAGGATTACGTATTTACGTTTTCGAACTCCGTTTTTGATGAGACAAATTTTATTAGATTCGTTTTGTGTCGTTGATTCATAATTTATAAAAACGTTTTTCTTAAAACGACCTGAGGGCACGCAAATCGAGGAAACTAGAATCGATGAATACCCGTAAATTAGTGGGATGGGACAAACTAATTTATCCCACCCCACTATACACATGGGACGGCCACACAACTCCAACACACCAACTTGGTGTCAAGTCTTAAACAAGCTACATAGCACTTGTCATCTTAGCTTAATAAGTAAGCCAACAAACCACAAAAACCACCTAGCCAAAACCATTCACTCATTTCTCTCATGCAAAAACAACTAAATCCTCTCATTTCTCTCTATCATTTCCGTCCCACCACCACCTTAAACACCCCATTTGATCTAAATTTATCCATGAAATCCTATGTTATTCTTGCACAAGATGATGCCCTTTTGAAGCCCTATTGATTGGTGGTGATTATAACATCCAAGGAGGAGTTTATATGGAGTCTTGGGGCTGATTTTTCACAAGGATTTCTTGAAGAATGGTGGTCTTGAAGATGGTCTTGGTTTATCACAAGTTGTGTGATCAAAATCCATGTCTTGATCACAACCTACATCATCATGGTGGTATAAAGATTGTTCTCCTCATCCTCTTGTTATTTTGATTATGTAATCATGTATTTTCTTCTTAAATGTATATATGTATGATGATATATGATGATAAAAATATTGTGTGGGGATTTGTTGTTGATAATCATGGGTAAAAAGATGAAAAACTATATGTAAAAAGGTTAAAATCATGCTTGAAAATGATGGTTGTATAAAACAGTAAAGAACCATGTCATGAACTGATAAAATGGCATAGATTAATGGATATACAGTAAGTAATATGTCTTGTACACATGTGAGAGTTGGCCATGCAATGAAATCATTAGGATTAGTGAGATATGATCAAAACGAGTTTAGACTACAAATCTGAGTTCACTGTTTTGGACGATTTTTAGAAAATACTTAGAAGCTGATTCAACAGTAGCTATAGTAGAGTTAAATGGAGCACATATCATGTAGTTTATGTCATACAAATATGAGCTTCTATCCCCATATAGAACTCTAGATATGTCTGTTTTGGTGAACATGAAAATAAAAATCAGATTTTGAGAAATTAAAGTATAATAGTATTATATAAGCACTCAAATAAAAATAGTATAAAATGTGAATTAAAACCCACTAACTTATATAATACATTTATATAAATATATATAAGGATAAATAAATGGTGCATTTTATAAAAATGGTAATTTGATAAGTTTTATAAGTTATAAAACTATAAACATGATTTTTACGTCTTTTCGGCTAATACCGTAAAATTAACGTTTTTGTTAAATAAAACTTAGACGGTTGGACCCGTCTAATGTAAACTTTTATAAACTCATATACTGATATATAAACATATATAACAAGTAAAAACCGATAAAACCCGAACTATACAACATACGGACATTAACGGGCTAAGTTAACGTTACTTGGACTAATAATACAACAAAATGGGCTAAAACACTTATAAACTTATTTATTGGGCTTAACCCATTTGGGTCCAACATGTAAAGTATAAATACTGATAATACAAGTATGAAATGGATTAATACAAGTTAATAAACTTATAATAGGCTTATTGGACCTAAAACACGTAAATAGGTAAAACTAGTAAACTAGTAAGAAGTTACCAATACATAAACACAAAAATGAGTGAATGAGAATATATAAACCCACTTGATCATCATATATATATATAATCATCATATGTATACATAATTGTTATTTTTATAAAGTCATTGGACAAGAGTCTAAGACGAGTATTATTTGTCTAGGTTTCCGTGATTGAAGCACGTACCATACATCCGAATTGTCGATAACCCGTCTTCCCACATCAACGTGAGTTCATAGCCTCGCACTCTTTTAAAGTTTTTATAAATGTTTTATAAACCCGCGAGGGAGATAACATGTTAGTTTTTATAAAATAGGACACCATTTGTCCCGATTTTCTGTTTATTGATTTGGACCCGAATGATTGCATGACCCGAAGAATGATTAAATGACCCGATAGATGAGATAAAATGGATTATTAAAGTTAGGTTATGTCACTAAAAGTCCCATTAGCATGAATTATGAACTACCAGGATTTGGTATACGCTAGTGCATATAATAGTACTATTTGGGGACGATCACCCCAGTTCGCGCCTTGACGGTTGATCCCCGTCGTGCCACTTTGATTGGTAAGCGAATTTATGTATGAGAAGATTACACAAGCGTGATTATTGTGAAGACACGCTAATTTAGATGGGCAAATTGAGTTTCGGGCTATCTACCCGTTGTTTGGTTTAGTAAGGTAACAATGTCATGCGACTTATAATAATCCAATTTACGAAATACTGCTATACACACCGAATTACGATATATTGCCTGACTAGCAATATGGGGTCTTACTATTGATATTATGTTCGTGTTTTGGTTTTTCATAACCATATTCATATAACCGTTTTTATTTAACTTTATACAACATCATAAGACGTATTGTATGATGTTTTTACGACATTGGCTCGTATAATGATTTTTAAGGCAAATGCCTATATTATGATTTTGATAAGGATTTGTATAAAATGACTTTGGCTATTTTATGGCCTATTACAATGATTTGTACAAAATGATTCTTGGTAACAATTTTATACCGATGTTATATTGATGGATTTTATTAAACTCTATAAATTCACTCGGCGTTATCACTGGCCTTTTCTTTTAACATGTTTTATCTCAGGTACTTGAAGGTAATTCTCGGTAAGACAACAAGAATTCATGGCCCGCACTTAAATAACAATTTCCATTCAAATCTTTTGTAAAATTGTATGAAATGACCATGACTTGGGACCTATGTAACTTTGATATTTATGAATGGAAATGCTTTTATTATTAAACGACGCGATTTTTAAGCGTTGTCTATGATGTGAGTAATGTGCTATCCTGTAACACCAACTAGTCTTCCGCTGTATTGAATTGTATAAATTTGGGGGTGTTACACACTCGTCTCGTTCTGAATTGGGAAACATGCCATTTCATGGTAAAAGAAGGCATTGTTCTTGGACATAAACTCTCCAAAGCCGGTCTTGAAGTCGACCATGCTAAAGTCGATGTTATTGCTAAATTGCCTCCACCTTCAACCGTGAAGGGTGTGAGAAGTTTCCTTGGTCATGCGGGCTTCTATCGTCCATTCATTCAAGATTTTTCTAAGATCGCTCGCCCGATGACCCACCTCTTGGAAAAAGATACTCCTTTTATCTTTTCTAAAGAGTGTCTCGAATCTTTCAATCTTCTTAAGGATAAACTAACTAAGGCACCGGTCTTGGTTACCCCTAATTGGGAGTTACATTTTGAATTGATGTGTGATGCTAGCGACTTTTCTATTGGAGCGGTTTTGGGCCAAAGAGTGAACAAACACTTCCAACCAATCCATTATGCTAGCAAGACAATGACGGGGGCTCAATTGCATTATACCACTACCGAAAAAGAGCTTTTAGCTGTAGTGTATGCTTTTGAGAAATTTCGCCCATATCTTGTCCTTTCCACCACCATTGTCTATACTGACCATTCCGCGTTGAAGTACTTGTTAACTAAACAAGATTCCAAGCCAAGACTTCTTCGTTGGGTTTTTCTCCTACAAGAATTTAAAATCAAAATTCGTGATAAAAAGGGAGCAGAAAACTTAGCTGTGGATCATCTTAGTAGACTCGAGGATCCTTATTAAGGGGAGCTCCCAAATCAAGAGATTAATGACTATTTTCCCCTTGAAGCCTTAATGTCTATCAATTCCAATCTTGATGACACCCCGTGGTTTGCGGACATTGCAAACTATCTGGCGGGTGGAATTCTCAAGGAAGGGTTAACGTCCTAACAAAAGAAAAAGTTCTTAAAGACACTGAACACTATTTTTGGGACGACCCCTAACTTTTCAAACAATGTGCGGATCTTTTCATTCGTCGGTGTGTTGATGGGCCGGCAACTTTACTAATCCTAGAAGCTTGCCATAAAGGAACCACCGGTGGTCACTTTGGTCCTAATTACACCGCGAAGAAAGTGTTCGACTCGGGATTCTATTGGCCCTCCATTTATCATGACGCTCATATAATGGTTAAACATTGTGATGCTTGCCAACGCCAAGGCAAGATCACACATAAAGATGATATGCCTCAAAATTTCATACAAGAATGTGAAATCTTTGACGTATGGGGTATCGACTTTATGGGGCCATTTCCATCATCTAAAGGGAACAAATACATCCTCGTAGCCGTTGAATATGTCTCTAAATGGGTTGAAGCAAAGGCTTTACCTACTAACGATGCGTGGGTGGTTGTGAACTTTCTGAAGCAGCTTTTTGCTCGATTCGGTGTTCCTCGTGCTATCATCAGTGACCGCGGGACTCACTTTTGAAATGATCAATTTGCTCGAGTCATGGCTAAGTATAGTGTCAATCACCGTCTTTCCACCGCTTATCATCCCCAAACAAATGGTCAAGCCGAGATTTCTAACCGTATATTGAAAAGAATATTAGAGTGTACTGTGGGAGAGCATCGTTCCTCGTGGGCCGATAAGTTAGATGATGCTTTGTGGGCTTTCCGTACCGCATATAAGACACATATTGGTTGCACTCCATATCGTCTTGTGTACGGGAAGGCATGCCACCTCCCTATTGAATTGGAGCATAAGGCGTACTGGGCCTTGAAGTGGGCCGATTTTGACATCAACAAAGTCGGTGATCTTCTGAAGATCCAACTCAACGAGCTAAATGAAATAAGGAATGAAGCTTATGAGAACTCATTGATCTACAAGTAGAAGACCAAGATCATTCATGATTCAAGGATTAAGAACCGAGAGTTTCACGTTGGTGATCAAGTCTTACTCTTTAACTCTCGGTTGAAGATCTTCTCAGGCAAGCTGAAGAGCCGCTGGTCTGGTCCATTCATCGTCGCCAAAATCTTCCCATATGGCACCATTGAGCTTTCTCAGCCAAATGGGCCTAATTTTAAAGTGAATGGCCAGCGTGTGAAGTTGTACTTTGGTGAGGACATCTCTCATGAGATGATTCCATCCCTCACCACGTTTCCCTTGAATTAGTTTTGGGACGAGTCAGGCTTGTGACTCGGTTAACAAAAACAAGCGCTTCTCGGGAGGCAACCCGTTGATCTATCCTTTACCGTTTTCATAATAAGTGTAGGGGGAGCCCCGTTGGTGTTTGTTGTCTTGTTTCTTATGATGTACATGGATTAAAGCTTCAAAGATCCACTTTTGATGACATTTGACGACCGTGATCCCGTGTACCCGTCTTCCGGGTTCTATCCTAAACTGTCGTGATTCAATATTTCATATCTTATATGTTCGCATTGAAATCACTATAGTTGTCCTTTCCTTAGCAAGATTTAAACAAGGTGCACAATGTCCTAAGTGTAGGGGAGTTTACTCCCACATGCTTAAACATTAAGGACAATGTTAATATCAAGTGTAGGGGGACTTTTATCGAAGTAAGTGGGCTTTTCCATTAATTTGTCCTCATTTTAACCGTAAAATTGATTTTTCGACAGTTTTCAAAATTTTTAATCTATTTTGGCCTAGTTGTATAGTAGTATTTTCCTTCGCTGTCATTATTTACTTTCTTTGATAGAATAAATTTTAATAAAGTGGTTTTAATTTTCAAACGTTGTGAATCTTTTGACTCAACCCGAGTTTACATATCCAAGTTTACTCTAGCTAGTATCCTTAACGTGTTTAAGTCAAGTTTTGCTAGGCTTTTATATAGGAAACTTTAAAACGCGAATGTCATAACTCTCACGGGTTAAGAACAAGAACTTTCCGCAAGTTCCTATAATTGATCCTAGAAAGTCGTTTATCAAGGGAACTTTAAAATGCGAATTCTAAACTTGAAAAGAGTCTAAGAAGTTGCAAGATCCTATAGATGACTTGAAAACCCAAAACTTTGATTTAATTGGCTAAGAAACCACGAGTCTCATTCCTTGAGATTTTAAATTGTGGAGAACGAGAGATGATAGAGTCAATTATAAGTTTGGTATTCTTTCATGAATTTATGTGAGTTGATTATAAGCTTTTTCTCCCATCGCTTGTTAATAAATATATTTACAATAAATAAGGTTGTACGATTTAAAAAGTTACTTAGCTAAGGCATAACTTATTGAAGCGGGATGCGAAGATTGGCGAGTCCGAAAAGGCCCTAACAAGGCATGAGGGCTATATTTTGTTGCTAAAGATCCCAAGTGATGTGAAGAATCATTTATCAAAAATCAATATGAAGGATTGAGACACACGACGAAAAGCAAATACTCCCCTAAAGATCATGGAGAAGTCTATCCGAAAAGACCCTAGCAAGGTATGAGGATAAATAGATCCAAGTCCTAAAAGGAGGCGCATCGTTGTATACCAAAGTCCAAAATAAAGATTGTAGAAAAATGAAGAAGTCGTGGTCCAAGTATGAAGAATCTCTCAAAAACTTCAAGTGAAGAAATTTCTATTATGAAGAGAAGACCATAATTTCGAGAACGTCTCTCAAGATTCGAAGTATGAAGTCGCTGCCAAATATCGGTCCGAGAAAGGTCTCAAATCGTGAAGCGAGTTATGCCAAGATATGAACTTTAAGAGGTCCCGAGAAGCAGTTTTAAAAGATTTTGTCCTTTAGCTAAATATTGCTTAAATCGTCCCACTTTATTTTCAGCCTAAATAAACTATCGAAATAAGTCGAACAATGCACCCTCGTGATCATTCAAGACAATATTAAAATATAAGAGATACACCTAGGAATAAGGGAGTCTAAGTGAATAATTGGGCCACATGAGTTCGTGTTAGTTTGCTAACTTATAATAACAATGATCTCGTTTTTAAGCTTGGTATGGGGAACGTGAAACTTGAGGATGACGAACACTCATGACAGCCAAAACCCCAATGTAAGTCTTTGATTTCTTTACTTGTTTTGTATATATTTATATCTTTTTAATTTGCTTAATGTTTAGTATTTAATAAATGACAAGATGGGTTAATTATGATGAGAAAAGTAATATGTGCTTTGAAATTAATGTATTGCATGAGGGCATTGCAATGGTCAAGTGTAGGGGATTTAATAAGTGTGAAAACACTTATCCTTTTACCACTTATTTCCAATAATAACAAAACCAAAACGTGTATTTTATGTCGTAAAATTTGGAATTATGCGTGGTTTGTGTTTTTATTGTGTTTCAGGATAAAAATATGAAAAAGGGAGAAAACACGGGCTATCACGGGCTTTTATCGAAGAAAATGAGAAAAGACGAAGTCAAAAGATCAAGAGTGCAAAGAGAACGGAAGTCCAAGGCCTATTCTGAAGATTTATCGAAGAAAAAGTCTAAAGACGGAAGTTTAATGAAGTCGAAGAACTAAGTCTAATTAAAGAAGAAAATTATAAGACGAGTTCAATTTATATCGACAAATCCCGAGACGACGTCGAGAAAGACAAAGAATTTAAATCGAGTCGAGACGAGAAGAAAGAAAAAGGAAGCAACACATGCACCTCCCCACCTCCTATATATACCCTCCTAATGACACATTAGGAGGGTGTTAGTTAGTTAATTAGTTCATTTTTCAATTTTAGTAGTTTAGTTTTTAGAGAGAGAAAGTGTTTAACTTTCTCTCACTAGGAAAATTTCATCTTTTATTTCTTTCTTGTGTGAATCAAATCTTTACTTTTAAAAAGTTTAATCTTGTTTTGATCTTAATCTTCTTCTACCTTTCTTTATTTTTAAGTTGATTTTTGATTCGTTATAATCTTGATCTTGTTTAATCTTGATGTTTATGAGATCAAAAAGTTTATCTTTTGGTTTCTATCTAAGTTGTATACGGATTAAGCTTTGAGTTTATCATGCTTATTGGCTTATTTTGTGTTTAGCTTATTTACTTTTTAGTTTTCTTAAAAGGTTTCGTCTTTTTATGATTGTTTGAAAAGGTTTGCTTATTTAAAGTTTAAAAAGTTCTTATTGCGCTTATTAGCTCTTTTCATTATAAGTTTGGTAAGGATTCGGATTGTGCTTTTAAAAAAAAAGCTTATTGGTTTGCTTATTAAGTTTTACATTCTGTCGGAAAGGGTAAACCCTTTTCCGACCATTATTCCGACAGTTTCATTGTTATTCTGATCATTACATCGGATTAGGGTTTGTTATTCCGATTGATATTCCGACTAACATTCCGACGGTAGGGTTATTTGATATTCCGATTGTTTTCTTTTTGGTATATTCCGATAGGTTGTTTTCCCGACAGAGTGTCATTCTGATAGTTTTTCTTGTTCATTATTCCGATTCCTTTGTGATTATTCCGACGGACTATTCCGATGGTCTTATTCCGATCGAATTCCGACACAGTTATTCTGATGGGATTCCGGTAGGTGTATTCCGACGGATTGGGTTTAAGTTCTTGTTTTTACAAAGTTTTAAGTTTTGAATTCACTTTTAAGTTTTTAAGTTTTTAATCATTTATTTTTAACTCGTAATTTTAGTTTAATTTTTAAAGCTTTTATTTTACTCAACGAAATTTTCATACTTTCTTTTAGTTTAAAATAGATAATCAATCCATTTTATTTTCCACCAAGAACGACTGAGTCGCACTCTTAACTAGTAATCAATTCGAAAAGACTGGAATTTTGAACTTTCACACTAGGTGAAAACCATGTATTAAAGGGTATCGACCCTAAATTTTATACACACAAAATTTTAATGGAGGAAGACTACAAGCCCGCAATCCAATGTCAATGAAGGGTAAACCCCAAAATTCACGACGTCATCAAAAAGGAAGTCCTTAAACTCCTTGACGCGGGAAACCCTATATCCGATAGCCCTTGGGTGAGCCAAATCCATTGTGTCCCTAAAAAAGGAGGAATGACCGTTGTGCCAAACGATGAAAACGAGTTAATTCCAACTCGACTCGTGACTGGTTGGAGGGTGTGTATTGACTATCGTAAGTTAAATGACGCCACTCGTAAAGAACATTTTCCCTTGCCCTTCATGGTTCAAATGTTGGTGCGACTTGCGGGAAACGATTTCTATTACTTTTTCGATGGTTTTTCCGGTTACTTTCAAATCCCCATCGATCCTCGTGATCAAGAAAAACTACGTTTACGTGTCCATATGGAAAGTTTGCCTATCGTAGAATGCCATTCAGACTTTGTAATGCGGGAACCTTTCAAAGGTGCATGATGGCTTTTTTCATGACATGATCGAGAAGACGATCAAAGTTTTCATGGATGACTTTTCGGTGTTTGGTAGTTAGTTCACTTTGTGTTTAGGAAACTTAGAAAAAATGTTAAAACGTTGTGAGGAAACCAACCTTGTGCTCAATTGGGAAAAATGTCATTTCATGTGTAAGGAAGGGATCGTCTTAGGGCACAAGGTCTCGAAAGCGGGGATTGAGGTATACAAATCTAAGATAGACGTCATCGCCAAATTACCTCATCCCAAAACCATCAAGGGAGTTAGGAGTTTCCTAGGCCACGCGGGATTTTATCATTGCTTCATCAAAGACTTTTCAAAGATATCTCGACAAATTAGACACCTTCTTGAAAAAGATGCCCCTTACATCTTTAACGAAGATTGTGTTCGAGCCTTCGAAATTATTAAAAGGAAACTAACCAAAGCTCCCATTCTTGTTGCTCCAAATTGGAACCTCCCCTTTGAACTTATGCGTGATGCAAGTGATTATGCTATTGGGGCCGTTTTGGGAATAATGTCATGCAAAACACTTCTTGCCTATTCACTATGCTAGTAAGACGATGACCGAGGCTCAACTCAAATACACCACAATGGAAAAGGAATTACTTGTCGTGGTGTATGCATTTGAGAAATTCCGACCTTATCTCTTCTTGACTAAAAGCATAGTGTATACAGATCATTCGGCCATCAAGTTCCTCTTCTCTAAACAAGATGCTAAGCCGAGATTGCTTCGTTGGATTCTCCTCCTACAAGAATTTGATGTCACCATACTTGATAAAAAGGAGCCGAGAATCTTGTGGCCGATCACCTCTCTCGATTGGAAGATCCTCACCAAAGTGTGTACGAGAACAAGGAAATCACCGAAACATTTCCTCTCGAGACACTTGGTGTAGTGAATTCCAAGGAAGATTCTTCTACCCCATGGTTTGCAGACATGCAAATTACCATGCGGGAAACTTCATCATTAAGGGTTTGACGACACAACAAAAACGAAAATTCTTTCGTGACGTCAAGTTCTACTTTTAGGATGACCCTTATCTATTTCAGACTTGTGCGGATCAAATTATTCGACGTTGTGTTTTTGGCACCGAAACTACTAATATCCTTAGAGCTTATCACGAGGGACCCAGGGGTGGTCACCATGGTGCTAATCTCACGGCAAAGAAGGTCTTTGATGCTGGTTTCTTTTGGCCTACTATTTACCAAGATGCGCACGCACTTGTCAAGTCGTGTGACTCGTGTCAACGTCAAGGAAAGGCCTCACAAAACGATGAAATGCCACAAAATATCATCCAAGTGTGTGAGATCTTTGACGTGTGGGGCATTGATTTATGGGGCCGTTCCCATCATTTTGTGGTAATAAGTACTTCCTTGTCGCCGTGGACTACCTATCTAATTGGGTGGAAGCTAAGGCTTTACCTATGAACGATGCTCGTGTGGAAGTCAAGTTCTTGAAACAGTTGTTCTCTCAGTTTAGAACCGCTCGTTCAATCATAAGTGATCGTGGAACCTATTTTGGTAACGACCAATTTGACAAGGTTCTAAAGAAATATGAGGTTACACATCGGCTTTCTACGGCTTATCACCCGCAAACGAGTGGGCAAGTTGAGGTTTCAAACCGAGCCTTGAAAAGGATTTTGGAAAGGTCGATAGGAGAAAACCGACAATCTTAGTCGGACAAACTCGAAGATGCTTTATGGGCCTTTCGTACCGCCTATAAGACGCCCATTGGGTGCACTCCTTATAAGCTTGTGTATGGGAAGCATTGTCACTTGCCAATTGAACTTGAACACAAAGCTTATTGTGCCCTAATGCATTGTAATGATGATATGGGGACCGCGGGAAAACACCGGAAAATACAATTGAATGAATTAGATGAATGGAGGGACATTGCTTATGAAAATTCATTGATTTATAAAGAAAAGAATAAAAAGTTTCATGATTCTAAAATTAAAACCGGGTTTTTAAGATTGGAGATCAAGTGTTGCTTTTTAATTCAAGATTGAAAATATTTTCCGGGAAGTTGAAATCCCGTTGGTCCGGACCGTTCTCTATCACCGAAGTGTTTCCTTATAGGACCATCAAGCTAGCTCAAAATGATGGTCCTAAATTCAAGGTGAATGGTCATAGGGTTAAGCACTACTTTGGTGGGGAAGTCCCTTCTTTAGACGACCTCGACCAAGTCACCTTCCCCAATGATAATTAGTATTGAGGGGATCGAGTCGAGCTCATGACTCGGTAATAAAAACGAGGTGCCTCGTGGGGGAGATCCCATGCTTATCCTGTGACACCCCCCAAATTGAGTCAAATGCAACGTAAATAATATTTGGGTGTCACGTAGGTGGATCAACAGCAGATAGCGTATAGAGCAGCAGATAAAAGATTATCATTACATTTATTACATGAATAAAAGTGCAAATGTTATTAAATAGTCTTAAACTTTATTCAGTAGTTTGAATTATTCCCTAGTTTATAAAACCCCAGATGAGCTCTATAAATGCAGCCTATCATGATGCTTGACTCCATGCACACCAATACCTGATTCAGTTTCCTGAGAAAACATGCTTAGAGAGTCAACATAAAGTTGGTGAATTCACATGTTTAATAAAATAAGTTTGGACAATAAACATTCACTGAAGTAGTAATGCACAAAGCATCAACACTAAAAAGGTAATTACATTCCCATATATTGCCCGAAACTGAGACTTGACAGTTAAGCCCTTAACGAATAAAGACCCTTCGCCTTATAAAAAGGCACCCAATTATAAGAAGTTATGACATGTGAAACATCTGTTGTTCTCGCTGATGAGACTGCTTTTATACATAGTCTCATCTTCCAAATAGGGCTTTAAATGCATTAAATATCATCAAAATACCCAAATATATGCTTGTGTTTGTTGCTTGTGTATTTTAGGTACGGATATTGAGATAATGACAAAAGATCACAAGAATCATGCAAAAACGAACACGGGAAATGAAGTCGCACAATGAACCAAGCCCTAGTGAAGACTTTCCCAAGATCAAACCTTGAAGATTTGAAGAATTATGAAGAAGGGTCCTCCAATTATGAAGAATTGACACTTTATACCCTTGTATCCTCATAATTACAAGTTTGGTCCCTAAAGTTTGTCAAAATTACAAAAAGGGCCCTTAACTTTGAAGAATTGGCAAGTTTAGCCCCTCAACAAAGCTAAATTGTTAACCAATATCATCCACAAAGTCAAATATATCATGAAGTCCTTCAAAGTACAAGAAATGACAAGTTTGGTCCTTTGAAAATCTCAAAATTACAAAAAGGACCCTCAACTTTCAACAATTGGCAAAAAATGGTCCCTCAATCATCAAGACTTGGCAATTTCAGTCTTTCAAATTATCAATATTGCAAGTCTAGACCATTATCATTGAAGAAAATACCAATTCAGCCCTTGAAGAATTTAAATATGGCAAGAATTACCCCTGATTTTACTTTGCAAAAGTTTTTGGGCCAGAAGTGTAAAAAGGCAAAAGTTGACAAGGAAGAAAGTGGGCGCTGATAGAGTTTGGAAGGGATTTGACAACTTTTTGAAACATGAGGGTGTTAAACTGGCCAGACAACATTGTAACCTAGACCACTCACCAGCTGCCACGTGCCCCACTACCACCACTCCACCAATCACAACTCACCCTTTGTCCACATCAGATCCCACTCACATTTATTTATTAACTAATCCTAACAGATTAGTTTAAAACACGCGCTAAACACCACATTCAAATATTAATCTGGATCAAAACATGCACTATTCATCATAAGAACAAATTTGGGTTTTCTTAATCCGTTTGTAATTAGCACCCAGTAACCTCCAGAATTATAATTAGGGTCTCCCTAATCACAACCAAACTCACAAACAGCTTGCCACATCATTCCTTTGTCACATGTTTTACCCTGCTTTCTACCCCTTGGAGAAGATGACAAAACAGTAAAGCAAATCCAACGCCCCACATCCTTGCTTCAAACTTAAGCTTATTATGGGCCATTGATCAAATTCCAACCCTGCCAACTCATGCAAACGTACAAGAAAGCATCACATGAGTCCAAGGTTTTCAAATCCTACAAGGGCATATTGGGGACTTCAACCATTAGGGTTTATAGTTTTTAGCTGTAACTTAGCTCATTGTAAGGCTATATAAAGCCACTTAGGCCTTCATTTTTTCAGCTGCTTTTGGTTTTTCCTTTGTTCAAACACTTGTAAATCCTTTTTCTGATTAATGAATTTGAGTTAAGTGCTTTGAAGAAAGACCAAGTGCCATCTTTATTCTGCTTGTTTATGTTCTTAGTTTACTGCTTTTGAAGTTTAAAACCTGTTTTCAAAGAGGAGTGTGCACAAGTTTGCATATTTTCCTCATTTTCTTGATATTTTGCTAAGTCTTGTTCCAATCTTGGAGTTCTTGGGCTATAGGGCTGATCATAGCATCCTAACTGAATTGGTTAAGGTGTGGTGAGGCTTATAACTTGGGGATAATCAAGTGTGGGGTAACAAGTTTGCATCAATCAAGATTTTTCCAAGTTTCTGATTTTTCATGTTATTGTGCTTAACCCTTGTTCAATCTTAGCAGGCTTTTGTGGAAGCTTGTGCTTGTTCTTGCTAGCACATAAGCTCAAAATTCGTGGGTGTGGATGTACATCCATGAGGTTTGCATACTTAATCTCCAAATCTGCTTAAATTGTGATTTTTGGTGATATTTGTATGAAACTGTTGTTCTTGTGAATTTTGAGGCTTGTTCTTGCTTGAATCTGTTTATTAGACTTGTTTTAGTGTTAATTGATGCTTGGTTGGCCTGAAATCTTGTTTTGCTTTTGAAAATTTTGATTTGAAAA
Source organism: Glebionis coronaria (assembly GCA_025667525.1). Taxonomy (NCBI): domain Eukaryota; kingdom Viridiplantae; phylum Streptophyta; class Magnoliopsida; order Asterales; family Asteraceae; genus Glebionis; species Glebionis coronaria. Next base: position 608,306,727 of record CM046874.1, on the reverse strand, counting down.
AGTTAAAGGGGTGTTTGGGTCTACTGGTTTATGCTTGTAATCTGTTTTTGTGTTAAGGGAAAGTGTTGTTTATGCTTTGTATCTGCTATACCTTTGTTTGAGAGTGTTTTGCTGCAAGTTTTTGGGTTTGAACACTTGAATTGATCAATCTGCTATATAGACCTTGTTTCTGCTTGTTTTGACCTAGGATTTTGGGAACACTTAGTGTGTATGCATGCTTAGGGATAAAAGTGGTTTAAACAAAGTTAACATAACCTGTTTGAAGGATTTGAGGTGTTGAAATTGGCTTGTGTGTCAAATACATCAGCAAAAGTAGAAAACTGCATGTGTAGTGTTCATCAGTAACTTTCATTGCTTGAATCTTGCTTAATTCTTTGAACCAGTGCATGAAACCTGTTTAGACTTGCTTATTGGAGTTTATTATAGCTTGTGTGTGCATTTGGTTGAATTTGGCTGGCTGATTGTGATTTTTATAGCTTATCAAAGTCTGCTGAAGTGGTCATTTGCATCAGCAAAGTGACCACCTCATTTGGTGTTGCATTGTGATTTCTAGCATTAGGATTGTTGTATTGTTGCTTGGATCTTGTTCATGTGCTGCTTGTGATTGGTTTTTGCTATTTGGATTGCTTTGATCATAGCTTATAAGCCCACTGGCTTATTGGCTTATCTGTGCCAAAACACATCAAGTTTACCCAACTGGTGAGCCTTGATTCACAAGGTTTGCACTCAAACCTTGATCAGCAGGGTGAAAAACAAGTCCTTACACTTCATTAAGTCTGTCAACGTCCATTTTGTTCCTGTCAGCGTTTGATTATAACTTATCAGCGTTTGACTTTTGGTCAAACTTGGTTTTAAGCTTATTAAATCTGTTTTGCTTATTGGTACATGCAACAACTTAGTTTTTGTAATAGAACTCATTTTTCTCAGCTTAATATCAAGTCTGGAAGTTTACAAGTCTTTTGGTTAAGCTTTTGTTAGGAAACTAGCTTATTTGGCTTTTTCAGCCAGCTTATCTGTTCTCACAGCTTATTCTACTTGGCTTTTTGTGATTTTCTTGATTGATTATTCTTAGTTAAGCTATTTGTGAGCTTTTGCAACTTGAATCAGCTTCTGAGGTGGTCTAGATCATAAATACGACTATTTTGTCGTTTTGTGAATAAGTTGTTGACTTGTTTCTGGCTTATTGAGTGGTCTTATTTGAATTTACTTTTTGCAGAAGTCTTTGTTAGGTCAAAAGAAGGTTGTGTGTTAAATCTTAGCTTATGGCAACAGCTTATGGCTTAATGGGCCAAAAAGCCCATTAAGAATAAGTTGCTTATTATAAGTTAGCTTATTTCACATTTTCAGCTTTTGGGCCTTTGGAAAAAGTTGTTTAAAATCAAATTTTGAGTCAACCTGTGCTTTTTGAGCTTATTTTGAGCACTTTTTCTTATTGGGCCTTAATTGAGCCCAATAAGGGACTGTTTTGGGTTTGGCCCATTTTCTAGGCCCAATAGGGGTATTTAGGTAATTTCACTTTCATTTCTGAGTTATTTAGGTTAAATTAAGCTAGTTTGCAAGTTTTTAGAATTTTTTATAATTTTTGGATTTTTAATATTATTTTAATATTATTTTATTATTAAAAATTAAAAGTCTGATGTTCTAGGTTTTTATATTTTTCCTAGGTTCTAAATACTTAATTAGGATTTTTGCAACTTTCCAATTATTTTCTAGGTCTTTTAATTATTTTCGATAATTAATTTAAGATTTAATTGATTTTAGGAGTTTTTAATTGTTTAAAAATAGTTTTAATTGGTTTTAAAATTTTGAAAAATAGTTTTTAGCTTAATTAGAGTATTTTTGAGGTTTACAAACTTAAAAATCTTGTTTAGGGCTTTTTAAGAATTAATTTTTGATTTTTAGGGCTTTAATTAGCATTAAAAAGTCATTATCTAATTAATTAAAAGGTTTTTGCAAGTTTTGATTTTTTGTAAACTCTTAGAATATTATTAGGGATTTTTGGTAATTTTTAGAAATTTTTTTAGGTTAAGAATTTAATTTTGGTGGTTTTTAGGATTTTACGTGTACGCCTTTTAAGACTTAGTTTAATTCGTCTTCATAACCGTCATTCTCTTCTAATCCCTTTTCTATTTTTCTTTTCTAATATAATCACAAATTAATCCAAATCATTACACACATAACACACTAGCCTCCTTGAGAACGAACTTAATTGGGTCATTCACACACGGTTTTCCTAAATCGTCGTGCTTACTTGCCCTATTTATTGTCCTCTTTTCCTAAAGAGTTGCAAAACTCCAACATCAATTTTGGCGCCGCTGCCGAGGAGGCGTGTTGTGTTTTGATTTGGCATTGTTGTTTCTATACTAACCATAATTAGTATTTGTATTAGTAGCACTCTACTAATACGTATTATCGTTTTTTCGGTTTTTGTGTGAATATTATTACTATATTGTATACGTAGAACAATAAATACACAAGTACTCCAAATACGTGAGAAATCACAACCTTGACTTGGGAGGTCATTACCCAATCATTGTATTCGAATCTCAAACCAAAGAAAAAGGTAAAAATAGATAATTACTTTCGTGAAGCTTAATCTTGAAAATACAAACTATAAGGTGGGTATAAGGCGGATATTATAAAATATATCCTAAGGAAAAAGGCTCTTAAGTGCTTCGCGCCGCCTTGTTTCCCCGCTTGCTTGTGAGTATTTGATTGTGAGAGTGAATCGAGGGTTTTTGCCGCCCAAAGTATTACTAAGTATCATATATATTTTCTTGGTTTCTATTGATTAAGCCCTCTTGAACGATTTGGTGTTCCACCATCGTTCTAAAGTCATCGAAGGCGTTCACTCCACGTGATCGTTTTCATTCCTTGAGGCTTCGTTAATCAAGAGATTTGATTAGTGAGGAGATTTGTGGACTTTTTGTCTACCTAATACATTTCACCAAGTTCCAAAAAAGGTTAATACAATCAAAAACCACAAAAAAATTAAAAAATACAAAACACCAAAAAGAATCTTCTTTGCTCATCCCCTCGTTGTACGTGACGTTTATGCTAACTCGAAATCAAGCAAGACGTGCTCGTAAACGAAAGAACAAAAATCCCACTCCCAACAATTCTAGTGAGGAGTCTCCTATTGACGAACCCATTGTAAGAGAAGCACCAACCATGGCGAATCGAACTATGATGGAGTTACTTCAAGCACCCATCGAGGGTTATGGAGAGGCTATTGTGATTCCCGCTATCCTTGCGGAGAATTTTGAGGTTAAGACGGGTTTGTTGTCCATGATTCAAAACAAAAAATTCCGTGGTGATGAGAAGGACAATCCACACAACCATATCCGCCAATTCAATCGTCTTACCGCTACTTGCAAGTTTAAGGATGTCTCTAACGACTCGATTAAGATGATGCTTTTTCCGTATTCCTTAGCGGGGCCCGCTAAAATTTGGTTAGAGAAAGAGCCACCCAATTCTATATTGACGTGGAAGGATCTCGTGTCTAAGTTTGTGAACCAATTTTTTCCGCCCTCTAAGACTACGCACTTGAAAAACGAGATTTCAAAGTTTTCACAAGAATTTAATGAAAGTTTTTCAACGGCTTGGAATAGGTTTAAGGAAATGTTACATGAATGTCCTCATCACGGTTTTTCCGATTTGCATCAAATTGACACGTTTTACAATGGACTTAATGATCATGAAAGGGATTATTTGAATGCCGCCGCGGGTGGTAATTTTTTGTGTAAAACGGTTGAGGAAGCTTTGGTGATAATTGAAAATAGATCTAAGGTGTATAGTCCTCGTAGCACGTCTAGTGTTCGTAAGGCTTCGTCTTCGACTTCGCCTTCTTTGTCTAATACCATCGATGCTTGCCAAATTGAGGCGAACTTGGAAAACAAGATTTTTGATAAGTTGAAAGGACTTTTGATTGAGTTTAAAGTTGGTGAACCAAGTGCTCCCGCTACGGCTAAAGCGGTTGAGGTTTCTTGCATGTATTGTGGTGGAGGTCATGATTTCTCCGAGTGCATTACCAACGGTGGTAACACTTCGAGTGCCTTTGCGGCCACGGGAAATTACAACCAAAACGGTCAAGTTTCCCGCTCTAATCAAATGACTCCACCGGGTTTTGGAACAAATCAAAATGCTAACAACTATCGCAACAATCAAGTTGGTTTTAAGAACAATTACAACAAGGGAAACTATGGGAATCAAGGGGCTAATAATCAAGTTTCAAACAAAAATGATTTTCAAAATAACAACAAAAGTTTGCAAACATTGAAAGATCTTCCAAGTGAGTTTGTTGAATATGCTAGTGGTAATGATGCTAGGTTTGACAACATACAAAGAGAAATCATTAGCCTAAGATCCGAGTTTAAAAACGACTTGAAGAAAGAATTGAAAAATGAGTTAGCTAATGAACTTAAAATCCACACCAACAAGATGGAAGGAAATGTCACTAGGTTGCAACAAAACCAACAAAAAATGGAACAAGGGCAACATGAGATTAAACAAGAGATGCTTAAGGCCGAGAAAAGGCAAACCGAAGCCGTCTTGAGGCAATCTAATTTTGAAGATAAAATCTCGTCTATGTTTGAGGCAATAATGTGTAAACCGTCGTCAAGTTCTTCCTAGTAACACCATATCCAACCCTAAGGGTGAGATGAAAGTGATTACCACACGTAGTGGTAAGACACTTAAGGAGCCGATTCCTCAACCAATTGCTCCTACGGAGGAAGCAATTGAGGAAGAACCCGAGGTGGTGGTCCAAAAGGAGCATGTCCCAGTCCCACGAAGTACCGCTCATACCACACCTACGGTTGACCCATTACCATCATTGGAACCCGAGATTCCAAAGGCTATGCCTACTATGCCTCAACCCACACCACCTTTGCCCTATCCATCGAGACTTAGGAAGGAGAAACGTCAAGAGCGCGACAATTACCAATTTGAGCTTTTTATGAAAATGTTTCGTGATTTGCACCTTAATGTGAGTTTCGCCGATGCTTTGGTCATGATGCCTCGATTTGCCGCTAACTTTAAGAGTATGTTGAACAACAAGGAGAAATTGCACCAATTGTCTAGTTGTTCGCCGGTTTATCTTAATCGCATACCTCAAAAAGTCGGTGATCCCGGTAAATTTTTGATCCCTTGTGCAATCCAAGACATGGAAGAATGCTTCGCCTTTGCCGATCTTGGTGCTAGCATTAACTTGATGCCACTTGCAATCTTCAAGTCGCTCAATCTTCCTAATCTTACTCCTTCACTAATGTCTATCGAGTTGGCCGACCATTCCACAATTCCCGCATGTGGTTTGGCGGAAGACGTTTTTGTGAAAGTGGGGAAGTTCTACTATCCCGTAGACTTCATTGTTGTTGATATCCCCACGGATCCTCAAGTTCCTCTCATTTTAGGTCGTTCGTTTTTAGATACGTCTATGGCTTTGATCGATGTGCATGCTAGAAAGATCACCTTACGTTTCAACGATGAGGAACTTGTTATAAACGCAACTCAAAACTCTCAAATTTCTCATGTTTATTCCGTTGCAACCATAAACCTCGTTGATATGATTGACGTGGTTTGCGAGGAATTTTCACAAGAAGTTCTAGGTTTTGGTGATGAAGAAACTAGTGGCAATCCCACTATGTTGGATCCAATTCTTGATAATTCGACACCAACCTTCACTCCTTTTGAAGGTGGTGGTTTTACGTTGGAAGAATTCGATGTTCCACGTACTTGTGACGAAGACCTCGACAACGATGAGGACTTCTCGATTATCAAGGATTTTCTTAACGATTTCCCATTTCCTCCACCCGAGGAGGTTATGAGTATCGAGCCCAAATCTTCACTTGAGGAACCACCTATCCTTGAGTTGAAAGATTTACCTCCTCACCTCGAGTATGTCTATTTGGAGGAGGACGACAAGTTGCCGGTTATTATTGCGAAGGATCTTTCGAATGATGAAAAAACCGCACTTGTCGATGTTCTTAAGGACCACAAAGGGGCGATTGCGTGGAAGTTATCCGACATTAAGGGAATCGATCCCAAATTTTGTACCCACAAAATCTTAATGGAGGAAGATTTCAAGCCAACAATCCAAAGTCAAAGGAGGGTGAACCCCAAAATTCACGACGTCATCAAAAAGGAGGTCCTTAAACTCCTTGACGCGGGAATGATTTACCCTATTTCCGATAGCCCTTGGGTGAGTCCTATTCATTGTGTCCCTAAAAAGGGAGGGATGACCGTTGTGCCAAAGGATGCCAACGAGTTGATTCCCACTAGACTCGTGACCGGATGGAGAGTGTGCATTGACTATCGAAAGTTGAATGAAGCCACTCGAAAAGACCATTTTCCCTTGCCCTTCATGGACCAAATGTTGGAGCGTTTAGCGGGAAACGATTTCTATTGCTTTTTAGATGGTTTTTCCGGTTACTTCCAAATTCCCATCGATCCTCGTGATCAAGAAAAAACTACGTTTACGTGTCCATATGGAACGTTTGCCTATCGTAGAATGCCATTCGGACTTTGCAATGCACCGGGAACTTTTCAACGATGCATGATGGCTATTTTTCATGATATGATCGAGAAGACGATGGAAGTCTTCATGGATGACTTTTCCGTGTTTGGTGATTCCTTTACTTCGTGTTTGTCGAACCTTGAGAGAATGTTAAAACGTTGTGAGGAAACCAACCTTGTGCTCAATTGGGAAAAGTGTCATTTTATGGTTAAAAGTGGAATCGTCTTAGGGCACAAGGTCTCGAAAGCGGGGATTGAGGTAGATCAAGCTAAGGTAGACGTCATCGCCAAATTACCTCATCCCAAAACCGTCAAGGGAGTTAGGAGTTTCCTATGCCACGCGGGCTTTTATCGACGATTCATCAAGGATTTCTCGAAGATTTCTCGACCCATTACACATCTTCTTGAAAAAGAGGCACGTTTCGTCTTTGACGAAGATTGTGTACGAGCCTTTGAGATCCTTAAGAGGAAACTTACCGAAGCTCCCATTCTTGTTGCTCCAAATTGGAACCTCCCCTTCGAACTTATGTGTGATGCAAGTGATTACGCTATAGGGGCCGTTTTGGGGCAACGTCATGATAAGCACTTCTTGCCTATTCACTATGCTAGCAAGACGATGACCGAGGCTCAACTTAAATACACTACAACGGAAAAGGAGTTCCTTGCCGTGGTGTATGCATTTGAGAAATTCCGACCTTATCTCGTCTTGACGAAATGCATAGTGTATACGGACCATTCGGCTATCAAGTATCTCATGACAAAGCAAGATGCTAAGCCGAGATTACTTCGTTGGATTCTCCTCCTTCAAGAATTTGATCACACCATTGTTGACAAAAAAAGGAGCCGAGAATCTAGCGGCCGATCATCTCTCTCGTTTGGAAGATCCTCACCAAAGCGTTTACGAGCCTAAGGAAATCACCGAAACATTTCCGCTCGAGACACTTGGTGTAGTGAATTCTAAGCTTGATTCTTCTACCCCATGGTTTGTGGATTTTGCAAACTACCATGCGGGTAACTTCATCGTTAAGGGTATGACGACTCAAGAAAAACGAAAATTCTTTCGTGACGTCAAGTTCTACTTTTGGAACGACCCTTACTTGTTTCGAACTTGTGCGGATCAAATCATCCGACGTTGTGTTTTTGGCACCGAAGCTTCTAACATCCTTAGAGCTTGCCATGAGGGACCCACGGGTGGTCACCACGGTGCTAATCTCACGGCTAAGAAGGTGTTTGATGCCGGCTTCTTTTGGCCTACTATTTACCGAGATGCACAAATTCTTGTGAAGTCTTGTGATGCATGCCAACGACAAGGAAAAGCCTCACAAAAAGATGAAATGCCACAAAATATCATTCAAGTATGTGAGATCTTTGACGTTTGGGGTATAGACTTTATGGGGTCGTTCCCATCATCTCGTGGTAATAAGTACATCCTTGTTGCGGTTGACTACCTATCTAAGTGGGTGGAGGCGAAGGCCTTGCCCACTAATGATGCTCGTGTGGTAGTTAAGTTCTTGAAAAGTTTGTTTGCTAGGTTTGGAACCCCTCGTGCGATCATAAGCGATCGTGGAACCCATTTTTGTAATGACCAATTCGAAAGGGTTCTAAGGAAATATGGGGTTACACATCGTCTTTCTACGGCTTATCACCCACAAACGAGTGGGCAAGTCGAGGTTTCAAACCGAGCATTGAAGAGGATCTTGGAGAGATCCGTAGGAGAAAACCGACAATCTTGGTCGGATAAGTTGGACGATGCTTTATGGGCCTTTAGGACCGCTCATAAGACGCCCATTGGGTGCACTCCCTATAAGCTTGTGTATGGAAAGAATTGTCATTTGCCTATCGAGTTAGAACACAAGGCTTATTGGGCCCTAAAGCATTGTAATGATGACATGGAGACCGCGGGAAAACACCAGAAAATGCAATTAAATGAATTGGATGAATTGAGAGACATTGCTTATGAAAATTCACTGATTTACAAAGAGAAAACTAAAAAGTTGCATGATTCAAAAATTAAAAACCGGGTTTTTAACATTGGGGATCAAGTATTGCTTTTTAATTCAAGATTGAAAATCTTTTCCGGTAAATTGAAATCCCGTTGGTCCGGTCCATTCACCGTGACTCAAGTATTTCCGTATGGGACCATCGAGCTAGCTCAAGATGATGGTCCTAACTTCAAGGTGAATGGACATAGGTTGAAGCACTACTTTGGTGGGGAAGTTCCATCCTTGAACTACCTCAACCAAGTCACCTTCCCCAATGATAATTAGTATTGAGGGGATCGAGTCGAGCTCATGACTCGGTAATCAAAAACGAGGAGCCTCGTGGGGGAGTCCCATGCTTATCCTATGTACATATTATCGCTTTCTTAGACTAATGTAGCTTACGTGTGGGGATTTGTGCCCTTCCAACCTTTGTTCCGTGGTTGTTTGTGATATGTGGTTTTTAGATCATGATCTTCACGATTGGAGCCTCTCGTGTTCGTTTTATGGGAGCACTCGATCGTTTGCTTTGGAGACATTTCTCAATACCCATGATATATCCTTTTGATGTTCTAACCTTAGGTTTTTAGCACACTTCATAAACGGCTTTTAATTTAATGGTTACACCCTTTCCATGCTAGATTAGGCATTCGACTACGTCTCTAGTATGGGGGTGTTTGCACCCCTAGACTCGAAACATTGAGGACAATGTTTAACTTTAGTATGGGGGGTGAATAGATACTTGCCTTGCCAAACCTTCACGCTTTCCAAAGTTTATCATTTTGTTTATCATTTTTGTTGCAAAATAAGGCTAAAAATGGCCAAATTTTAAAATTTTTCTCATGTTTTATAAGTGTTTGAAGACACGAATGTAGATTTTCCGATGGCGAGAATAAGAGTAATTTTTGACTCGACCGTGCGTGTTGAGCACTTAGCTTGGGTTCCTTAACTACACATTAGGCTAAGTCTCTTAAATGAGGACGAAAATGATAGAGTTAATTATAAGTTACTATGCTAAACGTAGAGTACTCGTATTCTTTCAAAAACTCATGTGTTCTCGTTGTTTGCTTATTCTCCCTTCGCATGTAAATATTTTTTGCTTAATAAATATTGACTTAGCGGTTTAGTTAGGATTGTTGGGTTTCTAGTCTTTTCTAGTAGCTTCCGTGTAATTAAATTAGGAAGACATTAAGGTATCGCCAGCGTCACGGTTTTGAAGTATTGGCACCCTAATAATCGAAAGCTTCACCCAATAATAAGATTTCAAGTGCTCACCTAAATCAAGCAAACAATTTGAAGCCCCACAAGGCCTAAAATCTATGCAAAATTGAAAGTGAATCAAGCCTTAATCTTCGAAGCTTTAAAGATCCAAAATTCGCCTTAGCGTGAGGATATACGTCTTTGGCTAATAAAACCACCGATGAGGCGGATAATAAAAGGCAAGGCAAGACCGAAGTCATAATAAAAGCTTCATGGCGAAGTTGAATAAAAGATGGAGGTAAACCAAAGATAATAAGGCCCTTCCGTTAGGGGGCGTATAAAAGTCTTGGTAATAAGTCTCATGTTCAAAACCGTTATAAAACCATGTTTATCGATTCTTCTTGTCAACTTAATTTTTTAACATCGTCGTCTATTAGGAGGGGTTATTGATTTGATGGTCTTAGTTACACCGTTAGGACTCTATTTTTAGACCTAAATCTCTATTATCGCATAAGTTAAAAATGTATCCTCGTGAAACATTCAAGACATAATAAAATATAAGAGATACAACTTAGGAATAATGGGAGGATAAGTACGTGATTGGGGCATATGAGTAGTGTTAGCATTACTAACATATAATGACAATGATCTCGTTGCACGCTTAGCATCGAATTAGGGTGAAAATCGAGGACGATGAAATTATTTCTAACGAAGCATTCACATGTTCTTGTTCTATGAACCTAAACGTCCCATTTTGCGATGAAAATCATACATTATGTCTAAAACGCAAGTAGTAGTAATAGTAGTAGTGTAGCTAGTTTATCGTTCAATAAAGTGAATAAAAATGAATTTTGGAGATGCTTTGATACTTTATTCTAGCATTGCGTGAGGGCACGGCAATGGTTTAGTATGGGGGAGTGATGAGACTGCTTTTATACATAGTCTCATCTTCCAAATAGGGCTTTAAATGCATTAAATATCATCAAAATACCCAAATATATGCTTGTGTTTGTTGCTTGTGTATTTTAGGTACGGATATTGAGATAATGACAAAAGATCACAAGAATCATGCAAAAACGAACACGGGAAATGAAGCCGCACAATGAACCAAGCCCTAGTGAAGACTTTCCCAAGATCAAACCTTGAAGATTTGAAGAATTATGAAGAAGGGTCCTCCAATTATGAAGAATTGACACTTTATACCCTTGTATCCTCATAATTACAAGTTTGGTCCCTAAAGTTTGTCAAAATTACAAAAAGGGCCCTTAACTTTGAAGAATTGGCAAGTTTAGCCCCTCAACAAAGCTAAATTGTTAACCAATATCATCCACAAAGTCAAATATATCATGAAGTCCTTCAAAGTACAAGAAATGACAAGTTTGGTCCTTTGAAAATCTCAAAATTACAAAAAGGACCCTCAACTTTCAACAATTGGCAAAAAATGGTCCCTCAATCATCAAGACTTGGCAATTTCAGTCCTTCAAATTATCAATATTGCAAGTCTAGACCATTATCATTGAAGAAAATACCAATTCAGCCCTTGAAGAATTTAAATATGGCAAGAATTACCCCTGATTTTACTTTGCAAAAGTTTTTGGGCCAGAAGTGTAAAAAGGCAAAAGTTGACAAGGAAGAAAGTGGGCGCTGATAGAGTTTAGAAGGGATTTGACAACTTTTTGAAACATGAGGGTGTTAAACTGGCCAGACAACATTGTAACCTAGACCACTCACCAGCTGCCACGTGCCCCACTACCACCACTCCACCAATCACAACTCACCCTTTGTCCACATCAGATCCCACTCACATTTATTTATTAACTAATCCTAACAGATTAGTTTAAAACACGCGCTAAACACCACATTCAAATATTAATCTGGATCAAAACATGTACTATTCATCATAAAACAAACTTGGGTTTTCTTAATCCGTTTGTAATTAGCACCCAGTAACCTCCAGAATTATAATTAGGGTCTCCCTAATCACAACCAAACTCACAAACAGCTTGCCACATCATTCCTTTGTCACATGTTTTACCCTGCTTTCTACCCCTTGGAGAAGATGACAAAACAGTAAAGCAAATCCAACGCCCCACATCCTTGCTTCAAACTTAAGCTTATTATGGGCCATTGATCAAATTCCAACCCTGCCAACTCATGCAAACGTCCAAGAAAGCATCACATGAGTCCAAGGTTTTCAAATCCTACAAGGGCATATTGGGGACTTCAACCATTAGGGTTTATAGTTTTTAGCTGTAACTTAGCTCATTGTAAGGCTATATAAAGCCACTTAGGCCTTCATTTTTTCAGCTGCTTTTGGTTTTTCCTTTGTTCAAACACTTGTAAATCCTTTTTCTGATTAATGAATTTGAGTTAAGTGCTTTGAAGAAAGACCAAGTGCCATCTTTATTCTGCTTGTTTATGTTCTTAGTTTACTGCTTTTGAAGTTTAAAACCTGTTTTCAAAGAGGAGTGTGCACAAGTTTGCATATTTTCCTCATTTTCTTGATATTTTGCTAAGTCTTGTTCCAATCTTGGAGTTCTTGGGCTATAGGGCTGATCATAGCATCCTAACTGAGTTGGTTAAGGTGTGGTGAGGCTTATAACTTGGGGATAATCAAGTGTGGGGTAACAAGTTTGCATCAATCAAGATTTTTCCAAGTTTCTGATTTTTCATGTTATTGTGCTTAACCCTTGTTCAATCTTAGCAGGCTTTTGTGGAAGCTTGTGCTTGTTCTTGCTAGCACATAAGCTCAAAATTCGTGGGTGTGGATGTACATCCATGAGGTTTGCATACTTAATCTCCAAATCTGCTTAAATTGTGATTTTTGGTGATATTTGTATGAAACTGTTGTTCTTGTGAATTTTGAGGCTTGTTCTTGCTTGAATCTGTTTATTAGACTTGTTTTAGTGTTAATTGATGCTTGGTTGGCCTGAAATCTTGTTTTGCTTTTGAAAATTTTGATTTGAAAAAGTTAAAGGGGTGTTTGGGTCTACTGGTTTATGCTTGTAATCTGTTTTTGTGTTAAGGAAAAGTGTTGTTTATGCTTTGTATCTGCTATACCTTTGTTTGAGAGTGTTTTGCTGCAAGTTTTTGGGTTTGAACACTTGAATTGATCAATCTGCTATATAGACCTTGTTTCTGCTTGTTTTGACCTAGGATTTTGGGAACACTTAGTGTGTATGCATGCTTAGGGATAAAAGTGGTTTAAACAAAGTTAACATAACCTGTTTGAAGGATTTGAGGTGTTGAAATTGGCTTGTGTGTCAAATACATCAGCAAAAGTAGAAAACTGCATGTGTAGTGTTCATCAGTAACTTTCATTGCTTGAATCTTGCTTAATTCTTTGAACCAGTGCATGAAACCTGTTTAGACTTGCTTATTGGAGTTTATTATAGCTTGTGTGTGCATTTGGTTGAATTTGGCTGGCTGATTGTGATTTTTATAGCTTATCAAAGTCTGCTGAAGTGGTCATTTGCATCAGCAAAGTGACCACCTCATTTGGTGTTGCATTGTGATTTCTAGCATTAGGATTGTTGTATTGTTGCTTGGATCTTGTTCATGTGCTGCTTGTGATTGGTTTTTGCTATTTGGATTGCTTTGATCATAGCTTATAAGCCCACTGGCTTATTGGCTTATCTGTGCCAAAACACATCAAGTTTACCCAACTGGTGAGCCTTGATTCACAAGGTTTGCACTCAAACCTTGATCAGCAGGGTGAAAAACAAGTCCTTACACTTCATTAAGTCTGTCAACGTCCATTTTGTTCCTGTCAGCGTTTGATTATAACTTATCAGCGTTTGACTTTTGGTCAAACTTGGTTTTAAGCTTATTAAATCTGTTTTGCTTATTGGTACATGCAACAACTTAGTTTTTGTAATAGAACTCATTTTTCTCAGCTTAATATCAAGTCTGGAAGTTTACAAGTCTTTTGGTTAAGCTTTTGCTAGGAAACTAGCTTATTTGGCTTTTTCAGCCAGCTTATCTGTTCTCACAGCTTATTCTACTTGGCTTTTTGTGATTTTCTTGATTGATTATTCTTAGTTAAGCTATTTGTGAGCTTTTGCAACTTGAATCAGCTTCTGAGGTGGTCTAGATCATAAATACGACTATTTTGTCGTTTTGTGAATAAGTTGTTGACTTGTTTCTGGCTTATTGAGTGGTCTTATTTGAAATTTCTTTTTGCAGAAGTCTTTGTTAGGTCAAAAGAAGGTTGTGTGTTAAATCTTAGCTTATGGCAACAGCTTATGGCTTAATGGGCCAAAAAGCCCATTAAGAATAAGCTGCTTATTATAAGTTAGCTTATTTCACATTTTCAGCTTTTGGGCCTTTGGAAAAAGTTGTTTAAAATCAAATTTTGAGTCAACCTATGCTTTTTGAGCTTATTTTGAGCACTTTTTCTTATTGGGCCTTAATTGAGCCCAATAAGGGACTGTTTTGGGTTTGGCCCATTTTCTAGGCCCAATAGGGGTATTTAGGTAATTTCACTTTCATTTCTAAGTTATTTAGGTTAAATTAAGTTAGTTTGCAAGTTTTTAGAATTTTATATAATTTTTGGATTTTTAATATTATTTTAATATTATTTTATTATTAAAAATTAAAAGTCTAATTTTCTAGGTTTTTATATTTTTCCTAGGTTCTAAATACTTAATTAGGATTTTTGCAACTTTCCAATTATTTTCTAGGTCTTTTAATTATTTTCTATAATTATTTTAAGATTTAATTGATTTTAGGAGTTTTAATTGTTTAAAAATAGTTTTAATTGGTTTTAAAATTTTGAAAAATAGTTTTTAGCTTAATTAGAGTATTTTTGAGGTTTACAAACTTAAAAATCTTGTTTAGGGCTTTTTAATAATTAATTTTGATTTTTAGGGCTTTAATTAGCATTAAAAAGTCATTATCTAATTAATTAAAAGGTTTTTGCAAGTTTTGATTTTTTGTAAACTCTTAGAATATTATTAGGGATTTTTGGTAATTTTTAGAAATTTTTTAGGTTAAGATTTTAATTTTGGTGGTTTTTAGGATTTTACGTGTACGCCTTTTAAGACTTAGTTTAATCCGTCTTCATAACCGTCATTCTCTTCTAATCCCTTTTCTATTTTTCTTTTCTAATATAATCACAAATTAATCCAAATCATTACACACATAACACACTAGCCTCCTTGAGAACGAACTTAATTGGGTCATTCACACACGGTTTTCCTAATCGTCGTGCTTACTTGCCCTATTTATTGTCCTCTTTTCCTAAAGAGTTGCAAAACTCCAACATCACTCGCCTAGGGACAGTGAGCATGACTCACCCAGATGGGGATGGTCAATCCCAAATAGATCTATTTATAACATTCAGGTAATTCAAAAATTCTAACAGTTTCAGATGCACGGGTCATGCGTGTTCATCTACAATAGGCAAATGTAATCAAAGGTTTCGCAGTTCAGTTTATGTCCATCAAATAAAATATGTTGCAAGTTTTCTTCCCCATAAAAGGTTTAAAAGTTTGTCAATATATAAAGTGGGGCCATGAACTCACCTCAGTAGTACAACAAATAGTCACAAGTAAATATGATATGATGCTCAGGATACAGTCAATGACCTAAATAATTATAAGGTCTCAATAAATGCATAACATAATGCATAAAAGTTTCAGAACAAGTCTGTGCATGCTTATACTGGTTTTAAGCATTTTATTACGATATCTGTAATTTAGTTCATCGTTGTACAAGTTATAGTAGTATTTATTTTAAGTATAAAATAAATAATATTGTTAAATTAATTAACCAGTTTAATTAATATTCTCGTACTTGTATTGGTCCTAAAGTGATTTAAATACTTATAAAAGGCAAGTTTTATATATATTTAAAGTGAAAATAAATATAATTAATATATTTATTTTTATAAGTTAATCATTTTCAATTTATATCTTATATATATAAATAGGGTTTATAAAATGTATAACATTTTAGTTTAATTTAGCGTTCCCGATATTTGTATAATTATTACGTTATAAGTTTGGGAAAATATAACGAACGTTGGACTTTTATAATTAGTTAAGTTTTACCTTTTTAATATTAACTTTATATATATATAATTAGGGTTTAACTTAAGTTTAGGAAAATTACGTTTTAGTCCCTCGATTAAATAAAATACCCGCGGCAATATCAATATAATATTCCTAGGGTTCGTTTAACTTTCAGATAATGGCAAAACAAGTCCCTCCCTAGTTACACGTGTAACTAGGGTTTATAAAAGTTTCATAAGTTGTCACTTTTGGTCCTCCTAGTATTCGGCTTATATTAGGTTTAATATAGTTTCATAAATGCCCCCTAGTGCTTCATTTAAGTTTTGGCTTATGCCAAAACAGCCCCTAGGTCTAGGGTTTATTAAACTTTACAAGTTTGGCAAAAGGGGTCCCTAGGGTTACTATTATGTTTTGGCAAAAGGCAAAAGGGGTCCCTAGGTTCCTATTATGTTTTACAAATTACCCTAACTTAGTCATAATTCCATTTAAGTCCTCCTATTATGTTTGAAGTTTTGGATGTTATTAAAACACCACCCTTAACTCTCGGCAATTTACATTATTAGCCCTTATGTTTATCTTTTGACAAAATAAGTTTCTATAAGTGTCCATTCAGATCCCTGAACATAAGAAAATTACAAAATTAATCCGAAAGTATTATATTCATCATTTTTAGTCTGAAACATCATGGATTTACTATTTTAACCCGAAACTTCATAGATCTATCATTTTAATCCAAAACATTTATAGATCTCATTTTTAAATCCAAAAGTTTGTAAAGTCATATTTTTCACACCAAACGTTTTATAAAAACATTATTTAATAAAAATGAAGTTTATTTTAGGCAAGCTTATTATAGTGGCTTAATAGCTTAACTTCTATAAGGCAAAGTAGTGAGCTTATTAATCTACGGCAACTAGTAAATTTAGATCTAGTTATTCTAGGCTTGTTTAAACATTACAAAGTTAACCATATCATTAAACTATGAGGATAACCCCACGTCTAATATATGCATTCTTAGGTTTTTCATGGTTTTTCTAGTTAAGCATGATCATAAGGTTATATACATTATGGTTAAAAAGTTTTTATATCACATTAAATCATAACCCATTTTAGCCGTGACCTAATAAGTCTAGGGTTTCATGGCTTTGTTTTAATATTAAGTTCTTACTAGTGATATGCAAGTATATGTTTATGTATATGAAGATGAGTATATTGAAAAGATGAGGTTTAAGATGCTTACTTGTTTAGATAGATTAAGGAATGGATAAGAGAATGAGTAGTGATTAGAGCTTGGTTTCAACAATGGTGATCCCTTATAGTAAAAACTTAGCCGTGGCCTTCACTTGAGTAGCTAGGGCTCCTTTTCTTGCCGTGTAGTGTAAGTAGGAGTAGCAAGGAGTATTAATTTGCAATTATGTAGTATGAGATATGTTTTAAGATAATAGAAAATAGTATCAATGGAAGCTTGATGGATCTTGATGGAGATAGAAGCTAAACCGTGAGCTAGAGAGAGTAGGGAAGACTTTGGAGATAGTTTATGTTGCAAGATCTTTGTGAGGCTCGGTTATAACAAGAAAATGCAAGATATGGAGTATCTAAATATAGTACTAGGGATCTTTGGAAGTATCTCTTTTGGATATTATAAGATATGCAAGTTCTATCCTTCAATGGTAAAAACACATGTGCCCTTTCTTTCCTTGTTTTGTTGTTGTGTGTAAGTGAGGTAGGGGGACAAGGTATGACCTCAATAGTGGTTTGTGTATGGAATGCATGGAGGGGGGGGGGGGGGTTGACTAAAGCCTCATGATTAATTTTCCTAATTATAAGTTAAGTATGAATCTTCTTTGGTGTATGCATGCCTATACACGACATCTACATGCATTGTTGGAGAGTTGTGTTAATTTTTGCCAAGTATTGGGAGATAATAATAGCCTTTGTATTATATTGTATGCATTTATTAAGTTTCTAGGTGTTTTAATTAAACCTTTAGGTAACTTAGTGAATGTATATAATGAATATATCATTATAAGTATTTTACTTGAACAAAGTAAATAAATGAAAATGTGAAATAATGTACCTTGTTTTAAAGTGTTAGGTGTTTATTCATAGTATGAAATATATGTAAATATATACATATAAATATAAGTCCAAGTACTTAATAAATTAAAATAAGTAATGTTATAGTTTATCCCAAAATGTGTACTGGGGTGATGAGTCCTTGTTCATTCAGGTGGCCAGTCAATTGCCAGAGTAGTCGATAATGACTAAGGGTTAATATAAATGTACAAATAAATATGAAAGATGGTATGACAAAGGTATATGATTAATAATAAGTCATATAAAATTGGAATTATATAGATTCCAAAAATAAAGAGCACAACAGTTGACAAAGTAAATAAGGTAAAATCAGAGGTTTTACAACACCATCCTGTTATTTTAGCTTTGTCCTCAAAGCTTAAGATGAGGTCACCAGTCAGGTGAACAAGTGTGGGTACTTGGTTTTGAACAAGTCTTCTCATTCTCAAGTAAACTCAGGACCTCTCCTCGAGTTCCAACGTACTTTGATCAACGGGATGCGACTGCGTTTCAATTTATTAACTGTCCTCTCCATGATTTCTACTGGTTATTCTATGAACTGGAGTTTGTCGTCAAACTGAACTCCTTCCAATGGCATAGCCAATGGTTCTTCAGCATAGCACTTCTTCAGGTTAGACACGTGAAAGGTAGAGTGTACTCGACTCAGTTGCTGGGGCAACTCTAAACGATAAGCTACTTCCACGATCCTGGCTGTTCCTTTGAAAGGGCCAACATAACATGGATTCAGTTTCCCACGTTTGCCAAAGCGTACAACACCCTTCCAAGGTGATACCTTGAGCATAACACGGTCACCCACTTCAAATTTCATATGTTTGCGTTTCAGGTCCGCGTAGCTCTTTTGTCGATCGCGAGCAGCTTGAATTCTTTGCTTAATGAGGACGATCTTGTCTATAGTATCCTAGATTAGTTCTGGTCTAGTGAGCTGAAATTCACCTACTTCTGCCCAGCACACAGGTGAATGGCACTTTCGACCGTATAGTGCTTCAAAAGGGGCAGCCTTAATACTTGCATGATAACTGTTGTTGTAGGAGAATTCCACTAAAGGAATGTGGTCAACCCATCCATTTCCAAAGTCAATCACACATGCCCGTAGCATGTTCTAGAGTCTGGATGGTTCGTTCACTTTGACCGTCAGTCTGTGGATGATAAGCAGTGCTCATGTCCAAATTGGTACATATGGCTCGTTGGAAAGCCTTCCAAAAGTTTGATGTGAACCTACCGTCTCGATCACAAATTATCGAAATTGGTATTCCATGTTTGGTCACTATCTCCTTCAGGTACGTTTTTGCTAGTCTAGCAAGGGAATCGCTCTCCCTAATTGGCAGGAAATGAGCGGACTTGGTAAGTCGGTCGACGATTACCCAGATAGTATCGTAACCGTGAGATGACTTTGGGAGTTTGGTGACAAAGTCCATGGTGATGTTGTCCCACTTCCATTCCGGTATCTCGGGTTGTACAAGGAAACCCGATGGTCTCTGGTGCTCAGTTTTGACACGTGAACATGTCAAACACTTTTGCACGTAGGTGGCGATGTCAGTTTTCATATTCGGCCACCAGTATAATTTCTTCATATCCTAATACATCTTTTCAGATCTGGGATGTATAGAATATTTAGACTTATGAGATTCGTGCATGATCACGTTCCTCAAATCTCCATAGCAAGGTAACCAACTTCGTCCGTGAAGGCATAGGGTTCCATCTACTCTTGGTTCCAGCTTCTCCTTAGTAAGGTCGATTCTGAGCATTCCCCCGACGTCTTCCTTCACGAGATTTTCAGGTAATTGGGCTTAAGTCTGAGCTTCCAAAATCTGTTTGGGTAGATCCAAACTGATTGTCATAACTAATGCCCGAACTCTCATAGGAGGGTCCGTTTCCTTAAGACTTAAAGCATCAGCAACCACATTTGCTTTACCGGGGTGGTATTTGATCTCGCAGTCGTAGTCACTCAACATCTCAATCCAACGGCATTGTCTTCAGCTCCATCTGGTCCAATATGTGTTGCAAACTTTTGTGGTCAGTATGCACTATGCACTTCGTTCCGTATCGGTAATGTCTCCAGATTTTGAGAGCAAAAATTACGGATCCAAGTTCTAGATCGTGAGTGGTGTAGTTCTTCTCATGCTTCTTCAGTTGTCTCGAAGCGTAGGCGATCACTTTCATTCTCTGCATCAGTGCTGCACCTAGACCTTTATGTGAAGCATCACAGTATACAACGAAATCATCGCTGCCTTCAGGCAAGGCTAATATAGGTGCACTACAGCTGAAAACCTGATTCTTCCTTCTCTCCCTAATCGAACTTTATTCCTTTCTGCGTGAGTTTGGTCATTGGCTTGGCTATTTTGGAGAAATCTTCGATAAATCTACGGTAATACCCGACAAGGCCTAGAAATTGGCGGATCTCTGTCGGTGATTTAGGAGATACCCAATCCTTGAGAGATTCGACCTTCCCTGGATCTACGTGAATACCGTCACAATCGATGACATGACCGAGGAATTGCACTCTGGGAATCCAGAATTCACATTGGAGAATTTAGCATAGGGTTGTTCCTCCTTGAGTACCTTTAATACTTGTGCAAGGTGTTCCCCGTGTTCTTGTTCATTCTTGGAATAAATGAGTATATCGTCAATGAAGACTATCACGAATTTATCCAGGTAGGGTCTGCATACACGGTTCATAAGGTCCATGAAAATAGTTGGTGCATTGGTCAACCCAAATGGTATAACCTGAAATTTGTAATGATCGTAACGGGTTCTAAAAGCTGTTTTTGGAATATCTTCCTCCCTGACCCGTAGTTGATGGTATCCAGATCTCAAGTCAATCTTGGAATATACATTTGACCCTTGCAGTTGGTCAAATAGGTCGTCAATGCGAGGAAGCGGATAACGATTCTTCACAGTTAACTTATTCAGCTCTCTGTAATCTATGCACATTCGGAAAGAACCATCTTTCTTTTTGACAAATAACACAGGAGCTCCCCATGGTGAGGAACTGGGTCGAATAAATCCTTTGTCTGATAGTTCATGGAGTTGTTCAGCTAGTTCTTTCACTTCTGATGGTGCCAACCGGTATGCAGCTTTAGCTACAGGTGCAGCTCCGGGAATCAAATCGATTTAAAATTCCACTTGTCGGGTCGGTGGTAAGCCTGGCAACTCATCAGGAAAGACTTCTGGAAAATCTCAGACGATAGGTACGTCCTTGATTTGTTTCTTCTCGGGCTTGTCCTCTTCACCTGTTTGAGAAATATAGGCCAAGAAGATAGGACATCCTCTCAACAAATATTTCTGGGCTTTAGTACAAACTAAGCCTAGTGTCAGTAAAGTCGGTGTTACCGTCTCCTCGAATGATTAAAGTTTCGTTTCCCCATGGAATACGGACTAGTTTTTCATCACAAACAATGACTGCGCGGTATCTCGCTAACCAGTCCATACCAATAATAACATCAAAACTACCAAGGTTTACAGGAATAAGGTCAATGTTGAATGGATGTTTAGAATGATTTAAGGTACAACCTCTAATGATAGTGTTAGCATCTACAGTCTTACCGTCAGCTAATTCTAACAAGTAATGGTGATCTAAAATTGTAGGAACGAATTATAGTACTTGGCTAAATTCAGTGGATATAAAACTTCGGTCTTCTCCAGTATCAAACAAAACATATGCATAACGATTGTTAGTAGGAACGTACCAGTAACGATGTTTGAATCAGGGTTGGATTTTGCATTGCCGACCACGTACACTCTCGACGAAGCTCCTCCACTATTCTTGTTCTGGTTGGCCAACTTGGGACAACCTGGTCTCACATGCCCTGGTGCTCCACACTCATAGCACACAACTCCTTTCTTAGGTCCACTGCCATTTCCTCCAACAGCATTGCGGTTTCCCTGCTGTCTGCTTCCGTTCCCACGGGCATCGTATCCGCCTCTATTGTTGTAGTTCCCAATGTTTTGATTGGGTCAGGCCTGAGTGACAGCATTAACTCGACAGGTTTTAGCAAAATGACCCACTTTTCCACATTTGTAGCAGGTCTGGCATGGGCTATCAACAGTATGATGATAGTTGCACTTGGAGCACAAAGGTTTTGCGCCCACGTGCGACCTAGTCCCTACGGTGGTAGCACTGTAAACTTGCCCAACATTTTGGTTTTTAGGATACTGCTGGTGCTGACTACGGAAATATTCATCTACCTTTCGCTTGTTATCAGTTTGCCTCTCGGATATGGTACGGACTCTTTTATTGATCAATTCAGTAGCTAACTCGATGGCATTCTCGACAGTAGTATGTCGAGATGCGAGCACGCTGTCATGAATGGCGTCTGGGAGTCCACCAACATACTTTTCAATCTTATCTTCCTCCTCCACAAACATTTTGGTACACATTAGAGTCAACTCTTGAAACCTTTGGTTGTATGCAGTGATGTCATTGTTGCATTTGAGATCCCACAATTCAATTTCAAGTTTCTTCATTTCTCCCCTTGGACAGTATTTCCCTGTCATTCTCTCCTTCAGTTCAGTCCAGTTGAGAGCATAGGCAGTGTCGTGTCCAAGAGTAGCAACTACAGAGTTCCACCAAGTAAGAGCACTCTCAAGTAATGTGTAGGTGGAAAACTTTACTTTGGTCTCTTCTGCACAGTCGCTGATGCGGAACACAGTCTCCAACCTTTCAAACCACTACATCAGTTCCACCACTCCTTCTTTGCCCTTGTAGTAGGAAGGCTTACACTTCAAAAAGTCGGGGTAAGAGCAACCCCTAGTGGTCTGATTATTCCGGCGGTCGTTGGAGTTTTGACTATCATCCACGTTTCTACTGGCGGCCATCGCACTTGTGATGCTTTGATCAATCATTTACCTTAGTTGGGCAACAGTGACGTTTTGGGTAGTGTCGGCATTGTTGGGGTTCGTTTTAGTGATTACCATTTTTCTATAATTATACACAAAAATGAAATCATTAGTTTAAGGTGTTAGCACAGTTTTATATATACACGAAAAGAAATTCATGCATAGACTTCAAAACAAATTGGATAACCTGTTTAAAAGTTCATAATATAATACAGTACAGGATATAACAAAGATAAAGGGGTACATGCCATATGTCTAGAATAGGAATACAGTACAAATTGCACAACCAATCCAAGACAGAGCACAGACCGCCTGTCTGGGATGGTGGTACACATAATATAAGTACATCATCTACGAATCCCTAATCTAAATAGTACAGTACAATGATACAACTGATAAAAAGAAAGTACAAATACATGAGGTCCTATATCATGATAGCCGGAATGAAACCCTAATAGCTTATCATGATGTACAAAAGATCTAGTAAACCTAGTCTACTCATGCCTAACAGACTCCTCAAAAACGGCTGGTGCTACTGGTGGTGATGAGACGGCTGGTGCCTGCATGGCATCCTGCATCGAAGTCATGGCAGCTCGGGTCTCCTTAAGGAGTCGAAGTGCCTCCAAGAACTGGTCTCAGAGGATCTGCTGAACTCCCCGAAGATGAGTAGTCTCTGATGTCAATCCCTGGTGACGGACGTCCTAGAGATCGAAGAAGATGGCAAGCGTCTGCTCCATGGACATGAGAGTGGTGTAAGTATCAGTCTGCTGACTCTGCAGGAGGTAGATCTGCTCACGGAGGAACTCATTCTCCTCCAGCAACCACTGGAGAGAATGGTAAGTCGTGGACCATGCTCCTCGATCAGCGAATGCCTCAGCACTAATAGTCCAGCATAGAAGGTCCTGACGCGACTACAGAGCAGTGCGTCCAAGCTGTCCATCGGCCAGTAGAGCATGAATCTCTGCAACATCCTATGCCAGGCGTGCGACCAGTGCAGTGATCTAGGCATGGACACGATCCACGCGCCTCGCACCCAAACCCTCGTTAACCTCAAAAGTAGAGTCGACAGGTGCCTCATACCTCCTTTTACGAGGCGGCAGAGACTCGGGTGCGTAGTCCCGAAGTGAGGAAACTGGTGGTAAAGGGTGATAGGGCAGCAGTCGGTTGAACCTCTTCCCCAGCGGGGGAAATAGGTGAAACAGGTGAAGTAGCGATGAGTGCAGCAACGAGAGCGGTGTCACCCGAAGTGTGACTGTCGTCTGTGTCACTGGCAAATATCCATCCATGCAAGACGGATGTTGGTGATACGGCAGCAGGAGTATCAGTGGGTGATGTCATAGTAATCTGATCGTTTTAATTGACATAAGTATACACTTACTCAAGTTAAAATTTTTTGGGAATAATGATTTAAATCATATAATAGTGCCGTTTAACATGGCGATGTTAAAGGTTACGTTAATACTTATGAGATCAATCAACCGTATGTTAATAATCAATGCACAGATAGCCACGTAAGAATGTATGCTCTACACTCTATATGCTTAACTATTCTAGTCCCGAAAATACCAAAAGATTTTTTTAAAGCAGTTATAGTCCCGTTTATATAAAAAATTTATTTTTATATTTATTTAAATTTTGTTCTGGTTCTCTATAACTATCGCTCTGATACCATTCTGTGACACCCCCAAATTGAGTCAAATGCAGCGGAAATAATATTTGGGTGTCAGGTAGCTGGATCAACAGCAGATAGCGTATAGAGCAGCAAATAAAAGATTATCATTACATTTATTACATGAATAAAAGTGAAAATATTATTAAATAGTCTTAAACATTATTCAGTAGTTTGAATTATTCCCCAGTTTATAAAACCCCAGATGAGCTCTATAAATGCAGCCTATCATGATGCTTGACTCCATGCACACCAATACCTGCTTCAATTTCTTGAGAAAACATGCTTAGAGAGTCAACATATAGTTGGTGAATTCACAGGTTTAATAAAATAAGTTTGGACAATAAAAATTCACTGAAATAGTAATGCACAAAGCATCAACACTAAAAAGGTAATTACATTCCCATATTGCCCGAAACTGAGACTTGACAGTTAAGCCCTCAACAAATAAAGACCCTTCGCCTTATAAAAAGGCACCCAATTATAATAAGTTCTGACATGTGAAACATCTGTTATCCTGGCCTAGGCACAGTGAGCATGACTCACCCAGATGAGGATGGTCAATTCCAAATAGATCTATTTATAACATTCAGGTAATTCAAAAATTCTAACAGTTTCAGATGCACGGGTCATGCGGGTTCATCTACAATAGGCAAATGTAACCAAAGGTTTCGCAATTTAGTTTATGTCCATCAAATAAAATATGTTGCAAGTTTTCTTCCCCATAAAAAGGTTTAAAAGTTTGTCAATATATAAAGTGGGGCCATGAACTCACCTCAGTAGTACAACAAATAGTCACAAGTAAATCTGATATGATGCTCACGATACAGTCAATGACCTAAATAATTATAAGGTCTCAGTAAATGCATAACATAATGCATAAAAGTTTCAGAACAAGTATGTGCATGCTTATACTGGTTTTAAGCATTTTATTACGATATATGTAATTTAGTTCATCGTTGTACAAGTTATAGTAGTATTTATTTTAAGTATAAAATAAATAATATTGTTAAATTAGTTAACCAGTTTAATTAATATTCTCGTACTTGTATTGGTCATAAAGTGATTTAAATAATTATAAAAAGCAAGTTTTATATATATTTAAAGTGAAAATAAATATAATTAACATATTTATTTTTATAAGTTAATCATTTTCAATTTATATCTTATATATATAAATAGGGTTAACAAAACGTATAACATTTTAGTTTAATTTAGTGTTCCTGATATTTGTATAATCATTACGTTATAAGTTTGGGAAAATATAACGAACGTTGGACTTTTAAAAAAGTTAAGTTTTACCTTTTCAATATTAACGTTATATATATAATTAGGGTTTAACTTAAGTTAAGGAAAATTACGTTTTAGTCCCTCGATTAAATAAAATACCCACGGCAATATTAATATAATATTCCTAGGGTTCGTTTAACTTTCAAATAATGGCAAAACAAGTCCCTCCCTAGTTACACGTGTAACTAGGGTTTATAAAAGTTTCATAAGTTGTCACTTTTGGTCCTCCTAGTATTTGGCTTATATTAGGTTTAATATAGTTTCATAAATGCCCCCTAGGGCTTCATTTAAGTTTCGGCTTATGCCAAAACAGCCCCTAGGGTTTTTTTTGGGTAAAGGGGAATCCAAGCCCCGGTAAAATATATTCCAAAAAATGTTGAAGTACAATGGAATGTAGCTGAAATGCTACATTAACCTCAAGCAAGTGCTTGAACAACCACTACATCATATGACATGCCATATGATCCTACTAACCAATTACAAAACAAATAACACCAATAGGAAAGAACCACCTAAAGGTGCATGAACAATGTAAGTAAAACGACATCAAGGCTAACATTTAGAGCGAACATCAGGCTGACGAGAACCATGCCGATCATCAATCGAGATGACTTATTCAACCTCACTATCACTAGATTTAACCACATCATCCTTGGTTCCAAAACCATCCTCCCAATCTGTACCATCATCTATCTTATCCCAAAGAGCATTAAAAGAGTTATGAGAACTCTTCTCCTTATCACTGATCTTGGCAACAAAAGTCGATGTTTTGGTATTTAAGAAATCTTTCTTAAGCATCGGAACTACCTTATTAGGAAGACCCGTCGTATTTGATTTAGAGGTTTCACCTCTCTCAACATTACGGTATTGCATATTAAGAGCGGGTTTATTTAATTTAATATCTACAACTTGTGGTTGCTTATTCTTTCCTTTATTCTTCTTTTTCTTGACCACCTCAAAACCATCATCCACCACATCCTTGGCAATAGGAGCAGCCACTTCCTTACGCAACTTCGGACACATGTTATTAGTGTGATCAAAAACCAAGCATGTAGAGCATCTAGGAGGTCTCCATTCGTACTCAATATCAATTATAACCAATGAGTTCCATTTATCACGTCCTTTAGGAACAACAATTACCATCAAATCCAATAACTCAACATCAGCTGAAACCTGAATAAGTGCCCGAGCATAGGTACTACGAACCCATGAGTTAGCACACATATTACTTGTGTAGGAATCCAGCATAATAGGTGTGCCAATTTGAGTAGTAATAAGGCTGAGACCAACCTCCGAATAAGTAACAATCGGCATATGATGAAGCTTAACCCAAATTGGTGCTTTCTTGATCTCTGCCTTTTTCAAATTAGTAGTAGGCGACCAAATATTCAATATAATAGGAACAGTCCTAATCAACCACGGGCCATTTTCAAGAACTCCTTCCATTCCTTCCTTCGTATTGAATTGGAAAAGGAAGAAATCCTCATGTAATTGAACGCGTATCAAACCAAATCGTGCCCACGTATTTATAACATAGTTTTCCACCAGTGGGAAAGCTTAACGCTTACCAATAAACTGCCCGTACAACGTGTGCGGAAATCTAGATTCAACCTCTTCAATAGAAGCATACGGAAGTGCAACCCGTGCTCCTTCAACATGCTCATCACACTGTAATTCTGAGATCTTCACCATCTTAGGATTCGATTGGTTCAGACCATCCTTGTTTTGAAGTATTGAAGCAAACGAACCCATCTGTGGAACATTTGCATTTACATACAAGTTAGCACAGCCCTGATTTAGCGAACCCCTCTCCTTTTCCGCATTAACAACATCACCCTTTGTAATAGGTAACGTATTACTAAACATCATTGAATAAATACTAGTTATACAACCACCAAGAAAAAACGAGGAGAAAGTAAGAGATCAGAAACTTAAAAGTGATCGGAAAATCATAAGTCAGCCGGAAATCACCTAGAGAGAATTGATTCACATGTACAAGCTCCGTGGGCGTTCATTTTGGGATGTGCCTATCATGTCTGATTTGAGTTGGGGGTGGCGCAAGATTTTACAACTACGGGGAAAGATCCGCCCATATGTTTGGAAGAATATTGGTAATGGCCAATGTACTTATATGTGGCATGACAGGTGGGATGTTCAAGGTCCTCTTAGTAGCATTCTAACTCCACGTGACATTACTAGGGAGGGCTGTGGCTTATCAGAAAGTGTGGCTGACCATATCACTCATAATACAGGGGTATGGCCTCAATCTTGGCTCGCGAAAGCTCCTATTCTGCAGCAGATTCCGGTTCCAACCCTAAATGATCAGTCGGATGTTACGTTATGGAGAGATTCTTAGGGTAATTTTTTAAGATTTTCTGTTTTTCAAACCTGGGAAGTATTGCGTGATCAAGGTACAATAGTACCTTGGTATAGAATTGTTTGGTTTCCATACTGTATACCTCGGCATGCTTTTCATCTTTGGCTCGTTATGAGGCGTAGTCTGAAGACTCAAGACCGCATGCGGCATTGGGACATGGTTAATACAGATAGCACCCAACTTATGTGCCCGTTGTGTGACACACAAATGGATTCTCATGATCACCTTTTCTTTGAGTGCTCCTTTGCTGTGCAGATTTGGTATGGTGTTCGTTCATTAGCAGGTATGGAGAATATTGGACCAAGGTCAGATGATATTACTCAGTACTTACAGCCTATTGCAAGGCAACGTACGGCAAAAAGTGTTTTTAGAAGACTTATATTTGCTGCTACTGCATACTATGTGTGGAATGAACGGAATGCTCATCTTTTCAAAAAGGTCATTGACATCATAATGGTTATGGTTCGGTTGAAGCTCTTAACGTTCAAATTCAAGAATACAACGGCTGTTAATGATTTGTTGGCAAGATGGAAGATGAATGCATCGTTTAGGCTTTATGTCTAGATAGATTTTTGTGTTTGTTTAGTTCTGTGTTTTAGGGCATGTCCTATACGCTCGTAATTCAATTTTTAGCTTGAGGTTAATGTGGTACACAACCACATTCCATTGTACTTCATTTTTCTTGTGATTAATACCATTTACCAGGGTATAACCCTTTTACCCAAAAAAAAACATTACTGTCCTAGTTTACCTTTTTTTGGCTTTGTTTCTCGTGCACGTTTTAAGCGACTCAGTGATCAACATGGAAAATTGTTTGGTTTCTTAAAGTATCTATTACTGTTGATTTGTAGTTTTTTCAAATTAATGCACTATCTTTACACTGTAATGCAGTAGTTTTTTTAAGTCATGTTTTTAGAGCTAGAGTTGTTTTGTACAAGTATCTATTAAGTTGGAAATTTTTCATATTAATGCACTATATTTATACTTTAATGCAGTAGTTTTCAGGTGGGGACTTCAATCTGCAAAAACACAAATTTCAAACGGCGTATATGTGATATAGTTTGGACCGATCAGATTTTGCCTTTTGAATTTGAAGCAGAGTGGGAACGTATGATTGAGGATTTCCAACTTGGTGATAACAAATGGTTACAAGATATGTTTGACCTACGATAAAGCTGGATCCCGACATACTTGCGTGATGTGCTTATGGCAGGCCTCATGCGTACCACCTCTAGGTCCGAAAGCGAGAACCATTTCTTTGGTAAATGGACAAGTAAATATTTGACACTTGTTGAATTTCTTAGCCATTATGAGACGGCTATCGAGTACCAGAGGTATATTGAGCGTAAGAACGATCAAGATTCAAGATATAAGAATCCTAAACTCAAAACTGATCTTCAGATTGAAAAAGAAGCAAGTACTTTATACTTGAACTATATTCTTGGAAGTTCAAAATGAGATATATGCTTCTTATTCCTATTGCATGTCGATTAATGTTGCCCAAGTTGATAATGGTGAGAGATATTCAATTCGTGATATGCAAGCTGAGAACAAAATCAGGGGTGAAAACAACTTTGTTGTTTATCAGGTATCTCTTCTTATATTGTTTATAACAATAATTCAGTAAGTTTTTAGCACTGATGCAGTGTGTTTTTATATTTTAATATTTTTAAAAATTGTTATGCAGATGGAGTTTTGTAAATCTGAAATGGAAGTTCAATGTAGATGTAAACACTACGAGTCATATGGTCTTCTTTGTAGGCACATTTTTTACGTGTTGAGAGTGAACAATGTGAAAGAGTTTCCTTGGAAATACTTGAAGAAAAGGTGGTCAATGGATGCTAAGCCTTTCAACGCTACAATTAGGACAGTTGTCAGTGGGTCAGATTCGGTTTTGCAAAGTGAGGTTTTTGATTTGTACGAGATTTTTGAATCTACGATTGATCGCTTGGTTCATGACATGGGCATGTTGAAGATTTATAAAGAGCAAATGATGGAGTTGTTGAATAAAGCTAAAATCGATGTTCCAACGGTTCTAAAACTTAACTCGAAAGATATTATTAGTGCAATGCTTGGTGTGAAGGAGCCAACCTCAACTTCAAATGTTATAAATAATTCATATCTGAGTTCAAATAAAGGATCTGGTGTTCATACGAGGTGGAAGTCAAAAGCTGAGATTGAAAAAGAAGCAGCTAAATCAAGTGACAAGCGGGGGACATGTAGTAAATGCGGGAATAAAGAAGGTCATAATTCCATAACATGTACAAACGAAAGAATGCAACCATCTAGAAAAATCAAGAAAACATCGCAGGAGGCGCCGGCGACAAGAACTGGTCTCAGATCTAGGCGAAATTGATGATGACAATTTGATGCAGCTATTTTTTACATATTGATGCAGCTACTTTTACATATTGATGCAGTTGCTTTTACATACTGGTTCAGCTACTTTTGCATATTGATGCAGTTACTTTCTCATATTGATGAAGTTACTTTTTACATAACAGTTTAAGTACACCTTTTTATATTGTGGCATTTTTTACCCAATAATGCAGTGACTTTTTATAATACAAAGATATCGCTAGTTAAGTCACTTTTTATGACTTTTTTTGTTTCAGTGTCATCTTTAAAGGTAATGCACTTACATCTGTTATGATTTCATCTTTTTTACATAGTGACATTTTTGTAAGAGAACAAAACTTAAGTTATTCTCTTATGTATTTTTTTGGTTTCAGTGTTGTGATGCAGTGTTTTTTACATTTTGATGTAGTGAATTTTACATCACATATAAAGTATATATTTTTTTTAATTTCATATGTTTAAAAAAACAATCATTGAATTTCAAGAAATAGTTAACATCACTAACAATTAAATAAAATTGTGTAAAAATCTTCATGTTTACAAGTAGTTTTTAAAAAAAACAACGAGTACTTCAATTGTCTTTAGTCATCAATTGACCATTTGAAAATTGTCTATTGACGATGACCATTTGATGCAGCTCTTTAGTCATCAATTGTCTTGCTTACAGTATTACTAAATTTCTTCCACGAAGCTTTATCAAATCTAACATCAGAATCCGTTATAAGCTTTGAAATTTTTGGCTTTTTCCAGAAGTATGATTGTGCGTCCTTCAACAACTTCCCTTTTTTGATGTTAAAATCCATCAGAAGGATTGTTGTCATGTACTTGGCACGAAGCATTTTTAGTTTTGTTTCCTGAGGTGGTCCTTCTTTCTTCAATGGTTGTAAGAAGTTTCCTCTACCAAGATATGTTTCCAAATGCCTCATAACAAACACCCTGCAATCGACAGCATTGTATTTTGTTTTCCAATTAAAATCAACAATGTTAGGTTCAGAAACCAAAATGTCAACGTGTTTTGGGTGTTTATGTCTCTCCAGGTAATTTGTGAAGGAATCAATCTGTGCAAATTTAAATAAACAGTTATGACATTGTAATGCAGCTTTTTTAATACTATGATGCAGTAAAATTATCAATATTATCCATATGGTATAGGACTGTAAAAATAGCACCATAAAACATTAACTATGATATAAAACCAGTTATAGACTTATAAAGGGTTTTTCTCTATTTAAAATTAAACATATATATATGAGATATAATACTATAGTCAAATACTTTGATGCAATGAAAATAGCACAATAATGCATTAAGTATGAGACTTACGAGGGCAAATAGGTAAGCACCATATCTTTTTTCTATATCATCAATGCCGTTATCTATGTTGTCTATGATGTCGATCTCAGCGGTCTTCAAATTAAAGCAAATGATATATAAATGGTTTGATGAAGTATCTTTCGTCATCTTTATTGAAGGAAAAAATACCTGTATATATTTATTATAAATATTTTAATTTATTCTAAACATTCTCACAAATACAATCAGTTAATTCTCATAATAAATATACTTACCAAGTCGACGTCAAGAAAATTCTTCCGTTTTGATTGAGTTAAAACGCTAGGAATATTTTCATCAAAAACTTTCATCCTTTCTTGCACATTCTTCCCCGACTCAACAGTATGATTAGTCTGTTTTAGTTAACGTCAAACGATTACTAATGATCACAAAATTTAAAGTTCCAAAATAAATAAGTTATATATTTGAGTTACTTACAATCATTCCCGTATGGCAATATACATTTCCATTGCCCGAAAGCTTGTCTCGGTGCTGTTCCTCATGATTTAATACAAAAGACCATAAGTCTAATATGAGTTCCGCAATTTCTATTTCAGGGTATAGGCTCAAGAAAAAAACACCTTCTACTCCAACTCCTTTGATGATCTGGTAAACAATCTCACTGTACATTTTGATATAAACATAAAATTTTCAGACGGGTTTATCTATATCTGATGCATTAAAGCAAGGAAGTGATGCAGTGATAAAAATATGTGATGCAGAGAATATAATGAAAATTCATACAGAGATCATTGAGAAATGATGCACTGTTAATAATATGTGATGCAGTGACAAAACTAATTGATGCAGTTATATAAATATGTGATGCAGAGAATATAATGAAAATTCATATAGAGAACATTGAGAAATGATGCACTATCAATAATATGTGATGCAGTGACATAAGGAATTGATGCAGTTATATAAATTTGTGATGTAGTGAATAATGAATAGTGATGCTTTAAAAATAAAATATGATGCTAGAACTTACCATTCGGGTATGTTATTACCCCATATGTATTCTGTTAGTTTTTCCCCTCTTCAGATAGTGGTTGGTCCAATACGATTTTCCGTTGATAAAATGGCGACGTTAAAGTAGGAGGCAGCTTTACTTCATGTTTATCGTTTTCAGTATCATCTGGTGGAGCAATGCAACTAATTGGTGATGCGTGCATATATATTTCATTTTCTTCTATCCTTTTTCTTTTTGAAGGCAGTGACTTAGCTTTTTCTATCTTATATTTCTTTTCATTCTCTTTGGACAATTGAGTGTTACTTTGCTTTCTACCAAGATCTTTAAGCACTTGTTTTTTAGCCTGTGTCTTTTTAGAGACCTCCTTCCCAACATTTTCGTCTACCACAGTTGTTTCTTTAGCTTGTTCCTTGTTAGATCTTCCTCTTTTACCAGGCTCTTGTCTTAGAACTTGAATTTCAGATAACATATCTCCCTCTATGATGCCTTTAGCATCTAACTTCCCGACATCCTTTTTCAATAATTTCACCCTTATAGCATCAAATTTTGTAGTCTTTGCTTCGGTTTGAATTTCAGCTGATAGCGGAATCTCTGTATATTTTTCATGTTGTTCGACAATAGGTTGTGCACTCAATGGTGTATTTCCTTTCAAAGTTCTTGTGTAGTTTTTCGGTAACCTCAATTTCATACTATGAAAAGGTTTACTAATTTGATCTTTTTGAATTTGGGGAGATTTTGGTGCATCTTCAATTAAGAAACTTTTTGGCAAGTTGTCGTCTACTTCAGCAACAAAGGTAGTTTCATAACTGAGTAGTCCAAAAGCTGTTTGTTTACTTCTTCGATAGAATGAAATTCGGTTATTAAAATATTGATTTCTTCAATTCCAATTGAAAGAAAGTTAGATTCTTTGAATATTTTAGAACCTGTAGTTAAAACAATCAAAATAATCAATAGTTTTTTATGAAAAAATAGAATAACTTGTTGTTACTGCATCATAGTTACACTTTACTGCATCATAGCATTTTGTTAACTAGTCATGCATTAAGCTTTATTGATAGTTCACAATCCAGTGCATTACTAATTTTAAAAACACAATGATGCAGTGAAATTAATAGACAAGATAAAAAGAATCAAATTAAACAATTTTTTTTTTGGAAAAACAGTATAATTTGTTTTTAATGCATCATATATACAGTTTTATTGCATCATGTTGTTTTTGTTAACTAGTCATGCAGTGAATTGAAATGAGAACCCAAACTCCAGTGCATTACTATGACAAAAACATTATGATGCAGTTGAATTAATCGACCAGATTAAAAGAGTGTTTGTAATTTTACTTTCATCTGCTCCTAGGATTTCATCAGATTCCATTCCTCCTTGCATTTCATTGTCTTCCATTTCACCTTCTGTATCCATCTCTGTGTCCATGTCAGCGTGAAACACTTCTTCCTCACTATCAAAGAGTAGCGTTTGCGATTGATACTCAAGGAATGAATCATCATAAATGACGATAGCTCCATCTTTATTGTATATTTCATCACATATTTCAGGATTTACACAATCTGTTAATTAAGAATCAAACTTTTTAAAAATACTTTATTGAAATTTACTTTATAAACCAGTTTGCAATATGTTCTTTAACTAGTATATCATAGACTATAATGCTAACTGCATTATAGTTTAGTTTATTACTAGTTAAATAATTCTTATGAGCCGGCCGAATTGTAGCATTAAACATAATTACCTATTCACATTAAAC
The DNA here is from genome assembly GCA_025667525.1 of Glebionis coronaria. Classification (NCBI taxonomy): domain Eukaryota; kingdom Viridiplantae; phylum Streptophyta; class Magnoliopsida; order Asterales; family Asteraceae; genus Glebionis; species Glebionis coronaria. The sequence goes on along the minus strand of CM046874.1, from coordinate 608,272,330 downwards.
CCAAAATAATAGATAAGTTTTAAGTTTTTTCCTAGTTATATTACAGACATTCAAAAGTTGAATTCAAAATATACGATCCTAGATAATAAATATTAGTACAAAAGCAAGAGAAGTGTTAGCGTTTATTTACTTTTAGGGGATTTCTTTTTCCCCACTTCCAATTTTTTAGCGGGTGATGTTGTTGCTCCTTTGGTTGATATTGTCGGTTTTGGCGTCTTGTTCCCCTCTTCCAATTTTTTAGCAGGTGATGTTGTTGCTCCTTTGGTTGATGTTGTCGCTTTTGGCGCCTTGTTCCCAACTTCCAATGCTGCTGCTCCTTCCGTTGATGTTATCTTAGTTGGCCCCTTGTTCCCCACTTCCAAATTTTTAATGGGCGATGTTGCTGCTACTTCCGTTGATTTTTTCCAATTTGGCCCCTTGGTCTTATAGTTTGTCCAATTTATGGTTGCTGACCTTGTCCTTCTCGTCATTTCTGGTGTTGAGTTTGGGGAAGAATTTCCTTCCTCCATTGAACTAAGCGAGATATCTTCATTGGACTTCCCACCATCAATATGGACATCGGTCACAGCATCAGCATTCTTATTCGCCACATCAGAGTTTTGCAAATCACATGCAGTTGCACCATCATTCTTAGTAGCTTCAGTTGCACCATCATTCTCGGTACCGTGATTCGCCCCATCAGACATGCCTTCATACAAGTCTTTTAAAAATGATTTACTTTTTTCCTCAAACATCTGAAATTCTTCATCGTGTGGGTATTCTTCCAAAGAAATCTTAACCTTCTGTTTGTTACTTTCAAACACTTCCTTAATCTTTGATAGTGAGTCATTCAAGCAATCTTTCATATCTTGCATGATTTTTTAAAAAATACATTATGATGCAGTGAATAATAACTATGATGCAGTTTTTAAATAGTTTTAATGGTCATTTGGACCTACCTACCTTCCTGCAAACACATTTTCGAGATATGAAACCTATGTTTAGCCTAATTCACCCTTATATTTAACATGTGACTACATGCTGCATCATAACTCAAATTAAGGTGCATGAAACTAAAGAACAAAAATAAAATTAAAAGACAACCTGCTACATACACATTTTCGATATAATATACAACCTATAATTCACCCTACATACTGCATAACAACTCTAATTAATTTAGTTATCCCCATTTACTTTGCTTTTCTGATGAAAACTTGATTCATGGCCCACCCTTCTATAGTAGTAATTGTGTAGAGGAAGAGCCTATTGCTATAGTTCTGGTGGGCCCTCTGAATTGGATGAATACTCAGCGCTGGTTTATGGTGGAGGAGGAATGCTGGTTTTGCTTGACTCATGGTTCACCCTTCTATGGCAGTAATAGTGGAGATGAAGGGCCTATTGTCATGGTTCTGGTGGATCATTGCTGTTGGATTTCTCAGTGTTGGTTTGTGGGGAGGTGTGATGTTTTAGATAGTATGGATAGAGATCGCCATCTCTTTCTTTTCTGTGATTTGAAAGTTTTCTATCCTTGTTCGTTTGTTTGGTGGCTAGAAGAGTTTCAAGATTATGGTACTATGGCTGTCTACTCTAGTCCTGCTATGATGAATGTGGGTGGGGTTTTTGTCATTTGGAGATGGGATGATAGTTTCATGGACACAAAGGTTCAGGTATGTATTGTCTGGAACCCTGTGGGCTTTTGGTTTTTGTATTGTTTCAGGTATGATGTGAAGATTTATTCATATGGTTGCTGCTGGATGGTTGGTTGTCTCCATGGTTCCAGCTTTCGCCTTGTCTATTGCTGCACTATGTGTTGGATAAGTATGCTTTCTTTCCTTTGGTGGATGGAAGGTTTTATTGATGAAGCCCATTTATGTTATTTAGTGTCTAGCATTTATTTTGTTGATTTGGGAAGGCTTGCATACTGTTGTACTTTTTCCCTCTATATGGTTTCCCACTGGGTTTTACATATAGAGGGTTTTGAGGAGGCAAAGTATGTAAGCTGCTACACTGGCTCTTCCCTGTTGGTATGCTACAATCTCTGATGGCGTTTACAGGTTTACTTTTGCCTGTCCTTTATGCTTGCTAAGGCTAAGTCTATTGTGATGGATTGGTGGTCTTTTGGTTGTTCCCTTGCTGGTTGAATTTAGATTTCCCCATGGATTCAGAAGTAGATTTAGTTCTTAGCAAGTGTTTTGGGTTTGATGTGTCATAGTACTGTAGCTACTTGGTCTTGTCTTTTATGACCAAGTTTTTGTTTTATATGCTAGTTTATGCTATTTGAGCTTGGGTATTGTCCAATGCCATTAGTTTTTTGTGTTTAAGCCCAAGTTTGTTAGGGATGTGTCCTAACTTTTCTCTTGGTGCTTTTGATTATATTGTACTTTGTTCCTTCATTGCTAATAAAATTTACCATTTAGAAAAAAAAACAACTCTAATTAAGAAGCCCCACAAATTTACTGGTGCATACAGTTGGACAGAAAGTGTACATTGCTGGTGACTATGCTATTACAGTGACTTTATATGGCAACTAAATGTCACAAACTTCTACCCAACCTCAATACTAGCAACTCTAGACCTATACTAACCTAATCACCTTACTGATGTCCAACATTCAAAACCAGAAACACAAAGACAAGGGATCCAAACCAACTATATGCTTAAGACAGAAAATGGGAACAAACTTGAAAACTTGCAACTTCTAATTTTCGCTCTATACTAAACAAATAAAATGCCAAGTTCTTCTACCCAAGGCTAATGAGGACGTTCTTACACTTTTTAAGTCATAAAAGTCTCGCCTATTGCAGTTAATAAGCAGATCCAAACACCCCTTTAGCTTATAGATTCACAAAATTATCAAAGGAATTCAATGTTTTAAGCTAAATCAAATAGAATAAACGCCATAATCATTCAAGATAACCTAGAGTAAGAACTTTATAATAACCAGTGCATCAAACTAAAGAACTAAAATCCAATCTACAACCTGGTGCATCATAACTAAAATTAAGGTGCATCAAACTAAACACCTAAAATTATTTAAACATATCACCCTATGTTACAGCAGCAAAATGAAACTTAGTTTTTACCTGACTTGTTTTTGATCTAAATTGTATAAGATCGTCGTCTGGTAGACTTGTATTTCCAATATGTTTCTTCTTCTTTGTCTTGCCAACCTTCTCCTTGGGGGGGAAAGAACTCATAACCTTCCAAGATTGGAAGTTTCCCGAAACCTTTCATATCATTCATTTCTTCATTCTCTCTTCTTTTCAACAACTCGGTGTTCCATCCTTTGAAACAGGTGATGTTCTTTCCACAGTTATAGTTGGTGAGATTGTGGAGCTGCAGTATAGAAGCTACACAAAAAGGAAGTGATGCAGTTAATATAGGAAGAACTGTTATGTTTTATCTATATATGATGCAGTGAAAAAAAGGTATTGATGCAGCAAAAATAACATTAAACATACTAAGAAGTTTAGAAGCATTAAAAAATCGTACCGCCAAAAGAAGTTTGGAAGCACCGAAATAACCTCCTGGTTTTGCTTTCCATATCTTAACTCCTGACCGAATGCATTTTAAAGCATATCCACACCAATCATAGTTTTGAAAATCTTCAATATCTCTTAAGGTAGGTAAGAATCTTTGATTGATTGTGCCATCCTTATTACCCCCAGCCACAATATTCATAAACATCACTAAAAATCCAACTTTGAATTCCCAACCCGTTCCAGTCAAACTACAAACATGATCATCAACTATGGATATATGAGGCCTTGGCTGTAAAATCCGCATGCTTTTACCATGAATAGTACCCTTAGGATCGTACGTACTAAATTAAAACTTTCCTAATATAGCATGATTACGATTACGTGTTAGGAGTTTACGTATTACGTACGTGTTAGAACACGATAAGTATTTGCTACGTACGATCATGTAATAATTATTTGACGATAATTAATCACGAACATATGATCATGAAATCATGACCGTAATTAAAACACGAGCTATTACTAATTACGTATATATATTTATTACGAGCGTAATTAAATATATTAGATCACGATATTTACGTAACGAGAACATTTAAAACACGAACACAAATAATCACAAACGTTTAACTTAACAACAAGACATGGAAAAGGTACGGGTACCCCAAGTGGGGCCCCTACCCGTGGCTACAAGGGCAAATGGGCCAAGCCCATTTGTCAAATTTACTAAAAGGGAATAAGGGGATTTTCACTACTCATAAAAATTTCATAGAAGATTTTTAAGAAAAACCTAAAAACCCTCCTCCCTTGTCTCCTTTGTGCCGCCACCCTACAACCACCATAAGAGGTGGTTTGTGATCTTGGATCTTGGAATTTTGCTTGGTGATCGTGTTTGTTCTTCATCCTTTTGATCCACGAATTCGGTAAATTCTTTTTAAATCTTTTCTTTTGATTTAATCTTTTTATAAATCAAGAACATGTTATGTTTTTACAAAAACCTAATAATTAAACATGGATCTAACATGATTTGGTGTTAAATAAAATCAAAAGGGTGTTTTAAGGGGTGTTTGTTTTTGGCCGCAGGCTGCACCGAACCCGAAGGGGTTTAGGTTTGGCCAAGCCGACCACCACCAAGACCATACGGTCTTGGTTGGTGCGTGTGGGTCCCACGGCAGCAGTAAAACACGGGGTACCCCGAGTTGGTTCGGGGTACGGTGTCGATTTCATGTCCGGTTCATTGTTTTTAACTTAGATCCGGTTCATGGTGTATGTTTAGTTTTTTTATGTTTATGATCTTATGTTAAAATTAAATTAATAAAATGATATGATTAATTTAATAACATGACTTAGGTTATTTTAATTATTATAAACATGAAATTAATTAACCTAAGTATTTGTATATTTAAGACTTATAATTAATTAATTATTTTAAAACCATGGATATAATTAATTAATTAACATGACTTAGGTTATATTATTAATATATAATAATACATATTTTAACCTAAGTATTTAACTTGTTTAATTAAAAACATGTTATACTTTAATTAAATATTTTAACCTATAGTTAAATATAATTACATGAAATAATTATTAAACTATACATTATATCATATGACTTAGAAAATAATCATGAAAACCTTTAGGCTTATATACTTAGCTTATTTAACCAGCTTATTTCTAATTATGGAAACTTTCTATTTTTAGAAACTTAATTAAATAAGGCAGCTAATCTATTTATAGAAACCTTCTATTTTTAGAAACTTATTTATTTCAGGCAGCTAATCTATTTATGGAAACTTATTTAATTAAGGCAGCTAATCTATTTATGGAAACTTTCTATTTTTAGAAACTTATCTATTTTAAGCAGTAAATCTATTTTTGGAAACTTTCTATTTTTGGAAACTTTCTATTTTTGGAAACTTTCTATTTTTGGAAACTTTCTATTTTTTGAAAACTTTCTATTTTTGGAAACTTTCTATTTTTGGAAACTTTCTATTTTTGGAAACATTTAGGAAAATGCTATTTTTGGAAAGTTGCTTATTATTACACAGTAAGTATAATAACATATGAAATACCATAAATACTTAATCAGATTAAACAGAATATAAGATAAAACACAGTTTAAGGCTTAAAAACAGTAAAACATGGTAAGAACACATAAAATAAGCTAAGACATGACGTGAAACCAGCTACGTAATTAGTAAGCAGATACTTATTCATGTATGTATTTATGTAGCACTAGTGATTCGGAAGTAGGATTCCTCTCAGTTCATCTTCTTCGTTCACTGGACATAAGGTACGGATTCCCGTCCTTTCAGTATGGACATTCTTTCCTTATTAGGATTCCCCGTATGCAGCCAACTATTTTCCCGTAGTATAAGTTACGTGTTTGATTGCTTATGTTTAATTAAGATTACCTATAGCCATATACATGCATGACCTGTTTCACCTAGTTATGGAGGTACCATAACCATAACATTAGAGGCACTAATGTTATGACTTCACCACGGCGGAGTGATTGCTCGTGGCGTCCCTTCAGTTTTTGGCCATTTATTTATATTTATCATGTGGGGTGTATGGGTGCATCCTAGTTACATGTCTTTATTTAGGATTTCATGGTGAATGTGGTATGTGCCTTGCATCCTTCACAAGGAGCTGATCCCTCCTACCCAAAAACCAGTATATTAAATTAGAGGCAGCCCCTCTAATTTGCATGATGAGGTCACCCCTCCAAGTATTCATGCACGGTGGATTTTCATGACCTATATTGGCTAATGGTAAAATATGACAAACAGTTTTTTATAAGATAAACATAAGATTTTCAAACTATTAAACCAGTTTTATCAAGACTTAACCAGGTTACTCGGGACTTAGTTTTTCTTTCGCTGTTATATGTTATATGCTTATCCTATTCATGCTTTATTATACATTCGTGCACTGAGCGTATTGCTCAGCCGTTTTCCTTTTCTATGTTCCCAAAACGGCAGGTACTCAGGGACGCTCATAGACACTAAGAGTACGTGCATATGGACTGGAAGCTGTCTAGCCTTCTTTACATTATGCATTTCCTTTCTTATGATACTTATGCTTTGGACATTGTTTAGTCCTTTCCTTTATTATACTATGTTTGTGTGTGATGAGCTTTACTTTTGGACTACGGATGTTTGATTCCGGTATTTTCCTTTTATGGTCAAGTAATGTTTAGACATTTTTCCTCGTATGCTTTGATGACACACCATAATTTATGTGATATTTCCATTTCCAAAATGGGGTGTTACAATTATGGTATCAGAGCCAGGGCTTCGACCTGTAGGCTCTCAAATATGACCTGTGATTAGTGGGTAGTCACTACGGTCTTCCTAGAACTAACAGTTGTTTTCATGCACTCATCATTTTAAGCATACATATACATGTCATTGTTGCAGGGTTTTTGACTAAGTAATGGTTGGTACAGGACTGGCCCTATTTAGTCGCATGTGTTTTATCGAAACTTTTAGATTTGGGACCGACCCATAGGCGTCCCCTCGCTATGTCTTTTGTTTTGGGTGAACTGACCAGAGGTGTTCACTCTCGAGCATACAAAAGTTTTCATAAAACTGCATCATGCATTCATACACAAAATCTTCTTGCATAAAATATTTCTCGTGAAATTTTAGTATAAATTTTTTTTCATGTATATATATATATATATATATATATTTTATGTTTTGATCTGTTTAATCATATGTTTTATGTTATACTGTCAGATGGTTCTCACACGCGAACATGAGCAGCTCAATGTTGCAATTCAGGCTGCCATGCAATCCTTGCTTCCTCAACTGAGGAATGATATCAGTGCTGAAGTTCAAGCTGCCAACAATCAGCAGTATAATCAGCCACCTCCTCCTCCTCCAGTGACATTAGCAGTATGACTGGAGAGATTCAACAAGCTCCGCCCTCGAGCTTTTGAGAAGACAGATAGCCCCAGCGATGCTGAAAGCTGGTTGGCACACATCGAGAAGATTTTCAACGCTATGGGCTGTGACCCCGCATACAAGGCGAGGTTGGCATGCTATCGGTTCGAAGGCGATGTACTCAACTGGTGGTTAGCATTGATGCAGTCTGAAGGTGGTGACGAGTGGGTTGCTGGTTTGACTTGGGCTCAGTTCAAGGACAGGGTGATGGAGCAGTTCTTTCCCAAGGCTGAGCAGGACAAGCTCAAGAGAGAGTACCATGGGATCCGACAGAGAGCTGGGGTGAATAGCAATGAGTTTATGCAGCGCTTTCTTCGCTTAGCTGGTTTCCTTGGTGCGGCAGCAGGTACTCCTGAGGAGCAGGCACATCACTTTAGATGGGCTCTTCGCACATCGGTCGCAAACAATCTGGTTTGTGCTACGTTCAATACTGTAGCACAAGTGGCCGATGCAGCACGAAAACTGGAGATGCTTCAGGAGAGAGATGAGTTCGGGGAAGCTGAAAGACCCGACAAGAGGTAAACATTCGTATTCAAGCGGTGACCAATCCGTATACTTTCCATATATGTCAATCATTCATCTCTTAAATGTATCTTCCAGGCAGAAAACTAGGGACCGGTCTCAGCCGGCTACTCAGCAGCAGCCTCATTAGCCCAAGGGAAACGGTCAGACTAACGACCGTTCTGCTACGGATAGGCGTGGCGGTAATGACAATTACCATAATAACGCTGGGCACTCCAACAGCAGAAGGTCTTAATATTTACTCATTTCCTTATGATTTCATGTTATAACTCATATTCTGACACTTTAGCAAACTTCTACCAGGAACCATGGAAACGGTAGGGACCAGAACCAGAGAGATTCGCAGCCTAGCCGTCCAGCTATCACTGGTATTCAATATTACGATTATCCGCTTTGTCCTTTGTACCCAATTACCTTGTCTTATGTAAAATGTTTTATCAGGTTCTCAGCCAGCCAGAGCACCTGCTGGAGGATACACTCATCCTCTTTGCTCTACTTGCCACCGTAGGCACCCAGGACCATGTCGCCGTAATACTGATGCGTGCTTCAAGTGTGGTCTTCCTGGCCACATTATGAAGGATTGTCGTAAGGGTGAGATGGGGGGTACATCGGGACATGTTGATACCAAGCCGCCTCCTACTGCCGGGCGTGTCTACACGACATCTCGATACCAGGCCAACAAGTCTACAGGTACCATCACTGGAATCTTGTATATGTATGGTCAAGTTGCATGTGTACTTTTTGATACGGGTGTTACTCACTCGGTTATTTCTACTACTTATGCTAAGAACATTAGGATGCCTCCCTTGCCACTAGAAGATAGGCTTACTATTTCCACGCCTTTGAGGGACTCTGTATTAATCACCCATGTATACAAGAGTCTTTCCCTAGAATTTGACGATAAGGTTCGGCCTGTTGACGCACTTCCGTTGGACATGAATGACTTCGACATGATTTTGGGCATGGATTGGCTATCCAAGCATCATGCTACAATAGACTGCCATTCATATCGAGTTATCTTCGGTGATGTTGATGCACCAGAGTACATTTATAATGGGTTCATACCCGGACGGTCTGTACAAGTCATATCCACCCTGCAAGCGCGTGCGCTACTGTCACATGGCTGCGAGGGCTATCTAGCTACGGTTTACGACATGGATGCTGAATCCCCATCAATTCAGGATCAACCTATAGTGTCGAAATTCCAAGATGTGTTTCCAGCAGAACTTCCAGGCATACCACCTGCACGAGAAGTGGAATTCAGTATCGAGCTGGTTCCAGGAGTTGAACCAATCTCCAAGGCTCCTTATCGCATGGCTCCCATAGAGCTGAAGGAGCTGAAGGATCAACTGCAAGAACTTCTTGAACAAGGTTTCATTCGACCGAGCGCATCTCCATGGGGCGCACCGGTCTTGTTTGTTAAGAAGAAGGACGACAGTATGCGTCTTTGCATAGAATATCGCGAGCTCAACAAGATTACCATTCGGAATAGATATCCACTACCACGCATTGACGATCTGTTTGGCCAACTCCAAGGGGCCAAACACTTCTCCAAGATTGATCTTAGGTCAGGCTATCATCAGCTACGGGTCAAGGAGCAGGACATCGCTAAGACTGCCTTTCGTACCCGTTATGGCCACTACGAGTTTGTAGTTATGCCATTTGGCCTGACAAATGCTCCAGCAGTGTTCATGGATTTTATGAACAGAATCTTCCATGAATTTCTGGACAAGTTCGTCATTGTCTTCATCGATGACATCCTAATTTTCTCAAAGTCCAAGGAGGAACACGAAGACCATCTTCGTACAGTACTACAGATTCTTCGCCAGAAGCAGCTGTATGCTAAATTCTCCAAGTGTGAGTTCTGGTTAGACAAGGTGGCATTCTTAGGTCACATTGTATCAGCAGAAGGAATCACTATGGATCCAGCGAAGGTTGAGGCCATTACTAAGTGGCCAAGGCCGACATCAGCGACGGAAGTCTGCAGTTTCTTAGGTTAAGCTGGCTACCACCGTAGGTTCGTGGAGAACTTTTCCCGCCTAGCACTACCGTTGACCAAACTGATGCGAAAAGGGGAGAAATTTGTCTGGACTGAAGATCGAGAGAAGAGCTTTGAAGACCTGAAGCAGAAGCTAGTATCTGCACCTATTCTTACTCTACCATCTGGTACGGGTGGATTTCAAATCTACAGCGATGCATCAGGGGAAGGGACTTGGCTGTGTTCTCATGCAACATGGGAAAGTGATCGTGTACGCTTCACGGCAGCTTAAGCCTTATGAAGAAAATTACCCCACGCACGACCTGGAACTTGCTGCAGTCGTGTTTGTATTGAAGATATGGAGGCACTACTTATATGGAGAATCATGTGACATTTTCACGGACCACAAGAGTTTGAAGTATATCTTCACTCAGCGTGAATTGAACATGAGGCAGAGGAGATGGTTAGAGCTATTGAATGATTATGACATTAATCTACAGTATCATCCCGAAAAGGCAAATGTAGTAGCAGATGCTCCTAGCAGGAATTCCGGAATGATAAACGGCATTAAAATTTAAGAGGAAATCATCAGAGACTTGGAGCGACTAGACATCGAGATCATGGTACGTGGACAGCACGGTTACTGGGCTAATATTAGAGTAGAACCCGAGTTGCTATCTAAGATCAAGGAAGCTCGGAAGGATGACAGAGAAATCTGGGCGATAGTACAGAATTTGGAGAAGCAGACAGAATTCAGAGTAGATGCAGATGGTATCGTATGGCAGGGCACGAGACTTTGTGTTCCTGATGATCAAGAACTCCGGAAGCTTTGTTAGCTGAAGCTCATAGCTCCCCATTCTCTATACATCTTGGTTCGACTAAGATGTACCATGACATCAAGCAGTACGTTTGGTGGAGTGGTATGAAACATGATGTGGCCACTTACGTCTCCAAATGTCTTACCTGCCAGCAGGTTAAGATCGAGCATCAGCGATCTGGCGGTCTCCTTCAACCGTTAGATATCCCAGAGTGGAAGTGGGACAAAATCACCATGGATTTTGTTACCGGTCTTCCGCCTACCAAAAGGAAGCACGATGCAATTTGGGTTATCGTTGATTGACTTACCAAATCAGCTCATTTTTTACCGATCCGCAAGGAAGATCCGGTAAGTAAACTCACAGATACGTATAGACGAGAGATCATGAGACTCCACGGTGCACCATCCAGCATCGTCTGAGACAGAGATCCTCGATTCACTTCGCGCTTTTGGAAAAGTCTGCAGAAAGCTTGGGGTACACAACTTAAGCTGAGCACGGCTTTTCATCCTCAAACGGACGGACAGTCGGAGCGAACCATCTAGACATTGGAAGATATGTTGAGGTCATGTGCGTTGGAATGGACGGGTGATTGGGACGAATACATCTGTTTGGTGGAGTTTGCATACAACAACAGTTGGCACGCAAGTATCAAGTGTGCTCCATTTGAGATGTTGTATGGCAGAAAGTGTCGCGCCCCAATCTGCTGGGATCAGGTTGGCGAGCGAACACTTGAAGGACCGGAAATCATAGAGATGACCAATGAGAAGATCGCAGTAGCTAAGCAGAAAATTCAGGAGGCACAGTCACGTCAGAAGAGTTACGCCGATAAGCATCGTAGGGATATACACTTTAATGTAGGAGATCACGTCTTCCTTAAGGTTTCGCCGGCACGTGGTGTTAGACGCTTCGGGATTAAAGGGAAGCTCAGTCCTCGTTTCATCGGACCGTTTGATATCATTTAACGAGTCGGTGAAGTATCTTACCGATTGGCGTTACCTCCGCAGCTTTCGCATGTGCACAATGTCTTTCATGTGTCCTTACTCAGAGGGTACCAGTATCATCCCCTTCACATGGTTCAGTATCCACTGGAACAGATACGTGAAGATCGCACTTTTATAGAAGAACCCGAACGAGTTCTTGACAGACAAGAACGAGTCATGAGAAAGAAGACGATTCCATTCGTCAAGATTCTATGGAGGGATCATACCGAGCGGGAAGCCACTTGGGAAATAGAGGAGTCTATCCGGGCTTCTTACCCTCATTTCATATTTTGAATTCGGGTATGTTCTTCTTTTCCAGTTTACTTTATCTATAATTCGGGGACGAATTATTCTTTTTAGGGGGGAAGAGTTGTAAAACCCGCATGCTTTTACCATGAATAGTACCATTAGGATCGTACGTACTAGATTAAAACTTTCCTAATATAGCATGATTACGCTTACGTGTTAGGAGTTTACGTATTACGTACGTGTTAGAACACGATAAGTATTTGCTATGTACGATCATGTAATAATTATTTGACGATAATTAATCACGAACATGCGATCATGAAATCATGAACGTAATTAAAACACGAGCTATTATTAATTACGTATATATATTTATTACGAGCGTAATTAAATATATTAGATCACGGAATTTACGTAACGAGAACATTTAAAACACGAACACAAATAATCACAAACGTTTAACTTAACAACAAGACACGGAAAAAGGTACGGGTACCCCAAGTGGGGACCCTACCCGCGGCTACAAGGGCAAATGGGGCAAGCCCATTTGTCAAATTTACTAAAAGGGAATAAGGGGATTTTCACTACTCATAAAAATTTCACAAAAGATTTTTAAGAAAAACCTAATAACCCTCCACCCTTGTCTCCTTTGTGCCGCCACCCTATAACCACCATAAGAGGTGGTTTGTGATCTTGGATCTTCGAATTTTGCTTGGTGATCGTGTTTGTTCTTCATCCTTTTGATCCACGAATTCGGTAAATTCTTTTTAAATATTTTCTTTTGATTTAATCTTTTTATAAATCAAGAACATGTTATGTTTTTACAAAAACCTAATAATTAAACATGGATCTAACATGATTTGGTGTTAAATAAAATCAAAAGGGTGTTTTAAGGGGTGTTTGTTTTTGGCCGCAGGCTGCACCGAACCCGAAGGGGTTTCGGTTTGGCCAAGCCGACCACCACCAAGACCATACGGTCTTGGTTGGTGCGTGTGGGTCCCACGGAAGCAGTAAAACACGGGGTTCCCCGAGTTGGTTCGGGGTACGGTGTCGATTTCATGTCCGGTTCATTGTTTTTAACTTAGATCTGGTTCATGGTGTATGTTTAGTTTTTTATGTTTATGATCTTATGTTAAAATTAAATTAATAAAATGATATGATTAATTTAATAACATGACTTAGGTTATTTTAATTATTACAAACATGAAATTAATTAACCTAAGTATTTGTATATTTAAGACTTATAATTAATTAATTATTTTAAAACCATGGATATAATTAATTAATTAACATGACTTAGGTTATATTATTAATATATAATAATACATATTTTAACCTAAATATTTAAATTATTTAATTAAAAACATGTTATTCTTTAATTAAATATTTTAACCTATAGTTTAATTTAATTACATGAAATAATTATTAAACTATACATTATATCATATGACTTAGAAAATAATCATGAAAACCTTTAGGCTTATATACTTAGCTTATTTAACCAGCTTATTTCTAATTATGGAAACTTTCTATTTTTAGAAACTTAATTAAATAAGGCAGCTAATCTATTTATGGAAACCTTCTATTTTTAGAAACATATTTATTTCAGGCAGTTAATCTATTTATGGAAACTTATTTAATTAAGGCAGCTAATCTTTTTATGGAAACTTTCTATTTTTAGAAACTTATCTATTTTAAGCAGTAAATCTATTTTTGGAAACTTTCTATTTTTGGAAACTTTCTATTTTTTTGAAAACTTTCTATTTTTGGAAACTTTCTATTTTTGGAAACTTTCTATTTTTGGAAACATTCTATTTTAGGAAACTGCTATTTTTGGAAAGTTGCTTATTATTACACAGTAAGTATAATAACATATGAAATACCAGAAATACTTAATCAGATTAAACAGAATATAAGATAAAACACAGTTTAGGGCTTAAAAACAGTAAAACATGGTAAGAACACATAAAATAAGCTAAGACATGACGTGAAACCAGCTACGTAATTAGTAAGCAGATACTTATTCATGTATGTATTTATGTAGCACTAGTGATTCGGAAGTAGGATTCCTCTCAGTTCATCTTCTTCGTTCACTGGACATAAGGTACGGATTCTCATCCTTTTAGTATGGACATTCTTTCCTTATTAGGATTCCCCGTATGCAGCCAACTGTTTTCTCGTAGTATAAGTTACGTGTTTGATTGCTTATGTTTAATTAAGATTACCTATAGCCATATACATGCATGACCAGTTTCACCTAGTTATGAAGGTACCATAACCATAACATTAGAGGCACTAATGTTATGACTTCACCACGGCGGAGTGATTGCTCGTGGCGTCCCTTCTGCTTTTGGCCATTTATTTATATTTATCATGTGGTGCGTATGGGTGCATCCTAGTTACATGTTTTTATTCAGGATTTCATGGTGAATGTGGTGTGTGCCTTGCATCCTTCACAAGGAGCTGATCCCTCCTACCCAAAAACCCGTATATTAAATTAGAGGCAGCCCCTCTAATTTGCATGATGAGGTCACCCCTCCAAGTATTCATGCACGGTGGATTTTCATGACCTATATTGGCTAATGGTAAAATATGACAAACAGTTTTTTATAAGATAAACATAAGATTTTCAAACTATTAAACCAGTTTTATCAAGACTTAACCAGGTTACTCGGGACTTAGTTTTTCTTCCGCTGTTATATGTTATATGCTTATCCTATTCAGGCTTTATTGTACATCCGTGCACTGAGCGTATTGCTCAGCCGTTTTCCTTTTCTATGTTCCCAAAACGGCAGGTACTCAGGGACGCTCGTAGACACTAAGAGTACGTGCATATGGACTGGAAGCTGTCTAGCCTTCTTTACATTATGCATTTCCTTTCTTATGATACTTATGCTTTGGACATTGTTTAGTCCTTTCCTTTATTATACTATGTTTGTGTGTGATGAGCTTTACTTTTGGACTACCGATGTTTGATTCCGGTATTTTCCTTTTATGGTCAAGTAATGTTTATACATTTTTCTTTGTATGCTTTGATGACACGCCATAATTTCTGTGATATTTCCATTTCCAAAATGGGGTGTTACATTGGCGCTTTATCCCCTCCCCATGGAATTGTAGCTCTCCAACCCGTTGTTGATTTGTCTTCTGCCGTTGTAGCTCGAAGAGAAATAACTTCTTTCTCTCCCATGGGTATTCCAAGCATTTCATGAATTAATCCTTTGTCACCTTAATTTGTCTTCCATCATCCATGTGTATTGTGTCCGTATCACAATCAAAGTTAAACGCAACCCAGTACACAAGCTTTGATGGAATGGTAGGGTAATCAAAATTATTATAATATTCTCCCAAACCCATTTCTCTTATAGTCTCAACCTGGACGTTTGTTAAAGATTCCAATACACACTTCAAATGATTAGATGATATTCTTGAATTAATATTAGGAAAAGTAACCCTTTTTTTCCCATCAGAATCCTTATTTTCATCATCAATCGATAGAGGTTCTTTCTCCAATACATCATCATTACTAACCTTCTTTTTTCCTTTAATAGCAACTTTCTGTTTTACAACGACTATTTGACTATTGTGAATATCTTTATTCCCCTTTGCCATTTTCTTTTTCCCAACCAACTTATCTATACCTACTTCATTGTTTGCCATTTTCTTTTTCCCAACCAACTTATCTATACCCACTTCAGTGCCTTTTTTTGCCATTTTCCCAACAACATCTACGTTGTTTCCAAGATTCATTATATTACCCTTCAACTTATTTACATCAACAGGTGACGGAACATCACTCACATTTTTTCTTGTTGCATCAAAGAATAAAATTAAGTGCATCACAACAACACAAGTAACTACATCAAGTACAAAACTAAAACAAACCTACTGTACATAATGCAAAAAATAACTACATTATACCAAACTAATGCAACACAAATGTAGATTTACTGCATCACAGTTTAAATTTCAGTGCATCACACCAATACAAATAATTACATCAAGTACAAAACTAAAAAAACTTATTGTAAAAAAATACTCTACATAATGCATCACAATCGAGATTTACTACATCACTTTTTTAAAAAACACACTTTTGGATAGCTAAAACACATGTAAAAGTAACTGCATCACACCAATACAAATAGCTACATCAAGTACACAACTAAAAAAAACCTACTGTAAAAAAACCTACCATACATAATGCTAAGACAAAATTTTGCATTTAGCAAACAACCTAGCATAAAAACACATTTAACCTAGTAGCCTAACTCATACTTACACATGATTACCACATACTGCATCATAACGTATAATTAAGTGCATTAAGCAAACAACCTAGCAAACAAACACATATTGCATTATAAACACATTTCCGCAAATAACACAAACTTCACTAAACACAACAGACCACTACATAACAATTTAAATTGACTTCTATCAAAATGATGTTCCCTGAATAATTCTAAAAATTTTCGTTTGACACATTAACCTACGTTTTCGTGTATAACGCAATCTACGTTTAACCGTCCTTTAAAACATCTGACCACTACTGCATCAAAACTTAAATTCAAATGTTTTAAAGAAAAACCTTTTCTCTTTTTCGCTTGTGTTGGAGTATTCTGAATATCATCTGATTCTGGTGGATTTTGATCAGGTAAATCATTTCCATCCGAATTTTGGCTCTTTTTCTTTTTTGCCCGATGGCTACTTTCTTCGGGTTCGTCTTGTTGGGCATGTTTTCCCGTACCGACAGATTTGGTTGAACAAATTTTTTGCCTTTTTGATGATCTTTTGCTTGTTGTCTCATCATTCTGATCCGTTTCATTATCATTACTACCTGTAAGACAATAAATTCACACGGTTAGCTATTATCACATTCAACAAATGAAAATAAATGAGTGACTTATACATAATCAAACTTCGCATCAGTGACTTATACACAATCAAAGTTTACTGCATGAGTGACTTATATCTTCAACAATAAACAAGGATAACATAGCTACTCAATAGCTTCGGTAACACATATTTGCTCTCAAAGTTTTCAATTCAACATAAACGACATCTTAATCTCGTTTTCTCTTCAAAGAAGACATCGCCATGATTCCTCTATCTCGTGAATACCATCTTCTTGCCAATAATAGAATCCAATATGCACCTACTTCTTTTTGTTTAGAATTTTTTTAATGTAAGTAGCTCAAAATTTTGACCTTTGCATTCGGTCTTTGATAGATACAAAATCGTCAATACCATGAAAAAGCGAATATGAATGCCAAATTATGAGGTCATTTACTAAAAAGGATAAACAAAAAGATTCTAATGTATATTGGATTCAATTATTAGGCAAAAAGATGATGTTCACGAGAAAAAGGAATCATGGCAATATCTACTTTGAAGAGGATACGGGCTTAAGATGTCGTTTATGTGGAGTAATCTTTGAGAGCAAACATGTGATACCGAATCTATTTGAGTAACTATGTATCTTTTATCTATGTATCTTTTATCTTTTTCTTTACTGCATTATATATTAACTATTTAACTGAAACCTTACATACTTGATCAAAAAGCATATAGAAACTTATTAAAACCGTTATTAATATCCAAAACCATAAACCCTTATAATATCCTAGACCTGACCCAATTGGCAACAACAATCTGCATTAAGGTTATACAAATCTACTCACACAAACACACAATTTCATATATAATGCATCAATTACTTACATAATGCATATTTAAGTTCATCTTTTTAGGCGACAACTTAACACCAAAAAAAACGCAAATCCTATCATACAAATCCTATCTTTACTGCATTATATATAAAATCAAATGAGAACACTAAGATAATTGATTAACTTACATTACTTCTATTCAGAAAGTGCATTAACTTTATGCATACGCGTGCACACAAAATCACAAATTCATAGATCCAGAATCATCAGCCCGTATATAATTCATACAATTTGCAACACCTAAACCCGCTTTAAGCAACAATTAAACTAATGAAAACTACACATAACCTAATTTAGCTTCAGTCTACCACAAAAAAATTATTGTTTGCAAAAAAATTACCATAGGACGAAAAGTTGAATTAATCAGACATGACCTTAAGCATGGAAATACGTATTGCATAATTTTACCATATTAATTCATTATGGGAACTATTTCAAGCATAAAAAACACACAACAAGTAACCTAATTTGACCTTATATGCCCCAATAAACACTTACTGCATTACTTTACTTGAAAAGTTGCATCAATGAGAAATGACATTAAACCAAACACAAATACATTACACATTCAAAAACTAAATATATATAGTAACTCACTAGCTTTGGTATCCCATGTCTGCTCTTTAAAGCTCCACACAAACAACATATTAAGACAGTTTGTTCTTTAAGGTAGCTATGGCTAGGATTTCTCTTTCTCGTGAACATCATCTTCTTCCCTAATAATTGAATCCAATATGGACCAACTTCTTTTCGTTTAGCCTTTTTAGCTCAAATTTTGACCTTCGCATTCGGTCTTTGATTGATACAAATATCATCAATACCATAAAAAGCGAATATGAATGCCAAATTATGAGGTCCTTTACTAAAAATGATACACTAAAAGATGATAATGCATATTGGATTCAATTATTAGGGAAGAAGATGATGTTCACGAGAACGAGGAATCATGGTGATAACTACCTTGAAGAGCAAACAGTCTTAGGATGTCGAGCTCTAAAGAGCATATACGTAATACCAAAGCTAGTGAGTAACTATATATATTATCCATTTTTTTAACCACAGTTAAAAACAGGCAAGTTTAATCCTATTCACCAAACGCGCAAGCCCGCAGCAAGCCCGCGCAATGCTTTTTTTAAGGTCCACTTATATTTTTTAGACTCATACTACATAGACAAGTTCCCACTACATCACTTCAAAAAATCGGCTACATCAACAAGACACAAACGTATAAAAATCTAAGATACTATGTGCACAACCTAACATATACTCATACTACACAAAAAATTTCCTACTACGCCACTTCAAAAAATAAACTGCATCTATAAGACACACACAACTAAGACACTATACATGTAACCTAACCTAGACACATACTTCATACACAAGTTCATACTACATCATTTCAAAAAATCAATCACATCAATAAGTAAAAAGCATACAAACAACTATGAATCATTGGCATACTATACACACAAGTTCCTAATGCACCACTTAAAAAAATCAAGTACTAAACAGGCAAGTTCCTATCGTATCAGTTTAATGTATCAAATGCATAAATAAGACACAAACACACAAACAACTAAGACACTATGCACATAACCTAACCTAGACTCATACTCTACATAATATTCCCAATATTACTTGATGCATCGCTTCATTACCTCAGCTGCATTAATAGCATATAAACCCACACACATATACTTTTCTACAACTGAACACAGTTGCCCATATTTTATCATAGTCTCAGGCACGATAGGCAACTCTAAACTACAATAATTCAATACAAACACTACATTAAAGTTCTACAAATGCGCGCACACAAACACAGTTTCATACTACTAAACAAATCTGTCCGTATCTTTTTATATTCTTAGGCCCGATAGGCAACACTAATATGCATTAATTCAATACAACATTTGCATTAAGGTTATAAGCGCACACAAACACATAATTTCATACAACTAAACAAATCTGACATATCTTATTCTCTTCTCAAGCCCGATAGGTCACACAATCTGCATTAATTCGATACAAACACTACATTAAAATTTTACAAATGCGCTCAAACAAACACACAATTTCATACGTCTAAACAAATCTGCCGCCTTTTGTATCTTATTCTCAGAACCGTAAACTACATTAATTCAATGCAAACACTACATTAAAGTTTTACAATCTGAATAAAGATATACAATTCTAAAACATCAGAAATGACATTAAACCAAACACATATACATTACACATTCAAAAACTAAATATATATAGTTACTCATTAGCTTTCGTATCCCATGTCTGCTCTTTAAAGCTCCACATAAACAACATATTAAGACAGTTTGCTCTTCAAGGTAGCTATGGCCAGGATTTCTCTTTCTCGTGAACATCATCTTCTTCCCTAATAATTGAATCCAATATGGCCCAACTTCTTTTCGTTTAGCCTTTTTTATGTAAGTAGCTCAAATTTTGACCTTCACATTCGGTCTTTGATTGATACCAATATCATCAAACCATAAAAACCGAATATGAATGCCAAATTATGAGGTCCTTTACTAAAAAGGATAAACTAAAAGATGCTAATGCATATTGGATTCAATTATTAGGGAAGAAGATGATGTTCACGAGAACGAGGAATCATGGTAATAACTACCTTGAAGAGCAAACAGGCTTAAGATGTCGTTTATGTGGAGCATTAAAGAGCAGATATGTCATACCAAAGCTAGTGAGTAACTATATATATTATCCATTTTTTTAACCACAGTAAAAAACAGGCAAGTTTAATCCTATTCACCAAACTCTCAAGCCGAATCATATGTAAACAATTATGTATCTGATACATTACAGTCAAATCTTACCTAAATTCAATCGCGCACACATGCACACTCGTACACCTAAATCAGTATGTTCGTAAATTAACAAAATTTCACTCACAAAATTCCACTAACGTTACTACGAAGCACATATTAAAACTGCATCAAAGCACATATAAAAACTGCATCAAATCCCAAAATTTCATACAAAAAATTTCACTCACAAAATTTTTCTAACGTTGCTACAAAACACAAATAAAAACTGCATCAAAGCACATATAAAAACTGAATCAAAGCACAAAATTTCATTCACATAATTTCATTCACAAAATTTCACTAAGTTGCTAGAAAGCACATATAAAAAATGCATCAAAGCACAAAATTTCATGCACAAAATTTCATTCTCTTAAAAGTTTGTGTGAACATATTGATGTTTGTTTTTATTTATATGAAATATCATATAAATGCAGCTAATATTAAACATTGATGCATTTTTTATATGTGCTTTGTAGCCCGCTGCAAGCCCGCAGCAAGCTCGCTTCAAGCAACAACTAATGAAAACTACACATAACCTAATTTAGCTACAGTCTACCACAAAAAAAATTATGGTTTGCAAAAAAATTATCATAGGACCTAATTTGACCTAAATAATTCATATCAGTAATGTATAAAATCATACCTATATAATTCATATCAATAATGTATAAAATCTGATACATTATGGTCAAATCTTATCTAAATTCAATCGCGGGCACAAGCACACTCGTACACCTAAATCAGTATGTTCGTAAATTAACAAAATTTCATTCACAAAATTCCACTAACGTTGCTACGAAGCACATATTAAAACTGCATCAAAGCACATATAAAACTGCATCAAATCTCAAAATTTCATACAAAAAATTTCACTCACAAAATTTTACTAACGTTGCTACAAAACACATATAAAAACTGCATCAAAGCACATATAAAAACTGAATCAAAGTACAAAATTTCATTCACAAAATTTCATTCACAAAATTTCACTAAGTTGCTAGAAAGCACATATATAAAATGCATCAAAGCACAAAATTTCATGCACAAAATTTCATTCTCTTAAAAGTTTGTGTGAACATATTAATGTTTGTTTTTATTTATATGAAATATCATATAAATGCAGCTAATATTAAACATTGATGCAGTTTTTGTATGTGCTTTGTAGCCCGCTGCAAGCCCGCAGCAAGCTCGCTTTAAGCAACAACTAATGAAAACTACACATAACCTAATTTAGCTACAGTCTACCACAAAAAAATTTATGGTTTGCAAAAAAATTACAATAGGACCTAATTTGACCTAAATAATTCATATCAGTAATGTATAAAATCATACCTAAATAATTCATATCAATAATGTATAAAATCTGATACATTATGGTCAAATCTTATCTAAATTCAATCGCGGACACAAGCACACTCGTACACCTAAATCAGTATGTTCGTAAATTAACAAAATTTCACTCACAAAATTCCACTAACATTGCTACGAAGCACATAATAAAACTGCATCAAAGTACAAATAAAAATTGCATCAAATCCCAAAATTTCATAAAAAAATTTCACTCACAAAATTTTACTAACGTTGCTACAAAACACATATAAAAACTGCATCAAACACATATAAAAACTGAATCAAAGCACAAAATTTCATTCGCAAAATTTCACTAAGTTGCTACAAAGCACATATATAAAATGCATCAAAGCACAAAATTTCATTCACAAAATTTCATTCTCTTAAAAGTTTGTGTGAACATATTGATGTTTGTTTTTATTTATCTGAAATATCATTTTGATGCAGCTAATATTAAACATCGATGCAGTTTTTATATGCGCTTTGTAGCCCGCAGCAAGCTCAATGCAAGCACGCTGCAAACCCGCATCAAGCCCGCAGCAATCTCAAAGACCCATACAAGCACGTTTGGACAACTAAAAGACACTACGTGTGACCTAATCTGGACTCAGACCTGACATGTAACCCTAAAAAGCATTAATTCTTTTATTACAATGCATTACGGTTATACAAATGCAACACATACTGATAGTTGTAAATTAGCACTTGTTTAGGAAAACAAGGCAATTAGGGCAAGTATTAACGAGTAGTTTAGGAAAACCACAAGTTATGACCCTAAGTGGGGATCGTTCTCAAGGAGGCTTAGTGTGTGTGTAATGAATTGATTATCTTTGTGATTATATTTGTGAGAAAGAAAAATAGAAATGAGATTAGAAGAGAATGACGGTTACAAAGACGGATTAAACTAAGTCGAAAAAGGTGTACACGTAAAACCGTAAAAATTGCTAAAATTAAAATTTTAACCTAAAACTTCCTAAAAATTACCAAAAATTCACAATAATATTCTAAGAGTTTACAAAAAATCCAAACTTGCCAAAACCTTTTAGTTAATTAGATAATGACTTGTTAATGCTAATTAAAGCCCTAAAAATCAAAATTAATTATTAAAAAGTCCCAAACAAGATCTTAATGTTTGTAAACCTCAAAAATACCCTAATTAAGCTAAGAAGTATTTTTCAAAATTTTAAAATCACTAAAAACTATTTTTAAATAATTAAAAACTACTAAAATCAATTAAAACTTAAATAAATTCTAGAAAATAAATAAAAGACTCTAAAAATATTTGGAAAGTTGCAAAATTCCTAATTAAGTGTCTACAATCTAGGAAAAATATAAAAACTTAGAAAATCAGACTTTTATTTTTTAACAATAAAATAATATTAAAATATTATTAAAAATCCAAAAATCATAAAAAATTCTAAAAACTTGCAAACTAGCTTAATTTAACCTAAATAACTCAGAAATGAAAGTGAAATTACCTAAATACTCTTAATGGGCCTAGAAAATGGGCTATACCTAAAACAGAACCTTATTGGGCCAAATTTGGGCCCAATATAAAAAAGTGTCCAAAATAAGCCCAAAAAGCACTAATTGACTCAAAATTTGATTTTAAACAACTTTTTCCAAAGGCCCAAAAGCTGAAAGTGTGAAAT
The DNA here is from genome assembly GCA_025667525.1 of Glebionis coronaria. Taxonomy (NCBI): domain Eukaryota; kingdom Viridiplantae; phylum Streptophyta; class Magnoliopsida; order Asterales; family Asteraceae; genus Glebionis; species Glebionis coronaria. Next base: position 608,248,789 of record CM046874.1, on the reverse strand, counting down.
AAGCTAGCTTATACTAAACAGCTTATTCTTAATGGGCTTTTTGGCCCATTAAGCTATAAGCCAATTCCATAAGCTGAATTTAGACACACAAGCTTCTTTTGTCCTAAATAAGACTTCTGCGAAAAGAAATTTGAAATAAGCCCAAGGAATAAGCCTGAAAATGCAATAAGCAATCTATAGAAAACGAAAAAATAGTCGTTTTTGAGTTCTAGGCCACCCCAAGTGCTGATGAAAGTTTCTATAGCTTTTAAATGACTTAATTAAGCAAAATAAACAAAGAGTTTTCAAATAAGCTGACTCAATAAGCTGGAAAAAGAAAATAAGCACTTATGTAAAAGTCAATTAAGTTGGTTTTCTAGCAAAAAGTTAAAGTCAAAGTCTAATAAGCTCCAGTCTACTCAAATGGGTCAAATAATGAAGATCTATCACAAAAAATAAGTTGTAGCAAGTCTGGATAAGCTAAAATAGCTTATTGATAAGCTGAGTACAAGTTTACACTAGCAGGGGCTAGTTTTGGGTGTTGAGCAGTGGGAACTTTTCCCACTTCTTGACTTATAGACTATTTTGTCTTTAGTGAACTTTTTTGGGATTCAGATTACACAAAGGCACCCAAATAATCTTTGGATCATAAGGAGTAAATAACAATCAGAAATTCACAAACACAATCACCCAATTTACACAGATTAATCAATAAAGCACCAGATTTTGCACAGACATGAACAAATAAGCAGAACAGGTTCAATAAGCAATTTTAGCACAATTCAGCCAGCCAAATTCAACCAAATGCATACATAAGCTATATTAAACTTAAATGAACAAGTCTAAACAAAATCCATGCAAAGATTCAAAGAATTAAGCAAGATTCAAGCACCTTAAGTTACTGATGAACACAAGAACATACAATTTTTCACTTTGCTGATGTATTTGACACACAAGCCAGATTCAACACCTCAGATCTATCAAGTGTGTTATCTTAATGATGTTTAAACAGATTTTATCCCTAAACATGCATAAACTCTAGGTTTTCCCAAAATTTTAGGTCAAAAACAGTCAAACTTACAAAGTTATAGCACAATCTATGATTCAAGGTTTCAAACCACAAAACTTATAGCAAAACACTCTCAAACAAGTGTATATCAGATACCAAGCACAAATAATAACTTCTAACAACACAATACCAAGATTCAAACACAAACAGGTAATCCCAAACACCCCTTTAACTTTTCAAAACCAATTTTTTCAAAGGAAAAGTGAGATTCAAGACCACCCAAGTCCAAATAAACACAATAACAACTAAGAACAACAGATTCAAGCAAGAATAAGCCACAAAATACACAAGAACATAGGCAACACTCAAATATCACAAATATCCAAAATATTTTCAGATTTTGGGATTAAGGGTGTGTACCTCATGGATGTACATCCACACCCACGGATTTTGAGCTTATGTGCTAGCAAGAACAAGCACAAGCTTCCACAATAAAGTCTGCTAAGAATCAACAAAGTTAGAAGCACAATTATAAAAACAGAAACTTGAAAAATCCTTGATTGACGCAACTCTTGTCCTCCACACTTGATTATCCCCAAGTTATAAGCCTCACCACACCTTAATCAACACAATTAGGATGCTATGATCAGCCCTATAACCCAAGAATTCCAAGATAGACCAAGAACTTAGCAAAATATCAAGAAAATGAAGAAAATGTGCAAACTTTTGCACACTCCTCTTTTCAAAACAGGTTTTTGATTCAGAAATAACAAACTAAGAACAATAATAAGCAGATTATAAGATGGCACTTGGTCTTTCTTCAACACACTTAACACAATTTCATAAATCTAAAAATAGGATTTACAAGTGTTTGAACAAGGAAAAACCAAAAGCAACGTACAAATGAGACCTTATGGCTTTATATATAGCCTTACAATGTATCTAGAAAGCTGATAAAGAAGTAAAACCCTAGTCTTGAACTTCCTAAATTGCCCTTGTATAGTTTGAATAACTTGAATAATCATGTGATGGATTCTTGTTGTGTAGTGATAGCTGACAAGTAAAAGGTGATCCAAAGGCTTGTATGAAGCTTAGGATGTAAGCTGAATTCTCCAACGTTGGATTGCTGCCACCTTTTTGGCAGTATGCATGAGTGTGGAGCAGGAGAGTCACAAGGAGACAAATGGGGTGATGAGGTGTCCAAGTTTAAGGTTGGGATATGATTAGCAAACCCTTAATCAATATTTTGGACAAAATGGTGGCTTAATTTTGGCTTAATCACAAATACCCAATTTGTATTAAGAACACCAAGAACAGGTTTTTTTATCTTGTTTTGGGTTTAAATACATGTTTGGCGCGTGTTTAAACTAATCTGTTAGGATTAGTTAATAAATATAAGTGAGTGGGATCTGATGTGGAAGAAGGGCGAGTTGTGATTGGTTGAAAGGAGTTAGTGGGACACGTGGGAGGTGTTGGTTGGTCTAGGTTAGATTCTTGTCTGGCCAGCATTAAACCTCCAATTTTGCAATACTTGTCATTTGCATCCCAAACTCTATCAACGCCCAAACTCTTCTTTGTCAACTTTTGCAACTTTACACTTTTGCCCCAAAAACTTTTGTGAAGTAAATTCAGGGGTAATTCTTGCCATTTTGTGATTTTTGAGGGACTGATTTGGCATTTTGTTGATGGATAATGGTCTTGACTTGCATATTTGATATTTTGAAGGACTAAAATTGCCAAGTCTTAATGATTGAGGGACCATTCTTGCCAAATGTTGAAAGTTAAGGGTCCTTTTTGTAATTTTGGAATTTTCAAAGGACCAAACTTGTAATTTCTTGTACTTTGAAGGTCTTCATGATGTGTTTGACTTTGTGGAGGACAATGGTTGACAATTTAGCTTTGTTGAGGGGCTAAACTTGCCAAATCTTCAAAGTGGAGGGCCCTTTTGTAATTTTGACAAACTTTAGGGACCAATCTTGTAATTATGAAGATACAAGGGTATAAAGTGTCAATTCTTCCATATTAGAGGACCCTTCTTCATAATTCTTCAAATCTTCAAGGGTTAATCTTGGAAAATTCTTCATTAGGGCTTGGTTCATTGTGCGGCTTCGTTTCCCGTGTTCGTTTTTGCATGATTCTTGTGATCTTTTGTCATTTTCTCAATATCCGTACCTAAAATACACAAGCAACAAACACAAGCATATATATATGGGTATTTTGATGATATTTAATGCATTTTAAGCCCTATTTGGACGATGAGACTATGTATAAAACCAGTCTCATCACTCCCCCATACTAAACCATTGCCGTGCCCTCACGCAATGCTAGAATAAAGTATCGTAGCATCTCCAAAATTCATTTTATTCACTTTATTGAATGATAAACTAGCTATACTACTACTATTGCTACAACTACTTGCGTTTTAGACATAATGTATGATTTTCATCGCAAAATGGGACGTTTAGGTTCATAGAATAAGAACACGTGAATGCTTCGTTAGAAATAATTTTATCGTCCTTGATTTTCACCCCAATTCCATGCCAAGCGTGCAACGAGATCATTGTCATTATAAGTTAGTAATGCTAACACTACTCATATGCCCTAATCACGTACTTATCCTCCCATTATTCCTAAGTTGTATCTCTTATATTTTATGTTGTCTTGAATGTTTCACGAGGAGACATTGTTTGACTTATGCGATAATAGAGATTTAGGTCTAAAAATAGAGTCCTAACGGTGTAACCAAGACCATCAAATCAATAACCCCTCCCAATAGACAAAGATGTCAAAAAATTAAGTTGACAAGAAGAATCGATAAACACGATTTTATAACGGTTTTGAACATGAGACTTATTACCAAGACTTTTATACGCCCCCTAACGGAAGGGCCTTATTATCTTTGATTTACCTCCATCTTTTATTCAACTTCGCCATGAAGCTTTTATTATGACTTCGGTCTTGCCTTGCCTTTTATTATCCACCTCATCGGTAGTTTTATTAGCCAAAGACGTATATCCTCACGCTAAGGCAAATTTTGGATCTTTAAAGCTTCGAAGATTAAGGCTTGATTCACTTTCAAATTTGCATAGATTTTTCGGCCTTCTGGGGCTTCAAATTGTTTGCTTGATTTAGGTGAGCACTTGAAATCTTATTATTGGGTGAAGCTTTTGATTATTTGGGTGCCAATACTTCAAAACTGTGATGCTGGCGATACCTTAATGTCTTCCCAATTTAATTACACGGAAGCTACTAGAAAAGACTAGAAACCCAACAATCCCAACTAAACCGCTAAGTCAATATTTATTAAGAAAAAAATAATTACATGCGAAGGGAGAATAAGCAAACAACGAGAACACATGAGTTTTTGAAAGAATACGAGTACTCTACGTTTAGCATAGTAACTTATAATTCACCCTATCATTTCTCGTCCTCATTTAAGAGACTTAGCCTAATGTGTAGTTAAGGAATCGAAGCTAAGTGCTCAACACGCACGGTCGAGTCAAAAATTACTCTTATTCTCGCCATCGGAAAACCTACATTCGTGTCTTCAAACACTTATAAAACATGAGAAAAAATTTAAAATTTGGCCATTTTTAGCCTTATTTTGCAACAAAACGATAAACAAAAAGATAAACTTTGGAAAGCGTGAAGGTTTGGCAAGGCAAGTATCTATTCACCCCCCCCCCCCCAATACTAAAGTTAAACATTGTCCTCAATGTTTCGAGTCTAGGGGTGCAAACACCCCCATACTAGAGACATAGTCGAATGTCTAATCTAGCATGGAAAGGGTGTAACTATTAAATTTAAAGTCGTTTATGAAGTGTGCTATAAACCTAAGGTTAGAACATCAAAAGAATATATCATGGATATTGAGAAAGTCTTCAAAGCAAACGATCGAGTGCTCCCATAAAACGAACACGAGAGGCTCCAATCGTGAAGATTATGATCATCAAAAGTTCACAATTCACAAACAACCACGGAACAAAGGTTGGAAGGGCACAAATCCCCACACGTAAGCTACATTAGAAAGTGATAATATGTACATAGGATAAGCATTGGGCTCCCCCACGAGGCACCTCGTTTTTTATTACCGAGTCATGAGCTCGACTCGATCCCCTCAATACTAATTATCATTGGGGAAGGTGACTTGGTCGAGGTAGTTCAAGGATGGAACTTCCCCGCCAAAGTAGTGCTTCAACCTATGTCCATTCACCTTGAAATTGGGGCCATCATTTTGAGCTAGCTCGATGGTCCCATATGGAAATACTTGAGTCACGGTGAATGGACCGGACCAACGGGATTTCAACTTACCGGAAAAGATTTTCAAGCGAGAATTAAAAAGCAAAACTTGATCCCCAATGTTAAAAACCCGCTTTTTAATTTTATAATCATGCAACTTTTTAGTCTTTTCCTTATAAATTAATGAATTTTCATAAGCAATGTCCCTTAATTCATCTAATTTATTTAATTGCATTTTTCGGTGTTTTCCCGCGGTCTCCATATCATCATTACAATGCTTTAGGGCCCAATAAGCCTTGTGTTCTAATTCGATAGGCAAATGACAATTCTTTCCATACACAAGCTTATAGGGAGTGCACCCAATGGGCGTCTTATGAGCGGTCCTAAAGGCCCATAAAGCATCGTCTAACTTATCCGACCATAATTGTCGGTTTTCCCCAACGGATCTCTCCAAGATCCTCTTCAACGCTCGGTTTGAAACCTCGACTTGCCCACTCGTTTGTGGGTGATAAGCCGTAGAAAGCCGATGTGTAACCCCATATTTCCTTAGGACCCTTTCTAATTGGTCGTTACAAAAATGGGTTCCACGATCGCTTATGATCGCACGAGAGGTTCCAAACCAAGAAAACAAGCTTTTCAAAAACTGGACTACCACACGAGCATCATTGGTGGGCAAAGCCTTAGCTTCCACCCACTTAGATAGGTAGTCAACCGTAACGAGAATGTACTTATTACCACGAGATGATGGGAACGGCCCCATAAAGTCTATACCCAAACGTCAAAGATCTCACACACTTGGATGATGTTTTGTGGCATTTCATCTTTTTGTGAGGCTTTTCCTTGTCGTTGGCATGAATCACACGACTTCACAAGATCTTGTGCATCTCGGTAAATAGTAGGCCAAAAGAAGCTGGCATCAAACACCTTCTTAGCCGTGAGATTAGCACCGTGGTGACCACCCGTGGGTCCCTCATGGCAAGCTCTAAGGATGTTAGAAGCTTCGGTGCCAAATACACAACGTCGTATGATTTGATCCGCACAAGTTCGAAACAAGTAAGGGTCGTTCCAAAAGTAGAACTTGACGTCACGAAAGATTTTTGTTTTTCTTGAGTCGTCATGCCCTTAATGATGAAGTTACCCGCATGGTAATTTGCGAAATCCGCAAACCATGGGGTGAAAGAATCAAGCTTAGAATTCACTACACCAAGTGTCTCGAGCGGAAATGTTTCGGTGATTTCCTTGGGCTCGTAAACACTTTGGTAAGGATCTTCCAAACGAGAAAGATGATCGGTCGCTAGATTCTCGGCTCCTTTTTTGTCAACGATTTTGTGATCAAATTCTTGAAGGAGGAGAATCTAACGAAGTAATCTAGGCTTAGCATCTTGCTTTGCTATGAGATACTTAATAGCCGAATGATCCGTATACACTATGCATTTAGCTAAGACGAGATATGGTCGGAACTTCTCAAATGCATACACCACGGCAAGGAACTCCTTTTCTGTTGTAGTGTATTTTAGTTGAGCCTCGGTCATCGTCTTGCTAGCATAGTGAATAGGCAAGAAGTGCTTATCATGACGTTGCCCCAAAACGGCCCCAATAGCGTAATCACTAGCATCACACATGAGCTCAAAGGGGAGGTTCCAATTGGGAGCAACAAGAATGGGAGCTTCGGTAAGTTTCCTCTTAAGGATTTCAAAGGCTCGTACACAATCTTCGTCAAAGACAAAACGTGCCTCTTTTTCAAGAAGATGTGTAATGGGTCGAGAAATCTTCGAAAAATCCTTGATGAATCGACGATAAAAGCCCGCGTGGCCTAGGAAACTCCTAACTCCCTTAACGGTTTTGGGATGAGGTAATTTGGCGATGACGTCTACCTTAGCTTGATCTACCTCAATCACCGCTTTCGAGACCTTGTGCCCTAAGACGATTCCACTCTTAACCATAAAATGACACTTTTCCCAATTGAGCACAAGGTTGGTTTCCTCACAACGTTTCAACATTCTCTCAAGATTCGACAAACACGAAGTGAACGAACTACCAAACATGGAAAAGTCATCCATGAAGACTTCCATCGTCTTCTCGATCATGTCATGAAAATAGCCATCATGCACCTTTGAAAGGTTCCCGGTGCATTGCAAAGTCCGCATGGCATTCTACGACAGGCAAACGTTCCATATGGACACGTAAATGTAGTTTTTTCTTGATCACGAGGATCGATGGGAATTTGGAAGTAACCGGAAAAACCATCTAAAAAGCAATAGAAATCGTTTCCCGCAAGACGCTCCAACATTTGGTCCATGAAGGGCAAGGGAAAATGGTCTTTTCGAGTGGCTTCATTCAACTTACGATAGTCAATGCACACTCTCCATCCGGTCACGAGTCTAGTGGGAATCAACTCGTTGGCATCGTTTGGCACAACGGTCATTCCTCCCTTTTTAGGGACACAATGAATAGGAATCACCCAAGGGCTATCGGAAATAGGGTAAATCATTCCCGCGTCAAGGAGTTTAAGGACCTCCTTTTTGATGATGTCGTGAATTTTGGGGTTCACCCTCCTTTGACATTGGATTGCGGGCTTGTAATCCTCCTCCATTAATATTTTGTGAGTACAAAACTTGGGATCGATTCCCTTAATGTCGGATAACTTCCACGCAATTGCCCCCTTGTGGTCCTTTAGAACATCGACAAGTGTGGTTTTTTCATCATTCGAAAGTTCCTTCGCAATAATAACCGGCAACTTGTCGCCCTCCTCCAAATAGACATATTCGAGATGAGGAGGTAAATCTTTCAACTCGAGGATAGGTGGTTCCTCAAGTGAAGATTTGGGCTCGATACTCATAACCTCCTCGGGTGGAGGAAATGGGAAATCGTTAAGAAAATCCTTGATAATCGAGAAGTCCTCATCGTTGTCGAGGTCTTCGTTACAAGTACGTGGAACATCGAATTCTTCCAACGTAAAACCACCACCTTCAAATGGAGTGAAGGTTTGTGTCGAATTATCAAGAATTGGATCTAACATAGTGGGATTGCCACTAGTTTCTTCATCACCAAAACCTAGAACTTCTTGTGAAAATTCCTCGCAAACCACGTCAATCATATCAACGACGTTTATGGTTGCAATGGAATAAACATGATAAATTTGAGAGTTTTGAGTTGCGTTTATAACAAGTTCCTCGTCGTTGAAACGTAAGGTGATCTTTCTAGCATGAACATCGATCAAAGCCAAAGACGTATCTAAAAACGAACGACCTAAAATGAGAAGAACTTGAGGATCCGTGGGAATATCAACAACGATAAAGTCTATGGGATAGTATAACATCCCCATTTTCACAAAAACGTCTTCCGCCAAACCACATGCGGGAATCGTGGAATGGTCGGCCAACTCGATAGACATTAGTGAAGGAGTAAGATTAGGAAGATTGAGCGACTTGAAGATTGCAAGTGGCATCAAGTTAATGCTAGCACCAAGATTGGCCAAGGCATATCATTCCTCCATATCTTGAATTGCACAAGGGATCAAAAATTTACCGGGATCACCGACTTTTTGAGGTATGCGATTAAGATAAACCGACGAACAACTAGACAATTGGTGAAATTTCTCCTTGTTGTTCAACATACTCTTAAAGTTAGCGGCAAATCGAGGCATCATGACCAAAGCATCGGCGAAACTCACATTAAAGTGAAAATCACGAAACATTTTCATAAAAAACTCAAATTGATAATTGTCGCGCTCTTGACGTTTCTCCTTCCTAAGTCTCGATGGATAGGGCAAAGGTGGTGTGGGTTGAGGCATAGTAGGCATAGCCTTTGGAATCTCGGGTTCCAATGTTGGTAATGGGTCAACCGTAGGTGTGGCATGAGCGGTACTTCGTGGGATTGGGACATGCTCCTTTTGGACCACAACCTCGGGTTCTTCCTCAATTGCTTCCTCCGTAGGAGCAATTGGTTGAGGAGTCGGTTCCTTAAGTGTCTTACCATTACGTGTGGTAATCACTTTCATCTCACCCTTAGGGTTGGATACGGTGTTGCTAGGAAGACTACTCGAAGACGGTTTACACATTATTGCTTCAAAAATAGATGAGATTTTATCTTCAAACATGGATTGCCTCAATACGGCCTCGGTTTGCCTTTTCTCGGCCTTAATCATCTCTTGTTTAATCTCATGTTGCCCTTGTTCCATTTTTTGTTGGTTTTGTTGTAACCTAGTGACATTTCCTTCCATTTTGTTGGTGTGGATCTTAAGTTCATTAGCTAACTCATTTTTCAACTCTTTCTTCAAGTCGTTCTTAAACTCGGATCTTAGGCTAATGATTTCTCTTTGAATATTGTCAAACCTAGCATCATTACCATTAGCGTATTCAACAAATTCATTTGGAAGATCTTTCAAAGTTTGCAAACCTTTGTTGTTGTTTTGAAAATCATTTTGATTCTTGTTTGAAACTTGATTATTAGCCCCTTGATTACCATAGTTTCCCTTGTTGAAATTGTTTTTGAAACCAACTTGATTGTTGCGATAGTTGTTGTTAGCATTTTGATTTGAACCAAAACCCGGTGGAGTCAATTGATTAGAGCGGGAAACTTGACCGTTTTGGTTGTAATTTACCGTGGCCGCGAAGGCACTCGAAGTGTTACCACCGTTGGTAATGCACTCGGAGAAATCATGACCTCCACCACAATACATGCATGAAACCTCAACCGCTTTAGCCGTAGCGGGAGCACTTGGTTCACCAACTTTAAACTCAATCAAAAGTTCTTTTAGCTTATCAAAAATCTTGTTTTCCAAGTTCGCCTCAATTTGGCAAGCATTGATGGTAGTAGACAAAGAAGGTGAAGCCGAAGACGAAGTATTACGAACACTAGACGTGCTACGAGGACTATACACCTTAGATCTATTCTCAATTATCACCAAAGCTTCCTCAACCGTTTTACACAAAACATTACCACCCGCGGCGGCATTCAAATAATCTCTTTCATGATCATTAAGTCCATTGTAAAACGTGTCAATTTGATGCAAGTCGGAAAAACCGTGATGAGGACATTCATGTAGCATTTCCTTAAACCTATTCCAAGCCGTTGAAAAACTTTCATTAAACTCTTGTGAAAACTTTGAAATCTCGTTTTTCAAGTGCGTAGTCTTAGAGGGCGGAAAAAATTGGTTCACAAACTTAGACACGAGATCCTTCCACGTCAATATAGAATTGGGTGGCTCTTTCTCTAACCAAATTTTAGCGGGCCCCGCTAAGGAATACGGAAAAAGCATCATCTTAATCGAGTCATTCGAGACATCCTTAAACTTGCAAGTGGCGGTAAGACGATTGAATTGGCGGATATGGTTGTGTGGATTGTCCTTCTCATCACCACGGAATTTGTTGTTTTGGATCATCGACAACAAACCCGTTTTCACCTCAAAATTCTCCGCAAGGATAGCGGGAATCACAATAGCCTCTCCATAACCCTCGGTGGGTGCTTGAAGTAACTCCATCATAGTTTGATTCGCCATGGTTGGTGCTTCTCTTACAATGGGTTCGTCAATAGGAGACTCCTCACTAGAAAGATTGGGAGTGGGAGTTTTGTTCTTTCGTTTACGTGCACGTCTTGCTTGATTACGAGTTAGCATAAACGTCACGTACAACGAGGGGACGAGCAAAGAAGATTCTTTTTGGTGTTTTGTATTTTTCAATTTTTTTGTGGTTTTTGATTGTATTAACCTTTTTGGATTTTGGTGAATGTATTAAGTAGACACAAATCTACAAATCTCCTCCTTAATCAAATCTCTTGATTAAAGAAGCCTCAAGGAATGAAAATGATCACGTGAAGTGAACGCCTTCGATGACTTTAGAACGTTGGTGGAACACCAAAATGTTCAAGAGGGTTTAATCAATGGAAACCAAGAAAATATATATGATACTTAGTAATACTTTGGGCGGCAAAACCCTCGATTAGCTCTCACAATCAAATACTCACAAGCAAGCGGGGAAACGAGGCGGCGCGAAGCACTTAAGAGCCTTTTTCCTTAGGATATATTTTATAATATCCGCCTTATACCCACCTGATAGTTTGTATTTTTCAAGATTGAGCTTCACGAAAGTATTTATCTATTTTTGCCTTTTTCTTTGGTTTGAGATTCGAATACAATGATTGGGTAATGACCTCCCAAGTCAAGGTTGTGATTTCTCACGTATTTGGAGTACTTGTGAATTTATTGTTCTACGTATACACTATAGTAATAGTATTCACACAAAAATCGAAAACCGATAATACGTATTAGTAGAGTGCTACTAATACAAATACTATTTTGGTTAGTATATAAAAACAACAATTCAAAATCAAAACACAACACACCTCCCCGGCAGCGGCGCCAAAATGATAGTTGTAAATTAGCACATGTTTAGGAAAACAAGGCAATTAGGACAATTATTAACGAGTAGTTTAGGAAAACCACAAGTTATGACCCTAAGTGGGGATCGTTCTCATGGAGGCTTAGTGTGTGTGTAATGAATTGATTATCTTTGTGATTATATTTGTGAGAAATAAAAATAGAAATGAGATTAGAAGAGAATGACGGTTACGAAGACGGATTAAACTAAGTCGAAAAAGGTGTACACGTAAAACCGTAAAAAATTGCTAAAATTAAAACTTTAACCAAAAAATTCCTAACAATTACGAAAAATTCACAATAATATTCTAAGAGTTTACAAAAAATCCAAACTTGCCAAAACCTTTTAATTAATTAGATAATGACTTATTAATGCTAATTAAAGCCCTAAAAATCAAAATTAATTATTAAAAAGTCCCAAACAAGATCTTAAAGTTTGTAAACCTCAAAAATACCCTAATTAAGCTAAGAAGTATTTTTCAAAATTTTAAAATCACTAAAAACTATTTTTAAATAATTAAAAACTACTAAAATCAATTAAAACTTAAATAAATTCTAGAAAATAATTAAAAGACTCTAAAAATATTTGGAAAGTTGCAAAATTCCTAATTAAGTGTCTACAATCTAGGAAAAATATAAAAACTTAGAAAATCAGATTTTTAATTTTTAACAATAAAATATTATTAAAATATTATTAAAAATCCAAAAATCATAAAAAATTCTAAAACTTGCAAACTAGCTTAATTTAACCTATATAACTCAGAAATGAAAGTGAAATTACCTAAATACCCTTAATGGGCCTAGAAAATGGGCTATACCCAAAACAGAATCTTATTGGGCCAAATTTGGGCCCAATATAAAAAAGTGTCCAAAATAAGCCCAAAAAGCACTACTTGACTCAAAATTTGATTTTAAACAACTTTTTCCAAAGGCCCAAAAGCTAAAAGTGTGAAATAAGCTAGCTTATACTAAACAACTTATTCTTAATGGGCTTTTTGGCCCATTAAGCTATAAGCCAATTCCATAAGCTGAAATTAGACACACAAGCTTCTTTTGTCCTAAATAAGACTTCTACAAAAATAAATTTGAAATAAGCCCAAGGAATAAGCCTAAAAATGCAATAAGCAATCTATAGAAAACGACAAAATAGTCGTTTTTGAGTTCTAGGCCACCCCAAGTGCTGATTCAAGTTTTTATAGCTTTTAAATGACTTAATTAAGCAAAATAAACAAAGAGTTTTCAAATAAGCTGACTCAATAAGCTCGGAAAAGCAAATAAGCACTTATGTAAAAGTCAAATAAGTTGGTTTTCTAGCAAAAAGTCAAAGTTAAAGTCTAATAAGCTCCAGTCTACTCAAATGGGTCAAATAATGAAGATCTATCACAAAAAATAAGTTGTTGCAAGTCTGGATAAGCTAAAATAGCTTATTGATAAGCTGAGTACAAGTTTACACTAGCAGGGGCTAGTTTTGGGTGTTGAGCAGTGGGAACTTTTCCCACTGCTTGACTTATAGACTTTTTTGTCTTTAGTGAACTTTTTTAGGATTTAGATTACACAAAGGCACCCAAATGATCTTTGGATCATAAGGAGTCAATAACAATCAGAAATTCACAAACACAATCACCCAATTTGCACAGATTAATCAATAAAGCACCAGATGTTGCACAGACATGAACAAATAAGCAGAACAGGTTCAATAAGCAATTTTAGCACAATTCAGCCAGCCAAATTCAACCAAATGCATACACAAGCTATATTAAACTTAAATGAACAAGTCTAAACAAGTTCCATGCAAAGATTCAAAGAATTAAGCAAGATTCAAGCACCTTAAGTTACTGATGAATACAAGAACATACAATTTTTCACTTTGCTGATGTATTTGACACACAAGCCAGATTCAACACCTCAGATCTATCAAGTGTGTTATCTTAATGATGTTTAAACAGATTTTATCCCTAAACATGCATAAACTCTAGGTTTTCCCAAAATTTTAGGTCAAAAACAGTCAAACTCACAAAGTTATAGCACAATCTATGATTCAAGGTTTCAAACCACAAAACTTGCAGCAAAACACTCTCAAACAAGTGTATATCAGATACCAAGCACAAATACTAACTTCTAACAACACAATACCAAGATTCAAACACAAACAGGTAATCCCAAACACCCCTTTAACTTTTCAAAACCAATTTTTTCAAAGGAAAAGTGAGATTCAAGACCACCCAAGTCCAAATAAACACAATAACAACTACGAACAACAGATTCAAGCAAGAATAAGCCACAAAATACACAAGAACATAGGCAACACTCAAATATCACAAATATCCGAAATATTTTCAGATTTTGGGATTAAGGGTGTGTACCTCATGGATGTACATCCACACCCACGGATTTTGAGCTTATGTGCTAGCAAGAACAAGCACAAGCTTCCACAATAAAGCCTGCTAAGAATCAACAAAGTTAGAAGCACAATTATAAAAACAGAAACTTGAAAAATCCTTGATTGATGCAACTCTTGTCCTCCACACTTGATTATCCCCAAGTTATAAGCCTCACCACACCTTAATTAACACAATTAGGATGCTATGATCAGCCCTATAACCCAAGAATTCCAAGATAGACCAAGAACTTAGCAAAATATCAAGAAAATGAAGAAAATGTGCAAACTTTTGCACACTCCTCTTTTCAAAACAGGTTTTTGATTCAGAAATAACAAACTAAGAACAATAATAAGCAGATTATAAGATGGCACTTGGTCTTTCTTCAACACACTTAACACAATTTCATAAATCTGAAAATAGGATTTACAAGTGTTTGAACAAGGAAAAACCAAAAGCAACGTACAAATGAGACCCTATGGCTTTATATATAGCCTTACAATGTATCTAGAAAGCTGATAAAGAAGTAAAACCCTAGTCTTGAACTTCCTAAATTGCCCTTGTGTAGTTTGAATAACTAGAATAATCATGTGATGGATTCTTGTTGTGTAGTGATAGCTGGCAAGCAAAAGGTGATCCAAAGGCTTGTATGAAGCTTAGGATGTAAGCTGAATTCTCCAACGTTGGATTGCTGCCACCTTTTTGGCAGTATGCATGAGTGTGGAGCAGGGGAGTCACAAGGAGACAAATGGGGTGATGAGGTGTCCAAGTTTAAGGTTGGGATATGATTAGCAGACCCTTAATCAATATTCTGGACAAAATGGTGGCTTAATTTTGGCTTAATCACAAATACCCAATTTGTATTAAGAACACCAAGAACAGGTTTTTGATCTTGTTTTGGGATTAAATACATGTTTGGCGCGTGTTTAAACTAATCTGTTAGGATTAGTTAATAAATATAAGTGAGTGGGATCTGATATGGAAGAAGGGCGAGTTGTGATTGGTTGAAAGGAGTTAGTGGGACACGTGGGAGGTGTTGGTTGGTCTAGGTTAGATTCTTGTCTAGCCAGCGTTAAACCTCCAATTTTGCAATAGTTGTCATTTGCATCTGATTGTGGTAAAATTACGTCCTTTAGGAAAAGGAGCGTAAAAGCGGAAAGTATTAAACAAATGATTTTAGGAAAAATCAAGTGTTAATGACCCTTATGAAGTTCCAAGTTCATTTCCCAAGGAGGTATAAGTGTGTGAAAAACTTGTTAAATGTTTGTGATTAATGATTGGTTTAGAAGGGGATGAGAAAGAAGATGACGAAGACGTGAAAATAATTACTACGACGACAAAACGTAAAACCGTAAAAACTACAAAAATAAAAATTAATTCTAAAAATTACCAAAAATTCACCAAAAATCAAAATAAATAAACTAAGAGTTTACCAATGATCAAAACTTTTTCAAACCTTTTAAATAATTAAATATTCAATTTTTAAATGCTAATTAAAGCCCTAAAAATCAAATAAATTATCAAAAAGCCCAAATAAAGATTTTTCAATTGGTTAACCTCTAAAATGACCTAAAAAGATTAAATACATTTTTTAGAAATTTTTAAACTAATAAAAACTATTTAAAATGATTTAAAAACTATTAAAACTTAAAATAATTATAAAAATTAATCTAAAAGTGATAAAATTATTCTAAAAGTTGCTAAATTCCTATTTTAATGTATTAAAGCTAAGAAAAATGTAAAAAGTTGGAAAATGTGAAATTTAAAAAATAATAATAAGATAATATTAAAATAATATTAAAAATCCAAAAATTATAAAAAATTCTAAAAACTTGTAAACTAGTTTATTTTAACCTAAATAATTAGAAAATCAAAGTGAAATGACCAGAATACCCCTATTGGGCCCTCAAATGGGCCAAAACCAAAAACAGTCAACCTTAATGGGCTTTTTGGCCCAAAAAGTTAAACTTGGCCCAATTGACTTGGAAAAGCCCTATCTGACTCAAAATTTAATTCTAACAACAAAACTCTAAAGGCCCAAAAGCTGAATGTGGGCTTATCACAGCTTAATAAGCAAACAGCTTATCCTTATTGGGCTTTTTAGCCCATTAAGCAATAAGCTAATGCCATAAGCTCTAATTTGACACACAACCTTCTTTTGGGATGCTTATGAGATCTGTGAAAAGCCAAATAAGCTCTAATAAGCTGGCTGAAAAAGCCAAATAAGCTAGTTTCCTAGCAAAAGCTTAACCAAAACACTTGTAACCTTCCAGATTTGTTATTAAGCTAAGAAAAATGATTTTTATTACAAAAGCCAAGTTGTTACATGTGCCAATAAGCAGTTCTCAAAAATAAGCCAATTTGTGCTTATTTGACCAAAAGTCAAAGTACTCCAAAGTTCACCAAATGATCAGGAATGGTATAAGGGCTTGATATAAGAAATTTTTGTGAAGGACTCAAGGAGGAGGCCTTGTGAATCAAGAGGTCAGTTGACCTTTTGATGGCAGATTTTGGCAATAAGGGCTTAATAAGCCAGATAGCTTATAAGCCAGATACAAAGCACACCAAATAGCAAAATCCACTCACAAGCAGCACTTAAACAAGTTCCAAGCAGCAAAATTACAAGGCATACACTAGGATAACAAATGCAGACACAAAATGAGGTGGTCACTTTGCTGATGCAAATGACCACTTCAGCCAACTTTGATAAGCTATAGCAATCACAATAAGCCACCAAATTCAACAACCAGATAACCAATAGATATCACCTAAACTATTCCCAAACCTGATTTCAGACCTTAGATCCAAGTAACAAAGAAGTTATTGGATCTGATGTGTTTGACCAATTCCAAAAACACTTTTATCAGATTTTTGCAAAACTTCAAATCCCTTTTCCAAACTTTCAAAAACTAAACCAATGACTAAAACTTGTATATTAAGACTTGTTTAGACCACCCAAACCCTAAGAACCAAGGGCTCAAGGCCACAAGGCCTTATGAACTAGTAATCCCAAACAGTCCTTAATCAACCACTTTTCAAACAAACTCCTTAATCCTTCAAACAACCTACTGATTTTAATGATCAAATAGCTACACTAGGTGACAACTAACAGATACCAGCCATAAAACACAAAGCACAAATACAGAATCAACAAATCACAGGCCAAAGTACAAAACAAGTAGTAACATGAAACTTTTAGAGGAAATGTAATCAGGGGATTATACCTGCCCTCTACAACATCCTAGGAGAGCCAGCTATGCTCCTTGGACCTTGTTCAACAACTAGAACAAGACCAAGGTACTTCAATAACAAAGATGATGAATGCATTGGTTGATGTTTCAAAGCAGAAACTCAAGGGCTTGATTTATTCAGCACAATGAACAAACAGCCCAACCAAAGGCCCTAATCCCTTCACAAGCTTGGTGTCAACAAGCTTGCAAGAGCTTATAGCTTATGGTTAAGGATTAGTACACAAGAATAACCAAATTCAGAAACCACTTTTCAAGCTTTTTCAAACTTGATAAACTTACCAAACATAAACGTCCTTGAACCAAATTATTCAAGCACAGTTATAACAACAAATGGAACTCGGAATCACCTTTAAACAACACCAACTTTCAAAAACATAAAAAGGAATTAAAATTTTCTCAAAATACCAACTTTTATAAATTTCAAAAAGGAATTACAAGTTTAAAAGGTAAAGACTGGAACAAAGGGACTCTCACATGTTGAGGTCTCCTTTTATAGGCAAATGCCTGGCTACACTATTCACAAACCCTAGAAGTGAATTCTCTAAAATGCCCTTAAGCTTTTGAGGCTGTTTGTTGTTGATGAGCTGTCCAAAGTGCATCCAAACCGTTTAAAATAGCTTTGTGGTGAAGCAATGAGTGTCAGCTGTTGATCTTGACACGTGGCTAAGCTTGGAGAACAAGTTGTGTTTTGATTGGTGGACGGGTTTGAATGGTGGGGCCTCTTGGTGAGTGGGAGTGAGGGTTTTAAGGTTGGGATGGGATTATAGGCGTGTAAATCAAGTGTGGTAAGGGTAATTGAGATTTACCCTTTGTTTAAGTTGATGTAAAATCTGGGTGGTGAAAAGGTGAACAGTGGTGATTTTGATCCGTTTTTGTAGGATTGGAAGTTGTTTGGCGCAATTTTCTTTTGAATGTTTCAATTGCCCATGTTTAGCCCTTGTGTTTTCAGAAAATAGGTAAAACGTGTTTTTCAGCAACCAAAACACATTTCCTTTGTAAATAACTTTCAGCACTTGGCAATTTTGGCACAAAACTTTGGAAAAGGGTTTCAAAGGGTTGTTTTTGCCATTTTGAGATATTTCAAGGGCTGATCTTGGACAATGTTGATCTTCAAAGGTCTTCAATGTGTCTTTGGCTTCATGAGGGACCATTGTTGGCAATTTGAAATTGTTGAGGGACTAATCTTGCCATTTCTTCAAAGTTGAAGGACCATTTGTGTAATTTTGACAAACTTAAGGGACCAAACTTGTAATTATCAATATACAAGGGTTTTAAGTGTCATTTCTTCATTTATAGAGGATCAATCTTGTATGTCTTCAAGTCTTCAAGGGTATTTGTTGAATAATTCATGATCTAGGGCCCGGTTCTTTGTACGGCTTCGTTTCTCGTGCCCGTTTTTTGCTTGTATCTTGTGATCTTTTGTCTTTTTCACGATATCCATACCTAAAATACACAAGTAAATAAACACAAGCATATATATGGTATTTTATGACATTTTTATGCATTAAAAGCCCGAAAGGAACGATGAGATCATGTATAAATGCTATCTCATCACTCCCCCATACTAAGCCATTGCTTTGCCCTCACGCAATGCTAGAATAAAGTATCTAAGCATCACCAAAGTTCAATTTTATTAACCTTTATTGAAGAGTAAAAGACTTGCAACATACTACGAAGATGTGTAAAGACATAATGTATGATTTTCATCACGAAAGTGACTTTTAGGGTCAAAGAATAGAAACAAGTAAATGTCCCTTAGAGTAAACTTCGTCATCCTTGATTGTCATACATTCCATGCTAAGTGCAAAAACGAGATCATTGTTGGTACAAGTCACAATGCTAACACTACTCATACGTCCAAATTGTGTAATACTTTTTCTCCCCGCAATCCTAGTTATTATAAAAAGAAATGGGTTACTAGCATTTTTTAACTATTTGTCATGGATCACAAGTGATTCATATTGACTTATTTGAGTAGTTATTAGTCCGAAAGCAAAGTAGCACGATTTAATCGATAGTTAGCCGAAGGACAAAATCTTTTAAAACGGCTTCTCGTGTATCTCCTTAAGTTCATATCTTGGCATAACTTGTTTCACGATTTGAGACCTTTCTCGGAACGATATTTGGCATGTACTTCATACTTCAAATCTTGGGAAGACGTTCTTGAAATTATGGTCTTCTCTTCATATATTTGGAATTTCTTCACTTGACGTTTTTGAGAGATTCTTCATATTTGGACCACGACTTCATCATTTTTCTTCAACCTTTACTTTGGATTTTGATATACAACGATCCGCCTCCTTTTCGGACTTGGATATATTTATCCTCATACCTTGTAAGGGTCTTTTTGGATAGACTTTCTCCATGATCTTTAGGGGAGTAATTGCTTTTCGTCGTGTGTCTCGATCCTTCATATTGATTTAGGAATAATGATACTTCACATCATCTTGGATCTTTAGCAAAAATAGAGCTCCTCATGCCTTGTTAAGGCCTTTTTGGATGATTGCCAATCTTCGCGTCCCGCTTCAATAAGTTATGCCTTGGCTATGAACTCTATTCAACCCCGAGCAACTTTTAAACAATCTTGCGCTAGAGGCTAAGTAACCTTTCAAATCGTACGACCTTACTTATTGCAATTATGATTTATTCCTAATGCATTGATCTTATGGGAAGAAAAATCCACAATTAAAAACATATGAGTTTTTGAAAGAACACTTTCATGTTCTACGTTTAGCATGATCACTTGTCTAACTCTATCATCTCTCGTTCTTCACTATATAAAGACCTCTAATTAAAGAGACTCGTGAATACTTAGCCATGCAAGTCAAAATTAAGCCAAATTTGGATTAGCTTTCAATAAGACTATATCAATTCAAAGTTTTGGGTTTTCAAGCCACCTATAGGATCTTGCACTTTCTTGGACTTTTTCAAGTTTAGAGAATGCGTTTTATAGTTCCCTTGATAAGTGACTTTCTAGGATCAATTATAGGAACTTGCGAAAAGTTCTTGTTCTTAACCCGTATGAGTTAAGACTTTCGCGTTTTAAAGCTCCCTATATAAAAGTCTAGCAAAACTTGAATTGAGCGGGTTAAGGAATGTAAATGGCTCCAAATGCCCATCAAGTCAAAAATTAACTCTTATTCTACCCATCGGAAAATATACATTCGTGTCTTAAAAACACTTATGAAAACTAAGAAAAATTTTAATTTTTAGCCTTATTAGCAACTAAAACAAAACATTGAAAATTGGAAAGTGTGAGGGCGTAGCAAAGCAAGTACCTATTCACCCCCCCATACTAAAAGTAAACATTATCCTC
Source organism: Glebionis coronaria (assembly GCA_025667525.1). Classification (NCBI taxonomy): domain Eukaryota; kingdom Viridiplantae; phylum Streptophyta; class Magnoliopsida; order Asterales; family Asteraceae; genus Glebionis; species Glebionis coronaria. Next base: position 608,228,241 of record CM046874.1, on the reverse strand, counting down.
AATGTTTCGAGTCTAAGGGTGGAGCACCCCCATACTAGAGACGAAGAATCGAATGCTTAGGATCTAGCATGGAAAGGGTGATCAACAATATATCTAAAGCCGTTTATTAAGTATGCTAAAAGATAATTGTTAGAACAATAAAGGATATGTCATGGATTCGTGAAAAACTTCTTCAAGCAAACGATGGAGGCTCACGTAAACGAACACGAGAGTCTTCAATCGTAGATGATGATGATGATCTAGATAACACAATCACAAACAACCACGAGACAACGAGTTGAAAGGGTACAAGTCCCCTTTATTAGTGAATAGTAAGCATAAAAGATAAGCATGGGATCTCCCCCACGATGCACCTCGTTTTTGATTACCGAGTCATGAGCTCGACTCGATCCCCTCAATGCTAATTATCATTGGGGAAGGTGACTTGGTCGAGGGCAACCATTGAAGGAATTTCCCCACCAAAGTAGTGCTTAAGCCTATGTCCATTCACCTTGAAATTAGGACCATCATCTTGAGCTAGCTCGATGGTCCCATATGGAAACACTTGTGTAATGGTGAACGGACCCGACCAACGAGATTTCAATTTCCCGGAAAATATCTTAAGTCGAGAATTAAAAAGTAACACTTGATCACCAACGTTAAAGACCCGGTTTTTAATCTTTGAATCATGAAACTTTTTAGTCTTTTCTTTAAAAATTAATAAAAATTTTCATAAGCATTATCTCTTAATTCATCCAATTCATTCAATTGTATTTTCCGGTGATCTCCCGCGGTCTTCAAGTCAAAATTTGCATGCTTAAGGGCCCAATATGCCTTGTGCTCCAATTCAATGGGCAAATGACAATTCTTCCCATAGACTAACTTATAAGGAGTGCAACCGATAGGTGTCTTATAAGCGGTCCTAAAGGCCCATAAAGCGTCATCGAGTTTGTCGGACCATGAAGCACGGTTTTCTACAATTGACCTCTCTAAAATCCTCTTCAAAGCTCGGTTCGAAACCTCGACTTGCCCACTCGTTTGCGGGTGATAAGCCGTAGAAAGACGATGAGTAACTCCATATTTCTTTAGAAACTTTTCGAATTGGTCATTACAAAAATGGGTTCCACGATCGCTTATAATAGCACGAGGGGTTCCGAACCGAGAGAATAGTTGCTTCAAAAACTTCACGACCACACGAGCATCATTAGTAGGCAAAGCCTTAGCTTCCACCCACTTAGAAAGGTAGTCCACCGCGACGAGGATATATTTGTTGCCATGAGACGATGGGAACGGCCCCATAAAGTCTATTCCCCATATGTCGAAAATCTCACACACTTGAATTATGTTTTGCGGCATTTCATCACGTTGAGACGATTTTCCTTGACGTTGGCACGAATCACACGACTTCACAAGTGCGTGTGCATCACGATAGATAGAAGGCCAAAAGAAACCGGCATCGAACACTTTCTTAGCCGTGAGATTAGCACTGTGGTGACCACCTGTGGGTCCCTCGTGACAAGCTCTAAGGATATTAGAAGCTTCGGCACCAAAAACACAACGTCGAACGAGTTGATCCGCACAAACCCGAAAGAGATAAGGGTCGTCCCAAAAATAGAACTTGACGTCACGAAAGAATTATTGTTTTTGTTGTGTCGTCATACCCTTGATTATGAAATTTCCCGCATGGTAATTTGCAATGTCGGCAAACCATGGGGTGGTGTCATTAGAATTCACTACACCGAGAGTCTCAAGAGGAAATGTTTCAGTGATTTCCTTGTTCTCGAAAGCATCTTTGTGAGGATCTTCTAGACGAGAGAGATGATCGGCCGCTAGATTCTCGGCTCCTTTTTTGTCAAGCACGGTGACATAAAATTCTTGGAGGAGGAGCATCCAACGAAGCAATCTCGGCTTAGCATCTTGCTTAGCTAAGAGATACTTGATAGCCGAATGGTCGGTATACACGATGCTTTTAGTCAAGACGAGATAAGGTCGAAATTTCTCAAAAGCATAGACCACGGCAAGGAATTCCTTTTTCGTTGTGGTGTACTTTAATTGAGCCTCGGTCATCGTCTTACTAGCATAGTGGATAGGACGGAAATGCTTGTCATAACGTTGCCCTAAGACGGCCCCTATAGCATAATCACTTGCATCGCACATGATTTCAAAGGGTAATTCCCAATTAGGAGCAACAAGAATGGGAGCTTCGGTAAGTTTCCTTTTGAGAGTTTCGAAAGCTCTAACACAATCCTTATTGAAGCTAAAAGGAGCATCCTTCTCGATAAGGTGTGTCATAGGTCGAGAGATTTTCGAAAATTCCTTGATGAAACGACGATAAAAGCCCGCGTGGCCTAGGAAACTCCTAACTCCCTTAACGGTTTTGGGATGAGGTAACTTGGCGATGACGTCTACCTTAGCTTTATCGACCTCAATCCCCACTTTCGACACCTTATGTCCTAAGACGATTCCTTGTTTACACATAAAATGAAATTTTTCCAATTAAGCACAAGATTGGTTTCTTCACAACATTTTAACATTTGCTCGAGATTAGATAAACACGACGTGAACGAATTGCCAAACACCGAGAAGTCATCCATAAACACTTCCATCGACTTCTCGATCATATCGTGAAAAATCGCCATCATACACCGTTGAAACGTACCCGGTGCATTACAAAGTCCGAAAGGCATCCTACGATAAGCGAACGTTCCATAAAGACACGTAAACGTAGTCTTCTCTTGATCACGAGGGTCGATAGGGATTTGAAAGTAACCGGAAAAACCATCTAAAAATCTATAGAATTCATTTCCCGCAAGTCGCTCCAACATTTGATCCATGAAGGGAAAGGGAAAGTGGTCTTTACGAGTGGCGTCATTTAACTTTCGGTAGTCAATACACACCCTCCAACCGGTCACAACACGAGTGGGAATTAACTCGTTGTTTTCATTAGGCACAACGGTCATTCCTCCCTTTTTAGGGACACAATGGATTGGGCTCACCCATGGGCTATCGGATATAGGATAAATCATTCCCGCGTCAAGGAGTTTAAGGACCTCCTTTTTAATGACATCGTGAATATTGGGATTCACCCTTCTTTGACTTTGAATTGCGGGTTTGTAGTCCTCCTCCATTAAAATCTTGTGAGTACAAAATTTTGGGTCAATACCCTTAATGTCGGATATTTTCCACGCAATTTCCCCTTCATGAGCTTTAAGAACTTTCAAGAGCTCGGTTTTTTCATCATTAGCAAGACCTTTTGCAATAATAACCGGCAACTTTTCATCACCTTCCAAGAATGCGTATTCAAGGTGAGAAGGAAGATCTTTTAATTCAAGGATAGGTGGTTCCTCGATTGAAGATTTTGGTTCAACACTCATAACTTCCATCGGCGGAAGAAATGGTGGAATAGAAGTATCATCACTAATCAACACCTCATCTTCATTGTCGATTTCATTTGAAGTGAGATCGCCTCCTTGGGATGGAGTGAGATTTGGTGTGGAATTAGCAAGAATCGGATCCAAAATAGTAGGATTGCCACTTGACGAGCTATCGGAAAAACCTAACACTTCTTGTGAAAACTCATCGCAAACCACATCAACGATGTCAATGTTATTGATGGTAGCGATTGCATAAACATGAGAAGGTTTCGAGTTTTGAGTAGCGTTTATAACAAGTTCCTCTTCGTTGAATCTCAAAGTGATAGTTCTCGCATGAACATCGATAAGCGATCTCGAAGTGTCTAAAAATGAATGACCTAAAATTAGAGGAACTTGAGGATCCGCGGGGATGTCAACTACTATAAAATCAACGGGATAGTAGAACTTCCCCACTTTCACGAAAACATCTTCGGCTACTCCACATGCTAAAATCGTAGAATGATCGGCCATCTCGATAGACATGTTCGAAGGAACAAGAGCCGGAAGCGAAAGCGATTTCCAAATGGAAAATGGCATCAAATTAATGCTCGCACCAAGATCGGCCAAGGCGAGGCATTCTTTCATATCTTGTATGTCACAAGGAATGAGAAACTTTCCGGGGTCACTAACTTTTTCCGGTATGCGGTTAAGATAAAATGAAGAACAATTAGCAAGCTTTGAAAGCTTTTCCTTATCGTTCATCATACTTTTAAAAGTGGAAGCGAAACGAGGCATATATAACAATGCGTCGGCTAAACTCACATCAAAATGCACTTGTTGAAACATTTTTATAAAAAGCTCGATTTGTTGTTTGTTACGTTCTTGCAATTTCTCGTTGTTTCGTCTCGAAGGGTAGGGTAAAGGTGGTGTGGGTTGGTCATTAGGCAACGGCCTTGGAAACTCGGGTTCCACAATTGGTATTGGTTCAACCGTAGGTGTGGTTTGAGCGGTACTTCGTGGGATTGTAATGTGCTCCTTTTCGACCATCACCTCGGGTTCTTTCTCGATTTCCTTCTCCGTAGAAGTACTTGGACGAGAGATTGGTTCCTTGAAAGTTTTACCACTTCGTGTAGTAATAACCTTCATTTCTCCCTTTCGGGTTTGCAATGGTATCACTAGGAAGACCACCCGAGGAAGAGGGTTTACACATGATTGCTTCAAACATCTTAGCCATTCGGTCCTCAAATTTTGATTGCCTAGCATCCGCTTTTAATAACTCTTGCTTAATCTCATGTTGTCCTAATTCCATCTTTTGTTGGTTTTGTTGAAGACGTTGGACATTTCCTTCCATTTTATTTGCATGAGTTTTAAGTTCATTAGCAAGTTCATTTTTAAGCTCGTTTTTCAACTCGGACCTTAAGCTAATCATCTCACGTTGCATGTTATCAAATTTAGCATCATTTGCTTTAGCATAATCCAAAAATTCTCCTTGAAGATTTTTAGTGTGAGCATTTTGAAAACCTTGTGTAGTGTTTTGAAAATCACGGTTTTGGTTTTGATTAGTGACTTGTCCATTCCCATTTTGATAATTCCCCTTGTTGTAGTTACGTGAATTGCCTTGGTAATTACCACCTTGGTTGTTGTTTCGATAGTTATTAGCATTTTGATTTGGTGGAGCTTGATTTGGGCGGGAACCTTGACCGTTTTGGTTGTAAGTTCCCGTTGCTACATAAGCACTCGAAGTGTTACCATCCGTGGTAATGCACTCGGAAAGATCATGAGCTCCACCACAAGACAAACAACTCTTAGCAACCGCTTTAATCGAAGCGGAATTTGAAGCTTCTTGAGCTTTCCAATGGGACATAAGATTAGCAAATCTATCAAAAAACCGATTTTCCTCTTTAGCTCCATCAATTTAGGCATTAATGCTACGAGACGATGACGACGAAGACGAACCCAAATTAGCAACACTCGGTGTGTTACGAGGGCTATAAACCTTAGATCTATTCTCGATGATTTGTAAAGCCTCATTTGTCGTCTTGCACAAAAAATTACCACCTGCGGCGACATTCAAATAATCTCGTTCATGATCATTAAGCCCATTATAAAAAGTATCAACTTGATGCAATTCCGTAAAATCATGGTGTGGACATTCATGTAACGTTTCTTTAAAGCGTTCCCATGCCATTGAAAAACTTTCATTATTTCTTTGCACAAATCATGAAATCTCATTTTTCAAATGTGTTGTTTTAGATGGTGGAAAAAACTTGTTCACAAACTTAGAAACGAGATCACCCCATGTCAAAATCGAATTTGGCGGTTCTTTCTCAAGCCAAATTTTTGTGGGCCCATCTAACGAGTATGGAAACAACATCATCTTAATGGCGTCATGTGGAACATCCTTAAACTTGCTAGTAGCGGTGAGACGATTAAAATTCCTAATGTGATAGTGCGGGTTGTCTTTCTCATGACCTCTAAACTTATTTGCTTGCAACATCGACATTAAACCCGTCTTAATCTCGAAATTCTCCGCAAGGATGGCGGGAATCACAATGGCCTCTCCAAAACCCTCGGTGGGTGCTTGTAGCAACTCCATCATAGTACGATTAGCCATGACGACTTCTTGTTCTGCAATAGGTTCAACAATTGGAGGTTGTTCCTCAATCAACGTCTCTTGATTGGCTTGCTTTTGAAGACGTTTACGAGCTCGTTTTGCTTGATTACGAGTGATCATAAACTTCACGAAGAATGGGAGGTGAGCAAAGAAGATTCTTTTTGGGTGTTTTGTGAATTTTCAATTTTTTGTGTTTTTTATTGTATTTAATTTTTTGGATTTTGGTTGTATCTTCGTAGACAACAATCTACAAAATCTCTCCTCGAATCGAACTCTTGATTAAAGAAGCCTCAAAGGAATGAAAACGATCACGTGGAGTGAACGCCTTCGAATGACTTTAGAACTTTGGTGAAAACCAAATTGTTCAAGAGGTTTTAATCACAAAGAAACCAAGCAAATATATTATACGTAATAATACTTTGGGCGGCAAAACCCTCGATTAGCCTTCAATCTCAAAATACTCACAAGCAAGCGGGGAAACGAGGCGGCGCGAAGCACTTAAGAGCCTTTTTTCTTAGGGTATATTTTATAATACCCGCCTTATACCCACCTTATAGTTTGTATTTTTCAAAATCGAGCTTCACGAAAGTATTTATCTATTTTTGCCTTTTTCTTTTTGTTTGAGATTCGAATACAATAATTAGGAGATCAAATCCCAATTAAGGTTGTGTTTTCACACTTTTGGAGATATTGTTTATTTGTTGTGATACTTAATACAATATAGTAATAATATTTTCACAAGAAAAACCAAGAAAACCGATAATACGTATTAGTAGATTTCTACTAATACAAATACTATTTTGGTTAATATTAAAAACAACAATACAAATTAATCACGACACACCTCCCCGGCAGCGGCGCCAAAATGATTGTGGTAAATTACGTCCTTTAGGAAAAGGAACGTAAAAGCGGAAAGTATTAAACAAATGATTTTAGGAAAAATCAAGTGTTAATGACCCTTATGAAGTTCCAAGTTCGTTTCCTAAGGAGGTATATGTGTGTGAAAAACTTGTTAAATGTTTGTGATTAATGATTGGTTTAGAAGGGGATGAGAAAAAAGATGACGAAGACGTGAAAATAATTACTACGACGACAAAACGTAAAACCGTAAAAAACTACAAAAATAATAATTAATTCTAAAAATTACCAAAAATTCACCAAAAATCAAAATAAATAAACTAAGAGTTTACCAATGATCAAAACTTTTTCAAACCTTTTAAATAATTAAATATTCAATTTTTAAATGCTAATTAAAGCCCTAAAAATCAAATAAATTATCAAAAATCCCAAATAAAGATTTTTCAATTTGTAAACCTCTAAAATGACCTAAAAAGATTAAAAACTATTTTTAGAAATTTTTAAACTAATAAAAACTATTTAAATTGATTTAAAAACTATTAAAACTTAAAATAATTATAAAAATTAATCTAAAAGTGATAAAATTATTATAAAAGTTGCTAAATTCCTATTTTAATGTATTAAAGCTAAGAAAAATGTAAAAAGTTGGAAAATGTGAAATTTGAAAAATAATAATAAAATAATATTAAAATAATATTAAAAATCCAAAAATTATAAAAAATTCTAAAAACTTGCAAACTAGTTTATTTTAACCTAAATAATCAGAAAATCAAAGTGAAATGACCAGAATACCCCTATTGGGCCCTCAAATGGGCCAAAACCAAAAACAGTCAACCTTAATGGGCTTTTTGGCCCAAAAAGTCAAACTTAGCCCAATTGACTTAAAAAAGCCCTATCTGACTCAAAATTTAATTCTAAGAACAAAACTCTAAAGGCCCAAAAGCTGAATGTGGGCTTATCACAGCTTAATAAGCAAACAGCTTATCCTTATTGGGCTTTTTAGCCCATTAAGCAATAAGCTAATGCCATAAGCTCTAATTTGACACACAACCTTCTTTTGGGATGCTTATGAGATCTGTGAAAAGAAATTTTGAAAAAGCACACTCAATAAGCTAGAAATAAGCAAAGTACAAATCCACAAAACGACAAAATAGTTGGGTTTGAGATTTAGCGCACCTCAGAAGCTCTAGTTTGTTGCAAAAGCTCACAAATAGCTTAACTAAGAATAATGAATCAAGAAAATCACAAAAAGCCAAGTAGAATAAACTGTAAGAATCAATAAGCTGGCTGAAAAAGCCAAATAAGCTAGTTTCCTAGCAAAAGCTTAACCAAAAGACTTGTAACCTTCCAGATTTGTTGTTAAGCTAAGAAAAATGATTTCTATTACAAAAGCCAAGTTGTTGCATGTGCCAATAAGCAGTTCTCAAAAACAAGCCAATTTGTGCTTATTTGACCAAAAGTCGAAGTACTCCAAAGTTCACTAAATGATCAGGAATGGTATAAGGGCTTGATATAAGCAATTTTTGTGAAGGACTCAAGGAGGAGGCCTTGTGAATCAAGAGGTCAGTTGACCTTTTGATGGCAGATTTTGGCAATAAGGGCTTAATAAGCCAGATAGCTTATAAGCCAGATACAAAGCACACCAAATAGCAAAATCCACTCACAAGCAGCACTTAAACAAGTTCCAAGCAGCAAAATCACAAGGCATACACTAGGATAACAAATGCAGACACAAAATGAGGTGGTCACTTTGCTGATGCAAATGACCACTTCAGTCAACTTTGATAAGCTATAGCAATCACAATAAGCCACCAAATTCAACAACCAGATAACCAATAGATAGCTTATCACCTAAACTATTCCCAAACCTGATTTCAGACCTTAGATCCAAGTAACAAAGAGGTTATTGGATCTGATGTGTTTGACCAATTCCAAAAACACTTTTATCAGATTTTTGCAAAACTTCAAATCCCTTTTCCAAACTTTCAGAAACTAAACCAATGACTAAAACTTGTATATTAAGACTTGTTTAGACCACCCAAACCCTAAGAACCAAGGGCTCAATGCACAAGGCCTTATGAACCAGTAATCCCAAACAGTCCTTAATCAACCACTTTTCAACAAACTCCTTAATCCTTCAAACAACCTACTGATTTTAATGATCAAATAACTACACTAGGTGACAACTAACAGATACCAGCCATAAAACACAGAATTAACAAATCACATGCCAAAGTACAAAACAAGCAGTAACATGAAATATTTAGAGGAAATGTAATCAAGGGATTATACCTGCCCTCCACAACATCCTAGGAGAGCCAGCTATGCTCCTTGGACCTTGTTCAACAACTAGAACAAGACCAAGGTACTTCAATAACAAAGATGATGAATGCCTTGGTTGATGTTTTAAAGCAGAAACTCAAGGGCTTGATTTCTTCAACACAATGAACAAACAGCCCAACCAAAGGCCCTAATCCTTTCACAAGCTTGGTGTCAACAAGCTTGCAATAGCTTATAGCTTATGGTTAAGGATAAGTACACAAGAATAACCAAATTCAGAAACCACTTTTCAAGCTTTTTCAAACTTGATAAACTTACCAAACATTGAACCAAATGATTCAAGCACACTTATAACAACAAATGGAACTCAGAATCACCTTTAAACAACACCAAGTTTCAAAAACATAAAAAGGAATTACAATTTTCTCAAAATACCAACTTTTATAAATTTCAAAAAGGAATTACAAGTTTAAAAGGTAAAGACTGGAACAAAGGGACTCTCACATGTTGAGGTCTCCTTTTATAGGCAAATGCCTGGCTACACTATTCACAAACCCTAGAAGTGAATTCTCTAAAATGCTCTTGAGCTCTTGAGGCTGTTTGTTGTTGATGAGATGTCCAAAATGCATCCAAACCGTTTAAAATAGCTTTGTGATGAAGCAATGAGTGTCAGCTGTTGATCTTGACACGTGGCTAAGCTTGGAGAACAAGTTGTGTTTTGATTGGTGGACGGGTTTGAATGGTGGGGCCTCTTGGTGAGTGGGAGTGAGGGTTTTAAGGTTGGGATGGGATTATAGGCGTGTGAATCAAGTGTGGGTAAGGGTAATTAAGATTTACCCTTTGTTTAAGTTGATGTAAAATCTGGGTGGTGAAAAGGTGAACAGTAGTGATTTTGATCTGTTTTTGTAGGATTAGAAGTTGTTTGGCGCAATTTTCTTTTGAATGTTTCAATTGCCCATGTTTAGCCCTTGTGTTTTCAGAAAATAGGTAAAACGTGTTTTTCAGCAACCAAAACACATTTCCTTTGTAAATAACTTTCAGCACTTGGCAATTTTGGCACAAAACTTTGGAAAAGGGTTTCAAAGGGTTGTTTTTGCCATTTTGAGATATTTCAAGGGCTGATCTTGGACAATGTTGATCTTCAAAGGTCTTCAATGTGTCTTTGGCTTCATGAGGGACCATTGTTGGCAATTTGAAATTGTTGAGGGACTAATCTTGCCATTTCTTCAAAGTTGAAGGACCATTTGTGTAATTTTGACAAACTTAAGGGACCAAACTTGTAATTATCAATATACAAGGGTTTTAAGTGTCATTTCTTCATTTATTGAGGATCAATCTTGTATGTCTTCAAGTCTTCAAGGGTATTTGTTGAATAATTCATGATCTAAGGCCCGGTTCTTTGTACGGCTTCGTTTCTCGTGTCCGTTTTTCCTTGTATCTTGTGATCTTTTGTCTTTTTCACGATATCCATACCTAAAATACACAAGTAAACAAACACAAGCATATATATGGTATTTTATGACATTTTTATACATTAAAAGTCCGAAAAGAATGATGAGATCATGTATAAATGCCATCTCATCAGCATCCTAAACTCTATCAACGCCCAAACTCTTCTTTGTCAACTTTTGCAACTTTACACTTTTGCCCCAAAAACTTTTGTGAAGTAAATTCAGGGGTAATTCTTGCCATCTTGTGATTTTTGAGGGACTGATTTGGCATTTTGTTGATGGATAATGGTCTTGACTTGCATATTTGATATTTTGAAGGACTAAAATTTCCAAGTCTTAATGATTGAGGGACCATTCTTGCCAAATGTTGAAAGTTAAGGGTCCTTTTTGTAATTTTGGAATTTTCAAAGGACCAAACTTGTAATTTCTTGTACTTCGAAGGTCTTCATGATGTGTTTGACTTTGTGGAGGACAATGGTTGACAATTTAGCTTTGTTGAGGGGCTAAACTTGCCAAAACTTCAATGTGGAGGGCCCTTTTTGTAATTTTGACAAACTTTAGGTACCAATCTTGTAATTATGAAGATACAAGGGTATAAAGTGTCAATTCTTCCATATTATAGGACCCTTCTTCATAATTCTTCAAATCTTCAAGGGTTAATCTTGGAAAATTCTTCATTAGGGTTGGGTTCATTGTGCGGCTTCGTTTCCCGTGTTTGTTTTTGCATGATTCTTGTGATCTTTTGTCATTTTCTCAATATCCGTACCTAAAATACACAAGCAACAAACACAAGCATATATATGGGTATTTTGATGATATTTAATGCATTTTAAGCCCTATTTGGACGATGAGACTATGTATAAAAGCAGTCTCATCACATACTCACAGTCATACATCTAAATCAATCTGATCGTACATTAACCTAGTCTCGGACATGATATGTGACCGTAAACCACATTAATTGATTTACATACAGTGTATTAAGGTTATACAAAAGCGCACACAAGCACACTCGTACACCTAAATCAGTTTGTTCGTACATTAACCTAAACTACATTAGTTATTTATACACAGTGTAGTAAGTTTATACAAAGGCGCATTAATACTTTTTAAACACTACATCGAAACTTTACAAGCAAGCATATACACAATTTTCAACATCTAACAAACATTTCCAGTATGCTATACTACACACTGAACTCCGTAAAAAATATTCATTAAAACTTTTTAAACATTGCATCAAAACTTTAAAAGCAAGCATAAACAGAATTTATAAGACATAAACACACAGACAACTAAGACACTCTACGCGTAACCTAACCTAGACTCATACTACACACAAGTTCTTTCTGCATCACTTCAAAAAGTCACCTCCATCAGTAAGACATAAACACAGACAACTAAGACACCCTGCACGTAACCTAACCTAGACTCATACTACACACACAAGTTCCTACTACATTACTTCGAAAAAAACAACTTCATCAATAAGACATAAGCACACAAACAACTAAGACACTTTGCATGTAACCTAACCTAGACACATGCTACACACAAAAGTTCCTACTACACCACTTCAAAAAATCAACCGCATGAATAAGACACAAACAAACAAAAAAATAAGACACTATGCACGTAACCTAACCTAGACTCATACTAAACAGGCAAGTTCCTATCGAATCAGATTAATGTATCAAATGCGTAAATAAAACACAAACACACAAACAACTAAGACACTATGCACATAACCTAACCTAGACTAATACTCTACACAGTATTTCCAATATTACTTGATGCATCGCTTCATTACGTCAGCTGCATTAATAGCATATAGACCCATACACATATACTTTACTACAACTAAACACATATGCCCATATTTTATCATAGTCTCAGACACGATAAGCAACCCTAAACTACATTAATTCAATACAAACACTACATTAAAGTTCTACAAATGCGCGCACACAAACACACAACTTCATACAACTAAACAAATATGTCCGTATCTTTTTATATTCTTAGGCCCGATAGGCAATACTATTCTGCATTAATTCCATACAACAACTGCATTAAGGTTATACAATTGCGCGCACACAAACACACAATATCATTCAACTAAGCAAATCTGACATATCTTATTCTCTTTTCAAGCCTGATAGCTCACACAAACTGCATTAATTCGATACAAACACTGCATTAAAACTTTTACAAATGCGCTCATAAAAACACACAATTTCATACAACTAAACATATATGCCGCGTTTTGTATCTTATTCTCAAATTTTACAAATGCGCTCATACAAACACACAATTTCATACAACAAACACACAATTTCATACAACTAAAAAATTTCATACAACTAAACACATAATTTGATACAAGGTAATCATAAACTACATTAATTCAATGCAAACACTACATTAAAGTTATACAATCTTAAAAAATCGTAAGTCCGCTGCAAAACCGCAGCAAGCCCGCAGCAAGCCCGCTACAAAACCGCAGCAAGCCCGCTGCAAACCCACAGCAAGCACGCAGCAAGCCCGCAACAAACCCGCAGCAAGCCGGCATCAATCCTGCATCAAGACTGCATCAAGCCCGCAACAAGACCATATAAAAACTAATTGCAAAATACTGCATAACTAGTATACCTAACATAATTTATCCAACATATAACATACAAATACTGCATAACAGTCTACCATATAAAAACTAATTGCAAAATAAATATAAATCATAGATCAATTTAATTAAAATCACTTACTAGATGATATAGTTATCGAGTTTTCTAGCGATGTTTTTATGATATCCATAAAATACTTTTTTTTAACCACATTCTACCACTTTTCCTTTTTACTAAATCCATTAAATTAAAATTTGTATAAATCCATTAATAAAATTTGTATTTACCTGAGGGAGAAAAATCCTTCAAATTCGTCCTCACCATTTCTATCCACCACCATCCACCGCGTATCCAACACAAGCAACCACTTGTCCGGTTATCGTCGCCGCAGCACAACCACTAGCAACAGCTTAAAATATACAAAAAATTTATGTATTATTAAATAAAATATATTATAAAATCAATCTTTTATTAAATCTAATTTAAAATAAAAAATTTATCAAATTTATTAGAATAGATCGATAATAAAATCACTTACACTGATCGATTTGATGATTTAATGATACGATGAATCTGTTGAATTGATGTTTTGATCGATTATTTGCTCGATTGATGATTATTTTAGGGTTTGATGTGTGTGTTTTTAGTTGTGTGTGTTTTTTGGGGATGAAATGAAAACAAACGAACAAGTAGGCGGTTACCTAAAATAAGGAAGTAGTTAGTGGGTTGTAAATGACCGATTTGCCCTTATAGTTTCCAGGAAATTACAAATATGCCATTCCGTTTTTTATTATTAAAATCAAATCCAAGGGCTAGGATTCCTTCCTAGACTTTTTATTTTAAGTGGCTTTTTATTATATCCCCACCCTATATATATATATATATATATATATATATATATATATATATATATATATATATATATATATATATATATATATATATATATATATATATATATATATATATATATATATATATATATATATATATATATATATATATATATATATATATATATATATATATATATATATATATATATATATATATATATATATATATATATATATATATATATATATATATATATATATATATATATATATATATATATATATATATATATATATATATATATGTATGTATATATATATATATATATATATATATATATATATATATATATATATATATATATATATATATACTAGCGCCGTAACCCGCCCAACGGGCGGGGTTGTTTCACAAATTTTTTCAAAGAGTGCGTTTGTGTATCAATTTTATGTATTTGTGGTAAACGGTTTTTTTTTATTTTTTTAGGCCCTGGCCATCGAGCGGACGTGTTTTATTCTATTTTTATCTTTTGTTTTTTTAAGTATTCTTGTATATTAATTATATCTGTTTGCAATAAGACTCATTTTTGTTAAAAGAAAAGTTAAACAAACCTACTTTTGTTTTTCTAGGGGCTGGCCCATCCAACGAACTTTTTTTCCTATGTCATTGTTTCATTTTACTAATATGATTTTTTAAGAAATGTTTGATATTATTAATTTTTGCTACACCGAACCAAATTTGCTAAAACCGAATTACAAATTCGATTTTCGAGCTGGATATGAGGTTGTCAATCGAAACCAAAAACCGAATTGAAAATCAGGTATATGTAAATTTATTTTTTTCCTAAATACTTATATAAATATATAGGTTAAAAAATAAATAGTGTAAACTGGGTCAATCTGAAAATAAGTGAAATACATATTTAGTTTTCGGTTCAGTTGACTAATAGTTTGGTTCGCGTCGATTTTCTAGTAAGAATAAATGTCAAGTATTTATTTGTTTTACCACACAAGTATTTTATGAAGTTTTAACTATTTTTGCCGACACACGAATGTAACTTACTCTCGTCAAAATTTGTATACTAATTTCTAATACATTAATTCTTTTATTTGCTACTTATCTGGCTTATATTAAATATACATGTGATTTGGTTATTAAAAACCTATGAGACGATTTTACTGGTAACCGTTATCGACACTTTAAACATCGAGTATATTATTTATTTGTATGGGCAATTTCATATATCACCCTACTTTTCAAATCAATTTCATATATAACCAAACATGCTTAAAAATCATTGTACATCATGCATTTAATAGTTGCACTTTGGGTATATATGAAATTGATTTGAAAAGTACGGTGATATATGAAATTAATCCTTATTTGTATTTGTATGTATATAGTATGTATATGAGTGTAATATCTGTGTATGTGTTTGCATGTATTTTTGTTTACATTTATGTATGTATTATCTTAGTCAAGTATTCTTTTCTATTAACCTAAACATAGATAACCTCATATATTTACATTTATACATTTGATCAAATTTTGTTACTTACCAGTAGCACTTCGTTTTATTTACTAATCATTGAATGCAAACGATCCGAGCTTTTATCAAGCTATTCGAGCTCGATTCAAGCTCGGCTCGATCGAGTCGAGCTTTTATCGAGCCCAAACCCGAGCTGGCTCGAAACATATAATGAGTCGAGCTCGAGCTTTTGATTGCTTGGCTCGAGCTCTTATGGAGCATTTCGACCCTTAATATAAATATATTTATATATAAGTAAGCAAATGTTGATTTGAGTATTAGCCTTATTATAAAGAAGAGTAATTATATAAAAATTAAATAATTTATTGATAGTCGGTATCACAGTTTACTACAAATATAAAATTTGTGGTGGAGTGTAAACGATAGTGATATATTTGTTTCATATATATAATTTCGAGCTTTTCAAGCTAAGCTCGAGCTTTGCTGGAATCGTAATCCAGCCGAGATCAAGCTTTAAAGGTAAAAGCTCGACGAGCTATCGAGCCGAGCTCGAGTCCACTATTTATGTTTCGAGCCGAGCTCGAGCCCTACTGAACTCGGGCTCAGCTCGACTCGTTTGCACCCCTATTCACTGACCATGAATATAACAGAAATTTTATCTTATTTGTTAATGAATTATTATAAATAGTTGAGTGACTAAGAGTGTTATTCCCTAAATTACGCCAAATTGTTCTTAACATCTTATTGGTTGGAATGACCATTGAACCAAGTCCGTTTCTATCTTTCTCGTGCCATATGCATAATAATGTTGTTTGTGTATGGCAACGTTTTACTATTTGTACATAATACACCATATACTATGCTAAAAACCTTTTCCTGAAGTTGCCCGTCTTTTATATATATATATATATATATACACCCAGTGCATACATGCATTTTCCAATCAAAGTTCTTATAAACAAACTAATGTAAAACTAACAACAAATTAGCTTATCCTTTATACAGTAAACAAACGCCAAGCTTGTTTTACTTGTTATCTTACCAGTTTGATACAGAGGCAAGACATATTTTATTACAAACACGCACCAGAACTCTCAAACTTGGAAATGCTCAGGCAAGAATACGCTTTGTATCATTAGGATGTCCAAAATGTGAGTGAGTCAACAATAGTGCGACCTCTATAGGGTCAACACGAAGAACCTCGAAAACAGTGTGACAAAAATTTTGCTTTCTTTTTTTGCTTTTGCTACTGCTAAGCGAGCTTAAACTTCCTCTTTGAAGCCTGTTTCACCTTTGCGATATCATCTTCCCTCTTGATCTCCTTGGAACTTCGACTCATCATCTTCTATTGCTTTGCTACTACTACTACACTCGGCCATGAATTTGTCCACCTCTGATGTAGAAATATCAATAGGAGACTACAAAAATGATGCCAATATTCAACTGTAATCTGAACTTTTAATTTTGATGATGTACAAAGTTTCATGCATTTTACGGGTGCAATCTTGATGACATTTAGCCTGTGTGACCAGCTTTAGTCTGACCTGGTTATTTTCTAGCTTAACTCATTTGACCCATGAAATTAAACATAATCCAAATGGATCCATCTGTGTATAAATGGGTCAGAATTACTACTTTAAAGGCTACCGTTGGAGTAATCCGTTCAGACATCAGAATATAGACAATGTCAGATGGAAGATGTCTATGTTGGTTTCTAAGGCACACTATCCAATTCGGAGAATAGAATCTGTATCAAGTGCAACTCGCTCAGTAGTGATTACACAGCAGATACTGACTACTCATAATGGGTCCCTAACATGAAAAACATACCAAATAACAAATATGGCCAAAGGAGGGATCTTACCATTTTTAAGCCATTCAGCTCATCATATGTGAAACCTTTTTCTAAAATTAGTTCAAATATCTTGTACGTGTTTACGTATATGGCCGCTCGGCCATATCCACGTGCCAAGTCATCTTGTAGAAACAAGATTGGCCGTACGGCCTGGCAGACTGGCCCACCTACCAAGCGCAAGTCTGAGAGGGAATCCTCGAAAGGGATGTCAGTGCATTGGGAAGGAACGGCGCACCCTATTATCCAATAGACACTCGCCTGGCGCTCGGATAGAAGGCCCATCCACCTGCACACCTCAAAAGCAGGACAGATTCCCTCGGGAACAAACGACGCACCCTTTTATCCAGAGGCCTCGCATAGCCTGCTGGACCAAAGCTTGGCCTGTCAGGTCACAAGGCTCAAGGAGTGCTACCTCCGAGGAGCTATAGTCCACTACAGTGTTCTCAACACTATAAATACCCCTCATTCAATGTAAGTCACATACATTCACACACAGACATTTATTACACACATTACGTGGCCATTCGGCTCTACATGTTATTGGCCACTCGGCTCAATTCTTACTCTCACACCGGAGTTGGTCTCGGGCCCCCCACACGAGGCGAGCTAACGTGTGCTACTTTCTTATAGGCTTGTGGAGAGGAAGACCTAGACGGCCCAGAGGCATTCTCGGCCCACTTAGTGGCCCAGCGGACTTTTGCATCTACAAACTGGCGCCATCCGTGGGACCCTAAATTCGATCTACCAAGTAGCTAAAGAATGGCGGGTCCTGCCCCAACATCACCTGAAATCGAAATTCATAATGACAAACACAATAGCCTCACAAATGAAGAAATCATTGAGGGTCACCTTTCGGCCCTAAAAGAATTAATAAAAGACAAAAGCAACCGAGACTACATCAAGCCAAGGCTAATCAGTTTTGACGAAGAGGAAGAACATTCGAGAGATAAGGGAAAGAAGAAGGAAAGCCAAGTGTGACAACCGTGGTTTTGAGGTTCGTCACTTGGTCTTACTTTTAGGTTATTTTATGTGTGACTACTTGATTTTTGTGCTTACGTGTTTATTTTTTTTTGAACGAGGTTGGTGTGATTATCGTTTATGAGTATAGAGTACTCATAAGTAAATCGAGTAACGGTTAATTCATGTTCATGAGATCACAATTAGTGACTATGAAATGAAATGGTGATATTTTGGTGGTTACGTATACGTATAAGTATTATCGTAGTAGGGTATTTTTTTAGGATTTACGGTTTAGCATTTAGAGGTCTCAGGTGAGGTAATTATCCATATGAATATTTTTCGGGATGGTTTTAAGTCATTTAGGACTTAGTTATAAAGTTTATTTCAAAATTTGAGATTTTTTTTAAAAGTGTATATTTTACGTCTTTTACGGTAATCGCGTAAAAACTAACTAGTTTTACGGTTTTGAGGTTTTGGAGGCTTTAGGAGCTGAAATAAATTAAGGTAAATTAAGGTAATATTAATAAGGTATTAATTAACAATAAAAAAAAATAAAGAAAAAACGAAATTAGGGGTGTTTGGGTCGGTTTAGAAGAGAAAAAAAAGAAAAAAAAAGAAAAAAAAAAAGGAAAGTGGGCTTTGGGTTGGACTAGGATTCACCCATACCCTATATATTGTTTTGTACACAACCAAAATTCATTATCTATCCCCTGGAGACAAATTAAATTCGTGGGTTTCACAAAAATTAGGGTTCTTCATATTTTTTTTGGGGTTTTCATAAATCGAAGTTAAAGTCTTTAATCTCTTTTTAATTTAATTGTTTTAATGATTTCTTAATCATTCTTATGATGGATTAGGGTTAGGGTTTATATAAAATCAGTAAATTAATGATGTTATAATCATAATATGATGATCATATAATCTAGGGCTTGTATTAGATGGGGTTATGGGTAATTAATTAGTTCAATTTGTTTAAACCCGTTTTTAAAAACTGGGCAGATTTTGAGTCAATTGTTTTGATCATATCGGGAGTTATATAAACTCTTATTTTACGATCCAAGTACCCCTGGAAAGCTATTTGAAGTGGCTTTCCAATACAAGAAACTAGAACTAAATTGGAGGTCGGGAAGTGGGACAAAAAGAGGTTACAACAGTCGAAGGTCAAAACAGTTTTGAATTCAGCCTGTTTTCTTTTTAAGTTTTAGGTTGTTTGGGGCACTTAGGGTTGCATTGGGATCTTCTCACGAACGTGAGAGATGGTTTATATATTGTAGTTAATATCTGCACTTGGGATAAGGTGTTGGTTTAGGGTAAAGACCCCTTAATGGTAACAAACTTTTAGCACATTTAAAATCAGGAAATCTGGAATGACAAAAGTAGATATATATATATATATCGGGGCCTTAACAGTAGCTTTAAGGTTAGGGCAAGTGATAGGTGTTAGCTAACTTATGTAAGGGTATGAATATTCCTTTTACAGAAACCATGGGTAGGTTTAAGTGGGCGTTTGACCTGAAGTTTTGAGACCTAAAAACTGGGACTGTTTTGGGTAAAATACGAACGGGTTAGTTATTAAACTAAACCAAGTTAAGGACTTGTTAAGGAAGGGTAATGGGGTAATTAGAGATTATTAATGAGGTAAATATGTGAGAATAGTCTAGATGTCCATCATAGGTTAATGAGCCATCTTAGTGATTGGTTCGTTTATTGATTTTGTGTTTTTGGTTTGTTAGCTTGTTGCTAGTGCAAGGACGTGTGAAGGAGCTATCAGGTGAGTTTCATAGTCCCATGTTTAATATTGATTTTGACTTCCAGATGGGATGGAAGAGACACTGTGTTGAGTTATTTTCTAAATTGATGTTGTGAATGTGTTTGTGATTTGAGATGGACTTGTGTGTACATTATGTGATTAACTGCTATGTGATTTTTGATTGTGTATGATTTGGATCGGGGGACACGTGCTGTCTCAGTTATTGTGGTTTGACAAGGTAGTGGCCTTGTCGTTTGCCAAGGTAGGGGCCTTGGGATAGGTACATAGCGTGATCGTCTATGGGACCAATGGATAATGACAAGGTAGTGGCCTTGGGATAGGTACATAGTGTGATCATCTATGGTACCATGATGTTGTTTGGCAAGGTAGGAGCCTTGGATTGGATTGGTTTGGTATGATTGGTCTTGATTGATAGTTGTTAATACATAATTGTAACACATTGTCCATATGTTCTTTTGTTGATGATTGTTATTCACAGCTTGTAACTGATTTAGCGTTGGAGTCTAAACCTATGACTCTCACCAACTTTATGTTGACGTGTTTTAGTGTCTCTTTCAGGTGATACTATGGTTAAGCATGAGAACATAAGTGGCTAGGATTGGAGAAGCTTAGGAATGCATATAGAAGGAGAATCCCCGTTTCCTTCTTAGTTTACCTTTATGTTTTTTTGATAAGTGATACATGTTGGCACCTATATGTTTGTTTGGTTTATGTTTATTGTTTGTCTTGGGTAAGAGGTAGGACTGTTACCTACTTACCTAGACTCCTGCATTGTTGAGATATTGTCATGACATTTGTGTCACCATTTTATGACATTTCTTATATCATTTAGTTATCTCTATAGACACACTATTGTTGTGATGATATCCATACGTCGTGCCCCATATTCCGCCATGGTGGGGTGTGACAGAATGGTATCAGAGACAGGTTATAGAGAATTAGGTTGCCCAGTCG
Source organism: Glebionis coronaria (assembly GCA_025667525.1). Classification (NCBI taxonomy): domain Eukaryota; kingdom Viridiplantae; phylum Streptophyta; class Magnoliopsida; order Asterales; family Asteraceae; genus Glebionis; species Glebionis coronaria. The sequence continues at coordinate 608,207,216 of CM046874.1, read as the reverse complement.
CGTAGCCTAGTCTATAGCTTAAGGGTCCCTGCATATAGGCGTCATAGGAGTATGTGTATATTTTATAATAATTGATGTGTTTAGATGTTATTCATTGCGATGTTTTGACTAGTATGAATTGAACCGTAGTATGTTCGTACTTAGTCACATGTTATTTTCTTTTCGAGTTTGAGACTAGTGCGGGTTGAACCATAATCGTCCACGCTAGTCACTATTGAATTTTGCTTAAATTGTACATTATAGTACATAATTTAGTACAAGGTAGTTTCTATCTTTTATCGAGTTATTTTACATACCTGAGGTATGTTATTTTTCTTTTGATGTTTAAGTCATGTTCCCTAAAGAATCGTGTGGTGGTTCGAGTTACTAGGAGTACATGGCTAGGAAGGATTTTAAGTTGTTTCCACTCTTACGGGCGACATGACTTATAACTGATTATGTTTTCGTTTTTGATTTAGTCTAGGCTGTTTTAGCTAGACTATGGATTTCTGTATTCCAAGAGTTTTATTATGTTATTTTATAGATGTAGTTTTGGACCTTATTGGTTATGTGGTTATGAGCTTATGTGAGTAGATAGATTTATGTGTTATATGTTGTATTGATTCTTATAAGTGTCATCATAGGAGGGAGTGCATTGGGGAAAGGGTAATTGTATAAGTATGGTGGCCAACATAGTTATACAAGTACCACAACTTCAATGGGTTCTCAAGTATGGTTGCATGAAAGAGGGTTAGTACATGCTTGTATATGATGAGATGTAAAATTTGGGTATACGTATTATGTATAGATTTATGTAATGGCTGCCTATGATATGGCTATTGTTCTTTTTGTGTTTTATGTTTTGGGTTACAGTTGTGGTGTGTGATTATGGGGTCACACGATATGGTTTGGTTTTGGAGGTGGGCATTATGCCTTGTTGTGGCACGGTGAGATGGTGATTAGTCGTGTGGAAAAACGAGTGTATGACGTGATTGGTTGATCCGACATGTATGGTAACGAGTATGTTTTAGGTGATTTAATAGGTATATATATGCGGATGTATATATACTACTATGTGTTAAGTTATGGTATATGGTCGTTCACTAGTTATTATAACTTGAACGTACCTTGTGTTTGTTCGTGTTTTATGGTGCTGGAGTTGATGGATTTTCAACAACGTTTCGAATTTTTTGAACTTTGTCTTGTAGCGTATTCTTTGAGTTCATATTTCACGTGTACGTTTTAAAATGTTGTTCTGGGTTGTAAGTCCGTTGAAATAAATGGAGATTTCTTTTGGGATAATGAAATCTTTTGGGTTGATTCTTAAATTTCTTTTGGTTGGTATATGGAAAAAGGGGGGGGCTTGGAAATCTACTATAGAGTTAGATAGTTGGTTGTATTCGGTAAAATAAGGGTAAGGTGTTGGAGTCATGTTTGAAACAAGATGTAACATAAGTTTTTTTTTATCAACACTTATTTATTTCAAATTCTAAAAGACTTTCTTTAAAATAAAGCGAAGTAAAATTTCTTTCTACTTACATAGTTTATATAATTGGATTTAACCGATTCATGTCATTTATAGTTATTAATACAAGGTTAAAAGGAGTTTATCAATATTTCACATACAATTATATCTTTCATTTAAAAGAATTGCATTAATCACTAAGTTTATTCTTTAGTTTTAAAACAACTAGTATAAAATTGTTTTGGTCGTAACTTGTTCGTTTTTAAAGCTTTTTGGATGATTCAAAAGCCTAAAGTTATGTACTCGGAACGTAGCTTTCAAGTATTCAGAATGTATAGTCATGGGAGGTCAGTATCTTGGCCGAAATTATTGTAAAAGTGTCGGGTTAAAGGTTGAGTTTGAATAGTAGTTTATTTTTATGATTTGGGATGCACGGGATACCTAGTTTTTGAGTTGAGTTTTGAGTTCGTCAAGAGGGTTGTTTGTAGATTGTTTGAGTCACATAGATGTGGGAGGTAATAATAAATAATAATAAAAAATATATATATTCTTTTGGAAAAGTCGATCGTTTGCACGGTTTAAATAATATGTCGCGGGGCGTAATATGTTTGATTGCCATTGGGTGTTTCTTGGATTATTTTTCGTTGTCATGGGTCATTTTGAAGTGATACACGTTTTGGGTTTGAGTTTTCTTTTGAGTCTCATGGTTTTTGACTTGTGTTAACTGGTGCACGTGAAATGTCGTTAGTTATCCGTGGGTTTGATTCTTTGATCGTATCTGGTGGATTCGGGATGTAGTTTTGGTTTCGTATTGTTCGGGAGCGTTGAGGTAGTCGTATGAAAGACTTGTTCGCGCCTACACGATTAAGTAGGTGACCATGATAGAACGGTCGAAATACCCTTAGTGGGGAGGAAAGAGGTTCGTAGACGAACTAATGTGGTCATGAGGTCTATTAGAAGTGCCAAGGGAGATGAATAGAGACTTGTGAGATGTAGGGATATTGGCACAAGTAACGCGCCATAGAGAGTCTTGGAAGGGGGTACAATACCTCAAAGGTATTTATGATTGTTCGTAGGGCATGTAAGTTTTCCGAAAATTTCCTGAAATTTAGTAGGTTTGCCTATTACTGTGAGGTAGAACCATAAGTAGAGCAAGTAGGAGAAGTGACAGGAGTTGTAGATAGTGCCTTTCCTAGGCAATTATTGATGGAATTATACGTGAGATTTTCAAGTGTGAGTTTTAGGATTAAGTGTACTATGATGAGCAGTTAGAGACGATGGCATATCATGGAACCAGCAAGGGGCGAAGTGAAGAAGGATGAGGAAGCATTTTGGAGGCTAAAGAGGTGGATTGGATAATGAACCAATCTTGGCATTATCGGAAGGACTGGATGAATTCGCGAAGCATGACAATACGTGGAGCAGGAATTTGGACGCGTACGAGGACGACAAGAAAGGCGATCGCTTATACGTTGCAGGAACTGAAGATTTGGAAGAACTGGATAGACTTAGTTAGCGGAGCTAGACTGTTATATCTGCCTAGAATGCTAGAGGCATTTGGTGTAAGAGACGTGTAGAATGATCTATACGGATCATAACGTCTCCAACACATATTCAATAATCTTGATTGAACATTTGGCAAAGGTGATGGGTGGAGTTAATTGATGAAAGAAAATTGCAAGGCCAAGTACCATCTGGGAAAGGCAAGCATGGTTGATGAGACATGGAATAAGAAGAATGAAGTGAAGCTGAGACGAACTTGAACTATATGGAGGACGTATTAGGGTGGTTTGGATGAAGGATGTAGGTTGCACGAGTTGAGTTGTCTAAAACAGAGAACGCGTCAACATGTATGTTGCGTGGCTTGGACAATCATATGGAGAAAGGGGCGTAGACTATACTTCCTACATAGATAGGAGTAGCTTAGAAAGGGAAATGTAAGGACGAAATTGGTGAAAGTGACGAGAGTTGGGTGATAGTCGATAGACTGACTAATTCATCTCATATTTCAAGAGGAATGAGAAGTCACGTAGTTGAGAAGTTGGAAGGATTGCGTACAAATGTGATGGAATAGAGGGTTCTGCGTAAAAGTCAGCCTAATATGTATGGAATGCCTTATGAAGGATTACGGCAAGGGAAGAAACGATGGGAAACATCACATCGTGATGTATGGTATGAGTTGAGGAGGAAGAAGGACGTGTGTATTGAAGCGAAGTATGAATGAAATAGGTCGAGATAGGAACCGGAGGTAAAACTTTGATAGAGCTTAATGAGTAGAATAAAGCACAGCGCAGGCTAATGTTGTCGTAGTGTGGAAAAGGAAATGGCACTGATCTATACTGATTGTTTGGGAGGATTAGTATCGATAATCGAATGGATGAGGAGTTATAGGTGTGATATGCCATAGGGACGAAGGGATTGGTCTAACTGAGATAACCATCCTTTTGAGGATGTGTATAGATCGTAAGTTGATTTGGACTGGAAGAACTAATGGGTATGTGAAAGACCGTCATAGGTCCCTTTGTAAGGAAATTGGAAATTTTAAGTAGTTTGGGGTACGGACTAAAGGGAGTTTTACCCATAGTAACGGGTGGTATGTTTTGATAAAATGGAAGAGTTGATGTAGAGTTTTGTAGGTCCATTTATGATCTTTGGAAAGATCGGACCAGTAGCATATGAGCATAGAATTACCTGGGAGAAATGAGTTGTATACATGATACATTTCATGTATTGGGATTGGTAAATGTTGTTTGAGGATGCATATTTGCATGTCCGGTTATTCGGGTTTTGTGCTAATAAGAGTCTTTGTTTTATCGAAGAGTCATTTGCGAGATTTACTGACTGTGAGGTCAAGAGTTTGGCAATGGGTTTAATTATTTTTGGTTTGTACATGTGGTATCTTGAAACTTGAACTGAAGTTCACGTGGAAATGAGAGGAGTTCATTTAGAACAAGTATCCTCGTGTGATTTGTTGTCTATGTGTTGATCCTAAGGAGTAAATCTCGGGACGAGATTTCTATTAGGAGGGAGTGATGTGACAACCGTGGTTTTGAGGTTCGTCACTTGGTCTTACTTTTAGGTTATTTTATGTGTGACTACTTGATTTTTGTGCTTACGTGTTTATTTTTTTTGAACGAGGTTGGTGTGATTATCGTTTATGAGTATAGAGTACTCATAAGTAAATCGAGTAACGGTTAATTCATGTTCATGAGATCGCAATTAGTGACTATGAAATGAAATGGTGATATTTTGGTGGTTACGTATACGTATAAGTATTATCGTAGTAGGGTATTTTTTTAGGATTTACGGTTTAGCATTTAGAGGTCTCAGGTGAGGTAATTATCCATATGAATATTTTTCGGGATGGTTTTAAGTCATTTAGGACTTAGTTATAAAGTTTATTTCAAAATTTGAGATTTTTTTTAAAAGTGTATATTTTACGTCTTTTACGGTAATCGCGTAAAAACTGACTAGTTTTACGGTTTTGAGGTTTTGGAGGCTTTAGGAGCTGAAATAAATTAAGGTAAATTAAGGTAATATTAATAAGGTATTAATTAACAATAAAAAGAAAAAAAAATAAAGAAAAAAAACGAAATTAGGGGTGTTTGGGTCGGTTTAGAAGAGAAAAAAAAGGAAAAAAAAAAAAAAAAGGAAAGTGGCCTTTGGGTTGGACTAGGATTCACCCATACCCTATATATTGTTTTGTACACAACCAAAATTCATTATCTATCCCCTGGAGACAAATTAAATTCGTGGGTTTCACAAAAATTAGGGTTCTTCATATTTTTTTGGGGGTTTTCATAAATCGAAGGTAAAGTCTTTAATCTCTTTTTAATTTAATTGTTTTAATGATTTCTTAATCATTCTTATGATGGATTAGGGTTAGGGTTTATATAAAATCAGTAAATTAATGATGTTATAATCATAATATGATGATCATATAATCTAGGGCTTGTATTAGATGGGGTTATGGGTAATTAATTAGTTCAATTTGTTTAAACCCGTTTTTAAAAACTGGGCAGATTTTGAGTCAATTGTTTTGATCATATAGGGAGTTCTATAAACTCTTATTTTACGATCCAAGTACCCCTGGAAATCTATTTGAAGTGGATTTCCAATGCAAGAAACTAGAACTAAATTGGAGGTCGGGAAGTGGGTCAAAAACAGGTTACAACAGTCGGAGGTCAAAACAGTTTTGAATTCAGCCTGTTTTCTTTTTAAGTTTTGGGTTGTTTGGGGCAATTAGGGTTGCATTGGGATCTTCTCACGAACTTGAGAGATGTTTTATATATTGTAGTTAATATCTGAACTTGGGCTAAGGTGGTGTTTTAGGGTAAGACCCCTTAATGGTAACAAACTTTTAGTACGTTTAAAATCAGAAAATCTGGAATGACAAAAGTAGATATATATATATCGGGGCCTTAAAAGTAGATTTAAGGTTAGGGCAAGTGAGAGGTGTTAGCCAACTCATGTAAGGGTATGAATATTCCTTTTACAGAAACCATGGGTAGGTTTAAGTGGGCGTTTGACCTGAAGTTTTGAGACCTAAAAACTGGGACTGTTTTGTGTAAAATACGAACGGGTTAGTTATTAAACTTAACCAAGTTAAGGACTTGTTAAGGAAGGGTAATGGGGTAATTAGAGATTATTAATGAGGTAAATATGTGAGAATAGTCTAGATGTCCATCATAGGTTAATGAGCCATCTTAGTGATTGGTTTGTTTATTGATTTCGTGTTTTTGGTTTGTTAGCTTGTTGCTAGTGCAAGGACGTGTGAAGGAGCTATCAGGTGAGTTTCATAGTCCCATGTTTAATATTGATTTTGACTTCCAGATAGGATGGAAGAGACACTGTGTTGAGTTATTTTCTAAATTGATGCTGTGAATGTGTTTGTGATTTGAGATGGACTTGTGTGTACATTATGTGATTAACTGCTATGTGATTTTTGATTGTGTATGATTTGGATCGAGGGACACGTACCGTCTCAGTTATTGTGGTTTGACAAGGTAGTGGCCTTGTGGTTTGCCAAGGTAGGGTCCTTGGGATAGGTACATAGCGTGATCGTCTATGGGACCAATGGATAATGACAAGGTAGTGGCCTTGGGATAGGTACATAGTGTGATCATCTATGGTACCATGATGTTGTTTGGCAAGGTAGGAGCCTTGGATTGGATTGGTTTGGTATGATTGGTCTTGATTGATAGTTGTTAATACATAATTGTAACACATTGTCCATATGTTCTTTTGTTGATGATTGTTATTCACAGCTTGTAACTGATTTAGCATTGGAGTCTAAACCTATGACTCTCACCAACTTTATGTTGACGTGTTTTAGTGTCTCTTTCAGGTGATACTATGGTTAAGCATGAGAACATAAGTGGTTAGGATTAGAGAAGCTTAGGAATGCATATAGAAGGAGAATCCCCGTTTCCTTCTTAGTTTACCTTTATGTTTTTTTTATAAGTGATACATGTTGGCACCTATATGTTTGTTTGGTTTATGTTTATTGTTTGTCTTGGGTCAGAGGTAGGACTGTTACCTACTTACCTAGACTCCTGCATTGTTGAGATATTGTCATGACATTTGTGTCACCATTTTATGACATTTCTTATATCATTTAGTTATCTCTATAGACACACTATTGTTGTGATGATATCCATACGTCGTGCCCCATATTCCGCCATGGTGGGGTGTGACACCAAGGCGAGGGAGAGAAAAGCAAGGGGAAGAAGGTGGCAGATGATGATTTGGGAAAACCTTTCAAGTCACTGGCCAAATGCCCCCTTAGCCGAAGGATCATTGAATACTCAGCCCCTAGCCATAGGATGTCGGCCAACGTTAGGATTTACGCGGGGACGGGAGATCCGGCTGATCACATCAACCATTTTAAAGGGATGGGGAACCAGGGGGAATGGCCCATGCCCGTATGGTGCCGAATGTTCCAACAAACACTAGACGATAAGGCCAGAGCTTGGTTCGACAAGTTGCCGTCAGGAAGTATAGATGATTGGGATGATTTGGAAGCCAAGTTCCTCACACGGTTTGGAATGCTGAAGGCGTGTGTGAAGGACCCCACGGAGATCACGAAGATCATCCGAAAGGCCAACGAGAGCCTGCCGATGTTCAAAGAAAGGTGGGTAAGTGAATCCAATCCCATCCCTAATGTGCCTAACCTCATGAGGATCTCTTCATTTATGGGTTCACACAAATGTCCTCGTTTGGCCAAGCGGTTTGCTGAAAGCATACCAAAGACAGTGGATGAGATGCTGAAGCATGTGGATGACTTTGTCCGCGCTGAAACAGCATTTAGGGATGTTGAGCTGCCTAGGGGAGAGTATATCCGGGGGGACAGTTCCCCGACGGGAGGCCAAAGGTATGACCGTGCCCAGAAAAAGGGTTTTGGAGGAAGAAGAGGGGGAGGTCGAGGGGCCTATCAAAACAGAACCCCTTACACCCAACCCTATACCTTACCTTACCGTCACCCGCAGCGCCCACAAGAGGTGAATCGAATATTCACCCTAGAAGACTTGTCCAGCTCACCAAAGGAAATTTTGGCAGCAGAGCACCAGCTAAACCTTCCGGCTCCACCTCCCTTGGGAGGAACACCAAAAAAGGAGAACATGGACAGATATTATGACTATCATTGTGAGAAAGGGCATTATACGAATGACTGCTTCCAGCTGAGGAGACAGTTGGAGGCTGCCTTGGAGTCCGGGAAGCTCAACCACTTGATTAAAGACGTGAGGCAGAAAGGAAAGGGCGGCCAGAAGGGCCACCCTCAAAAGGCCAAAGTGATCAACATGGTGTCGGTACATAGTGATAATCGAAAGAGGAAGTCGAGATGGGTCAACGAGGTCTGGATGAACGTCCCGATAATGTTCCCACCATGCCCAGACGAGGATCTGTCAGAAGAAGCGATTGTGATAGAGGCCGAGGTCGAAGGATACTTGGTAAGAAGGGTACATGTGGACGGCGGTGCGTCCGTGGAAATAATGTACGAGCATTGTTTCAACAGCCTTCACCAAAGCATACAAGCTAGGATGACTAAGACGCACAGTACAGTGTCAGGATTTTCGGGGGAAAGTGTGAAACCTTTGAGAAAGATAGAGCTGGAGGTGTGCTTCGGGGACGGAGGGTTATTCCGAAGGGCCATGATGAGATTCACCGTCATACCCGCCCCTTCCCTATATAATATCATCCTAGGAAGACCGGGGATAAGGAGGCTAAGGGCCATCTCATCTACCATCCATGCCATGATGAAATTCCCAAAACCTCGAGGTATTGCAACTCTCGTTACATCATCTTCAATTATTAATGAATGTAGAGAGATAGGAAAGAGGAAAATGGCAAAGGAAGAGCCGGAGAAGGGAGAACACCAAGCCGTCAACCTAACAGAGGAGGTAATGATCAACCCGGCCTTCCCCGACCAACTGGTCACGATTGGGGGAAACTTGTCAAAAGAAGGTTCAGGGCAGTTAAAAAAATTTCTAAAGAACAACTTAGATGTCTTCGCATGGGAGCCGCAAGACATGACCAAAGTACCAAGAAGGATCGCCCAACACAAGCTTAATGTGAATCCGTCGGTAACGCCGGTGAGCCAGAAACGGAGGGTACTATCTGCTGAAAAAAGTGAAGTTGTGGCCAAGGAAGTGGAAGAGTGGGTAAAAGCAGGAATCGTGAGGCCAGTTAGGTATCCTACGTGGATATCCAACATGGTGTTGGTCAAAAAAGTAGATGGAGCATGGAGGATGTGCATAGATTTCAAAATTTTGAATTCCGCATGTCCAAGGACTATTATCCTATGCCAGAAATTGATGCCAAAATAGAAGCTGTCATGGGATACAAGTACAAAAGATTTTTAGACGCCTACAAGGGCTACCACCAAGTGAAAATGTCCCAAGAGGATGAAGAAAACACAGCCTTTTACACCGATCAGGGGACGTATTGCTACACCAAAATGCCCTTCGGCCTAAAAAACGCAGGAGCCACTTACCAAAGGTTAGTGGACACATCGTTCGAGTCGCAGATCGGATGAAACCTGGAGGCATATGTGGACGACATGGTAATAAAAAGCAAGACTAAGAAAGCAATGCTGACAGACATAGCCGAAACGTTCGACAACTTACGAAAGATAAACATGAAGCTTAATCCAAAGAAATGCTCTTTCGGAGTTGAGGAGGGCAAGTTTTTAGGGTACATGGTGACGTCGGAAGGGATAAGAGCCAACCCAGCCAAGATCAAGGACGTCACAGATATGCAATCACCCAAAACATGGAACGAAATGCAAAGCTTAGCAGGGAAGTTGGCCGCGCTTAACCGTTTCCTCTCAAAATCTGCTGAAAGGTCATTACCTTTCTTTGACACTTTGAAAAATATAACTAAGGCCAACAAAGAAGAGTACAGATGGACGGAAGAAGCGGAGGAGGCTTTCCAACAAATGAAGAGAATGGTGATAGAGCTACCATCACTCACCACACCTAGGCCCAATGAAACACTTTCCTTATATCTGGCAGCAGCGAAAGGAGCAATCAGCGCAGTATTGTTAGCAGAAAGAAATGGGATCCAACGGCCAGTCCGCTATGTCAGCCGAACGCTACATGAAGCAGAAAGAAACTATGCCCCTTTGGAGAATCTGGCCCTGGCCCTCTTGAGCACATCAAGGAGGCTAAGGCGGTACTTCGAAGGACACCCAATCAAGGTCATCACAGATCAACCCGTAAGGCAAATCCTGAACAAGGCCAAAGCATCAGGCAAGCTTGCAAAGTATGCCATAGAGTTGGGGACATACGACATTGCCTATGAACCAAGAAGCGCTATAAAGGGTCAAGTGCTAGCGGATTTTCTGAATGAAGTGCCGGTAGGAACAGACACTTCAAAGGACCTAGAGACACATGTTTCCGAGGAAGAAAAGGTCGATTAAGAGGAGGAATGGGTGCTATATACAGACGGAGCATCCGACCCGAAAGGCTCAGGCGCAGGTTTAGTATTGATCAGCCCCAACGGCATGGAATACACGTATGCTTTAAGGTTGAACTTTGACAGCACAAATAATGAGTCAGAATACGAGGCCTTGCTAGTTGGCCTAAGAATAGCAGAAGAGATGGGGTTAGAACATTTGGCGGTGAAGGTGGACTCGAAATTGGTAGCCAGTCAAATCAATGGGGATTTCATGGCTGCCAACGAGATCATGATCAAATACTTGAGTAAAGTAAAAGAGCACGTAGCACGGTTCAAGAGCTTAAAAATCATGAATATCCCAAGAAGTAAGAACCAAAAGGCTAACGTGCTAAGCAAGCTTGCCTTAGTGGCATTTAATCATTTGACAAAAGAAGTATTGGTGGAGGTGCTAGACAAACCCTCAACAGATAGGGAAGAAGTAAATGCCATTGTGGAAGAGGAGGAAGATAATTGGATGACACCCATCATAAGGTGCTTGGAGCAAGGGATATGGCCGCAGGACCACAATGAAGCACGTGCCCTTCGGATGAAGATCAACCAGTATGTGATGGAAGGAGGGGTACTCTTCAAGAAATCTTACTTGATGCCAATGTTACGATGCGTAGGACCACTCCAAGCCAACTATGTGATCCGGGAGATACACCGAGGAGCTTGTGGCATGCACTTGAAGACAAGATCAGTGGTGTCCAAGGCACTTAGGCAGGAATACTATTGGCCCACGATGCACCGTGACGTGAGGGAGGAAACAAAAAAATGTGACGCGTGCCAGATTCACTCACTAGTACCCAAGATGCCCAAGATACTAATGACATCAATCATGGCCCCATGGTCGTTCTTCCAATGGGGCATGGACGTGTTGGGTCCATTTCCCGCGGCACCGGGTAAGGTCAGGTACATCATTGTGGCAATTGATTATTTCACTAAGTGGTTGGAAGCAAAGCCCTTGGCCAACGTAAAAGGCAAGGACGTGATAAAATTTGTGTGGGATAACATTGTCTGTAGATTTGGCCTACCCCATGTGATAGTGACTGACAATGGGACTAAATTTGTGAACGACCCATTCAAGACATGGTGCAAAAAACTCAACATTAAGCAAATGAACACGGCAGTTGCACACCCACAGGCCAATGGCCTCGTGGAAAGGGCAAACAAGTCACTAATGGAAGGGCTAAAGACAAGGATAGGCCGTGATCGAACTGGGTGGGCAGACGAGCTTCCAAATGTACTCTGGGCACACAGAACCTCATTGAAAACAAGCAATAGAGAGACGCCATTTAGCCTAACATATGGAAGTGAGGCCGTAATCCCTGCGGAGATAGGAATGCCAACCCATAGGACGCTTATGATCAAGGATGAAGAGGTCAATGATGAAGAGCTCAGACTCAACTTAGACCTGTTGCAAGAAAGAAGGGAGGCCGCAGCCATCCGGGAGGCCAAATACAAGAAAAAGATAGAGCAGTATTACAACAAGCGGGTCAAGGCCAAGTCTTTCAAGGTGGGGAGCTACGTATACAGAAGAAACGAGGCCAGTCGCGTGGAAAAACCGGGAAAGCTGAGTCCAACATGGGAAGGTCCTTACAAGGTGTTAGAGGCCTACATGAATGGCTCATATAAATTGGAAAAAGTAAATGACAAGGCAGTACCACGCACCTGGCACACAATTAACCTAAGGGAATGCCACATCTAGCCTAGCGTTAAAACTTATCTTATCATTGTAACACTTTAATGATGAAGTTAATTAAAGCTATCTCCCGGCTGAGGAATAGCAATTTTCCATATATATGGCAAAGGAGTGTAAACATAAGAAAAAAGTGGCCCCCTCCGAAAGGCCAATCACCTGCGGTAGGAACGTGTGGCCAGTGTTTATAACCACCTTTTGTAAAAGAACAAACACATGAATGGTTCTAAATAACCCATGTTCGTAGATAAACAAAAAGCGATCATAACGTGATCGATATCTAACAAAATAGGCAAAGTACAAGTGACCTCGACGGAAGGCTCGCAACCTCCGAAATCGATAAATATGGTCGATGTCTATGAAGGGGAATCAAAGATTAAGTGGCTCCGAGCGGAACTTAGATCCCTCCACTCGATATATGTAGTCAATATTCCCCAACCAAAATCAGGAGTTGAATAAATATCCAAGTGGCTCTGGAGGGTAGATGATTCCTCTCGGCCGATCTATGTAGCCAAGGTTCACTCCTAGAAGTAAAGACACATATAAATCGAAATACCTATGGGGTCACACACGAAAGGCCAAAAATAGAAGGACAACTAAAGAAACATAGATAAAGTGGCACGATGGCCAAGCATACAAACATTACAAAGTGTACGAACAAGTTAAGGCCAACGGCCATCAAATTGTTATTACAGAAATGTTAAGACAAAGTTCAGAGTAAATCACTGGGCAGAGGAGCAATCCTGCAAAAGAGGCCCTTGACCGAGAGTCACCTCCCCATCTGGCATCAAGTTTTGAAGCTCCATTGGACTCTTAAAACATGCTCGAGAGACCTTTTCCACGAAGGGATACCTCTTCATGAATAGGGCCTCGAATGCCTCCACTAAACCGGTCTCTGTCACAGAAGAGTCAACACCGGACGCCTCGGCCAAAGCAGCAGCAATCTCCTCCTCAGTCCTTTCGCGACTCACGGCCTGCATGAAGCCCAAGGACATAGCAAGGCTGAAAACATCCCCATGTGCAGATTTATACTCCTTGCTTGCTAGAAGGCGTCGAACAAACACGGGAAAGAGGTCCTTCACAAGGTTCTTCCTCAGAGTGGCCTCACGGCCCAGATCAACGACCAACTTGGTATTGTCAGTTCTCAGCCCTTGGGCATCTTCCTCAGCAACTTTTAGCTCATTCTCCAAGGCAGCGATCCTAGCGTCCCTCGTAGAAATGACCTCTGCATGAAGTTTCTGTGCCTTTTCAAGAACGGCCAAGCGTCCAGCCATGTCCATCTCCGAAGAAATAAGGAGATCATGTTCACCAAGGAGCCTGTCATAGTCTCGGTGGCTCTTTAGCAGTTCCTCATTAGCAGTATCAAGAGACCTTCGACAAGCTTCCAGCTCGGATTGGGAGGACACGCAAGCATTATGCTCTTCCAGCAAAGATTTGAAGCGAAGCAGAACGTTGGATTGCATCTGGGTGCTCTGAGCCAATCGACGCCAGCTGGACCGTATGGCCACCTCATGGTCAATGCCTTCATTAAAGTACACAAGATCAGCAGGGGTGAAGAGGTTGGCAAGCAGGTCACGGCAGTCCTTGGATTTGTCCACACGAGTAGACTCAGTAATGCCCCACTGGGGATTGAAGGGCCACTTACCAAAATGCTTGTAGGGATCACCTGCCAGGACGAAGTAAACATAAGAGGAAGGATATGCGCACCAAATAATAATAACTGTAACAGACAAATTGAGAGGCCTTACGGTAGGAGCTCTCAGCCTCGTCAGGAGTAACATCAGCATCCAAGTTAATGGGTTTAGAAGCATCACCTAAGTAAGGAAAACAACAAAACATAAGAGGGAGGAAAGTGCGTGCGAAAACAAAAAAAAGAAGGAAAAAAAAGAGAGAAAGGGCTAACCTCCAGGAAAGGCAAGGTTTTCACCATCAAGAGAAACACGACGCCCACTTGGAACAACAGATGGGGGCAAGAAACAGATGAGGGAGGATGCTCCTCCACATGAGGCCCACCTTCAGAAGCTTGCGGTTGGGATAAGACATCATCAGTATGCTGTTGGAGGTCTTCCATGGCATTAGGCCTCTCGGCCGAAGGAGTCGGAGGATGAGACTTACTACCACCATCTTCCTCAATAGGACTAGTAGGCGCTAGAGGAGGAGCGATGGAAGCCCTAGTTGCTTTGCTCTTTTTATGTGAGGATTCCCTCTTTTTGTGAGAGGAACCCTCACCATCAGCTTTCCTCTTCGACTTCCTATAATGTGTAGTAGCCCGGGTAGCCCTAGTACCAGCGCTATGGGAACCACCAGTCACTGCGTCCTCACGAGCGGCCTTCTCAACGGCACGCCTTTGTTTCCTTTCGCGATCAGCAACAAACCTAGCATCAACGGTCTCAGCTTGCTCCATGGAAATGGTCTTTGGGGGGATAGGAGCATCCTTAGCCAAGGGGGAACTAGTGTAGGTAGGGACAACTGTGCCTTGCGGCAAAGGGTTACCCTTACGAATGGACGCACCAACAAAACGGGGAATCCTCAAGAACTCAGACATGGTAACACCTGCAAAAAGGGGGGAAAGTCAGACAATGTATAGAGTATAAAGAACCAAGCAAGAGAAAAGAGGGAGACATTACTTTCCCCGGCCGGACCGCTGAGTACGCAATCAAAGCCTGAGTACTTCCAAAAGGGGGTAAGACGACCAGCATACAAGAGGCTTTGATATGGCCTACGAAGGGGAATAGCAAATTCACAGAGTTTTTTGGCATCTGAGGGATCATATTCTGAAGCTTTAGGAAGGGGATCAGCCACACTGGAGTCATGGTGTCTCCATGGCATAGAAATGGGAGCCGCCCTCCGATCGACAAAGAAAAAGAGACCTTTCCAACCTTTCAAACTTGTAGGACCATCTTTAAGGAAGGCACGGTAAGGTTTGGAGCCACGAATCTGAAAGGAGAACCAATTACCTACCTTACAAAGTTTATAGAAAAGACGAAACAATGCCACGGTAGGAGTGACATCCAAACCGCGACAATAGACCTCGAAAAGGGTAGCTTTATTGACACCAATGGGAACGAGCTGTGAGATATGTACACCAAAATGTTCAACGACGCGGAGGAAGAAAGAAGAAAAAGGAATAGGAAGTCCACCTTGGAAAAAGTGGTAAACGTAGAGACCAATGAGGTGAGAAGGAAATTCATTCATGCGAAAGTTACGAGAAGGAGCAGAAGGATTCAGATCTGGTGGAATGTGGTAAGCTTCAGCCACGCGGCGCACATGATCCAAATTCAAATCGGAATGATAAAGATGCATGTCAAATTTGGGCATAACTTGGGCCTCATTAATGGCCTCACGGTGTTCTTGGCTGGGGAGGCTAAGCTCATAAGACCCGTCGGAAGACATAATAACAGGCCGGGGAAGACCAAGAAAAGACAGGAAAAGAAAACTAATGAAAAGAAAGACAGACCTGGAAAGAAGGGATGTACCTCACGGCTCTCGACGGTAAAAAAAAGAGAAGGTAAGAAATGAGAAGAGAAATGGGGGTATTTATAGACCCCCAGGGCTGACCAAGGGTCGTTTCAACAAACAGTAAAAACACGTGGCACACCCCTCGACCACATGAAGCGTAAGTGCCATCCAGCTGGCCGACAAAGCGCGCAGAAGCATTAAATGAGTCGCAATTACCAGTATTTTTTTACCATGGGTAATTATGAGAGTATGTACGCACAAAAAAAGGGGGGGAGAAAAGAAATAAAATATTCATGAGTTGTATGTACGCACAAAAAAGGGGGGGAGAAAAGAAATAAAATAGCTCTGTGCTACTACAGGTCGTATCCATATCAACTCCAGGCTGACCAGGGGTCATTAGGAGTCGATACTTAATAAAACTAAAGCTCTTGGGATGCCATCTGATTTCCTCATGGCATTAGTGAAAAATCTGACATGTCAGCATCCTTGCCAGCTAAGGCTTTGCTTTCTAGATCGGATTTTTCTTCAGATACATTTCTGGAATAAATTTCCATTTGCCGAGGCTAAATGGGGGGGTTCAGCTATAACACCCCCAACAAATGCTATGCGCAGCGGAACTACAACATTTGGGTGCTACGTAGTTATCATCACACATAAGCTATTTCAAACGACTCAAAGAGACGTAGAAATTTAAACATAAATTAAAGATTGATTAAAACAACAAAGTCTACAGTTTTCCAAATCCCAAGATAATACAAAACAGAGTTTGCGTTTAGGTCCCCACTGAATCTCAACCCAAAAGTACATTTTTGTTCACATGACATAATATAAAAGAGTTTTAAGTTAAATAAGGGAGGAAAAACAAAGTAGACCGCCAAGCCACAACAACTTCCATCCTCGCATGCTCCGCTGCTATCAATCTTGGTTACCTGAAACACATGCTTAAAACTGTCACCACAAAGGTTGAGCGAATCTATAGGTTTATCAAATCATAAGTTGAACATAAGTATTAAAAACCAATCATGATCATTCAATAGCATTGTCGTACTCACAATCTATTTTCAAGGTTATGACAATTGTGTTTAAGCTCATGACACTAACCCATTAACTCAATCACCCGCGTAATAATTACCGGCGTGATTCAGATGAAACCAGTGCCCCTACTAAAGGCATCAGTTGCAATTATACCTTATCTCTCATACAAGATAATCTACCGCAGAACTTACTCAACGTACAGCTTCTCGGCTAGCATTGGGTCGTTAGCCCCGTAGTACTACAAATTGTATAAGCGGATATTTTCAATCCACACTAGGATTAAACAATAGTTAATAGTTCATGAAATTAGGGCCTTTTGCAACTAGGTACTCAACACAATTTCGAGGCAACATTCGGGTCCAACAATCATTCGTGACTTATGTTCATTTTCATTTAAATAGCATGTAGGGGTGTCAGTAGGGTCGGGTTGACCCGACCCGAATCCGAACCCGAACCCGATAAGACTAATCGGGTCGGGTGAAAACGGGTTAAAAAACTTTTCGGGTTGTTTTTTGACCCGACCCGATAACCCGATAGTGTTGGTAGGTCGGGTTAGGGTTGAATTATTTTTTTATCGGGTTAGCGGGTCAACCCGATAAGACCCGACAATCAGTTTTTTTATTTTTTTTATAAGTAATGTTTTTGTTAAATTACTACGCTACTGCATGAATAATCTGATGGTTTATCAGAAAAATGTTTGTATATTTATTATAGTGCATTTTGGGTGATTTGAGCAACACAATTTGTGGTGTTTACTTTCTGAGATTATGATATGCATTCTACATTGTGTATTCGGTACTGTGATAATGATAATAGAATGTCACACTATGAAGCAAACTTAATTATAATTCATTTATTCGCCTTGGTATTACATGTCAGATCATATAGCATAGATAATTAGATATGATGTTTTCGTAAGGTTAGTAAGTTTAAATACCTTAATCTATGGATTAAGTAGACTGTTGTAGTTGAACACTCATCAAAACCCGATAACCCGAATCACTCGACCCGACACAACCCGACCCGTTTATTACCCGAACCCGATAACCCGATTCATTATCGGGTCGGGTTGCGGGTGAGTTTTTAAAAATCAAAACCCGACTCAACCCGACCCGATTAGACCCGACAACTCTATAACCCGACCCGATAACACCCCTAATAGCATGTATCCCCCTCGCGGGTAAAATCATTTGAAATAAGTAAAGAGCGAGGCTATAGACTCACCTTGAGATATAGGAGCATAAGTATTAGTAGCAAAGACGTAGACGAGGACGATCATCGACGATGAGGATGCCCCGGGAAATTAAATATAACACCTAGCAAACAAATGCGAAATGAATAAACACCTTAAAGTACCTTCAAGTACTGTATGTACACAATTAAGAACACTCAAGGTTCATATAAACTCACGCCAAAACCAAACAAGTGATATTTACTAGACACGAACCATTTTTATACTTTATTAAAACTATTACTCATTTTACAATTCTGCCGGTACATACCGAATGTACGGGCTGTTTTACCCCACTTAGACCACTCCTAAAAATATGAGAAAATTTGTAAAAATCAATTATAATCTGTAGAAACCCCACACCAAATTTCATAAAAAGTTTTCACTTCTAAGACCCACTGCTCAACACATATCTATACCTTAAAATTTTGGACAGATTTGCACCTTCCAAGTGCAACTCGACTTTGACTTATTTAGTCAACTCAACTTGAAACACCAACTCCTAAACTTGAAAATATACTCTTTTGTACAGGTTTAGGACCAAAGAACAACTTCCAAACATTTTTAGAACTCTAGTTACAATCCTAGACATTCGACCTATATTTTGACAAAAACTCGTACCTTGTGATTTTCATCACCCGGTACGCCTCAAACTTTAAAATATCATAACTTTTGACTCGGGATGACTTATAAGCTCAATTTTATACCAAAAGAAAGCTAAAAAGATCCTCTACAACTACATCCTATTCTTAGGACCTGGACAAAAATTTAAAACCACGAAAATACCCTCTAAACCTGCTGTCCAAAAATCACTCTTCCAAAATCACCTTTACACTTGTTTTCAATCAATTTCATCTACTCCTATACCCCTAATATCATCATTAAACTATCTTAATTAGATCATAACATCCTAGTCACTTGTATGAAACAACCTTTATCAAAACCCATTTCATAAAACCACACATGCAATATAATTAAATAAATTAAAAATGATAATAACAAGGAAATAGAACCATACCCACAAGAAACAAGATCAAACACTCAAGAACACCCAAACTCCCAATAAATTCGTGGATTTTGGGGCTGTAGAACATCAAAAACATAAACCCCCATCTTGATTAATTGGTTATCTTCACTCCTAAACACAAGATTTAAACATACATTAAGAAAAATTAGATCAAAACCCACTTGTTCATAAAAATAATTTTTTTGTAAAAATTAAAGATGATGCATGTTTGAAATTATTGGTGGGATTCACTTACATGATGATTATAAACATGGGTCTTTGATTGGTTTTTCAAGAAATCATGTTTTGTGGTGGTTTTTGGTGGTGTTATGGTGGCCGGCGGCTAAAGGAGTGAAAAGGGAAGAACCCTAATTTTTTTTGAATGAAAAATTAGGGTGTGTGTGCATACTCCTTCCTTTTGTAAAAATTGGAGGGACTAAATTTGACAAGCTAGCTTTATTTTGGCCTTACTAATAAACGACCATTTTAAAGAGCGAGATTATGACTAGTAGTCGGTTTTAAATTTTTATGAGAGTCGGGTTCGTCCCGACTACCTCAAAATACTTTTAAATGGTTCAAACGCACACAAAACGAATATACATATGGTTCTGACTCGACTTAAAATGTAATAAAAATAAAAACTTCGAAAAAAACTCAAATATCGATCAATCGATAATAAAAGAAAAGTTTTGGGCATCCGTCGGTCTCGTAGTCGTTATCGGTTCTTCTTAAATCGTCAAAATATTAAATAAAGCCTAAGTCACCGGTTTCAACTTAAACCGTCAAATATAATAACAATTAAATTCCTTAAAAATTTCAAAAATATACGTAAATTAGGATTAAATAAATGACGTTGGGCTCGGGATATCACATCCACAAGTGAGCCACAACTTAAGAGAGATGCTCATACTGAACAGCTCTTGAGACAATAACTTAGCATCATACGACACTTTCACGGTGTTACATCCTCCCCTCCTTAAGGGAGCGACGTCCCAGCGCTCTCCGGTTCTTATACTCGCATTTTGTACTACTAGGAAGATAAGGGTACTTCTTCCTAAAGAGGTCTTTACGTTCCGATGTGGACTTCGGTTCACGTCTCGGGTTCCATCACACCTTCACAATGAGTGTTATACCTTGCTTAAATCTCTTTACATCTCGATCTATCCGCAGCCTCCCAAATCATTTCAAGTCCATTCAACTGACTTTTTCCTACTTCATTCTATCCAACTGGCGATCTATATTCCATCTTCATAATTCCTCAAAGGTTGCAGCTTCAATGCTACCATGGTAAATGTCGTTGTACAAAGATACTACCAACGGCAAGTGTCGGTCTCAACAACTATCAAAATCAATCACACACGCTCGGAGCACGTCTTCCAACGTTCGAATCGTCCTTTCACTTAGTCCATCATCTCATAAAAACAATTACTTCACAAAATAAAATCGCACGGGTCACACATAACCCCATCGAAAACGCTCAGAATATTCGATACGAAGTAATTAATACTAGTCATACAAAATCACCTTAATCGCAATATTATGTACATACAAACCTATTTTGTCAAAAACGAATTCATCGATACGAAAATCATTCGGCGTATACATAACTCTCTCGAAGGCATCACAATCCAATCAAACACAAAAGTCACTATGAAACACATACAACCACATTACGACATGTTTGCAACATAGCCAAACCATGCCAAGCCAATCAGTTTAATCAAGTTAACTCATGCTTGCTAATCAGCCAAGCCATGATAAAATAAGAATATTTGACATGATTCTCGGATGAGTCCAGTCAAAAGAAAATTGCAATATTACGAAGATTCACGAGCTTGCTAGCTATGGATGCATATTCATAAAGGAAATAAAATACTTACATGTGTCATCGTGGGATGCTCACACACGGATCCATACCCAAGAAAAAAATATAATAATATTACAAGAACACCGTTCACAGTTAAATATAAAAAGAAATATATTACATGGCACATGTTCTTCATGATCGGACTTCATTGGACAATGTCGTCTCAAGTTCTCACAACTTACGATCACTCGACCAGATCACTTACCACATAAATACATAAAAGGCAAGGATATACCACAAAAACATTAACTATGGCTATCTATCGTTTAACCATCGATAATCAAGGATGGTTGAGTCAAGCAAAGAGGATTCCTCACTTAAATAAACGAAGACGGCAATGGAATTGTCTTCCAACTACCGATGCACAGATGGTAAACTTCAACAGTTTATCGCGTGTCGTTAAACATATCAAAAGAACGAGAAAATAAAATAAATAAGGTACAATACGTTTGATGCAGGAGAAGTCTTCTTTATTTCCCTCAGAGTTATTCGAACTCGGAGTTCCTCTACTTCGGCAGTCTCCTATTTTTGTTTAAATTTCTCCTCAGTGTTGGTACGAGTCCCTTTGGTATTTCATCAACACCCTGGTGATTCCGATGAAATTCGCACGTTACACACATATAAAAACATTTTTCCAAAATTACTCGGTCACAGTGACTTACTAAGTCAACGCCAACCAAAAAGAAAAGATTTCAAAGAACACAAGAAAATTCAAAAATTCTCTTTAAGATTCAAAGAAATTACGACTACTTGCAAAAATGATCCACCATTTTAAAAAGAAACGTTCTCATCCAAACGTTTATCAAAACACTACAAGTTTCAAGATGACCAATTTGTTTGACACGATAGTGCCCTTCCTAAACTATGCATAATTAGCTAGATCATGCATACTTAAGGGTCAAGCAACGACAATTAACAAAACAAGACTCTTCCCGAATTATGCATAGTTAGCTAAGCTGTGCATAATTGAGGATCGAGTGACGACACAAACATTATTATTACATACCAAATATGACTACGAAAGTTTTCGACCTAATCTTCAAAATAATTAAACCATTTGAAATGAAATTTGAAATGGGAAAATATTGTTACCATCGTTTTAAGAAACACATCAAACATTTTTCGTCTACTTTGGAAACATACATTACTTTGCTTATTTATGAGAAAAAATGAATAACTAATTAAGTAAATAAATCGACACCATTTACATTTGGTTAAACGAAGCATTTCACACTCATACATATTTTCAAAATAGACTACTCACATAAAAATGGTAAGGTGGTTCATGATTAAAGATCATTGCAAGCACAACAAGTAATAAAATCAAAAATCAATGAGATCGAACGAGGTAAACGAGTAATATAATTTCCAACTATAATTAACTATATTAGAAATGAAAATACTTCAAACGTATGACAAAAGTCTTGGGATAACAACAGCGATCTACGAATACATGGAGTAAAAATTTGAATATCAACACTAGCGTCAAAAATAAAACAACGATCATAATTCCCATCGTCTCGAGTGGCACACACATTCCACCAAGGGCATACGGGGAGAGAAGAATAATCACTTGGTTAAATAGAAACAATTTCACCAGGAAGATCGAGTTCTTTCACCTCTACAATTTGATAAAGCGGCTTCGCCTCCTCGCTTTTGTTCAATATAAATAAATAACCAATTTAATGAAGATTATAGCATCATTCAAGTAAATACAGAATTTTAGGTTCCATTAACCGTAAGAAGAAAAGTCACAACGTCCATGAACAGGACAAAATATACCGGGTGACATACCCTCATCATCAAGTACTAGCGAAATAGTAGTTTTAAAATAAATATAATAATAATGGTTTCATATCATGGAAGATATTAAAATGAACAGTCACATGACGACTCAAGTTTAGATACAGACTCATAAAATCAAAGAAGGGATGTCGGACGATCGAACCATCGTGACTCAAAACATTATACATACATCTTTATAAAATATTATACAAGTAGGCGTGTTTTGGGTAATCCATTTGCATTTTTTAGTTACTGTTACCTTGTATATTGTAAAACCGAACATTTGCACATTTTTAATTTGTGTTACCCCATTAAAGAATTTATACCTTTCATGTTTCAATCTATACAAAGTTTTTATTTCTAGAAAAATTACAGTTGCAAGAAAATTTCTAACATTAGTTGATTCGGTGACTCGGTTATTATAACTGGTAAAATCATTAGGTTTGAAAATCTCCATACTTTTGTCAAAATCTCAATAATGTTCATAGCTTAAGTACCAAAAAAACGTACATAGTAAGAATTTTCAAAGTTTCTCATTATTGTTATTACAACTTATCTCATCACATATATACACGTATCCAACACAACTCATATTAGTCCAACTGACTCTTTAAAATTAATCTTGACTTTTTATTATACACATGTCTTCCTTAAAACTGATTTGTTAAATCATATTCGCGCAACTCGACTCAAATGCTAAAGCGGTTTCACGTAGTTTTATCTCAGATAATTTACTGATTTTAGTCGACACTTGAATTTTGATAATAATATAATAATAAATAATCAGAAATCCTTATTTCAATAACTCTAAAATGTAGAAAATTCAACTTTTAATCCTTAGCCCATTATCAAACGGTTTTTAACATTAACACATCTCGCAGCGGAATAAAACAAAATATTTTTCAAACGATTTTAAACAAGCATCATCGAATTATGCATAGTGATTCTCTATAACGACAATTAAACAAACAAATGATTTCAAATGACGTTCCATCAATATTTAAAAATTTATTTCAAACGTTAGAATTTCTCACTTATAGTGTATATTCCGATTTTATCCCAGTTTATTTACTACGACGAGTGACGAGTTCCAGTTTATACCAACGCATTCGTAAATAAAACTTGACCTTATGTTTAAAATTATACCAGTTTTTCAAAGTCTCTAGCTCCAAGACACATGACCATTTCTTCTACTCATATTCTATATTACAAATTATGCCAAAAGTTTGCTATATTGACCCGAAAATTAACTCATATCAAGCCCACAGCTACATATACTCGATAGTCATATCGTAAATTTTATTATAACTCCTTTCTCAAATTAAATTAAACAAAATCTTAACAAATCCATCACAAGCTTCTAGTATCAAATTATTAGTATATGAAAACAAAGTTTTTACGAGTAATATAAATTACTTATTATGATTTACCAACCAAGGTTGAAGAAAAATAATTTCACTTTGTCACTTTACTCTCTATAAGAGTTTTACTTGCTACAAGACATATCATAGGTCATTTTGTTCCAAAAATTTCATCCACTAAATACTAAATATGTAAAACACTTTATGTTTAAATCATTCGATCAACAAAGTTTAATGCTTATTTAACTCGCGCAAATGCCGGACCTCGTCATGTATAATATCGAATTAAAAATAATGAAACAACCAAAAACAAAATGAAATAAACGAAGCAAGAATACGTATGTCAACTAAGTGTTGTTATCGGCCTCGGATGAGTCTCAACATCGTACACCACAAAGTTAACACAAACCAACCAAATTTCAAGCTATCACGCTTGATCACAACACTAGTCTATTTTAAAACACATCTTAAAATTCAAGTAGAATAGTAAACAACGATTAAATGGCAACACGCCTCAACCACGTTTTATAACATACACATGTGATTCGTCGCTACGATGTACGCATCGTTGATTATACTTCGTCTATATTATAGTTGCGCCAACTAACATATCAAATCCATTAGGAATAAAGGAAATAAAGTAATACGATAGTAATTTACGTTCCAAAAAGAAGATGTCCCAAAATGACACATCACGGTGCGATAACGACCACCGAGATCACTCTAGTCAATATACAATATGTTACAAAGAATTATTTACGTATCTAGAATATCAAACGAGGTTCACACTCGGTTATTCGAACAATAAATTAATTATCAAGATTGATAATTAGCGGTAAGGCCGTATTCTCAACAAAACCGCATTATAACATGTACGATAATCACTCAAGGACCATTGCTTCGCGTGCAATGCCTTTAAATACCATAGTATATACATACTTATACATACAATCATTCCTACATACACGTAGGATTACAACGCGGTGTTGCCATGTAATGCAATGTAGCCCGTATGCCAATTACATGCAACATATAAGATAATCTTTACAAGAATTTGCAAATTACGATGATAAGTACTCAACGTACACAACAATATATCTCAATATATATCAAAGTATTTACTTACTAAATACTAGGGAATTCTTGTTAGTTTGAGGGATACATCTAAAATATAAAGCGATGGTAAAGAAACTTACCGGAGCCATGCAGGATAGTTGTGTGCTTGGACAATTTCTTACGACACCAAAAGTTATAGTTTAGGATTTTTCAAAATGACCTAGTTCTCTATAACTCATGGCTCTGATTACCAATCTATAACACCCCCAACAAATGCTATGCGCAGCGGAACTACAATATTTGGGTGCTACGTAGTTATCATCACACATAAGCTATTTCAAACGACTCAAAGAGACGTAGAAATTTAAACATAAATTAAAGATTGATTAAAACAACAAAGTCTACAGTTTTCCAAATCCCAAGATAATACAAAACAGAGTTTGCGTTTAGGTCCCCACTGAATCTCAACCCAAAAGTACATTTTCGTTCACATGACATAATATAAAAGAGTTTTAAGTTAAATAAGGGAGGAAAAACAAAGTAGACCGCCAAGCCACAACAACTTCCATCCTCACATGCTCCGCTGCTATCAATCTTGGTTACCTGAAACACATGCTTAAAACTGTCAACACAAAGGTTGAGCGAATCTATAGGTTTATCAAATCATAAGTTGAACATAAGTATTAAAAACCAATCATGATCATTCAATAGCATTGTCGTACTCACAATCTATTTTCAAGGTTATGACAATTGTGTTTAAGCTCATGACACTAACCCGTTAACTCAATCACCCGCGTAATAATTACCGGTGTGATTCAGATGAAACCAGTGCCCCTACTAAAGGCATCAGTTGCAATTATACCTTATCTCTCATACAAGATAATCTACCGCAGAACTTACTCAACGTACAGCTTCTCGGCTAGCATTGGGTCGTTAGCCCCGTAGTACTACAAATTGTATAAGCGGCTATTTTCAATCCACACTAGGATTAAACAATAGTTAATAGTTCATGAAATTGGGGCCTTTTGCAACTAGTTACTCAACACAATTTCGAGGCAACATTCGGGTCCAACAATCATTCATGACTTATGTTTATTTTCATTTAAATAGCATGTATCCCCCTCGCGGGTAAAATCATTTGAAATAAGTAAAGAGCGAGGCTATAGACTCACCTTGAGATATAGGAGCATAAGTATTAGTAGCAAAGACGTAGACGAGGACGATCACCGACGATGAGGATGTCCCGGGAAATTAAATATAACACCTAGAAAACAAATGCGAAATGAATAAACACCTTAAAGTACCTTCAAGTACTGTATGTACACAATTAAGAACACTCAAGGTTCATATAAACTCACGCCAAAACCAAACAAGTGATATTTACTAGACACGAACCATTTTTATACTTTATTAAAACTATTACTCATTTTACAATTCTGCCGGTACATACCGAATGTACGGGCTGTTTTACCCCACTTAGACCACTCCTAAAAATATGAGAAAATTTGTAAAAATCACTTATAATCTTTAGAAACCCCACACCAAATTTCATAAAAAATTTTCACTTCTAAGACCCACTGCTCAACACATCTCTATACCTTAAAGTTTTGGACAGATTTGCACCTTCCAAGTACAACTCGACTTTGACTTATTTAGTCAACTCAACTTGAAACACCAACTCCTAAACTTGAAAATATACTCTTTTGTACAGGTTTAGGACCAAAGAAAAACTTCCAAACATTTTTAGAACTCTAGTTACAATCCTAGACATTCGACCTATATTTTGACAAAAACCCGTACCTTGTGATTTTCATCACCCGGTACGCCTCAAACTTTAAAATATCATAATTTTTGACTCGGGATGACTTATAAGCTCAATTTTATACCAAAAGAAAGCTAAAAAGATCCTCTACAACTACATCCTATTCTTAGGACCTGGACAAAAACTTAAAACCAAGAAAATACCCTCTAAACCTGCTGTCCAAAAATCACTCTTCCAAAATCACCTTTACACTTGTTTTCAATCAATTCCATCTACTCCTATACCCCTAATATCATCATTAAACTATCTTAATTAGATCATAACATCCTAGTCACTTGTATGAATCAACCTTTATCAAAACCCATTTCATAAAACCACACATGCAATGTAATTAAATAAATTAAAAATGATAATAACAAGGAAATAGAACCATACCCACAAGAAACAAGATCAAACACTCAAGAACACCCAAACCCCCAATAAATTCGTGGGTTTTGGGGCTGTAGAACATCAAAAACATAAACCCCCATCTTGATTAATTGGTTATCTTCACTCCTAAACACAAGATTTAAACATACATTAAGAAAAATTAGATCAAAACCCACTTGTTCATAAAAATAATTTTTTTGTAAAAATTAAAGATGATGCATGTTTGAAATTATTGATGGGATTCACTTACATGATGATTATAAACATGGGTCTTTGATTGGTTTTTCAAGAAATCATGTTTTGTGGTGGTTTTTGGTGGTGTTATGGTGGCCGGCGGCTAAAGGAGTGAAAAGGGAAGAACCCTAATTTTTTTTGAATGAAAAATGAGGGTGTGTGTGCATACTCCTTCCTTTTGTAAAAATTGGAGGGACTAAATTTGACAAGCTAGCTTTATTTTGGCCTTACTAATAAACGACCATTTTAAAGAACGGGATTATGACTAGTAGTCGGTTTTAAATTTTTACGAGAGTCGGGTTTCGTCCCGACTACCTCAAAATACTTTTAAATGGTTCAAACGTACACAAAACGAATATACATATGGTTCCGACTCGACTTAAAATGTAATAAAAATAAAAACTTCGAAAAAAAACTCAAATATCGATCAATCGATAATAAAAGAAAAGTTTTGGGCATCCGTCGGTCTCGTAGTCGTTATCGGTTCTTCTTAAATCGTCAAAATATTAAATAAAGCCTAAGTCACCGGTTTCAACTTAAACCGTCAAATATAATAACAATTAAATTCCTTAAAAATTTCAAAAATATACGTAAATTAGGATTAAATAAATGACGTTGGGCTCGGGATATCACATCCACAAGTGAGCCACAACTTAAGAGAGATGCTCATACTGAACAGCTCTTGAGACAATAACTTAGCATCATACGGCACTTTCACGGTGTTACATCGGCTTTGGGTCCGGTTTCCATATCAAAACTGTAAAAAAGAATACAAGTATTCAGAAAATGCTAATACAACTCCAATTCTTAGCAGAATAAATGTATTAAAAGACTCGGCTTCATACATATCTTGATAATATAAAATGGATTACTTATTAGTCCTCTCAATGGATCATCATGTGTATGATACTTCCACTAATGAAATCAAACGACAGTCGTTGCTGAAACCATCTGATTCAACTGTATCCTGTAACAACACGTCAATGACATCATTCAGCAACCCGAACCTTTTGATCCAGATTCAACTATATACACGTTACTTTTTGTAATTTTATTGGATGTCCTATTTAATGCCTCCGTTGAAGGCTTGTTGTACGATTTGGTACCAGCTACACTTTTACAGCTGATTTAAGGACATAAAGAGTCCCCCTAACCACATGATCTATCAATTATGCCTAATTGAGAATCATAAAAATGGTATGCTTATGTATCGGGAAATTATGTGGACGAAGTACAAATAATATATGAAATTATGACAATTGTTGATACAGAGTATAAAAACTTAAGCTATCTAAGAGACCCATATTGATACAGAGTATAAAGAGAACATGACTGACAATCCTCCCAAAACTTGGTCATCTCCATAATGTAGCCTAAACTGCTCCAAGACGTATTAAAATACAACTGTATTTGTTTTCTTATATTTTGGCATGATCATCTGGTTCGGATATAAGTCACAGTTAAGACAATAAGAAAGCTTCATCCTTATGTACAAAGAGAACGGATATCAGATCATTATTGGTAGCTTTGCCTAGAGCGACAGATGTCAGAGATTGAAGAACCCTACTCTCGCCAACTTGAAGAAACTAAATCACTATGTTTTGGTCTCCTCTCAACTTCAGAAGCCCATAAATCTTATGTAAAACAAAAAGTTGAAGCTTACGAAAAGTATAAGTTTGAAAATATTTCGACGCTTAAAAACCTGTCTCCTTTAGCAGTTGTGAGTTTCTTATGTTTCTTAATCAATA
Organism: Glebionis coronaria; assembly: GCA_025667525.1. Taxonomy (NCBI): domain Eukaryota; kingdom Viridiplantae; phylum Streptophyta; class Magnoliopsida; order Asterales; family Asteraceae; genus Glebionis; species Glebionis coronaria. The sequence goes on along the minus strand of CM046874.1, from coordinate 608,178,163 downwards.
TATGAGTCCTATTTCATAGTTACATCTTAAAATATATTATTTCTGGCTTTTTACTTTGTTGATGTCAGGTTCCTACACTCTCTTTTTCGAGTATAAATACTATCACGTGAAACATGGACCCAGGTAACCAATATTCTGTACAAAACTAAATGCACATTTGAATTTCATACTAAACATTAGTAAATAGTTTTTAATATATCCTAATTTAAATTCAATGAGCTTGAAAGTTGATATTTAATCAATGGTGTAGGATTCAATTTTGCTAAGATTTTATTGTGTGCGTTACATAACTGTTCTTTCCGTAAATTTATTCTCATTAATTTTATCTTATCTTTTGTAGATCAGGCTCATGGATTAGAGTTTACATAGGCAGAAAGTTATAAGAATGCTAAAATACGGATTAGAGTTTACAAAAGGTATCATAACATATTTGGATTATCTAGACCAATTCGCATGTCGGACAGAAAAGGTTTTTCAGTAAACAGGGAGATTTATTTACCTGCCATGTCTTTATTCTAAATCATTGTACCGTGAATCTTCGTACCCGATTCTTATTCCATGGCTCGGTCCACAATCCATGTTTTGTATGTTTAATCCTGAACATCCATTTTGTATTGAAACACAATAATCTCTTGTTAGAATAAGAAAGTAATATTAATATCAGTATCTCTACCTCTTTTGCAATGAAAAATTAAAAAAGAATGTTTTTTTTCTTCAGATTATCAAAATACCGCAAGCGAGTTTGCGGCTTTGGATGGTAATATATGGGCTGTTCCTTGGGGATGAAACAATAATACCAAAAACCTAAACAGAATCTATAACACCCCATTTTGATAATGGAATGTCACGCGTAATTATGGCGTGTCAGCAAAGCATACAAGGAAAAATGGCTAAACATTACATGACCATAAAAGGAAAATACCGGAATCAAACATCGGTAGTCCAAAAGTAAAGCTCATCACAAACAAACATAAGTACTGTAAAGGAAAGGACTAAACAATGTCCATAGCAAGTGTATCAAAGGAAAAATAATGCATAAAGTAAAGAAAGGCTAGAAAGCTTCCAGTCCATATGCACGTACGCTTAAAGTCTACGAGCGTCCCTGAGTACCTGCCGTTTTGGGAACATAGAAAAGGAAAACGGCTGAGCAATACGCTCAGTGCACGGATGTATAATAAAGCATGAATAGGATAAGCATATAACACATAACAGCGGAAGAAACTAAGTCCCGAGTAACCTGGTTAAGTCTAGGTAAAACTGGTTTTATAGTTTGAAAAGCCTTATGTTTATCTTATAAAAACTGTTTAGCATGTTCTACCATTAGCCAATATAGGTCATGAAAATCCACCGTACATGAATACTTGGAGGGGTGACCTCATCATGCAAATTAGAGGGGCTGCCTCTAATTTAATATACTGATTTGGGTAGGAGGGATCAGCTCCTTGTGAAGGATGCAAGGCACACACCACATTCACACTGAGTAATCTGCTGAAAAACATGTAACTAGGATGCACCCATACGCCCCACATGATAAACATAAAAATATGGCCAAAAGCTGAAGGGACGCCACGAGCAATCACTCCACCGTGGTGAAGTCATAACATCAGTGTCTCTAATGTTATGGTTATGGTACCTCCATAACTAGGTGAAACTGGTCATGCATGTATATGACTATAGGTAATTCTAAATTAAACATAAGCAAGTCAAACATATAAACTTATACTACGGGAAAACATTTGGCTGCATACGGGAAATCTTAATAAGGAAAGAATGTCCATACTGAAAGGACGGGAATCCGTACCTTATGTCCAGTGAACGAAGAAGATGAACTGAGGAGAATCCTACTTCGGTATCACTAATGCTACATAAATACATACATGAATAAGTATCTGCTTACTAAATACGTAACTGGTTTTATGTCATGTCTTAGCTTATTTTATATGTTCATGTCATGTTTTACTGTTTAAAGCCTTAAACTGTGTTTATCATATATTCTGTCTATTCTGATTAAGTATTTCTGGTATTTCGTGTATTATTATACTTACTGTGTAATAATAAGTAACTTTCCAAAAATAGCAGGTTTCCTAAAATAGAAAGTTTCCAAAAATAGAAAGTTTCCAAAAATAGAAAGTTACCAAAAATAGAAAGTTTCCAAAAATAGAAGTTTCCAAAAATAGAAAGTTTCCAAAAATAGCATTACTGCTTAAAATAGATAAGTTTCTAAAAATAGAAAGTTTCCATAAATAGATTAGCTGCCTTAATTAAATAAGTTTCCATAAATAGATTAGCTGCCTGAATTAAGAAAGTTTCTAAAAATAGAAAGTTTCCATAAATAGATATAATCTGGTTAAATAAGCTAAGTATATAAGCCTAAGTGTTTTTCTGTTTATTTTCTAAGTCATACTGATATAATGTATAGTTTATTAATTATTACATGTAATTTAAATAAACTATAGGTTAAAAGTATTTAATTAAATATATCATGTTTTTAATTAAATAAAGTTAAATACTTAGGTTAAAACATGTATTATTATTTATTAATAATATAACCTAAGTCATGTTAATTAATTAATTATAACTATGGTTTTTAATAATTAATAAATTATAAAGTCTAGAAAATATAAAATACTTAGGTTAATAATCCTATGATTCTAATAATTAAATTATAACCTAAGTCTTGTTTATTAAATTAATCATGTCATATTTATTAATTTAATTTTAACATATGATTATTAAAAAAATAATCTTAACATAAACCGTGAACCGGATCTTGACTAGAAACCATGAACCAGACATGAAATCGACACCACACCCCGAACCACTTCGGGGTTCCCTTTGGTTTGCTGCTGCCGTGGGACCCACACCACCAAACCGGGACCATATGGTCTCGGTGGTGGTTTATTAGCCAAACCGAGACCCCCTTGGGGTTCGGTTTAGGCGCCGGCCAAACAAACACCCCTAAAAACAACCTTTTTGATTTACCCAATAACCATTTTCATGATTGATTTATGTTTTTAATTAGGTTTTTAAAAACATCATGTTCTTAATTATTTTATTAGATCAAATCAAAAAGAAAGGATTAAAAGAATATACCGAATGCGTGGATCTAACGAGGATGAACACACACGAACGCACGTACAATATTCAAGATCAAAATAAACTAAAACACCCCCTTTTTGGTGTTTATGTGCGGCGACCACAAGAGAGGAAGGAGGAGAAGGAGAAAAATCTTTTAGGTTTTTGTTTAAGTTTACTGTAATGTGAAAATGACTAGCAAAAATTTACCATAACCCCTTCTTAGTAAGTTTTGAGATGGGCTTGGCCCATCTCCTTAATGTTGTCGCGGGTAGGGGGCCCCACATGGGGTACCCGTACCGTTTTCCATGTCTCGTTGTTTAATTGTTCGTTCGTGTTTATTTGTGTTCGCGTTTTGTGTGTTCTCGTTAAATAATTACCGTGACCTAATATATTTATTCACGCTCGTAACAAATATATATACGTAATTAATATTAGTTCGTGATTTAATTACGTTCATGATTTCATGATCGCATGTTCGTGATTAATTATTGTTAAATAATTATTGTGTGTCCGTGCGTAATAAATACTTATCGTGTTCTAACACGTACGTAATACATAAAATCCTAACATGTAAACGTAATCATACTATAAAAGGAAAGTTTTAAATCTAGTACGTACGATCTTAAGGGTACTATTCATGGTAAAAGCATGCGGGTTTTACAACTCTTCCCCCCTAAAAAGAATAATTCGTCCCCGAATTATAGATAAAGTAAACTGAAAAAGAAGAACATACCCGAATTCAAAATATGAAATGAGGGTAAGAAGCCCGGATAGACTCCTCTGTTTCTCAAGTGGCTTCCCGCTCGGTATGATCCCTCCATAGGATTTTGACGAATGGAATCGTCTTCCTTCTCATGACTCGTTCTGGTCTGTCAAGAACTCGTTCGGGTTCTTCTATAAAAGTTAGATCTTCACGTATCTGTTCCAGTGGATACTGAACCATGTGAAGGGGATGATACTGGTACCCTCTGAGTAAGGACACATGAAACACATTGTGTACATGCGAAAGTTGCGGAGGTAACGCCAACCGGTAAGATACTTCACCGACTCGTTCAATGATATCAAACGGTCCGAAGAAACAAGGACTGAGCTTCCCTTTAATCCTGAAGCGTCTAACACCAGTGCCGGCGAAACCTTAAGGAAGACGTGATCTCGTAAGTTAAAATGTATGTCCCTACGATGCTTATCGACGTAACTATTCTAACGTGACCGTGCTTCCTGAAGTTTCTGCTTAGCTACTGTGATCTTTTCATTGGTCATCTCTATGATTTCTGGTCCTTCAAGTGTTCGCTCGCCAACCTGATCCCAGCAGATTGGGGCGCGACACTTCCTGCCATACAACATCTCGAAAGCAGCACACTTGATACTTGCGTGCCAACTGTTGTTGTATGCAAACTCCACCAAACAGATGTAATCGTCCCAATCACCCGTCCATTCCAACGCACATGACCTCAACATGTCTTCCAATGTCTGAATCGTTCGCTCCGACTGTCCGTCCGTTTGAGGATGAAAAGCCGTGCTAAGCTTAAGTTGTGTACCCCAAGCTTTCTGCAGACTCTTCCAAAATCGCGAAGTGAAACGAGGATCTCTGTCTGAGACGATGCTGGATGGAGCACCGTGGAGTCTCATGATCTCTCTTCTATACGTATCGGCGAGTTTACTTACCGGATCTTCCTTGCGGATCGGTAAGAAATGAGCTAATTTGGTAAGTCGATCTACGATAACCCAAATTGCATCATGCTTCCTCTTGGTAGGCGGAAGACCGGTAACAAAATCCATGGTGATTTTATCCCACTTCCACTCTGGAATATCTAACGGTTGAAGGAGACCGCCAGATCGCTGATGCTCGATCTTAACCTGCTGGCAGGTAAGACATTTGGAGACGTAAGTGGCCACATCCTGTTTCATACCACTCTACCAAAAGTATTGCTTGATGTCATGGTACATCTTAGTCGAACCAGGATGTATAGAGAATGGGGAGCTATGAGCTTCAGCTAACAAGGCTTCCCGGAGTGCTTGGTCATCAGGAACACAAAGTCTCGTGCCCTGCCATACAATACCATCTGCATCTACTCTGAATTCCGTCTGTTTCTCCAAATTTTGTACTATCGCCCAGATTTCTCCATCATCTTTCTGAGCTTCCTTGATCTTAGAGAGTAACTCAGGTTCTACTCTAAGATTAGCCCAGTAACCGTGTTGTCCACGTACCATGATCTCGATGTCTAGTCGCTCCAAGTCTCTTATGATTTCCTCCTTAATTTTAATGTCGTTGATCATTCCGGACTTCCTGCTAAGAGCATCTGCTACTACATTTGCCTTTCCAGGATGATACTGTAGATTAATGTTATAATCCTTCAACAGCTCTAACCATCTCCTCTGCCTCATGTTCAATTCACGTTGAGTGAAGATATACTTCAAGGTCTTGTGGTCCGTGAAAATGTCACATGATTCTCCATATAAGTAGTGCCTCCATATCTTTAAGGCAAACACGACTGCAGCAAGTTCCAAGTCATGCGTGGGGTAATTTTCTTCATAAGGCTTAAGCTGCCGTGAAGCGTACGCGATCACTTTCCCATGTTGCATGAGAACACAGCCAAGTCCCTTCCCCGATGCATCACTGTAGATCTGAAATCCACCCATACCAGATGGGAGAGTAAGAATAGGTGCAGATACTAGCTTCTACTTCAGGTCTTCAAAGCTCTTCTCTCGTTCTTCAATCCAGACGAATTTCTCTCCTTTCTGCATCAGTTTGGTCAATGGTAGTGCTAAGCGGGAAAAGTTATCCACGAACCTACGGTAATAGCCAGCTAAGCCTAAGAAGCTGCGGACTTCTGTCGCTGAAGTCGGCCTCGGCCACTTAGTAATGGCCTCAACCTTCGTTGGATCCATAGTGATTCCTTCTGCTGATACAATGTGACCTAAGAATGCCACCTTGTCTAACCAGAACTCACACTTGGAGAATTTAGCATACAGCTGCTTCTGGCGAAGAATCTGTAGTACTGTACGAAGATGGTCTTCGTGTTCCTCCTTGGACTTTGAGAAAATCAGGATGTCATCGATGAATACAATGACGAACTTGTCCAGAAATTCATGGAAGATTCTGTTCATCAAGTCCATGAACACTGCTGGAGCATTTGTCAGGCCGAATGGCATAACTACAAACTCGTAGTGGCCATAGCGGGTACGAAAAGCAGTCTTGGAGATGTCCTGCTCCTTAACCCGTAGCTGATGGTAGCCTACCTAAGATCAATCTTGGAGAAGTATTTGGCCCCTTGGAGTTGGTCAAACAGATCGTCTATACGCGGCAGTGGATACCTATTCCGGATAGTAATCTTGTTGAGCTCGCGATATTCTATGCAAAGACGCATACTGTCGTCCTTCTTCTTAACAAATAAGACCGGTGCGCCCCATGGAGATGCGCTCGGTCGAATGAAACTTCGTTCTAGAAGTTCTTGCAGTTGATCCTTCAGCTCCTTCAGCTCTATGGGAGCCATGCGATAAGGAGCCTTGGAGATTGGTTCGGCTCCTTGAATAAGCTCGATACTGAATTCCACTTCTCGTGCAGGTGGTATGCCCGGAAGTTCTGCTGGAAATACATCTTGAAATTCCGACACTATTGGTTGATCCTGAATTGATGGAGATTCAGCATCCATGTCGTGAACCGTAGCTAGATAACCCTCGCAGCCATGTGACAGTAGTGCACGCGCTTGCAGGGTAGATATGATTTGTACAGACCGTCCGGGTATTAACCCGTTATGAATGTACTCTGGTGCATTAACATCACCGAAGATAACTCGATATGAATGGCAGTCTATGGTAGCATGATGTTTGGATAGCCAATCCATGCCCAAAATCATGTCGAAGTCATTCATGTCTAGCAGAAGTGCGTCAACATGTCGAACCTTATCGTCAAATTCTAGGGGAAGACTCTTGTATACATGGGTGATTAATACAGATTCCCTCAAAGGCGTGGAAATAGTAAGCCTATTCTCTAATGGCATGGGGAGCATCCTAATGTTCTTAGCATAAGCAGTAGAAATAACCGAGTGAGTAGCACCCGTATCGAAAAGAACACATGCAGCTTGATCATACATATACAAGATTCTAGTGATGGTACCTGTAGAATTGTTGGCCTGGTCTCGAGATGTCGTGTAGACACGCCCAGTGGTAGGAGGCAGCTTGGAATCAGCATGTTCCGATGTGCCCTCCATCTCGCCCTTTCGGCAATCCTTCATGATATGGCAAGGAAGGCCACACTTGAAGCATGCGTCAGTGTTACGACGACATGGCCCTGGGTGCCTACGGTGGCAAGTAGAGCAAAGAGGATGAGTAAATCCTCCAGCAGGTGCTCTGGCTGGCTGGGAACCTAATAAAACATTTTACATAAGACATGATAATAGGGTACAAAGGACAATGCGGATAATCGTAAGATTGAATACCAGTGATAGCTGGACGGCTAGGCTGTGAACCTCTCTGGTTCTGGTCCCTACCGTTTCCATGGTTCCTGGTAGAAGTTTTTGCTAAAGTGTCAGAATATGAGTCATAACATGAAATCATAAGAAAATTGTGTAAGTATTAGGACCTGCTACTGTTGGAGTGTCCAGCGTTGTTACGGTAATTATCATTACCGCCACGCCTATCCATAGCAGAACGGTCGTTAGTTTGACCGTTTCCCTTGGGCTGATGAGGCTGCTGCTGAGTAGCCGGCTGAGACCGGTCCCCAGTTTTCTGCCTGGAAGATACATTTAAAGAGATGAATATTTGACATATATGGAAAGAATACGGATTGATCACCGCTTGAATACGAATGTTTACCTCTTGTCGGGTCTCTCAGCTTCCCCGAACTCATCTCTCTCCTTCAGCATCTCCAGCTTACGTGCTGCATCGGCCACATGTGCTACAGTGTTGAACGTAGCACACAAGATTGTTTGCGACCGATGTGCGAAGAGCCCACCTAAAGTGGTGTGCCTGCTCTTCAGGAGTATCTGCTGCCGCACCAAGGAAACCAGCTAACCGAAGAAAGCGCTACATAAACTCGTTGCTATTCTAACCAGCTCTCTGTCGGATCCCATGGTACTCCCTCTTGAGCTTTTCTTGCTCAGCCTTGGGAAAGAACTGCTCCATCACCCTGTCCTTGAACTGAGCCCAAGTCAAACCAGCAACCCACTCGTCACCTCCCTCAGACTGCATCAACGCTAACTACCAATTTAGCACATCGCCTTCGAACCGATAGCATGCCAACCTCGCCTTGTACGCGGGGTCACAACCCATAGCATTGAAAATATTCTCGATGTGAGCCAACCAGCTTTCAGCATCACTGGGGCTATCTGTTTTCTCAAAAGCTTGAGGACGGAGCTTGTTGAATCTCTCCAGCCATACTGCCAATGTCACTGGAGGAGGAGGAGGAGGTGCTTGATTATGCTGCTGATTGTTGGCAGCTTGATCCTCAGCCCTGATGTCGTTCCTCAGTTGAGGACGAAAAGCTTTCATTGCAGCTTGGATTGCCGCATTGAGTTGTTCCTGATCGCGTGTGAGAACCATCTGACAGTATAACATAAAACATATGATTAAACAGATCAAAATATAAAATATATATACATGAAAAAAAAATTTATACCAAAATTTCAAGTGAAAAATTTTATGCAAGAAAATGTTGTGTATGAATGCATGATGCAGTTTTATGAAAACTTTTGTATGCTCGAGAGTGAACGCCTATGGTCAGTTCACCCAAAATAAAAGACATGGCGAGGGGACGCCTATGGGTCGGTCCCAAATTTAAAAGTTTCAATAAAACACATGCGACTAAATAGGGCCAGTCCTGTACCAACCATTACTTAGTCATAAACTTGCGACAATGACATGTATATGTATGCATAAAAATGTTGAATGCATGAAAAACGACTGTCAGTTCTAGGGAGACCGTAGTGACTACCCACTAATCACAGGTCATATTTGAGAGCCTACAGGTCGAAGCCTTGGCTCTAATACCATAATTGTAACACCCCATTTTGATAATGGAATGTCACGCGTAATTATGGCGTGTCATCAAAGCATACAAAGAAAAATGTCTAAACATTACATGACCATAAAAGGAAAATACCGGAATCAAACATCGGTAGTCCAAAAGTAAAGCTCATCACACACAAACATAAGTACTGTAAAGGAAAGGAGTAAACAATGTCCATAGCAAGTGTATCAAAGGAAAAATAATGCATAAAGTAAAGAAATGCTAGAAAGCTTCCAGTCCATATGCACGTACGCTTAAAGTCTACGAGCGTCCCTGAGTACCTGCCGTTTTGGGAACATAGAAAAGGAAAACGGCTGAGCAATACGCTTAATGCACGGATGTACAATAAAGCATGAATAGGATAAGCATATAACACATAACAGCGGAAGAAACTAAGTCCCGAGTAACCTGGTTAAGTCTGGGTAAAACTGGTTTTATAGTTTGAAAAGCCATATGTTTATCTTATAAAAACTGTTTAGCATGTTCTACCATTAGCCAATATAGGTCATGAAAATCCACCGTGCATGAATACTTGGAGGGGTGACCTCATCATGCCAATTAGAGGGGCTGCGTCTAATTTAATATACTGATTTGGGTAGGAGGGATCAGCTCCTTGTGAAGGATGCAAGGCACACACCACATTCACACTGAGTAATCTGCTGAAAAACATGAAACTAGGATGCACCGATACGCCCCACATGATAAATATAAAAATATGGCCAAAAGCTGAAGGGACGCCACGAGCAATCACTCCGCCGTGGTGAAGTCATAACATCAGTGCCTCTAATGTTATGGTTATGGTACCTCCATAACTAGGTGAAACTGGTCATGCATGTATATGGCTATAGGTAATTCTAAATTAAACATAAGCAAGTCAAACATATAAACTTATACTACGGGAAAACATTTGGCTGCATACGGGGAATCCTAATAAGGAAAGAATGTCCATACTGAAAGGACGGGAATCCGTACCTTATGTCCAGTGAACGAAGAAGATGAACTGAGGAGAATCCTACTTCGGTATCACTAATGCTACATAAATACATACATGAATAAGTATCTGCTTACTAAATACGTAACTGGTTTTATGTCATGTCTTAGCTTATTTTATATGTTCATGTCATGTTTTACTGTTTAAAGCCTTAAATTGTGTTTATCATATATTCTGTCTATTCTGATTAAGTATTTATGGTATTTCGTGTATTATTATACTTACTGTGTAATAATAAGTAACTTTCCAAAAATAGCAGGTTTCCTAAAATAGAAAGTTTCTAAAAATAGAAAGTTTCCAAAAATAGAAAGTTACCAAAAATAGAAAGTTTCCAAAAATAGAAGTTTCCAAAAATAGAAAGTTTCCAAAAATAGAAAGTTTCCAACAATAGAATTACTACTTAAAATAGATAAATTTCTAAAAATAGAAAGTTTCCATAAATAGATCAGTTGCCTTAGTTAAATAAGTTTCCATAAATAGATTAGCTGCCTGAATTAAATAAGTTTCTAAAAATAGAAAGTTTCCACAAATAGATATAAGCTGGTTAAATAAGCTAAGTATATAAGCCTAAGTGTTTTTCTGATTATTTTCTAAGTCATACTGATATAATGTATAGTTTATTAATTATTACATGTAATTTAAATAAACTATAGGTTAAAAGTCATACCAATCCAACGGCCATCTCCAAGCTCCATTCAGAATTAAGTCCTTTACCTTTTCCGATAACGCAAAACCTGAACGATTAATATGTCGAACCAAAATAGTATCCCGAATCGGGCATTCAGCAGCCCATTTATCAAACCACATAGAAGTATCTCTACCATCATGGATTTGGTGCCAAAAAAACCGACGAATCATTATCCTTAGCTGGAGTAGCTTTCGCCAACACCAACTCACATCACCGATACAAGGAACGTCCCAAAAACTTCTACCTTTCAACTTATAGTCATAAATCCAACGCACCCATAAGGAATCTCTTTTAGCAAGAATACTCCATACATGCAACGTCATTAATGCAACATTAAATTCGTCAAGCCTACGTATACCAAGACCACCTTCATTCAGAGGCTTACAAATAGTGTTCCACGCAACTTTAGCTTTGCCCCGCTTCATCTCTCCTTGACACCATAAAAAACCACGCATAATTTGTTCAAGCTCATTAATAATTCTAACAGGAAGTATAAAAACAGACGCCCAATAAATATGCATAGATGAAAGAACAGAACGAATAAGTTGCACTCTCCCTGCAAGAGAAATAAACTTATTACGCCAGTCATTAACCCTGTTCTCAAGCTTCTCAACCAAAATTTTGCAATCACGATACCGAAGCCTTGAAGAGATAAGGGGAACTCCAAGGTACCTAACAGGTAACATTCCTTTAGCAAAAGGCGTGAGATTAAGGATACCAGATTTAATTCCACTATGAACATTACAAAAATAAGTTGTACTCTTAGGAAGACTAGTTAATGTTTATGGCTTGTCATAAACATTTTGTTTAACAAGCTGCCTGTAGCTTGCGGTTAATGTGGTATTTCAACCACATTCCTTGTACTTCAACGCTTTTTTTGGTTCTATTTACCGGGGTCATTGTTACCCTTTTACCAAAAAAAATACTAGGCACCAATCCTGAAGCATTCTTGAATTCCTCCAACGTATCCATAAGAACAGAAACAGAACCCAAATGACCCCTTGAGAAAAGAAACAAATCATCAGCAAAACAAAGATTTACTAACCGCTGCTTCTCACACTGATGATGGTATCGAAAATCCTCAGATGTAGCAACCCTTGTTTGTAACATAAGAGTTAATACTTCCATAACAAGAGTGAATAAATAAGGAGATAGAGGATCCCCTTGTCGCAGCCCTCGTTTACCATTAAACCAACCATAAAGATTACCATTAATGCATACCGAATAAGATGTGGTTGAAACACAAACCATAATACAATGTATCATAGTAGGATGAAACCCAAACCTAACAAGAACATCTCTAAGGAAACCCCAATCCACCGTATCATATGCTTTCTGGATATCAATCTTAAACGAGCATCTAGGAGGACCAAAGTTACGATGGTAGCTTCTCATTAACTCTTGTGTAAGGAGAATATTATCTGAATTTCTTATGCCCGGAACAAAAGCAGACTGATTAATGCTCACCAAATCACCAAGATCACCTTTAATACGATTAGCAATAATCTTGCTAATGCATTTAAAACTAACATTACAACAGGATATTGGATGGTAGTCATTAATAACACTCAGAGTAGATACCTTAGGAATTAAAGCAATAATTATATGATTAACTTCCCGAAGCAATTTACCATTACGAAAAAAATCCTTAATAACACATGTGAAAGTATCCCCCACCGTATCCCACGCCTTTTTGAAAAAAGCAGCTGTGTAACCGTCAGGACCCGGGGCTTTATCATCAGACATAGAGAATAAGGCACTCTTTATCTCCTCATCAGAAACCATACGAACCATGGATAAAGCCTTGGCACCGTTAAGAATATTAGTAAACAAATTATGAGAACCAATAGGAATAGTACTACCTTTGACTCCAAGAAAGTTCTCATAATGAGAAACAAATGCATCCGAAACCGCACCACCTTCATGAATAACATTAGACATATCCTTAACCATATCAATCCTCTTTTCGAGCATTTTTACTTTTAACAATATTATGAAAATAAGCTGAATTACAATCGCCCGCTTCCAACCACTGAATCCTAGCTTTCTGTCTCAAAAAGCGTTCCTCGTCTATAATAGCTTCCTTGAACGCAAGTAATAAATGAGCATGATCTTCCCGAATTGACGCATTAGATGGATTTAAATCAATAGCATGTTGAATCTCATCCAGTTCATCACGGAGCACATTGACACGCGTATGCAAATTACCTTGTTCATGCAACAACTTACGCAGCGGAGTTTTAAGACCCTTAAGTCTTTTAACCACTTGGAACATCGCACATCCATGAACCTCCAAATTCTAGCCATTTGCAACAATCTCCTTAAACCTGTCCTTATACACAAGAAAAGTAAAGAATTTAAATGGCTTAGGTTTAGGTTTAGACACATTAGGTAACCAAAGCATACATGGGGAGTGATCTGAAAGCCTATAAGGCTGAAATATAGCAAAAGAACCAGGAAAATCATCCAGAATCTTCGAGTTAGACATAATCCTATCAATTTTTTTAAGAATACCATCATCACCATTAGGCTTCTCATTCCAAGTGAAATGAAAACCTGTAGCATTAACATCAGTGACCTCCATACTCCGAACACAATCTTTAAATTCACGCATAGCAATGTTGGGTCCATACCCGTCACAAGAATGATCTTCAAGATTAAGCGCAACATTAAAATCACCAAGAACAACCCAAGGTTTATCCCACATAAAAGAAGCATGTGCAACAAGATTACTCCACAGAACACGTCTATCTTGATAAGCTTTATCCGCATAAACAAAGGAACAAAACAATGTTCGATTATCCAAGCGAGTATTGATTTGACAATGCATAACCTGATTTGTAAGAGACATAACCATAACATCCACATTATCATCATTCCAACCAAGAATAATACACGTACCTTTAGAGCAAATACCCCCATTCGAAGTCCACTTCCAACGACGACAAATTTTCTTACAAACATCAAAAACACAAGTAGCATCAACACATTCTAACACAGCACACACACTCAAGTTATTATCACGCACAACCTGACGAACCTCCTTTTGTTTAAGGGACTAGTTCAAGCCCCTTATATTCCATGAGGCGATACTAAACATTAAAAACATTAGGATCAGGAGTGCTTGCCCCTATTATTGGATTCATGATATTAATCGACTCATCGTAAATGTTTTCCACAGATTCATCATCATCTGCATCCTGCTCAACTGCCAAACCAGATAAAGCCGAAAAAGCGTTTGAAGTAGAGACATCACTAGTAGATTTACCTTTATCTATCACTGGTTGTGGACTCGTAATAGTAGTGTTACCCGTTTGCAACTGCGTCTTTGTACTAAGACGTCCTCTATTATTCAAACCAGAAGTCGAGGCTTTCGGTTTATAATTAAACTCTTTTGCAACATTAAATCCCTTAGCAACAGAAACACCTCTTGGAATAGTATTGTTAACCTTTTTGTTGTTTCGTTTTCTATTCACCACCTGTTGAAATCCGTCTTTATCCACATTAGAGCTACTAGCTCCAGCATTTGTAGAAATCGTAGGTTTAGTCTCTACTATAACCCTTTTGGGGCAAGTACTCAACGTATGAACAAAACACTTGCATGTTTCACAACGTGGGGGCTTCCGTTCATACTCAATTAGAATAACTTCTTTAGTATACTCATCCACTTCAAGAGCTGGAATTCCAACAGTAATCGTCTCCAAAAAATCAGTTTTGGCATCAACCTCAATAAGGCATCTAGCGAAGCTAAAACGACCCCACGAATCCTTACACATTGTACTCGTATAAGAATCCAGCATGACCTGTTTTCCAATATAACTAGCAATGAGACTCAACCCCTCCTCATCAAACACTTGTAAAGGACCATCATGAAGTTTAACCCAGACCGGCACCGTAGTTAGTTCCTCCTTCTTAGGGCTTGTTTTCACCGACCACTTCTTAAGTATGATAGGAGAATTTTTTATCATCCATGAACCTCCCTCTAGGACCGCTTCAAATCCAGCTAGAGTATCAAATTTGAAAAAGAAGAACCCTTTTTCATTCATCATAATCTTACGTAATCCATGCTTAGCCCAATTACTAGTAACAAAGTATTCCACCACCGGGAATGCAAGCCTTTTCCCAATAAAGTAACCATACAACATATTCTCATACCTAGCATTCATTTTAGCCACAACCTTTCGCGGTATTGAAATGTTGACACCATCATACACCTTCTCAGCCACACGATGTCCAAAATCCGAACTCCTATTAGGCTTAGGAGTCATAACACCTGCATACGTGCTGGCAGAATTCGAAGGCTTAGACCAAAATTCAGCATCATTGATTCCCTTATTTACATTAGGTTCAACCCCTTCAAACCCATCATCCAGTAACTTAGATACCATCAGAGTTGACACACTAATCGTACTCACCAATGGGTCTTCTCTAGGTTTCCTTTTAGTAAAAAACGTGTCAATAGGAGGAGATGAAACCCTAGTCATAGTTGTCTACAATCGTTTTTCGTTAGCAATAATCTCAGCCTCAAAATCACATAACAAGTTAATGATTTCCTTAGCTCTCCGATCAGACACCAACGCCCAACAATTAGATTTCATCTTAATCTCATACGCAAACACACCAACCTCCTGAACCGTGTTTAACGTAACACCAAGTAACTTCAATACCTCGGACAGATTACCATGTTGCATATCATTAATAATGGCAGTCGTAGCAACCAGTTCGTCATTTATTTTATTTAGCGACTCCATGTAGAACCTTAAGCATAAAAAAACCCTAATACCAATCTAGAAAATACGAACCCTAAAAAACCCTAATAAAAAATCGAGTAGCCCATCGAATAATTGAACAAAGAACACAATGATTACAACGTCACAATTACACGATATTTAAATAGGATAAAAACCGACAAACAATATTAATATTGGATCAGAAACACTTGCCGACAAGAAAAATAAAAGACGTATCAACCTACAGCTGTCAAACCAATTGATCAAATAAAAAAGGTGTTTAGATCGAGAGCCAATCAGAGATTAGACGAAAAAAACACAAGTGTTAAATGATTACATGATTAAACGAACCATAAAAGTTGAATCATTGGTAAAAAAAAGTTTCCTGCCGCCATAGATGTTTCTAGGGTATATATATATATATATATATATATATATATATATATATATATATATATATATATATATATATATATATATATATATATATATATATATATATATATATATATATATATATATATATATATATATATATATATATATATATATATATATATATATATATATATATATATATATATACTAGCTTTTAGACCCGTCCGATGGACGGGCTAGCTTTAAGTATATATTTTTTAATGAAAATTGAAGGTATGTGTTTTTGTATTAGAAGTTTAGTATATGTAGTGTTAGTTATGAGATTAATATTTTAATAATGTAGCATTAAATGGAGAAAACTAACGTAGTTTAAGTTATTTTATTTATTTAAGAATATTATGAGTTAATTAAATTTGCATATGTTAACGTTATGAATAAGTTTGTTATATTAAAAATTTTTAGAATTTTAATAATATTGTATAAATATTTTATGTATTTTTTTAATTTTATGAGGTAATAAATTTTGTATATGTTAATGTTATGAATAACTTTTTTACATTAATTTTTTTGAAGTTAATATTATTGTTAAGTTTTTTTTAGCAAAAACATTATAGTTAAATATTTTTTAGAAATTATTTTGTTTGGTAAGTTTTGTGGTAAAGTGTATTCTTGCAAAAGTAAGCCCAAAAATCTCATTCCTGATATTATTTTTTGTCACGTGTATAATATAGCAACTGTATATAGCCCAGTCCAAAACTTGACAGTCCGAATATCTAAAAATATTTCCATTTTAGTTAGTCAAACTATTGTGAATCATTTGTAATTCCTATTTTCTTTTTGAAGCATTTTATAGAAACCCTTTAATGAATTACACGTGTCATTTTTATAAAATTTTGTATTTGAGGCATCATTTGTAATTCCTATTTTCTTTTTGAAGCATTTTATGGAAACCCTTTAATGAGTTACATGTGTCATTTTTATATAATTTTGTATTTAAGGCATTGTTTCACCATCTTCCTTATATTTTTTTTATAGAATTTTGTATTTAAGGCATAATTTATAATTCCTATTTTATTTTTGAAGAATTTTATGGAAACCCTTTAATGAATTACATGTGTCATTTTTAGAATCTTGTATTTAAGGCATCATTTGTAATTCCTATTTTCTTTTTGAAGCATATTATGGAAACCCTTTAATGAATTACATGTGTCATTTTTATAGAATTTTGTATTTAAGGCATTGCTTCACCATCCTTCCTTATATATTTTTATAGAATTTTGTATTTAAGGCATCATTTGTAATTCATATTTTCTTTTTGAATCATTTTATGGAAACCCTTTAGTGAATTACATGTGTCATTTTTAGAATCTTGTATTTAAGGCATTGTTTCACAATCTTCCTATATAATTTTTATATTTATAGAATTTTGTATTTAAGGCATCATTTGTAATTCCTATTTTCTTTTTGAAACATTTTATAGAAACCCTTTAATCAATTACATGTGTCATTTTTATAGAATGTTGTATTTAAGGCATTGTTTCACCATACTTCTTATATATTTTTTTATAAAATTTTATATTTAAGGTATCATTTGTAATTCCTATTTTCTTTATGAAGCATTTTATGGAAACCTTTTAATGAATTACATGTGTCATTTTTAGAATTTTGTATTTAAAGCATCATTTGTAATTACTATTTTCTTTTTGAAGTATTTTATGAAAACCTTTAATGAATTATATGTGTCATTTTTATAGAATTTTATATTTAAGGCAATGTTTCACCATCCTTCCTTATATATTTTTATAGAATTTTGTATTTAAGGAATCATTTGTAATTCCTATTTTCTTTTTAAAGCATTTTATCGAAACCCTTTAATGAATTACATGTGTCATTATCTTGGTTTGAAAATGCGTTTTGCGATCCATTGCGCTAAAGATCCCAAAAGCCATTGCGTGATGCGTGATGCGATTGCGAGCGCAATTTAGACGCGATGCGTTTAGTATAAAAAAAGTACAAAAAATATTTAAATACCAAATAAATGCAATAAAGTTACAAAATAAGTTCTTAGCATATTAAAATTAGGCCTATAATCCCTAGTAAAACAGATAAATCGTCAATAAAGCTTGACAAAAAACACTTAACAAAATGCAAGATACTATATTTTGTTTTTGTTTGTTTTAGATGTTTTTCTAACAAGTCTTATTTTTCAAAGTCATTAAAATATGTAGGTCTGTATTTAATGGTTGAAATTTGACAAAAATGGCCTAAGTACCAGATTGCGACAATTGCTACCGTTGCTAGCATTACACAATTGCGATAAATTGCGGCATAATGCGAACGCATTTTGGGATGACACTGCATTAGACACCTTGATGCGAAATTTTGAATGCAACGCATTGATGCGTGCAATTTACGCAATGATGCGCGCATTTTTAAACCAAGGTCATTATTATAGAATTTTGTATTTAAGGCAGTGTTTCACCATCCTTCCTATATAAGGGTTTTTGATTTGATTTGATTTGATTTGATATATATATATATATATATATATATATATATATATATATATATATATATATATATATATATATATATATATATATATATATATATATATATATATATATATATATATATATATATATATATATATATATATATATATATATATATATATATATATATATATACATATATAGAATTTGGATCAAATGAGAACTTTTTATAGTTGCAAAAATAAGAACTCAATCAATAGGTGACAAGTGTACTTATGTATACAAAAACTAAAAATTAAATACTATATAGTTAAAAGGGTATTATAGGTATCTTGCACATCCAACCCTAAATAACCTTTAACACCACTTGTAACTACCAGCCTCCATCTCATTTTCTACCTTCAATGTCTCTCCTCTCCCATCTTATATTTCCGGCGACCCATAGAACCCTCGACCACCTTAAATATCCGACGACCAAAAAATATGTTAGACGAACAAAAATGATTCGTTGGATTTCTATGAGATTCTTCTAGTCTCAAGGGAAGAGCAGTGAGGATCTATGTGTTTGGATCTTTAATTGTGGCGAGCGGCTTTGTATGATTCCGGCTAGTAATTCCAGTGAGAGACTTATTGGAACAGACTCATCGTGGCTGTGGAACCGGTGTACCAGAATCTACTTGTGTATCACAGACCAATTTCGATCTGTCCTTGATACACCTATATGTTTATGTATCAAGTATGTATACAAATAGTGAAAGTCGGCTTTAATTTTTTTATGTACCAGATTTTATGCATCGGGTTTTGGATTCGATTATAAAAAAGAAATTTATACAATTGGTACAAATTGGCTTCTATCTTATGTACCATATTTGATACACAACTTATCCGGTGTACCGGAATCTCCTATTCGGTATTAATATGTTCTTGGTACACAAATTTTTTTATTAATATGTTCTTGGTATGTCTATGTTCAGTTTCGATATGTTTATAAACAGATTTGTATACAGTTGCTAGAATTTGGTTTCGATTTGTTTATGTATCACATCTCATGCACAGTATCTCCTGCTATATGTATCATTTATGGTGGTGCATATCTAGTGTATTAATATTACTCAGAACTTGTAAACTAAAAAGTGTACCACCACCACCAATATTTATAATTATAATAATGTATCAAATGCACCATCAATTAATAACTACCGTACAACATTACGTAGTACTGTATTTTTTATTTTGTAAAAAGTGTTGAAAATTAGGTTCCTTTAATAATGAATTAAACATATTAGTCAAACATAAAAGATGCATTTAAAATGTCAATATTATGATGACGGAAATGCCCTTAATTATGATATTTATTACAAAAATGTAATTCATCTACAATTAATCTCATCTAACATCATCTAATACATCCAATGGTCTATATTAGTCCTTATTTTAACAATTTTAATAAAACTCTCACATTAACCTTCCTATATATATATATATATATATATATATATATATATATATATATATATATATATATATATATATATATATATATATATATATCGGATTTTTATCGTAGTTTTTAGAAAATCGCTTTTTAGAAACGCAACTTTGAAAACTGCGTTTTGTAAATCGTGTTTTGAAGGTCTGGACCGGTCCGGTTCAAGTCTAGACGGGCGGGATCGGGTCAAATCTCAAGAACCTTGATATCAAGCAAGATCTTACCAGGGTTTGTTCTTTGGTTTTATATTTTTAATTAATTGGATTCATATTCAGTTACATTATATCCTACTTATTTTTAATTAATTTATCATATTTTGATATTAGGTCTTAAACGTTGATTCTGAAAATCAAATTACCATACTTCGATAATCAAAAATAGTAAAATAGTGGTTGATTAAAAGAATTGAAGATTTCAATTGAATAAGTTCTTTATTACTTATGGTCTTTTTTTTCATAAAATCGAGGGTTAGTATAAAGGTTTAGGCCTCTGTGGCGAAGGTAAAGAATGGAATACGGCATTGAAAGAGGGTTCCTTCTTAGCTAAGACAAACGAATAAGCTTGCCCAAACACCCACTAAGCATTGCATACTGTTTAACACTTGTATGTTTCGTCACCATAATCTGCTCTTTTTGTAGGTTATCAAAACCTAAATGGGTCAAAGCTCTTCCAATCATATCAAAGTTCTTCCAATCATGGTACTATTCTTAGCCTTTTGTTGATTTATACTTACATATTGAATCTAATGGGTTTAATAATGATATTTGCAGGAGAAGCTTTTGAAAGTTACCAGTTTAACTGAGTGGGTTGTCTCTCGGTTTAGGTAGTGGTTGTTTGAGCTCTAGCTCAAGGTTAATGTGGTACTTCTGCCACATTCCATTGTATTTATTGACTTTGGGTGATTAATATATTTTACCGGGGAATGGTTCCCTTTTACCCAAAAAAAGTTACCAGTTTAGAAGATGATATTTTGCAATTAAGATTTGTCAGCTATCTGATTGAGGGCATTCAGGAGATTATGGTGAGGGCACTCAACATTTTCTTCATTAATCCAACTTTTCTTCTACATGTTTTGTGGGTCTACAAAATCTTTGTTGGAGGAAAGTCCCCCTACTCTTGTTATGGCTCCACCCCTGTTTATGGGTTATCTTATTAGGGCCCCTAGCCTCATAAAGTACAAAAAGTATCTCCACCCCTTGGTGTGACTTATAAAATGACTTTA
This sequence comes from Glebionis coronaria, assembly GCA_025667525.1. NCBI lineage: Eukaryota > Viridiplantae > Streptophyta > Magnoliopsida > Asterales > Asteraceae > Glebionis > Glebionis coronaria. The sequence continues at coordinate 608,157,085 of CM046874.1, read as the reverse complement.
TGCAGGTGTTTGGGTACAGAATGTCCCTTTGGGCTGAGCATATTGGTGGACCTCAGTGTTTAAAATATATTTTTCTATCAAAAACCATAGGGTAATAATTTAGTTTTAATTATAAAGTTTCTAGCATAAAACAATTTTGATGATCACAGTTAAAAGTATTATTCGGTATGGCATTTCTAGTGTTAGCATCCGACACATCTGCACCATCCAAATTATGAACCTTATCCAGGCTTGAAAATGTTTTTCACAATTGCGGCAGTTTTTGAAGTTGATATTTCTTTGTTGCTGTATAGTTTGTATGTATGTAGTAAAATATTATGCGTAAACGTGCCTTGACTTACATAAATTTTTTGAAGTCTTTTTTCCTTGGCTTTTTGGATAATCTTTTATCTGATTTGTAGATGTAGAAATATCGAGATGTTCATAATATTTTTGTTTTATGCAGTGATGTCCTCTCACGATTTAGTGGGTTCGAATTTCCATCACTACTAAATATCACATGGCGAACTCAATGTGACTGGTCTTCTATTCAAGTAACTTTTAAGATTGTGTTTTTAATTTAAATAACTGTATTTCTATTCCTTGAGGTTTTCAACCATGTTTGGATTTTGATACTTAATCCCCAACTTCCCTTCTTGATCAGCTGGTGCTAACCCGTTCAAGTTAGATGAGATTGGACCTTTTGGGGCCGTGTGTGATGAGTTTGCAAGGGTGGTGGAATCTTGCAATTTCTTTTAAATCAAACCCAGTGCATATGGCAATACAGGTACATTTTTTTTTTTTTTTTGATATACCTAGGTTTCCGACTCGACATTGCGAGCCGACTAATCCCAGGGCGACTACCCTTTTGGATAGCCCGGAGTCGTCGCAGGTGAACCTCCGTGACCACCCCCAAGTGTACACATGAGCTGCTTTTGAAATAATCCTTTTAATTTTGAAAAATAATAATCTTCTTCTAACATGTGTCATTTTGTGGTTGGTTAATTAGGTGGGTATCATGCCATTTTAAGTTTCAGAAACCACATGACTCGACCAAGTGAAAGACCCTTATGGGCTGGCGCTGCTGAAAGATCTTGGTTGTTATTAACTTCTTTCTTTTTCTGCATTTCTTCACTGGTCATTACACACTCACATTAAAGTCAAGAATAAGGAACATGTTTGGTTTAATATCCTATAACTCTATAAGGTTGTTAGACGTTCAGGTTTGATTCTGTACTTTAAATATGCATGTCATTAACAGAATTTCGTTTTCACAACTGTTCTTATTGATTCTAATAATAGTCGAGTCCAATTACTTTGAATTTGAGGTTCTGCAACACTTGCTAATATGTAGAAAACACTTGTTGATAAAATCCAACAAGACGACTATTTTTGTAACATTTCATCAAGGCAAAACGACATATCATCCATACAAATACATTTATTTGTTACCTAACCAAAATTAGAAAAAAAAAATATGGACCTATCATAACCGATAAAAAGCGTTGCAGAACTGCATAAGTTGGGTCAAAAATCCTAGACCACCTAAGTTTAAAGAGATGTAGGGATTACCGTTTGGTTATGTAGCATTTCACCCCACCAGCTAAAGCGTTCAAGTTACCGTTTGGAATCTAGATTTCAAATTAATCTAGCTAAGTGTTGATTGTATCATGAGCTCCACACCATCATCTTTATTTGTCATCAACAAACCAGCATTCACGTTTTCATCTTTTAAATTATGATGCATATAGCCATATTAGTAGCTATGCTCGCCACTTGGTTGTATAATTCCCGCTTCTCCTAGACCAGCTTTTCAATTTCATATTCTTTTTGAAGTTGTGGGTAAGGCAAAACAATAATCGGAGCCGCCCCTTTCCTGGAGAACAATAGCTGTCCTTTCCATAGAGAATCTATTCCTCCTGCCAAGCCTTGAAGCTACAAAGGAAATAGATTACTTAGCTTGATCTGCATCGTCACTTTTATTCTCTTGGTGCTGGTGTAATTGAGGAGGTCTGAATTCAGTGATCAAAGGTTTGGTATTATGAGACACAATAATCATGCTGAGGTTGTTTTTGGCATTTCGTCGCAAGATGTGCTCATAAACCATCACATGGTGTATGCAGGGGTTCTGAGAGCTGTGCTCACAATTTTGTCGCTAGATGTGCTCATAATACTACAAATGGAATAAAAGTCTTGGGTAATTTTGTGAAGTCACAAGAACATCAGGTTTCGCCTATTATCTGTATTGTATGTATATGATATTTAGTATTTAGAATTAAATAACCAATTCTAGCAAAATAATCCTTAAAAATTTTGTTTAGTTGTGTTTTAGCAGTTAAATATTGTAGCTACAAAGTTTGTAAGGGTGTTCGGGTGTTTGTCATGTCTTTGGTTGGATTCTAAACGAGTATAATGACTATCTAAAGAAAACATTTTTTGCTCCTCCCAAACACTCGAGTTCAAGTTTAAGAAGTTATTGATTTTCAGTGGTGGACAACTCCTAAAAAGAACCTTTCAACTTTTGTTATTAGAGTTTGCTGATATGTAGTGACATATCAGCAAGGCGGTGCCTTCAGCATTAACATGAATGTCATTGATTATGCAGGCCTTTATGCTACCGCAATGGATTTGACCGTTTGTCTTTGATATGTTGTTCATAGTTCTTGAATTATCACCTTGAAGAAGTCTTGCCTCAGTCGTTGTACAAGGTAATGTAAATAGACATATAACGAAATAAAGAAGCATGACTTGCCTTTTTATTACTTTAAATCCAAAATTTGAAAACATTGTTTGAGAAATGCCATATGCTCTTAAAATTACACTTATGGCTTTGAACCTATTCGACATGTATGAACATACTCCTTTGTTACTTTTCGATAATTGTTTTAATTGTTTTTAGATAACACAACCTAAATTGACCATAAATAGATTAAAATGGGTCAAAATGGAATGTTTAGTATGCTACAAACCTTTGTTCATAAAAGTTAAAGTATCCCGAATGCGATCGATCAGGAGATTTTGTGTGTGATCTGACCTGATAAAACCATAAGATATATGATGACCCGGTCTCAGCTAGAGAGATTGGTAAACGCCCTTGATTTTGGAATCACTACTTCAGCAGATAATCCAAACACACCTTAGTCAAGTTCTTATATGTTTATGTACCTGTTTTTTATTGCAGGGAGTTGCACAAGAAGTTAATTGATCATCTCCAACCACTTGAGGTTTCTATTCCTTATAGGCTTCAATGATTTAAACTTTGATTACCATGGAGTATAAGTTCTATGAAAATTCACAATTATTTACATCTTGTAGGCCCCTGAGCTTTATTTATCAACAATTAAAGTAGATAACCCAACACACAACCAGACATAAATGTCGGTGTTCCATGGGGTAATATAATGACTGGTTGAACATCCATGGGTCTCAAGGTAAGTATAGTTATCGCGTATTTGTTAAAACATAGTTTTATTTATGAGATGGCCAAGAAATCAACATACAGGTATGGTCGTGGATTTAATGGGATGGGTGGTTACAATGGGTATGGTAGCTACGGTAGTGGAAACCCAAATGCACCAAGTTCAGGTTATAAGTGGTCCAACTGGTGCAGCCAGAAGCTTTATATATCATATACTAAATCTTATTTTCGTGTTTTAATCAGAAACATAATTGAAGCAGTTTTCCTAAATGGTGCAGCTACGTGTAGGAACAGGCTAGGTATGACTTTTAATTTCAAGATTTGGTGCCCTTTACAAGAAAATGATATTGTATACTTTTCATAGGCTATCATCTTAGAGTTGCCTTTTTTCTGATGAAAACTAAGAGGAAGTTGGTCCCAAACCGGTGAAGATTTTCATCAAAATTTTGTGGTGTTTCCTCTGCTCCAAATATTCCCCCCCAAAAGATAGTGTATACGTTTGTCGAACTCTACACCATATTTGCATACTCTAGAATGTAAGTACCTTTACCCATTTTCTTACGACCATTTTCACTTTACAATATGAGTTTACGTTCTCAGTTTGCAAAAACAACGTTTACTCATTTGTGTAATTCACCATTTGTTTCAGTTGCAATGAGTTTGAAAAATATAGGTGACTTGCGGTTTTCTTTTGTGCAGTTATAGATAAATAAAGTTATTTATGTTATTGTATCAGGTATTATGCTTAGAAGTAAAGATTACACTGACTTTTAACCTATTTGACATTTCCCTCTTCTCGCTAAATTTGTTTTTAGAGTCTTATTGCAATGAAACACAAGCATAAATGATCTTGTAGCAAATAGGTCAAACTTGATAGTTCTAGATATGAGTTCGTTACAACTCTAAGGTGATGTTTGTTTTTTTTAAAAATGTCTTGACAGCCTCTTAATGAGCCAAGAGAACGTGTTCTTTGTTTTTTAGGTATATTCTTTAAAACTCTCTATTTTGCCTCAATCGCCAATGCTTTGTATATAATTGTTTCCAGTCTTTTTATATTTTGAAATTAATGGTTCATCATGATTTTGGGGTTGTCTTGATTCTGTTTTTGTGATGATTTTCTTCAAGTGGTTATCGTTAGGGGTATAGAGACTGTTTGGCAGCATTTCGGGCTTCTAGATATGCAAACTGACCCGCATTCATGAGTAAGAAAAAATACATTTAGGAAATGAAATTGAATGTAAATGAAATTGATGGCTTTGGTAATTAGCCTTGCAGAAATACTACATATACATTTTCAGCACTACTTACACAGATTTAATTATATCAAATGTTATTTGACACAGAACATATAAGATTAACTTACTAATAGTCTATTCTTGGAAGACGATGCTCTTTTTGAACCGCAACATCCCAGAAATAAAACCGCACCTTACTATCGTTTAATTTGTG